>JAQMYJ010000012.1:20036916-20049634 GCA_030014305.1 Clarias laeviceps
AAATATACTTTAGTATTTCTACAAGTTTTAGGTTTCAATTACTATGAATAAAATTTATTTCTTTTATCACTTCTATTATTGGATTGTAAAAAAGTTCCCATTTTTTTGGGTCACCCTGTACATGCAGATTAGGCTAACTGGCATTTAAAAACTGCCTGTAGTGTGTGAGTGTACACCTGCTTTTGCCCTGTGATGGATTGGTATGCCATCCACTCTGCCTTATGCTCTGAGTTAGTTCTGAGTCCAGCATGGCTGGTTTCATTAACAGAAACTGCTTATGTGGCCTTTTTTTCCAAAGTAATATTTTCTTAACATCAGCAAATCCTGTTGGGTCCACCAGTTTCTGCAAAAGAATTACTGTGGAACCTTGGATTACGAGCATAATTCATTCCGGAAGCGGGCTCGTATTCTAAAAACACTCGTAGCCAAATCTAATTTTCCCATAAGAAATAATGGAAACTCAAATTATTCGTTCCACAACCCAAAAAAATAAATACATTAAAATAATTAACACAAAATATTAAGTAAAAATAAAACAAATGAACCTGCACTTTACCTTTAAAAAAAGTACAAATAAATCCCGACAGATAAGTGTTTCCGTTTGTGCGTGCAGGCGCTGTGTATGTGTGTGTGTGTGTGTGTGAAGCTAAAGTAAGGAGCCCCTCCCCTCTCCCCCTCTCGTCTTACACACCCTTCCTCCACTCTTTTCACACATGCGCGCACAAAACGGGAAACACTGTTTTATCGGAAAGATAAACAAAAAATATCTCTAATGACACTCAATTGAGCGACACACTAGCGGAATCACTGCTGTAAAGTAAAAATAAAACAAATTAACCTGCACTTTACCTTTGAAAAGAATCACGACAGAGAAATGTTTCTGTGTAGAGCAGAATATCCATTAATAAGAAAATGGATTTTTAACTTCTCTAATGAGACTTGCTTTTGCTTTATTCATCACGTGTGCTGTACACACACGTATACAGACACAAAATAAAAGATGTTTCACACACACACGTGGTTACAGTGTTATAGTAAACAGTGCACGGATGTTGATTATACCAGTAAGAGACGCGCACTAAGACCCAGCAGGGGGAAGACGATTAACCACAATTCCGTAGCGCAAGAGAGAGAAAAACTGTTGGCTCAGTTGTGATCACGTGACGCTCGGCATCAAAACAAGAAGCGCATACGTAATACATGATACTCGGTACTCGTAAACCAAGACTTGTTCGTTTTCCAAGTCAAATTCTATTAAAAATCTTTGCTCGTCTTGCGGAACACTCGCAAACTGTGTTACTCGCTGTGATCCGTGTCACTGTAATTAGTTATATATAAATGATAGCTATATTAATCTTTTTGGTGGGGGATTCCCTTATAATTCTAGCTTATTTAGTGTACTTCAAATTAACTACTTTGTTGACAGAAAGCTGCTTACTAGTTTTGCATAAAGACATTTTTAGTTATTCCAGTTAATGCTTAAAACTTGACAAATGCTTAGATCTTCATACACAGTTCACTTCAATGAAAAATACACTCTTTTGTACGGTATGTATTTGCAACCGCTACATTTGCTGCCAGTGTTTATAATAGAAGAGCATGTTTGCTTTTGGCAGCGTGTTATTTAGTAGCCCTCGCCTTAAAAGTATATAGACAGATAAAATCCCCTCGGCACATAGAGCACATCAGATGCCTTTTAAGTCATTTGTACTAGAGTGTGTGGTCTTTACACTAGCTGGCTTCTTGGCACCAATGCAGCCAACCTGTTCCTCCCATATTTGGCTTGATTTTATTTATCCTTTTCTAACCTTGAACATTTATAAACACACTTACAGTATATGTTTTATATACAAATGAGTTCATTGTTTTGGTTGATTCTGATTGTTAAATGTATTGGTAAATTATACAGTACTCACTTAGGAATTTACTATCTTTAGAGCCCCATAAATACTTATCCGTGACACAGCAAGTACAGAGAGTCCCTTTTGATGCACTCTGTCCATGTTTTACCCCCCAAACTGGTGAACGAACCCCATGTGAAAGCTCTATTAAATTGCTTCAAGGTTTCTCAGAAAAAGACTCATAACATAAATATTCAAAAACATTTGTGATACTGCTAGTTTACTATTAGTAAATTAATAGCAGACATGTTGATAAGTTCAATCACTTACCTAGTACTCACTCATCTTCTATACCACTTTATCCTGCAGGGTCGTGGGGACCTGGAGCCTATCCCAGGAGACTTAGGGCACAAGGCAGGGTACACCCTGGACAGGGTGCCAATCCATAGCAGAGCACACACATACACCAGTGGCAATGCCAATCAGCCTAACCTGCATATCTTTGGACTGTGGGAGGAAACCGGAGTACCCAGAGGAAACCTACCAAGCACGGGGAGAACATGCAAACTTCATGCACACAGAGATGGGAATCGAGCCTCGCTGGGAATCGAACCCGGAGGTGCAAGGCGACAGTGCTAACCACTACACCACCGTGCCGCCACTCACCTAGTACATACCTCATCGATTCTAAAGGGGACATTTAACAATCCAATTGGCTGTGATGGTTATTCCCAGCCTAAAAGGCCACTTTCTATTTCTAGTTGATTTCAAGCCCATCTCAATATAATATTCTATTTCTATTACAGTCATCAAAAATTATCCTCAGGGATTTCCTCAGTTGTACCTATGGAGGAAACTGTTTTAAAAAAAAGCTATTTAAAAACAGCACAACAACACTTTCAAATAGGAAAAACACTTCGTTGTAAGAATTCCTCGTGAGGTTCACCTGAATAATTCTCAAGTGGTATACATTTTGTGTAGTGTTGGCTACTACTACTACTACTACTACTACAACTACAATTAATAATAATAATAATAATGAATAGTAGTAGCAGTAGTAGTAAACTAATTTAAGCAATTACTTAAATTTTGTTTAGGATAACAGCACGCTTTCCCACGTTTTTTTCTTTCTCTCCCCAGGTTGATGGGATCCTCGACTATGAACAGTTTTTTCGTTTCATTAATAGGCTGTATCTGTAAGCTTTCAGACAAAGTATCCTTGGGCTCTTCTCTCTATAGTTCCTTAATGTGAAATATTTATATACAGCCACTGATATGATTGTTTTATTGTACTAGTATGTCTTCACCTTAAGCAAATTTCCTTGCATTAGAATTTTTTTTTTTGTGTGTGTGTGTTTTTTCCTTTTCATTGTGTTCTTTTGATATTTGTGTGAGATCAGAGTGGCGGAAGGATCTGCACATTGTGCCTCTGAAGCTCTAGAATGATGATGAGTGTTGGTCCGCACACATCTAACGCGCACACACACATACGCGCGGGTGCGCTCGCGGGTACTTTGCAGTGGAGCGCAGTATTTAGACACAAGCTTTACTCGGAACAGCGTTACCATGGCTGAGAGAGGACATTGGTGAATAGGGCTGATTAACGACGTTCCAGACCAGAAAGGTGTTGAAACGCCCTGCAGCATCCGATACTTGTGATATTTAAAGGAGGACGGTTAAAGGATATATGTGACTTTTACTTATACTCGGATCATTTTATTTTTATCGTTGGATTTGGGAGGTTTATTGATTTCCAGATATCTTCAAAGATGCTGCTGTCTAAATTTGGATCTTTTTCACACATTTGCGGTACGACTAACATTGACCATTTGCCGGTGAAGATTCAGCTCCAGTCAGGTACTACTTTTTGCGAACAGTTTTCTAACTTTTTTTTTTTTTCATGCGTCCATAAAACGTGTAATTTCACTCTATTGTAGCCTAACACGTAGACGGGTGCGTGAGTGTGTGACCTCAAATTTGGAGCCATTTTGTTACTCAGAGTGACTAACGTGCGTGTTTCTTCATTTCGCACCAATTGTGTTTATTTTCTACAGCTAAAGTGGAAAAGGAACAGTTTGATAAGGTGTACCATCTGGGCTCGGTGCTGGGAAGCGGCGGATTCGGGACTGTGTACGCCGCCAGTCGCATTTCAGACGGTTTGCCGGTGAGTGAGCGGCTTTGCTTTGTTTTGCTGGCAGCAGCACATGGCCTCGGTCTGCGCGGACACAACGTGGCGAGTGTGTATGGGGGTTTATCTTAGGGTTCTCTATATGTGTGTTTCTTATTCAGGTTGCTGTTAAACACGTGGCCAGGGAACGAATAACTGAATGGGGCACAATTGTAAGTATTATTCGGGTACTGTAGGGTTAGGATGATTTAAGATGATTATGCATATAGACAGATAGATATATAGCATTAGAATATGTATGTGAGCCATTATTTTATCCTTTTTCAGAACGGTTCGCTGGTTCCGCTGGAGATTCTCCTGATGAAGAAAGTGGGAAATACATTTCAGGGTGTTATTAAATTGATCGATTGGTACGAGAGGCCTGACGGGTTTTTGATCATTATGGAGCGGCCGGAAATGGTGAAGGATTTATTTGACTACATCACTGAAAAGGGCGCACTGGATGAGGACACGGCGCGGATTTTTTTCCGCCAAGTGCTGGAGGCTGTGAGACACTGTTACAGCTGCGGGGTGATCCACCGGGACATTAAAGACGAAAACCTGCTCGTGGATTTGCGCACAGGAGACATTAAACTCATCGACTTTGGCTCAGGGGCCATCCTCAAGGATACCGTGTACACTGACTTCGATGGTAAGTCCTTGACTTTGACCCCCACCCCCATTACTGGTTTATTAACCTTAAACCAACGTGTTCGATGTGTGCTCTCAGTTGTCGCTTTTATTATAGTTAAACCATGTTTTTTAGGCTTTTTATTATGTTCGTTGTTGACTAAACCAGATCTGCTTCATAATTTATTGGAATAATCTACAGTGCTTATTATAATAATAGATTTAACGCACAATGCTCAAATAGTGCCTCTGACTCTGTTTATGCGTAGACAGTCTGAATGCGACTGAATGTTGTGAAATCTGAGCAGACGTCACGTGACTGTTGTTTTTATTTGGTATCCATGCCCGAGTTCGTTGTCGGGGACCGGGTGTACAGCACATCCAGACAAGGGGCTTTTTCATGGGAAATGACTCAGGCTGGGCGTGTTTAAACACGATGCGGTGTCTACGTTGGAGTGTCTGAAACCGTGATTTTTAAGATGATTGTTGTTATTGTTTCTACTGTATGCTGGAGACGGAGTTGTAGTGGGGGAAGGGTGGTGTGGATGACTACGACTACCCCTCCCCTTCCTGTCACCTGACTCAGCGTTTCTAGCAACTATTGTAATCCAAACCCAGTAAGATGATGATGATGATGATTATTAATAATAATAAGGATGGCTCACTGGGATGACAAGGTGCATGAACCACAGGACAAATTTCTATCACACTAAAAAAATTAGTAGGATTTTTTTCAAGTAAGACTGAATAAAAAAAAAACATCATATTTACAAAGAGAACAGCATGTATTGTGCTGAATTGTTGGCTCTATGACACTAGCTGAAAAGTCAGTGAATTTGCATAGTATGTAGGTTTTTATTTGTTTTGTTTTGTTTTTTCAGGTACAAGAGTCTATAGCCCACCAGAATGGATTCGCTACCACAGGTACCATGGACGCTCTGCGACGGTGTGGTCACTTGGTGTGTTGCTATATGATCTGGTTTGCGGAGATATACCATTTGAGCATGACGATGAGATTTTGAAAGGTCGTCTCTTTTTCAGAAGGAAAGTCTCCCCTGGTATGCACATCATTTTGCTTTCCATGATGTATAGCAAGAGTACAATTTGTTTAAAATAAACAAAGAACATGTAAAGTTTACTCTTTCCCTTTGGTCTTCTACAGAGTGTCAGCAACTTGTCATGTGGTGTCTGTGCTTGAGACCATCGGACAGACCTACATTGGAACAAATTTTTGAGCATAAGTGGATGCATACAGAGAAAGACTCCAAACCTCTGACCAGGGACATCACCCTTCATGCAATCTGCACAGACTCCTCATCCAGCACATGTTCAAGCAAAGAAAGCCTCTAACAGCAACAGATTTTCTGACCCAAATTTGTTTAAACTTTAAATTAATTTAAATTATTTTCAGTCTTTTTTTTGTTTGTTTCATTGTAAATGAATATTTTTTTAACACTCATGGGAAGTGCAAATGCAATAATGCTAGCAACCCTATGGTCATATTCTTTGCTCTTATAGAGCCTTTTCTTTTTCCTTTTTTTATCAGTTACTTACTAGTGCCTTTTTCTTCCCAAGAAAGCTGCTTGGTGGGACATTAAAACTTTTTTGCTCCCTTGCCCCCTTGTGGTGGACTATATTCTCTCTCTCTCTCCTTACCCTTTCCAACATGCATTGTATACCGATAACCCCCTCTACTTCTCTATCTCAGCTGTAGCCACATATTGGCTTTTGGATGGTAGATACTTTAGTGAATTGCACAATCAATGCAATATTATTAATAGATTTTAAGTTTCTGAATACAATTATTTTTATTTATTTATATTCACTCCCATGTGTTATTTATTCATACAAAGCAAACATTCCACATTCTGTGGCTATTTATTTATTTATTGATTTTATACCATCAGCAAAAATAAAAATAATGCTAGATTTGATACCTTTGCCTTATCCTGTAGTTAACTCTAAATACCTGCAAATAAACTATGCCTGTCTCATACTGATACACATTTATGTGTGAGGTGTTAAAGTTCTAATTCTAATGTACCTTGAATCTAGAATCTGTCACTGGTTTTCCATGAAAGTAGATAAAGGTAACATCCTAGTTCATCCTTCCACTATGACTGTGGATTTCTCCCTTCCTGCATTGTGAACTGCAATGAGTATTTTTTTATAACAATAAATTCCATAAGCTGAAACTTGGTTCATATTATTTTGCCAAACATACTTGTATGGGTGTCATCCATGTAACATGAACGGATACATGTCATTCCACATCAATGATTCCTACTTGTGCTGTAAAGGATATGTTTGTTGCTGTATATTATAATATTATAGTCATGTTCCATAAAGCATTGATTTTGCCAGGTAGTATTAACTCCACAAGTCCCTCTACTTGATTGATGCTAAACTTGTGCACAGCATATCTGATTCAGCTGATTAGGATTGGGACATAGTTTCTCAAAAGCACTGTGAAGTTAAATATGATATTTTGGGGGGAATGCTTTTTGGAAACTTGGGAAAAGTTTGTCACATTGCCCTTAGGGAACTGGCTCACTGGACCAGGCATTGTCCACACACTAAACAGAAATAATTCGGCTTATGCATACCGGTCACCCTTAGCTAACAGACATGGCTTAGGACACTTGAGGAGCAGCAGGGAGCGGGTAGAGGGGGTCAGTAGGGTTATGGCCTCTTCCGTGTTTTACAGCTGGACGTAGCGACGTATTGCGTCACAAATGGGCAGGGATTCGCACCGCCGCATTGTTAGGGGCAAGAGAGGCGAGCTAGCCTGTTAGCACCTAGCTGCATCCTAGCCCATCTATGTCCTACTATTTACCACACCGACCGCAGTAAAATACACGAATGGTTATTTTAAAGAGCGACTTGATGCGACTGAGAGCGCTTGGCGCTGAATTCAAACGTCTCTCTCGGACATTGTATCGTATCATTGAAATACAATTAAACGTTCGAGCGGAACCAGTTGGATGCTAAACTAGTTAGCCTGGACTGCGTGTGGAGTTAGCCGCTGCTATCCTGCAGGCCCCGCACACCGCTAGCTACAAGCTAGCTCGCCTTCGTGTTGCTTTGGAGGCTTACTGGGGGACACTTTGAAGCAGAAGGTAAGAATTTTAGTCTGTATATTTTCAGTCGTGCTTATAAGTTAGCCTCAATGACGTGTGCTGTGACGTGTAAAGTGTACACGGATATTCGTGATGTTCCCGTTTGTAGAGTGTTTGTTTTGTTTGACGCCATCTTTGCATAATTTCGAGGTCTCCCAGCGCGGAATACTTCACTAGGACAGAGCCGCTGATTTTGTGAGTTTGTGTTTTGGTTTAGCCGGCTAGCAGGCTAGGTTAGTTAGCAACGGTTAGATCTGTGTTTGTGTTATACTTAGTTATGCTCCCAACTCGTGCTTGTTATCGTTGACAAGCACGAGTTGGGTTGCCGTTTTAGCTTAATTCAGTAATTAAGCTAAAAGCTAGCTGCCATGATCTAAATCTAGCGCGTTAGCAGACAACCCAGCGAGAAAACGCGCTCGCTTACCGCTTGTATTCATTTCACCTGGTTGCCCCGGAAGCACCTCGAATACCATCACAGACTTTAGCGCTAAATTGTCCACGTGGTTTATAGGTTGTAAACTTAGTTGCTATACAGCAAGCACAACAGCGCGCTGTATTGTTAAACGGTTTTAGCCGTTGTGTATGTTGCCTAGCTTCGACTAACAGACACACTAATAGCGTGAGTAGCTTTGGGCATAACATCGCAGCTCTGGTCTGATTGAGATGTTTAGAACAAACGTGGAAGACAAACTAGGCTCATAACCTGCTTTACAGTGATGGCTTAGACCACAATTACAGTGGTTCTGTGCATGAAGTGCTTATACATATTTTAAAGTCATGTTATTCGTTGTGTTCTAAACTCTTGTCACTTTTCTAGCTGTTCAAAATGAAGAGGAAAGGGAGACATCAACGTGTGGCCACCCCACAAAGACCCCCATCGCCCATCAAACCCTCAAGAAACCGTGAGACTCTAACCTACGCCGAAGCCCAGCGGATGGTCGAGTTGGAAATAGATGGACGTGTTCATCGACTCAGCATCTATGACAAGCTCGATGTAATCAGCAGTGATGATCCTTTAGCTCAGGAGATCAGTGAATGCAATAGTAACAAGGAAAATGCAGAGGAACCCCAGCAGGTCTTGGTGCGCTCTGTGCGGCTCAAAAACAATCAGCAAAAGAAGAGTGCTGCTCTGAACACGGGGCAGGGTTCCATAACTCAGGGCAGGCTACCAGAACCAAGAATTCGAATGATCGAATATAATCTTCCAGCTGTGCCGCGAAGACCATCTACTTATTACTGCCATGTGGAGAAGACCTCAGATGAGCTCGATGAGGAGGTGGAATATGATATGGATGAAGAAGATTATGCATGGTTGGAGCTGATCAATGAGAAAAGGAAGAGCGAAGGTTTTAGTCAGGTTTCCCAGAATGTTTTTGAGTTCCTAATGGACCGCTTCGAAAAAGAGTCCTTTGTTGAGAACCAGGGTCAGGGAGATCCGCAGTCTCTCATTGATGAGGATGCTGTTTGTTGCATCTGTATGGATGGCGAGTGCCAGAACAGTAATGCTATTCTGTTTTGTGACATGTGCAACCTAGCAGTGCATCAGGAGTGTTACGGGGTGCCCCACATTCCAGAGGGTCAGTGGTTGTGCCGACACTGTTCACAGTCTCCCTCCCAACCTGCAGAATGTATTTTTTGTCCCAATAAAGGTGGAGCACTTAAGAGGACAGATGATGACAGATGGGGCCATGTGGTCTGTGCTATTTGGGTTCCTGAGGTTGGTTTTACTAACACCGTTTTCATTGAGCCTATTGATGGTGTAGCTAATATTCCACCAGCACGTTGGAAACTGACCTGCTACCTCTGTAAAGAGCGAGGGGTTGGAGCCTGCATTCAGTGCAGCAAGGCCAATTGTTACACCGCATTTCACGTGAGCTGTGCTCAGAAAGCGGGCCTGTACATGAAGATGGAGCCGATCAAAGACGTGACTGATACAGGGTCCACCACGTTTTCAGTGAAGAAGACTGCATACTGTTGTTCTCATACTCCTAGTGGATGTACCAGGAGGCCGCTTAGCATTTATGATGAAGCTCAACCTAAAGACGGTGTTTGTCAAAAGAGCAAACAAAAAACTCGGAGGGCAAAAGTGAAGGGATGCCAGAAGAAGAAAAATAAAAAAGTAGATGTACAGTCAGTTCCGGCGGTTCCAACTGTTTCAGTACCTAGTATGACACCTAAAAGGTATTTCTCTTTTTTGTTGTTGTTGATTAAATATCTCTTCCAGAGATGTTTCTCTGAGAGAGACACATTAATAGGTGCTCTTCATTATGAAAGATGGATGATATTTTTCTGTTGGTTTGCTGCATTTGGCTGCATCCTTTGCTCGTGATAAACTATTATTATGGATTCCTGGAATTTCCTTTTTAGTTTTGCTTATGATTTTTCAACCTTGTCTTTCAGTTTCAACACTATTCTCAACCAAGTCTCTGTTCAAAAGAAAAAACAGTTTGTGGAGCGTGTTCTTAGTTACTGGATGCTGAAGAGGCAATCAAGAAATGGTGTGCCTCTTATCCGACGCCTGCAAACTACCATCCAGACTCAAAAAGCACCCCAATTGGTATGTGCTGTAAGAAGATTAGTTATTAAACAATGAATTGTTCATATGTATTTTAGAAGCTTGTGTTTTCACAAAGTCTTGAAGGTTTTCCCACAGTTACTTACATTCAAATTATTTAAACATGTAACCTGCTTGACAAATTTAGAGTGGGTAAAGAGAGGTTATTAATCTCCCAAAATATTAGATGCATCTATCTATCTATCTATCTATCTATCTAAATTGTCTGTATTTTGTTGAATACAGGAACAGAGTAAGGAAGACTGCCAGGCATTAAAGGAACAACTGAAGGATTTGCATCGTTTACGCCATGACCTGGAACGGACACGTTTGCTACTTGAGCTCATTCGAAAGAGAGAGAAGCTCAAGAGAGAGCAGGTCAGAGCTGTACTCCAACTTTAGCACCGCATATTGGACTTGGACTATACTTCCATAACTGTCCAGGGTTCATTCTGTACCATAAGTTTCAGCATTATGCAATGGTTTCAATTATATTCATGTTAATTATTTTGCTTATTTGTCTCAGATGAAGCTTCAGCAGTCAGTGTTGGAGATGCAGCTTACTCCATTTACCATCATGCTGCGAGCTGTTTTGAACCAGCTGCAGGAGAAAGACCAGACCAGGGTCTTTGCCCAGCCTGTCAGCGTCAAGGAGGTAAGGTTGAAAAATGAAATGAAAAATGTAGATTATATTATCTTATGAAAAAGCTCCCAGAATTTTCCTCACTGTCCTTTTATGTTCCTGTTATGTTTTTTTGTTTTGTTTTTTCTCTTTTGTGTGAATAAGGTTCCAGACTATCTTGATCACATCAAGCATCCAATGGACTTCTCTACTATGAGGAAACGCATTGATGCACATGACTACAAGAGCATGGATGAGTTTGAGGATGACTTCAATCTCATCATCAATAACTGCATGACATATAATGCCAAGGAGACCTTCTTCTACCGTTATGCTGTGCGGCTGCGAGACCACGGTGGGGCTATTCTCAGGAAGACCCGACGAGATGCAGAGAGAATAGGGTTTGACTTTGCCAGTGGAATGCATCTACCTGAGCCACCTAAAATAGAGCCTCAACCATTGCTGACATGGGAAGAGGGTATGAACTATGTGCATTTTCAATATAACGAGCCTATTTTATAACATAATGTTAAATTAAAGAATGATTGCATGACCTCGAGATTGACACCTGCCGAGTGTTCAGCATATAAAGTGCTGTTAGTACACTTCTAGTCAGTGCTCTGTTAACATGTTTCAATGTGACTCGAAATAGAACAGAATGAGTGAGGTTTGTCATTGTTCTTTACAGTGGACCGGTTGCTAAATCCTGCAAATCGACTGCACATGTCTTTGGAAGCGCAGCTTAACGCACTGCTAGAGATGCTTGATTTAACAAGTGCAATGAAATCTAGCCCATCACGGAGCAAGCGTCTCAAGCTACTCAAAAAAACCATCAACGATGTGCGGCTTGAAATGTGCCAGAAGACTACAGGTCCTTCTTCAGAACAGAGCCACATCCATGAAAACGAACCACTCCCTGTTTTAGAGTGTTTGGAAGAAGGTGTGCCGTTGTTGCATTATTATAAATTTTGCATAAAATATTTGCATTATAAGTATTCTGTTTAAGGCTTGCAATGCATTTTCAGCCAGTACTTAATTGTTTTTCTTTTTTGTGTAGTTAACGAGACATTACCTCCAGCTTCTGCTCCACTTGTCACAAATTCAGAAAACGTCTCCGAGCCTCCTGCACTGAAACCCAAGGACCTCAGCTCTGAGAAATGCCAGACGATGATCACACTTGATGATAAGACACTCTCTACCTCACTGTTAAATGGACTTTCCTCTGATCTACAACCCACTGAAAACAATGTCGTGGTAGCTACATCCACTCACAGAAACAGCAGGCACAATTAACAGAAGGACTGCAGTGCTCTTCAGGAAGTCTAAGAGTATGAGCCCACAGAAACCAGTAAGGATGGCAGAAGCATCAGTGGACTGCCCTCAGCTTGGCACAAAAACATTCCTATCAGTTGTTATTCCACGCCTTGAGACGCTGCTTCAGCACAGGAAGAGAGCTCACAGTGGGGACAGCCAAGGTGGAGAAGAAGAGGAGTGCCCAGCCAAGCGTTTTGATTCAGGTAAATTAAATGCGCATGCCTTAATTAGTACTTGAGGATTTAGTGCAGATTCTTCTCAAAGTGATAGCTTCTAAGGGCATTTCTTTAGCATGATTGGAAAAAAATAACAGGCTTGTGTAATGTGGCTTTAGGGGTGGGCGATATAACCAAAATCTTCTATCACGGTAGAAGCAATTTTCTACCTCGATAATGATATATATCACAATATAGCAATTTGTATCTGAAAATGCATAAATAAAAATTCAAACACAAAGAAACTGTTTTACAT
>JAQMYJ010000012.1:20060459-20080140 GCA_030014305.1 Clarias laeviceps
AAATTATAGACCCTTCATTTCTTTGTAAGTGGACAAACTTAGAAAATCTGTAGGGGATCAAATACTTATTTCCCCCACTGTATAATATAATATATTATATTTCTGAAGAGATATACAGGGTGGATGCAGAGACAAATCTGGATCCATAGCCATTTTTCCTTATATGAAATTTATTTTTATTTCAGACACAAGATGGCTTCAAAACCTACAATAGATGATCAAATAGAATCTGAAATCAGTAGTCTAGTTGAATCAGTCTAGAACAATCAACCCACTAAGAAAGGAAATAATCACTACATACAGTATAACATCAGTTCTGATAAATTCAAAAATGTTTAATATTCTTTTATCCAGCTTATACAGCAAGTTGAGCATTTGTTGTAAATTCCTGCCAATGGTTCCAGTCATTTGGTCCACCCAATATAATGATATTATGTGGCCCTTGTATCAGAATACTTTGTTCGGAATGTCTACTGTACTTGGAATATATTGTAGGCTCATTACCTGAATGTATGTATGCATGCAATTTGATATTATTATAACATAATCCAATGATTATTATCTAAGGAAGTCAAACCTCAATCAGCTGCACTCAGTTAGAGTGAGCAGTGGATATATTCTAAGGCTCTTTTGTAGTGTACACAGCGAGTTAGTCCAACAACCTTGCAGAGCAAGCTAATTTCTGCTGCATGTACTCATGGCCTTATTGTGCTGTTAAAAGCTGAGCTGATGCTACATTGCTACAGACCTGTACAGCCATGGATGATGTGCTTAATTTCACACTCTACCTTTTCCATCATTCATTAATGAAATCCCAATAAACATAACACGAGCAAGGTCTCTCCCCGTACAAGAACGGAGCATCTGATCGTCTTTAAGGAAAGAACCATGGCCTCGAATTTGGAGTTTTTGATTTTCATCCCAACTACTTAGGCGTAAAATGTTCAAAAGTTTGTCAGCGATCCATTTTGCATGGTGCCAATCAAAGGAGATTATCATCTGTTACTTTGAGTTCCTCATACTGATCAGCTCTTCAACTTTAAATACATCATGCTCATTAAAATCACAACACATTTTATGTTTTTTGACAAAATACCAATAATGCATATGCAACCTTATGAGATTGCATAAAGTTTTTTTTTTCTTCAAAAAAATATCTCTTGTAGAGGCAGACAATCCACCACACTTGTTCAACAGAGCTTGAACATAGTGGCATCGCCCTTTCTAAGGTGCTATACCATTTGACAGAACATTTCTTTGAGGCTACAAAGACCTTTTTCCACTCTCCAAACTTCTACCATTCTAAAATTTGTTCTGCCATTGCTTTTGTTCAGCACCTCCACCTGTATTATACCTTTCATATTACTTCTTCAGTTTGATGGTTTGCCTACCCTTTGTCTTCACCAGTACGTCCTAGGGTTACCACCGTAACAGACATCGACAGCCTTCCAATGACAGCATCTTACCATTGAAGACTTCCATCAATCTCAAACAGTACAAGGGAGGAGTCATTTTGGAGATAGACCTTAGAATCGTCTCTCATTGTAGGTTCTGCTAGATGCTCCTAAGGTTTTCCTTGTTTTTCCATGTACTTGCTTAATGTAAATTTATCTACACTTTGTTCTGAATGTTTCTCATTATATTCATCACCAATATTGATTTGTATTTGCTCTTTTTCTCCTTGCTCTAGTGCCTAATTAATATTAAAAGCAGTGTATTTTATGTTAATGCAACCCTGCTGTTGTCTTCTTAGTGAAAGGCCTCAAAGAGCTGTAATTATAGGGTAATTATTGGTTTGTTATGGAAACACACTTAATTGGCATTACTCAAAGCCACCAACAAAAAACAGAGGGCTTGACCTCAGCAGAAGGTTTGCCAACTTGGTGTGCCTTATCTGAATGACTCCATTTATGTCTTTGTAATACGGACTTGCACAAAGCTGTGCGATTCTAATAGTTCATGATATGTTCTTAGATATCTGTAATTTGTGGTGTTGTGCTTTCTCTCTGACTCTCTCCTTCTCTCTCTCTCTCTCTCTCTCTCTCTCTTTAATTAGGGCCCAAGCACTTTGACATCAGCCCTATGTTGCAAAAACTCATGAAAATGTTGGAAACTGCTGCCATGAGGATGCCTGAGAGTCTGGGCCCTGGCCGTGGCTTGGGGCCCTCACACAAGATTTTGCTACACACTTGCACATAAAATCCGGAACATATTTAGAGCTCATTGAGCTAAACAATTTTCACATTGCATGTCATGAGCTCAATTCAACAAGAAGTCAGTTATTTGCTTTGTTTTTGTTTCTTGAAATTGTTTTTATTTCATTTTATGTTTACTATTATTTATTATCCATTTACATGAACAATTATAACTATTAAGGCAGTTAATAACATACCTAAAAATGGGAAAGAAGGAACTTTATTTCAGATAAATTTGAAACCACAGATATCTGGACACAAAAGGACACTCAGTCAGTGAGCTGATTAATGATAATCGGGAACACCGAGATAATCTCTGGCAAATCCTTTTATCTTAATAATTGACAGAGAGGAGAAGGAAGACAACAGAGCTTGATCTAAGTGTAAACAAACAGCTTAACTGCCATCTGTACCACATTTTAATAGAGGGGATTAAAAGAGCAAATTTATTACCCTTAACCATGCAGTTACATCTCTTGGATGCAAAATTACTACCTAATTCAGCAGAAAAACACTCTCTTTTTTATTAGCATAATTTAAAAGCTGTTTTTCTCACTGTTTCTCTTTGTTCAGTTTAAGGATTCTTGGAAAAATAATAAAAGGTCATGCTTGAATATGTTTTTTCATGGATACAAACCATTTATAATCAACTATATATATTATGTCTAATAGTTTGTGTTTTCATACAGCAGATTCAGGACTTTCTTCTGCATAGAATGTTGTCTATAAAAATTTGCTATCACCAGTGTCTTAGAGGTCACCCACCCACATGTGCTCCTTCCTTTTCTCACTGCTGTGTTTAGTTAAATCATGAAAGGCCACAAAGACCCCATGGTGCAGTCAGATGAATGGTTCTTCTCTGGAGTGTAATTGTAATGTTTGGCGGGAGTGTACTGACTGACAATCACTCGCTGAGGTGGATCAATGAAAACGTTGCAGAGTGGAGATAAGGAGGACTATCACATAACTGCTGCCATCGCTTTTATCTTCTTCCTCTATTCACTGATGAGTTTCAGACTTGTGCACAGTATGTCTTTCAAGGACCTGGCCACTTGAGACTGACTGGCCCTAAGCATGTAATGTGCCCTTGGATTAGTCTTCTCACATTCTTCTCATTAGTCTTCTCACATTCCACATGCTCCTAAATTCTTAGAACTTTTATATGTAGTGATTATCAATTATATACCAGTAAACTAGCCAAAAGATCGTGGGCATGCATGATCTATGAACAATATTGGGTTTAAAGTTCCTTTTTTTTCTGTTTTAATGTTATGGCTGATTGGCGTATACCCATATGGGTGGACATACAGAGGAATTCAAAAGTGAAGCCAAAATGTTTCAAATGTCTTCTAGTGATTGGCTGGACTACAATTTTTAAACCCACCAATTACTATGTTAATGAATGGTAATGTAGCCAAACTTAAATTTTAAGTTACATCTACATACAGTACATATATTATTTTCCAGATATGGTGTTGATGTAGTTACAAGGGGACTGTTAATATGAACAGCTTGACTGCAAAGCTTTTGCAGTTTTGGGAAAAACATGTTTTGTTTTTTTTCCCCAAAAGAAACAGGACGTATTACAAGCTGTTACAGAATATGTTGTGCATGGTGTCTTTGGAGTCACAAGGGTGTTAAAAAGAACAAATGCTTAAATATCATGCCAACAGTGTTTTGTTTATATCAATGTGATCTTGTATGAAGTTATAACTCCACATCCAACTGGTTTTTCACAATGGATAAATAGGCTTGAAGTTATGTTAGTGGCTATGTAAATATACATTTGAGTATAAAATGTAGACTTGAAGTCAGAAATTTACATAGACCTAAATAAATATAACTCTTTTTTCTTTACAATTCTTTTTACAATTCATTTAAGACTAGCAGACAATCTCAGTCTCATATCAGTTAGGATCACTATTTTATTTTAAGAATGTGAAATGTTAGAATAAAAGTAGAATATTTATTTCAGTTTTACTTTCATAGAACTTTCTTGATAGAACTGAGTAAGTCTTTAGACCTCCTTGCTAGAGTCAATTTTCTCAGTTCTACCCACAAATCTTCTATTGGATTGAGGTCAGGGCGAATCCAATATCTCGTCCTTATTGTCTTTAAGCCATTTTGCCACAACTTTGGGATTATGGTTGGAGTTAGTGTCCATTTGGAAGACCTATTTGTGACCAAACTTCCTGTCTGAGATGTTGTTTCTATTTATCCATATCATCTTTCTTCCCATCTATTTTGTAAAGTGCACAACTCCCTCCTGGAGCAAAGCACCCTCACTACATGATGCCACCACCCCCATGCTTCTAGGTTGGGATGGTGTTCTTCAGCTTACAAGCCTCACCCTTTTTTCTCCAAACAACAATACTCATTATGGCCAAACAGTTCAATATTTCTTTCATTAGACCAGAGGACATTTCTCCCAAAGATTAGATCTTTGATCCCATGTGTAGGTTCCAAAGTGGAGTTTTGAGCAATAGTTCTTCCTTTGCTGAGCAGCCTGCACCTTTGAGGTTATGTCGACAACGTTTTTTTTAAATCAGGACATTTTACTGTGGATATAGATACCTTTGTTCCTCTAGTGTCTTTACAATCTCCTTTGTTGTTGTTCTGGTCTTCTTCCTGAGCTGCATGTGGTCTCATGGTGTTTATACTTGCATAATATTTTTTGTACAGATGAACATGGTACCTTCAGCCATTAGGAAGTTGCCCCTAAGGATGAACCAAACTTGGCTGATTTGTTTTGTTTTTTCCACAATTAAAAAAATATTGCACTTAGATTGAAGGTAGGCCTTAAAATACAACACAGATACACTCAAATGGTGTCAGGTTGCCTATCTAAAGCTTCTAAAGTGATGACATACTTTTCTGGGATTTTCCAAGCTGTTTAAAGGCATAGTCTTTTGACTATGTCTATCATGCATAAAGTGGCATAGTGTGCTTACAAAATCTATTTTAATGACTTCAAACTAAGCTGACTTTAACTGTATATTGAGTGACTTTTATTAAAAGATTAAGCAAACGCATGCTTTGATTGTGTTTTTGTAGCAAGTCACTGGCTGCAAATTGGAACAATGAAAAAAATTGCACACAAAATGTTTTAATTTAAAAGTTTGTTTGAACTTTGAATAAACTTTAAAAACAATGCAAAAAACGTCAGTTTACAGCATCATTATCCCTCCCCTCAAAACTATACTAGTGATAGTTCAAAGATCTAGAACAAAAAGGAATACATAGGAACTTTTTTGTTTTAGATAACATTGTGTGCCTGGGGAAAATAATTTGCCCAAATGAGTAAAAGTCCAAAAATGTCAAGTTTGTGTGTCAAGTTTGTCATATTTCATATATTAAACTTGTCACATTAGTACAAGTATTAGACTGTGCATGTGTGAAGTATGCACTACACCTCACACATGCACAGTCACATGTTCCTGATTACTTCATCTGAACCTTATTATTGTCTAATAAGTTGGTCTAATTTTACTAATAAGTTCAGGTTTCAGTTTGTTCATTTGCTCATTAAGAGCAAAGTTCCTTGCTTTAACAAGCATTGATCTCCTATAGATCTCATATCTGCTATCTATCTGGCAGTTATTATACAATATTAATTAGACTAGTCAGCTAGCTAAGAGTTGTGGCTGTGCCTGAAGCCATGAGCCTACACCTCATGTTTAGCTCAGAGTGGGAAGAAAAATTGCAGGCACAGGACAGATAAAAAAGAATAAGAAATTAGTAAGAAAGGTTTAGAAAGGTTTAGAAAGGTTTAGAATAATATTCCCCTTTTGGAATGCACACAAAGGGAACCAAGGTATCTCTTTCAAAACATCTGTTTTATTATAATGCAAAGTAATGCAATTTTGACCATGCCAGAGTCAAACTTACTGAGATCACGTTTTTCTCTATTATTTTTTAGATGTGGATATTAATTTAAGCTTTTGAATTGTGTCTGCACTGAAACTAATGAAACTGTGGTTTCAAAATTAGCTGTGGGTGTACTGGGAAGCCTGGGTGGATGAGAGACTCCCAGTCAGAATTTTGATGCTGGTCCAGTACTGCATTTAAGACCACTTGTATACTGCATTGCAATGCAAAATAAGTCTATGACCATGAAAAAACACAGAATTTTTACAGCAGGTGTTTCTCAATAGGAATTATTGAGTAATATTCCCAGAGTGTCCTATGACAAAAACAGTACAAAATCCTGTAGGTGTTCTTAATGCTTGCAGGTGTTCTTAAAACAGTGCATATAAAATTTTTTTTTTAGCATAGAAATGAAGCCATAAGCAGTATATTTGTATAATCTTTTCTTAGTTGCCGCAAACCATGCATAATATGAAAGTTGTAAGATGTAAAAGAAAGAAGCCATCTTAGAAAAAAAATAGACATCAGGTCAGGCTTGAAGAAGATCCAGTGGGTTTTGAGCTTGCCACGTGAATCCAACAGTGTACATCTGCACTTTATGGTACAACCCGAATTCCAGAAAAGCTGGGACGTTTTTTTTATTTAGAAAAAATTTAAAACTAAAAGACCTTCAAATCACATGAGCCTATATTTTATTCACAATAGAACATAGAAAACATAAATGTTTAAACAATGAAATTTTTACACTTTTATCCAATAACTGAGCTCATTTTAAATTTAATGCCTGCTACAGGTCTTAAAAAAGTTAGGATGGGGACAACAAAGGGCTGACAAAGCAAGAAATTTTGTAAACATTCAGCTGGAAGAACATTTAGCATCAGGATTGTAACATGATTAGCTATGAAAGGGAGGTCTTAGAGAGGCAGAGTCTCTCAGAAGTAATGATGGGGAGATGCACATCAATCTGTGAAAGAGTGCATAAAAAGATTGTGACATACTTTAAAAACAGTGTTCCTCAATGTCAGATTACAAAGGCTTTGCAAACCTCATCATCTAGATTCCGAGAAACTGGAGAAATCTCAAGGGACAAGGCCGAAGCCCTTTGTTGAATGCCTGTGGTCTTTGGTCCCTCAGACAACACTGGATCACTCATGGGCATGATTGTGTCATTGACATTACTAAATGGGCCAAGGAATACTTCCAGAAACCACTGTCAGCAAACACAATCCGCTATTTGCGGATGCCAACTAAAGCTCTATTATGCAAAAGGAAGCCATATGTGAACATGGTCCGGAAGTGCCGTGGCTTGGGCTCATTTAAAATGGACTATATTAAAGCGGAAAAATGTTCTATGGTCAGTCGAGTCCAAAATTAGACATTCTTGTTGGAAATCAAGGATGGCGTGTCCTCCGGGCTAAAGAGGAGGGAGTCCTTACAGCGTGTTATTAGCGTTCAGTTCATGGTATGGGGGTGCATAAGTGCATACGTTACGGGCAGATTGCATGTTTTGGAAGGCACTATGAATGCTGAAAGGTATATAAAGGTTTTAGAGCAACATATGCTCCAGAGAAGGCTTTGTATATTTCAGAAAGACAATGCAAAAACACATACGGCGGCTATCACAACAGCATGGCTTCGTAGTAGAAGAGTCCAAGTGAAGAACATTTAGAGAACATTTGGCGCATCATTGAATATAAAAATACGTCAAAAATGACCACAAACTCTTCAGCAGCTGGAAACTATATATCAGGCAATAATGAGAACAAATTCCAACACCAAAACTATAAGCTGAATGCCCAGATATCTTCAACTTGTTTTGAAAAGAAGAGGAGATGCTACACCATGGTAAACATGCTCCTGTCTCAACTTTTTTGAGACCTGTAGCATGCGTCAAATTTTAAATTAGTTCATTTTGATCACACAAATGGAAAAAAAATTTAAAAAAATAATGTTCTGTATGTGCTATTGTCAATAAAATATTGTCTTGTGTGATTTGAAAGTCTTTTAGTTTTCATTTTATACAAATTCAAAAAATGCTTTAACTGGAAACTTTACTGGAATTCATGTTCTACCTCTTCTAACTAATCTGAATAACATTTTGATTAGACACTATTAAACATAATAGTAAGGAGTTCATGAAAATATGAAAGTCATTCATATAGGCTATATAAACATTTTATAATAAATAAATAATTTATAAAAAATAAATAACAATATCAGCTTAATGGAGAAATGTCTTCCACGTTTACAATTATTTTGTAAAGCCACTGACAGAGTGCTTTCGGTAAAGCCAGAAAAATAAACCAGCTATGCAGAACTTACTTTAATATTCTCATCTCTCAATGCTGATATCATTATTTCCATGTTTTCTTGTAAATGTGACTGAGCAGTAATCATTAGTGTCACAATGTATTGATCATAAGTAGGCACAGATGGCCTTTTCCTTTTATGCATAAGGAAACTTTGATCATTCTCACCTGCAGTCTCATTGATGAAGTCTAAGAGAGCACCAGATGACTAACCTACCACCAGGTGGCTACCAAGCACTCGTCAATTAAACACGGCTAAGACGCACATTTTCACTCTACTTTTTTTAAACAATGTAAATTATTACAATATTATGTGTTTTCAAGTCATAACTTTAAATATTGTCCAGTCGTTTAGAAGCTGTTTGACATAGAATTTGTATATAAAACAAAAAAGACAAATTACATTTACACATTTCCTCCATTGCCAATTATCATAATGGCAACATAGCTTGCTTTTTTTTTTTTTTTTTTTACACATTTTAAAATTGCTCGCCTGAGTAGGACAACCTCGTTCCAAGGTTTATGTTTTCAGCCACGTCTCACGTCACAGCTGATCAAAGGCGCCACATATGCTAATGTGACACTGAATAGATTGACAGATAATCAATGTTCTTTAGCCATGCAGGTGAATAATAGGGTCACTTTTGTTCCAAGGAATTATAAAAAAAATTGTCAATTTTTTTTTTATAACAAATATAATATAAAGTGTCCCATACTTTTGAATTTGACACAGTTAAGCAATTACATGTAACACCAGATGTGTTAATGTGAGTTCATCATTACTGGGAGTGACAAACTCTATGTGTGTTTGCAAAGAAATGCAATCATGGACAGGATGTTTTTATAAATATATCTATATTTTGCTAAAAGTTTTCATTTTCCCTCTATGGTGACTTTTGCATGCAATAAAGCATGCATTTATTGTCACACAAAAAAGGCAATATTTGTTCTTCACAAACCATATTTGTTCTCATTTGTCTTTTCATTATAATGTATTGCCACATATAGCCAAAGGTTAGTGAACACCTGACCCATATGTAGATTTTGAATGTACCCATTCAGATGGAGTCTCATCCTTGCTGTTCTAATAACCCTCATTATGCTGGGAAGGGTTTCTGATAGATTTTGGAGCATAACTTCCGGATTTGGTCCATTTATCTGCACAGATTTTGGTTTGGGATGCAGGGTGTTCTAGTTCTTTCCCAAGGTGTTGGGAGGGGGGAGTTCAGGTCACAGTTCAATGCAAGCCATCCAAGTGCTCCCACAACCAACCACTCCAACATATGTATCCAATACTGTATATCCCAATATAAAATAAGTTATCAATTGCTTATCTGGTTGTTAAAATATGAATCATTCAATGTGTTGCTTTTGCTATACTCGTAACAGCAAAGTGTTAGTCTTTAGAGTTTAGAGAGTTTTGAAATAATGACATTTAATTATAAATGAGCAGTCATGCAGTTCTGCTAACAATACCTGAAGCCGAGCCTTGATAGCTAATTACCTTCCACTCTCTTGGATGCATGTTGCTATTCTTTTTTACACATACACAAAGTAAGGCAATTGATAGCTTTTGATAATAATTCAGATTGGCTGCTCACGTCTGTGACAACAGGCAACATACAATCTGCAATGTTGCCTGCTTTGATCAATCAAATGCTGTGATCTTGCCCAAGAATAGTTCCTTCACTATAATGAGCTCCTCCTGTTGTGGGCAGTGGGAAGGTGATCCTACCCCGTGTCTCTCACTACCTGATCGTACAGTAGGTGTGATGCTTTTTCGATTGTGGAAGTCTTTATTGCAGAAATCAACAAGAAGATCATTGTCCAAATATAATGTGATGCACTGATGCTCTTCTGAAGTTCTAAGTATACTTTTAAACATATAAATATACTGTATTTTAAGTGCCAATTTTTTATTGAATGAACTTGAATGAAGGATATTATCCTTAAACAAAGGATATAGGAGCAACTGTCTAAAATGAAACCCATTTATAAGCATTTATTGCTTACACTTGCGTTGCTGCCAGCTGTGTGCAATCAATGTCCTTAATATCCTTTCTCTGAAACAGAACGGACTAATTAAATCCCCCAAACCATCACTACATGGAAAGGTCAACAGTTGCTATTCAATTCAAAGATGTGTTCCAGATTTTAATAATTAAGACCTTTATGTTCAGTTTATATTTCCTCAGTCTGCCTATTATATTACATATACAGTATATAGTATAGAAATTCTAACAATATACTCTTTTATATAAAATAGTTTTTATTCTGCAGGCTATATATTACACAGCACAAAGCATCTTGTTCTCTTACATTTCTTCAGTTTTCCAGGCAGCTATGTGATTATATACGGAAAGTGAGCACTAAACAAAGACAAGTTCATTTAATTTCACCATTAATTAAAATATTCAGCTAAGTACCTATCCGCTAAGTGATACCATATTCCAAGAAAAAGCAAATTTGTTCAAAGGAACAATCTCATGTTACATTCCATAAAACAAACAGACAATCCGGTTATACTTCAGAATCCTCCTTATGTGCAGACCCTGAAGCTTTGTCTTGGCTAGGGGTTTCCTTAATCCAGTTCCATAGTTGACCAATTCTCAAGCCAAAGACACGGATCCCTCCAGGTCTAGACCTCTTCACTGTTTAGCTGACATATCTCCTTCAGTTGTGATTACTGCAGGACTTCAACAAACCTGGTTTCAACACATCCCACATCAGTCAGCTTCCAGCTTACCAAAGGTTGTGCTTCAACATAATATATACACCAGGGGTGGTTTCAGTAGTGGCACCACTTCCTGGGAGCCTGCCTGTTCCTTTCCTGCTTGCCAACACACCGCAGACACAGATAGCAGCTTGCCAAAAAAAAAAAACTATTAAACGTTTACCTACAGCATTTCACATCCATGTTCAATATGATACAATCAGTGCCCATGCAATTAATGCTACAAGAGCAAATACTTTTTCTACATTAAAATACAAGTGTTGCATAAATATAGAACCTGCTTGTTTGCATAATTTCAGTTTGCTGGGTTCGTCAGGGTGTGGAACCAGAATCTCATTCAGTTGCGTCTCACTTATGTCATTTGGGACCTTGATTCAGTTTATCATTAATCTTCATCTCTATTTTATATTGTCTGCCAATGGCAACAGTCTGTGGTAGACTCATAACTAAAGTCTCTATCCATCCTGACATCCCGACAGTGACCATGATTCCAGAAATAAGAAGGGAACTGCCTTGGAAGGCAGGGTGGAAGGTTTCAAATGCAACCAGAGAATGTTTTTCTTCCCAGAAGTGATTCTAGGGACTTTGGAGGACTTTGTTATAAAGAATTTTCAAGGACATACTGTTGACCTTCAGGGAGCTCCTTTAGAACTGATGGCTTGAAGCAACTGCCTGTCTTATCGGCCATGCAGCTATACCTTGCCTCATGGAAGGTTAATGCCCTCTGTTGCTGAGGTGCAGTCTTGCTGTTCATCCCATCAAAGGCAAAATATATTGTATTATGCTCTTTGTTCCTCCTGCGAACATTGATCCAGGTTCTTATCATGCATAATATTAAGCAAAAGTATTTATACATTTATTTATAAAGGACATTATAAGTATCGCATTAGAGCTTTCTCAGAGAATTTCCTTAGAACAAAACACATAATACACCTGTAATTCATGTCTATAAATGTGTTGTATTAAATGTTTTAGGTTAGAGAATGCTATCTCAATTTGCATGTTCTACATACATTTCCTTTGTCTTTCTTTTAACAAGAATGTCAGGGGTTCACTGATTAATTTTTGAATAAATCTCCTTTGGAATTTTTTTTTATGTTTTTGGGATGTTCCTGGACCATGGTATTATCCACCACAACCCCTTGTTAAATATAATGTACCCCTGAAATACCCTATGGCTTAATCAGGAGAAACAGAAAGGTCAAACCTGACTCAGAAATGTCGCATGTGAGTGTTGGCGCAATATTTTTCAAAATCTTGAAGACTAATTAAAAATGTAGATTATTTACGGAAATTGGAGTGTCTGTTTAAAAAAGCAAGATAGAGAGTACATAACAAACAAGGGTGCAAGATAAATATATTTGGAGGAAAAGTGCATGCATCAGAGCCAATTTCAGCAATGTAATTCAGCAATGTAGTCTGGTGTTATGTAGTTCTGAGTTCTAAGTTTTGTCAGTATTGCCCTTTTACTTGACTATTAATTGAAATTTCTTCACTGCAGTTTAAGGGAAACACCCCAGATGAGCACAGTAATCAATTATACTTTAATCAATGAGTCAAGTCTTGTGGCACACCCATATTTTCAGATAGATGCAAAAATATTTTGCCTAGCTGCCATAAATTGATCCATCTAAATAATGGATAGTATATCCCTGGCACTTCAACTCAATCGAAAGAAATTTGGATTAAATTATATAGCTACGGCTGTAAATTTCAGGTAGAACAGTTATAATAAATGATAACTCATAGCTGATAACATAGTTGAAAAAGCTCACAAAACCATGGCAATATATTTAATGAAACAGAGAAATGTCTCTACAGAATCAGACTACACCACCGTACATTTTTTGCATTGAATGTAATGTATTTAGATGGGAATGTAATTAATTATATGAGGATTTTTTAGGAGGGTGCATTAAACAGTACAAATGCACCAGTACAATATAATTAAGGCAGGTTTGTATCTCTCTGTCCATGTAAAGTTGTAATAAATGTCAAGTCAGAGTCACCTCATCTGATTGATAGAGTGGCCTGCCAAGTGTGTTTATATTTACTACTAGATGTGGCTGCAACTTCGTTCTCGTGGAATTTAATAATTTAATAATAATAATTATTATTATTATTATATTTAATTATATATATATATAATTTTCTTTTACCATGTCTTGAATTTTGGAAAGAAGTAAAAAACATTGTACGTGTTACCATGAAGTACGCGTAATGAAGGTGTGAGATCGGATCGTGTTTATTAAGCAGATTTTATTTTCACACTCCTACGTGCATATTACAGAAATGCACAGCGCCATCTGTTGAATTTTGAGATTAACTTTATTTTTTTCGATTTTCTCCCTAATTTAGTCGTGTTAAATTCCTCCCCGTCACTAGGGGGCTCCCACATTAAGGATACTACTGTACTACCACTCAGTCGGGAGGGCCGAAGACTATCAGGTGTTTCCTACGAACCACATGACTCAAGCCGACCGCATCTTTTCGAACTTTTTTTAAAATAACAATAATAACCACAATAATAACGACAATGCTAATAAAAACAACAAGCGGGGTATACTTATAATAATGATAGAAAGGAGGAATTTAGTTCTTCAAATGTATTCATAGTTCTAGTTGCATTTCGGCTTAAAATACATTTTCAAATCCACCTTGTAATGGGAGATATGCGGCATTCTTTCTGGCCATTTACATTTGTGTATATAGAATTTACCTAGTAATATTAAAAGATTTAACATGAAAATGTGACTATCACAATATATTTTTTATCATAATAAAATATAACATTTCTTTTACTTATATACATTTTTGATCCACTCAGTATATTAAATAAATATTCAACATCAATCCCAAAAAAATTAACATATATACATTCAAAAAAGAGATGTAAAACAGATTCCACATACAATCCACAAAAAAAAAAGAAAATTCAGAAAGATCAGCTTTGTATCTCTTGAGAAATTAGTTAGTTGGATAAATGATGTGTATAATTTTAAAGTATACTTCACTAACTTTGTTATTAAATCTTTTCAAACTACTCGCTCACGCATCGTTGGGGGCAGTGTAAAACATTTGGAGGACAGCGCTTCCGCCTGCGTGAGCTCACAGACGCCCCTGATTGGCAATTGTGATGAAACTAAGCCCATACTGTATGTTACCTCAAGCTCGGTCAAATACACTTGTGGAAACCGCATTAAATTTGATCCAACAGTTTTTACGTGTTGCATGCACAAACAAACAGACAGACAAAAATTCCAAAAACCATCTTGATGTGTTCTATTACTTATCTTACATGTCCCAAACTACTTTTTTTCGCAAATATCTTCAATGTTCAGACATGCCAACTTTACCGTTTTATTATATGTATAAATAACCGCACTGCTACATTTCACTGTCCTTGGCACACTGCTCGTCTGTGTTTGGCATGTAAAATTTCACTTCCTAGTTCGAAACTGTTACTGCTGTAGAGGTAGTGACATAGTGGAAATTATATTGGTGAACATAAAACACAATAATTTTTCAAGAATATAACTATTCTTATATTATAGCTCATCAGATGAAGATAAAAAAGTAAGAAGAGATGCCAGTTTTACAAGACGTATCTTAAACCGGAATGTACAAATCATTGTAAGCTAGCTAGCCAACAGGCTGTACAGTTAGTGTTGGAATTTATTACGTTTGGAATCATACTGTTATACTGTGTATCAACATGTTTGTAATTAACTATGATTGAAACATAGCTACTCTGACTCAGTGTAACTGAACTTGTGTTTGTGTCCTTAAAAATAGTACTGACACATTTTGCTCCTAATGATCTTACTTTAAGTTATATACTATTTATAGTTATATAGTTATTTAGCCAAGCATTTTTGTAAATACATTTGCCTTAGGTAAAGGAGCAGATCTGGGGCACTTGTGGACTTAGAGCATTATGGTGAACTGGTATGTTACTGGTATGATCACTCAGGTTTGTTGTCGGTGAAGTGATTGGTCGCTTTACATCTCAGGGAGCCCTCATGTCTGTGTTTCCTTCTGGCTCTCAATTTTAGTTATGCTGTCAGAGTCACTGATAGCACTCTGCACAAATATGCATTCACTTTATAAATTGTGTAACAGTGATCATACCTAACTGCCATCTCTCCTTCTCTTCTGCTCTCTCCTCTTTCCCTCTACCTGCCTCTCTGTCGAGCTTTACATGTCACTCCTGAGCTGCCAGTGATCCAGACCCCCTCTGCCCTCTGGACCAGTCTGACTCGTCCTGGTGTCCCGCATTTGGCTGGAGATCTTGTCACATGGATGCACCGTGTGGTCTGCCTGGGATGCGTGTGGTGAATGGGGACGGTTCCACTTTTCCACGAAGACGGTCCTGGCCTCGGCTGATGTAGACAGCTGTTCTCTGAGGAATCGTGACTGCAGTTGCTCGATAGTTCAGGACTGGAGTTTCCTACAGTTTCCTACCTGAGCCTCCAATAACGAACCGGAATCCATATTAACTTAAACACATCTCCTGTTATACTGAACGTCCAGTTTCACACAGTATGATGCAGATCAATCCCTGCTATCTGATTTCACCCAAATGAGGATGGGTTCCCTGTTGAGTCTGGTTCCTTTCAAGGTTTCTTCCTACTGCCATCTCAGGGAGTTTTTTCTTTCCACTGTCGCTGTCATCCTCGGCTTGCTCATCAGGGACAATCTTATCATTTTGATTTATACAAATTCACATTTCATACAAACTTAAATAATTTTTTGGCATTCAGCATCGTGTAAAGCTGCTTTGCAACAGTGTCAATGTCAACATGTCAAGTTAAAAGCACTATACAAATAAAATTTAATTGAATTAAATTGAATATACATTTATTTAATTTCTAAAGTAAATTAGCATTGAGAATGATAACTTTTTCTTATATTATATTAATTAACTGTGGATGTTTATTTATTCATTTATTCATTGTGGCCATGACCTGTGTTACTACTTTTGACTTAACAGACTCTTTAACCTATAAACCAGACAATTTTAAAACAGAAGCACCACCACCACCATGACCACCAACAACAATCATCATCATCATCATTTTTCCAAAACGAATAGAACGATTCTAAGACCTCATTTTCATATAAGTTTAAGAAACCTCAACCCAATTCCTAAAGATCAGATAAAATAAGAAAAAGAAACATTTTAGTCAGAAATCAGTTATATCATATTTATGTTAGAAACTCCTATATGTCTACCATTGAGTATATTATATATAGCAATTTATGAACTTAAATCACTAAAATCACAGGCTCTAAATAATCAGTCATTGTCACTCATCACTGCTGATGTTTTACAGCAGAAGGTACTTATTGTTTCTCTTCCAAGAGCTGCAATTAGCTTCACAAAGGGGAAACAAAGAAGAGATTCATGGCTCATAATTTTATCTAACACTGTTGTGTCATGAGAATTGAACATTTCTTCTTTCCATTGGTGAGACATGTCAACAACCATGGGTATCACATTAATGACAGCTCTCTTTGCAACAGGAGTAATGAAGTAAAAAACTAAGAAAAAGATCTACTCTCTTACTAGAAACTCATGGAATGAATGTCATCACCAACTAGATCATAAACCATTTCCCCTATACCAACTGTTTTTTACTATTTTCACCTCCTACAGACTCAGAACACAATGCTTGCAGAGTTAAAATGTCTTATTTCTAACCTTATGTACTATAATTTAATTATAATCCCTATCAAGTGATACACAGTCACAGGTAACTTGTATGAGGGTGACAAATTTTGCTGTCTATGGACAGAGATCTGCTCATGAAGTAGCTTCTGGGTGTTTCAGAAAGCAATGCAAGGTAACATTGAAAGCAATGCAAATCAAGGTCTTACCATCTCAGGACCACAAGCAGGAGTATGTCAGAGAAGAGTACTGTAGAGAAGGAAAGGTGTTAAAACATGTAAGGTCAGTCGTGGGCAATAAGACACTGTCCCTGTCCAACTCTGTCTACATTCCAAACTTTTAAATGTGAGGAGGCTATACATAATGATTATATGGTATAATGGTTTGGTGAATGAAATTATTTGTGGTGGACAGACAAAGTTGATTTTTAATCTTTGTTACACGTCACCAAAATTAAACTATCCAAACCAACTGAAAATGCTATGAAGATCTTGCATTTTTTACTTGAAACTGTAAACAATTTAGGTCATGTTAGAGATAAGCAATTAACAGAAAATAACCAATGTGAAAAAAAGAGGACTTTTCAATTTACTGAGTCAGCTTTAACTCAGTCTGGGAGTGACATGGTTGAGAAGCTATGTAGCAGTAAGAAAGCAAAAAGTGGGGGAAAAAAAGCATTTCAAGCAGGTTATACTTATCTTCGTGAACCATTCTGATTTCACTGCTTTTTTATTTATTTATTTATTTATTTTGAATTTAGCTTTTTTTTAAGTGGCCTTCACAAAATATTTTTCTTAATTCATGACACAATTTAAACAACAGATTTTATTTTTTTTTATTTAAGTGGCGATAATTTGTATTAACAACGATGGACCCATAACTGCTTGGCCACTAAATTGGAAGAAATCACATGACACAAGGTTCTTCCTCTTGTGAGACATTTCTTTTCATTCAGGGTGTATGTTTACTCCAGACAAACAAATTTTGGTTAACAGAATTTTGAACAATAGTTTTAAATTAAAGTGAAAAAAAGCACCTTAATTGTTACCTGAGATACTTGAATCCTTCTTTTATATCTAATATATTATTGCTATGTTTTGTTCTTTACGTAGAAGCACATCATGGTGTACCCACCACTGTGCATTACTGTAGAGATGGATGATGTTCTTATGGTGATGAGACATGTTGGGTTTCTGCCAACTGTAGTGCTTTGTGCAAAATACAAATTGTTTCCACACTTACAGAAGGCCCAAGTTTCTAGTGTTTACAGGTTATGGTTGTTCTCGACTTCTTCTGAACTGTGGATCTCTCCAGGTAATTCAGAGTTTACTTTAGGCTCTTGGTTCCTTTTTTGACTAATTTTACCCAATCTCTGACTTTTTGCAAATGTGCCATATTCTTTACAGATTTTTTTCTTAATAGATTTATTTGTTTACAGTTTCAAATATATTTATCACCAAAACCTAATTAATCCTTTATCAGAACCTTGCATGGATTTGATATCTTCATGATGAGTGGCATTCCATGTGTGGTTTTCATGTTCTTGATGCAGTTTGTTTTGGTATGCTCTCTACAAATAATAGAGCTTATATTGAGATAATGTGACACTAATTATACACATGTCAACTGTGTGATGGTACCTGGTTGTACTAGAACTGATTTAACTATTTCATAATAACCGTGGTCAATAATCATGCATCCACATTTTTTTTTCAAATAATTGTAGTTTATTAATAATGACAATGAATAATTACAATAATATATTTGTATATATTTTTATTCCATTTTTAATATTCAAGGCTCCTGTGTAACCTTATGGCATATATTTTCTGTTAATTCCATGTTATAACATTACAAAATGTTAAAATGCTCATTTGGGGTGAATCCTTAAACAAGCCACTGTATGCACAGGCAAAAAGAGCTATCCGGTTATGATACACATTTATTCACTTTAATCCAAATAGAATTATGACTGACTATTAAATATGAAATTAAGGTCAATATTAGAGGAATAAACCCATCACCGACACTGTGCCTTGCATCATGGAGAAGAGTTATCCTTCAGTAGGTCTCATTTCAGCAGTGATAGGGTTGACACCCTCTTTGTCATGTGCCTCAGAAAAATTAATGAGATATCAGCAAAGATGTGGATGATGAGCAGCCTCCATAACCCACTGTTCAGTGACAGTGTAATAAAGCTTAACAGTGAAATGTCTGAGGGTCAAACTGGAAAAAATAGTATTATGTTGACACATTCTTAGGAAGGCATTTTCATCACTGTTTCTCTGAAATTTCATTTACTGCCTTGCAATCCTTTCCATGAGCATAAAACTGCGGACCCTCAGAATGCCATTAATAGTTTTATCTAAAATGTATGTGTGTATATCATAGAAGCAGTGATAAAAGTACTGTATATATTTACACTATACAACTCACAAAATAATTTCTCAAAATTATTTGTGACATGAACATTGTGATATTCATAGTATCATGAAAAGCCTTTTCAGAAAAGTGGAGACTTTAGTAACAGCAAAAAATGAACTAAGGGGACTTTTTGCCATCCACGAACCTTTTGCTAACGCCAGCTGAAATATCTTATATATTAAATATTCTTATAGAATATATAAATTCTTGATATGAAGTGCTTACTACACCTTGCAATTTGCTATGAACTGTCAAAAACTGTTATTTTCTCACCTGTTAACAGCAACGTGTTTTGTCACTGCACACTCAAAAAAAAATTACTCGTTGAATGAACATAATTAAATTATGGAAAGAACTTCTACCTGATTTAATGGCTTTCTTTCAGCATTAAGCAATTTTGTTGTCCCAACTTAATGTTCTTAGGTTCAGTCAAATTAATTTTATTAGGTTCATTTAACTTATTTACTACAGCTGCGTCCAA
>JAQMYJ010000012.1:20092542-20119386 GCA_030014305.1 Clarias laeviceps
TGTCATTTGTTTTTGTTCTGGAAGCTCTGTCACTAAAACAAATTCCTTGTACGTGCAAGCGTACTTGGCAATAAAACTATTTCTGATTCTGATTCTGATACTTATTTCATTCAAATTCAGAGCAAATAGGAAAAGCACTCATGTAAATAACAATGTCCCTAACTGATTGTGAGTAGTGTATATGTTGATTCTGTTCACAGAAAGAACAGATATGCTACTTTGCATTTTTATGGAAAACGCCCTTATATAAAATCGGCCTTGGAAAAAATCATCGGTTTATCTCAAAATTCAACAGATGGTGCTGTACATTTTTTAATACATGCTCATTAGTGTACATTTGAAATTTTCTTAATAAACACAATCTCACACCTTCATTTTGTGTAATTCACAGTAACACGTAAAAATTTTAGTTCATTCCAAAATTCAACAGACGCCGTTTTACAATTTTAAAAACTTGCTTATGAGTGTGCAATTAAATTTTAAATACGAGAAAGAAGTTAAAGCAGATAAAAAAAATTTATAACAAATTGATTGTCTGTCCTTTTTAAGCTGCAAGCTCATTGTTTAAATAAGCTGCTACCTTTCTGCAGAGTTGTCTTTTCTAATAATACACAAAAACCAAATACATAGAAAGTAATTACACATCCTAGAAAAACCTTCCTCACCCATCACTTTTGCCATCTGTGGCCATTCATTAAACCTCTCTCTTTGTTTGTTTGTGATATCTCCCTATAGCACACTTTCCTGTTTCTCACCTCTGCCCCGTTTGTCTTTGTAGTGAAGGCCACTGATGTGGAAAGGTGACATTCATGTGTCTGGTGAGTCATGGATATAAATCAATCAGTTTAAGAGGAGCTTGGAAAAAGTCAACAAAGCTTTCTCTTCTATGCATGTCTAGTCTATCTTGCATTGATATAAATCAGTTAACTGAGCAGATAAATTTCCACATATTATGGTTAAGTTCATACAAAAAGTGTGATGTCCATATCATGGCTATAATGGTTTTGCAATGGTTTGGCTAAGCTGTGTTTTGGAAAGCTTTGTAATTTATTTGGAGGAATAAATGTGATTGTGGAAAGGTTAGAGGATATCTTGGTGCTGCAAGTTTCTGTCACATCCAGGGGTTAAAATAGACAGGAGTGCAAGGAGTGGATCTGTGGCACCTTCGGCTTATCTGACAGCAAGTGGAAATGAGATCTGTTGCCATAATTTGATGGAAATATAAATTATTTCTAATACATAATACATTTCTAATACATTTCACTTGCTAGCGAAAATCCCTTTAGACAGTAACAAATGCAACACAATTATATATATATATATATATATATATATATATATATATATATATATATATATATACATACTGTATAAGGACACATACGTTCAGTGATATTATTCCCACATTCTTGCCATATATGGAATAAACTCCTAAACCACTCCTAAACGCCTTAAGCTCCCAAACATGACTGCAGGTCCAGTCTTTATCACAACTTGCTTTAACATTAATAACAAAATAATAAACAGAAACTTAAATAAAATTATTTAATTATCTACACTGAGTATGAAATGTCTTGTGTCCCCAGTAAATAGCAATGCGCAACTGTGATTCAAATAGACCAGAGCTAAATGTTTGTCCAAACCAAAAGGAGAATTACAATATCACCTACAGATAATTAATTGCTGAACAATACAACTGCTTGAAGGATGATTCTAGAGGGCTTGGTAGCAGCTTTACTAAAGGAGAAATTAATACAACACAGAGGTGAAAGTGTGGGACATCTTTGAAAATGTATTCTGGTCTAAGGCATACTGCCATCCTCTACTTGTGCCTATTCCAGGTGCAAAATTGTTGCTCAGGTCATTATGTAAGCAGTGGCTTTATTATGCAAATTTATAATTGCTACATAATTATATATAATTGATTTTTTTTCCTTCCCCAGATCTGTGTCTTGAGTTCTCTTCTGGTTTCCCCTTAAACTGAAATTTGCACTATAAAAAGAGTCCGCTTTTAGATTTTTTGACAATTACACATACATCACTTTTAATCTCCCCCTTCAGTTCTGAAAAATCGTGTTTATTCAAAAGCACACCTGAGACCTGGCCATTTATTATGACGTTCACTAACAGAGCAAGTGGATCCCATTAACAATATGCAGCTCTGCCTGCTCTAATTGTTTCCATTTGAATTGTAGATGCCATTTCCTTATCAATAGTATTCAGTATAAATAGGACAAACGTATAATGGGTCGTCTACCAGTAAATTTTTAATTCTAACTAACTTGTACTATGATAATATAATATTATCATATATAATTTAATAATATAATTTAATAATTTTCTCCCATTTTCAGGTCTCTCCAGAGATGCTCTATTGGGTTCAGGACTTTCATAGACTTTCACAAAGTTGTTCTGAAGCCACTCCTATGTTTTCTTGGTGTTATGCTTTGGGGCAAGGTGTTGATCAAACCTTCCTCACAGCCAGAGATTCTGAGCATTCTTGAGAAGGTTTTCACTCAGGATGGACCTTTATTTTACATGCATCATTTTCCCTCTACACTGACTAAGTCAGAAAGGAATTGCTTCTGTCTGGCCTCTCTACTGTATAGGCCTGATTGTTGGAGTGCTGCAGTGATAGCTGTCCTACTGTCACTCCCATATCTGCAAAGGAACTTAGAATCTCATTTATTAGTGACCCTTAGGTCCTTGGTTACGTCGCTGACCAAGGCCCATTATCCCCGATTACTTACTTGGTTGGATGGCCTGATCCGGAAAGACTGCTGGTTGCTCCAAATTTGGTCGCTTCCATTTGAAAATGATGGAGACTGTCATTCTTTTGGGTGCTTTCAATGCTCCAGAAAGTTTTTTTTTTCCTTCCCCAGATCTTTGTCTTGACTCAATCCTGTCTCATGGGTCTATAGATAATTCTCTCAACCTCATGGATTTGTTTTCACTCTGACATGCACACTCTACTGTGAGGCCTTATATAAATGTGTGCCTTTCCTAATTATGTACAAAGAAGTCAATTAGGCACTGGTGGACTCCAGTCAAGTTGTAGAAGCATCTAAAGGTCCAATCTCAAGGTCCAGTGATAGGTGTAGGTTGCACCAAGGCTCATTTGCTAGTATCTATCTAGGCATAGATAGATAGATAGATAGATAGATAGATAGATAGATAGATAGATAGATAGTAGCCACTCCCTTAGCTTTTCAGAACATTTTCTACTCATTTAATTTGTAGCTCAGCTTTAAGTGCTTCTAATCTATGCCTGATATTGGTGACAAGTAATCAGATAATAAATTACAGGAAGTTTTCACACTAGGTGATTATTGGCTTGCGTTTATTGCAGCATGTCTCAGGAGGAAGTTCAAATTGAGGAGAAATCATCTGCCAGCTTGGTAAAAAGTGACAAGATTACCATAATAGACTTCAGCTGGATTTCTCGTCCATGCATATTCTTACGCATTGTCCAAATCTTCATCCTTAATAGAAGCTGACAGAATGCAAATGAGGTTTTAAAAGGAACTGGCAAAGTCTGTTTTTTTTCTTCTTTTTTTTCCATTTACTTTGTGGATGAATGAGTAAGGGTTTTGGCATGAGTACTGAAATCTTTGAGGGCTCAATATGTCATGTCAGGTTAGAATCATAAATGTATGAGGTCTTTTGTCTTTGGCAAGAGTGCATGCTTCTCTCCAGGCCTCTTCAAAAAAAGTTTATAAATAAGTTAATAGTAATGTAAAATGTCATCAAAACTAGTGTAAGCCGACCAGATAATAATATTACAGTAGTTGTTTTTAGTTGAAGAGCCTAAATAAATTATTACTACTGATACATTAGTAATTCACAGAAATTACTTAAGATGTTTGAAAAACAGGTGCTAGTTTTTATCCAATACTTCAGCATGCATGGAAATGTATTCAGTGATGCCTATAGAGCATATAAGCCATCATCACTGACATATGATCACTTCCAGTAGTCAGGGAACACTTCAGCATAGCCATAGCAGCAGTGTGTCAGTTATAAGAAGAGCTGTGTAATGTGTGCAGACTGTTAGTAAAGTTAAATGAAGCTTGAAGCCTGGATGACAGCAGCATATCTCCACAGACTCTGAACTGAGAGAAAGTGGAGGACAAGGTCGAAGGCAGAACCTGACAAAAAACCCATGAACATGAAGCTTTTTGGAGCAATTACCAAAGTGAATGATAGCTATCATATGCTTTGGGCTGAAACAATTTCATGACACAGGGGATCTGTTGTGAGAGTTATCTTTACTTTATACAGTGCTGAAATAATAGGCTGTCAATAATATGCTTTTAGAGAAAGTTGACCACTGAGGAAATAAATTCATTTCGGCAAGGACATAGCTCATTATGAATCCATTTTTATGGTGCACATGACCACATAATTAATATTAAATAAGAAAATCTTGGAAATTTCAACATAGGAAATATTAAATACATTCTGTGCCTTTGGAAAGGAAATGTATTAGTCTTCTGCTGAAGCTCCTTTTCATATGTCATCAGCATGGTTGTTGATGCTTTCCAAAAATACCTGATTTATGTTCATTATGCAGCATAACTGACCAACTGATAATTCCAAGAAAGAAGCACAGAGAATTCAATGCTTTAAAATCCTTATTTTTCTCTGTGCCATACAGCATATGTGTTTCCAGTGTATATTTGTGTGTTGTTCTGTTTGTCTACTTGTGCATTTATATTTGTCACTAGTAACTCACATTACCAAAATCCTTCCAAACAGAAGCTGGTTGTCGATTCAGTTTTTCTCTTTGGTCTGTAGAAAATTAATATCACTGGGGAAAAAATTTTTTGCCAGCTGCAAAATTAATCCACGATCTTGTTCAGTCCAGCAGTACACATTATCCATTCCATTGTGGGATCAATCTGTTCAGCTACACAAGGTCTTTTCTTCCCCTTATTGATGGGTGGATAAACAGATTAGAAGATATGAAAGGTAGCTGTAGGCATGGACGATGGAGTGGAGCATCTGCATCCATCACCTTTTCTTAGAAGCCTCAACTACAGCTTGTGTCAAGATACCTAAAGAATTACCAACATTTTGTAATCAAATATATATTTACTAATATTAAAAGAGACAAACAACAGTAGAAATAGACCGGTAGCTTACGGTGGTCGTTTTCACTTTGCCTCCAGGCTGTGCACATCTCCATCCTGATCTGTTTATTAACAAGTCGCATCCTTCATCATCCAAGCAAGGCATCATCTCGCACCACTGTCTGCTCCTCACAATATGAACTGAAAACAGGAAAACAGTATGCGTCACAAAGAACTGCTAATTCAGACAAGTGACAAATTAACTGAACAAAAAACATGGCTGTTATACTGTATTGGCATGGTTAATGTGAGCTTACAGTCAGTACAGTGTTATTTTGACTGATTTCCTTATCGGAGTGGTCTCTTTCCAGACAATAACCCCTAAGGAGTGTTATGATGATTTATCATTTAATGCAATGAATTTAATGTATGCTTATCAAAGAAAAACATTAAGCCACACTTTCTTCTGATAAGTCCTTTTCAAGATATGCAACAATTTGGTTCAACAGATAAGCTATTTTTTCCTGAGGTAAGATTTTTTTAAAATATGTAATCAACCACAAATGTCTATTTATAATATCTGGGACACCCATGTATGTTCATTTGCATACCCTGACATATTGTCCCCTAGAGAGGAAAGGATGAAGAAAGTGTGTGTGTGTGTGTGTGTGTGTGTGTGTGTGTGTGTGTGAGAATGTGTGCGTATGTGTATATAAAGCGAAAGAGAGAGTGTTAGAAATTATTTAAATAAATGAGTTTATAATGAGAATAATTTAAACTGATACTAAATAACAATTCTAAAACCTGTAATTAATAAATTAACCCACATAATAAATCTACATAATAATCATAGGATATTTAAATAGAAACATAAACACATAGAAAAGGAGAAAATATGTATTTCATATTTATCACTATTTATCTATAAATGTAATACATGTACACTGTTTGTACATGTTGCATACTGTTTGTATGATGTTCTTACTGTGAAATGCTGTATTAGCTTTATGCCAGATGTAATGGGAAAGCTTTCTTTCAAAAAACTTCACACTGTTAACAGAAATTTAGCCCAAATGGCTAGAGGGGAACAAGGTGTTTTGGGCAAGGTGGCACATGCTTTTAGATTGCTATTGATTATAATATTTACAGGACAATCTGATCATTTTACATTTATACACATTTTCATAATATTCCTTTGATTGTGTAAAGTGGCTTTGCGACAATTGCCATTGTTAAAAGTGGTATACAAATAAAATTGAATTGAATTGAATTGAATTGAAGTGATTTTTTTCCTTCCAACTCTTCCATATACAGTATATTATTTTGCCCAGTCCTTTTCTGATGGTGAAATCATGAATGCTGACCTTATCTGAGGTGAGCAAAGCGTACAAATCCTTAGATGTTCATCTTGCTTCTTTTGTGACCTCCTGTTTGAGTTGTTAATCTGCTGCTCAAGGAATTGTAATAGGCCGTCCACTTCTGGAGAGATTTACCACTATTATACGTTTTCTTCACTTGGAGATAATGGCTCATGCTGTGGTTCAGTGAGGCCCCAATGACTTAAAATACCTTTTTAACCTTTTCCAGACAGATATATCTCATTAACTTTCTTTTTTTTTTTTTCTTTTCTAATTCTTTTTTTTTTTTTTTTTACTTTTGGATTTTGTTTTATATATTAAGATTCAACAGCTGGCTGTAACCAAGCCTGTGTGTGTCTGATCTAATTGAAACCAGTTATCAATTAAATATTGTTTATTATTTGAGGTACAAAGGAGATAAAAATGTTTCATTTAATTAATGAAATTGATCATTTTTGCTGTTGTTATTGTTAATATGTTTTCTTTTCATTTCATTTGTTTATTTCATATCACATTTTGTTTGAAGATTTGAAAAAATCATGTGACCAATATGCGGGGAACAGTATATAAAATAAATGTTTTATTGTCCTAAGGATTAGTATCCCACTGCTTTTTATTTGAATTTAACAATATAGTTGAACAGACTTTTGAATGTAAATATAATGCAAATAAAAAAAAAATCACTTCAGAGAAATGTAAGTAAGCTGATATTTGGAAACACTGAAAAATGTGTGTGTGTGTGTGTGTGTGTGTGTGTGTGTGTGGTTGGATTGGATTGGATGCTTAGTTGCTTTTTGCAAAATATGCTTATTGCAAATATGAAAATATGAAAGCCGCTATAGCTATCTTTTCTTACTGTCTTTTAAGTGTTCATAAAATTGATCACTCCTCAGAAGGATTTTTATCAGTTTTTCTAAAATTGAAATATGAGTTTGATCAGACCAACTTGGCATGTAAAAATAGCCTAAAGTAAAAAGAAAACATGCCTTTATAACCCAATTGTAATTGTGATATTGTAAATCTAAGAATTTACATTATTTATCTAGCTCACACCCTTAAAAAATTTCACGCTGACTTTATGCTATTTTCTTTGTAAAAACACATTCTACTGCTGGGCTAGTACAGTACATACAGGTCAGATTACAAAATGAAACCAAGATAAAATATTAGAGACGAATTAGTATAAAAATTTGAAAACCCCAAGATCCATCAAACATCTAACATAGAAAGCTTTTATCATTTTTGATCTGTGAACTTCTATCCTGTTATTACAGTCCATTAGTTGGGCGCTGAAGTAAGAAAAATTACTTTTCGTGCAATCCAATAGATAATGTCAATAATTGTATCTGCAATAATTTCAGAACCTGATTGTATGCAATAAGTATGCAAATACCACCCTGTCTGACACTGCTCCAATACTGCTTAATGGAGTGACAACAATCAACAAACACAAACAAACAAGTGCCAAAGAGCATCCTATTACCTCTCAGTGTGCAAAGGACTGAGTGCCATTCTCAGACTGCTGCACTAATGAGCCATCAACAGATTCTCTGAGGGGATGGATGGAAACTGTGTGTCACTCCTCTTATAAGCAACCAAAGTATAGCAAGATGCAATACATTTTTAGTGCATTCATTAACAACACACTCCTTGTGGAATCAATGATGGAAATATCAAAGAAGCTCCAAGAACAATATGGAGACTGACAAGGAAACACTGTGAGCGAATGCAGAATCTATCATGACCTATCTAAATTAGCATATCTTAGATACAGTATCTGCAATTTGTAAATTTTCCATAGTTTGAGTAAGTGATGTCAATATTGTACATTTTATGAAATAATCATGGATGTCTTTGATAAACATATAAAAGACATTACAAAAAGACAGCTATAGTGACTTTCATGTTTAGCAATAAACAACTGAGCAGTTTAAGTAAAACCACACACACACACACACACACAAAGAATAAGGGGAAGAGAGAGAGAGAGATAAAGCTGTCTGTTGTTCTTTGCTACTCCCCATGGGGCAAACATGTTTTAATCAAGGATCTAATTAACAGGAGGAGTTTATAGACTGTTCTCCATCATCACAGTATATCTACTCTTAAAAAAAAAAAAAAAAAAAAAACATAATATGTACTTTTCAATACTGGTTTCATTTATTCAGAAAGTGGGTCAATATGGGTCTGTAGTTCCTATAGTTGGATTTTAGACTGCTACTAAATTAATCGTACTGGCAATGGAAAGGGAGACAGCAAAATGTGCTACTCATTTCAAGTCACGATACTTAATACCCTTAGAGTGTAACTGTAAACCTTAAAGAAAGCTGATGAGACCCTACACCTTCAAGCGAGAGTTACTGATAAAGACCTTGCTACTATGTCATGCCAATGCTGTTGTGTTATTACATCTGTAATATTGCATTAAATCATAGCTTTGACAAATAACCAGTGGCAACAGTCACTGTTCAATAACCAATCTAAGGCCTAATTATGGGTGTAATGGTTACGTCCCCAAAGTATATGGGCACCTGACCATTACACTGATATTTAGCCCTTTCCTAAACTACACAAAATGTTTGTGTCTAGAATGCCATATTGCAAAATTAAGATTTCCCTTCATTTAGCATTAAGGGGCCCAAGACTGTTTGGGTCACAGCATAAAAATGCCCTGTGCACAGAGCAAGATCTATTATGACATTGTTTGCCAAAGCTGGTATGGAAAGAATTCAAGTGGCCGCATAAATAATTGACCTCAACCCCCGTAAAAAAAAAATTATAAAAAAAATAAATTTTGAATGAACTGGAGCACCGACTGCAACCCATTCCTCCTCACTCAACATTAGTACCTGACCTTACTAAAGGTATTGTGGCTGAATGAGCAAAGGTTCAACAGCCACATTCCACAATCTAGCAGAAAGCTTTCCCAGAAGACTGGAGGCTGTAACAGCCGCAGAGATGAAACAAACTCCATGTCATTACTGTGCATGGTTTTGGAATGAGATTTTCAAGAGGAACATGCAGGTGTGGAATCAAAAGAGCCTATTAGCACTTTTCCATGTGGTCTATGACTACTGTTTCAGTTAAATATACATGTATTATCATTGTGATGTTTGTTCAAATCTTTGACTGTAATTTATCACTAACAGATCTCGAAGGACTAATGAAAGTGACTCAACCCTTCTTTCTATCGAGAGTAAAAATAACCTGTTGCTTTACTTCAGCAAAATGAAAATTATAAAACTCTGTTGAACACATCTACCAGCACCAGAGTGTGCTGTATCTTACTGCCTTTTTAATTAACCTGCAACACTGTTGAAAGGTTGTGGCCTCAAACAACTAAAACATCACAAGTGTACCAATTAAAGCACACCGAACAGGAGAGCTACAGCCTTATTAAATTTTGCATTTAATATGTAGATATGTTGCTGGTGTTTTGATGAGGTGGGTGTATGAAATGAATGTCAGATGTCCTTTCCAGGTAAGTGAAGCTCGGTTGTTGTTCCCAAAGTAACCATTTTTATATGCAGTTAATTAAAAGGTCGTGCTGGGAATATATGGGACCTTCAAGATTCTGTAAATGTACGACATGTCTTGCAATGCTGTGAAATCTATTTAGATCATTTGCACAGTGTATTACCATCAGTAAACACTGAGAGAAGTGGGGCATATTAATATTCTGAAACTGTATCTGCAGTAGTCCTTAACACCTGCAAACACTTTATCTTGGCAAAGATGGGTTAGTTGGACAGAATGTATTCTCACTGTAAATTAAACCAATTTGTTCAGACCAACTAAGTAAGCTTTCTGATGAAGAAGGAGTAATAGCTGAGACAGCAAGCAAGATGCTTCCTGTAAATGGAATCCAGGAAAGTCACTATGTTATTTTAACAGAAGACATCATGTCACAGACTTTTAGAATCATGACGTTTGCTCTCAAATTGTATTAAACAGCAAATTCACTAATATGAAAGAAGTTGCTCCTTATTCTTGAATGAGCTCTATGCACTGTGCTAGTACTAAGACATACAAAATATAACCAATAGTGTCCTTTATATTTCTGGCTTCTCATTAGTTAACCTGCAAAAGTACATTTTATTTTCATCTTGAAGAAAAGAAAAGAAAAACCTTCCTTTCATGCGCGTTATGACCCTAAGCTAAATTAAATCACTGTGATATTTTAAAGTACCTTAACACGAAGAGTATTATTGATATTGCAGCATACTACTGAAACAAAGATAATAATAATAGTTGGCCTTTGGCAGCATTTGTGATTGTTGACAGTGTAATCATCATCTTTTTAACCATGCTCTGGTGGATACTGAGGGCCTTTGGTAGACCTTTTTCCTTTCATACCCCCCTTCGGGTGTGAGTGAAAAATAGCTCACTTTCCAACAGTAAGGCATGTTTACATGCTGCCAGCAATCGCTTGACTGAACTTGTCAGAACGCCTGGCACAATGGCAGACAGAGGTATCTTCTCTTTCTTTGACTTCAAAGTGCCTCTGATTACCTGACTTTTCACAAGGATGAGCAAGAGTCAAAGGATACACAGATAAACAGTATACTTTGTTCAGTCACTCTTGAAGAGCTATCATTTAATCCAGTGTGGAGATCACAAGGCCAGCAATCAGGCTGCTAGCTTCTGTGGTTGACTGACAATAGTGTCTATTCATCCCCTCTCACCCTGCACACAAATCAATAGCTTTATCAAGAAGCCAGATAAATGAAATTGCACCTAAAAAGAATTTGAAAAAAAAAAAAAAGATAATGTTTACTATGAGATTATCTCCATAAAATGTGATCTGTGTGAGAATAATAAGTAAGCTCTTGAAACATAAAAGCGATTTAAAAACATCCTTCCAAATTCGATTTCTAAAGGACATACGCCAAGCACAAGTCTTTCACAATCTAAATCCCATCCACACCTGATCCTGGTTTCACAAGTATCCAGCACCTTAATGGAAATCCTACACAGGTGGCCACAATTCAGGAAAAGACAGTGATGAAACTCATAGCAATAGTCATAATCCTATGAGTAATTTTTCACACAGCCTTTTGGTGAGCAGACAGTATAATCTCTTGGATCAGACGCTACTCTGGTGTGCTCCAGTGGGTTCGGATACAGTGGCACCAGTGCTTGGATGAATGCCGCCTGGCTCTTACCGTCTACACACGCTGGGCTGGCTCTGGTTGTGCCGGCAATCTGGCCTTTCCTGCAGGCACACCTGGCTGTCTGCCTTGCGATGGTCCTCCTTGGCTGACTGCTGTCTCGGTCTAGTGTGACTATTTCACATGTGCCTGCTGCCAGCTGACCTGAATTAAGGACACAAAAGGCATGACAAAAATTTGATCATTTTTCTCAGAATGACATTTAGATTTAAGTAAAATATTGTGGTATCAATTGTGTTTAGATCTGTGTTCATGCATTTTGCCAGATAGATAAATACACACAAACAAATCAGACAAAAAGAAACAGCTTTCATCAAAAAAAGCTTAATATGTTATTAGCTTGGAAGTCAGTATATCCACATTCCAATATTGTTCTGATTCAGTAGAGATTTCTTTTTTAGGATTCTGCAACAGGCTTGCTGTTAGCATGCTGATATCTGTACAATGATCAGGTTTGTAAAAAGAAATTTTCCTTATCATGTTCAACCAAAAATAAAAATAAAAACCACATCCACCTGGGGGGGGGGGGGGGGTCATAATTTTTTTTAAAACTGCTTAATTACTAAAAGACATGGAGATCTTCGTCTGCCCCAAAGGCAAATATCTCTCTACATCTGCACGTCCTCCTTCCTTGCCTCACTGATTCATCAGAATGCAAAGCATCCCTATTACGACACATATTTCAAGCTACATTTAAAGCAGAAATAGCAGAAGAAATATTGCAGAGATTGTCAAAGATGCCATAAAAAAACTGAAACAGGTTCTCCAGACAACCCTTTTTCCAAGCTGCTCATCATAAAATCTGAAAGTACTTTCACACCAATCTATTTCACCCAGCTGAGTTGCTTGAGCGCTCCAGTGATTACTGGAACATTTTCAAAAGTGATTTGATTCTCTTTTCACTCACCACCTGCCCCTCCCACCGCCCACATTTTTCCCACTCTTCCTCCCAAAAGTTCTTGAAGTTATTGGATTGATCTCCTAAACATTTTCAGTGACCTTGACATTTCAGGATCAAACTACAGTACTCCAGTATGTGCTGGATTACAATTAAAGAACAGTGCAGTTTTAATGACTTGTTTATTTCAGCCTGACTTATTGTCATCTACAATAGTATCTTCTTAACAATCCCTCCTAATACTGTATAATAAAAATAATAATCTGGAAGTTGAGTCATGTCAACAGGTAGCCTTAGACTGAAGAAACAACTTGGATGAGCAGTGAAACGTTTCTACTAAACTAAGAAGTCGACATGACTCAACTTCCAGATAACCTCTCCTGCTTGATTGTGAATAAATAATAATAATAATAATAATAATACAACCCGAATTCCGGAAAGGTTGGGGCGTTTTAAATAAAATGAAAACTAAAAGACTTTTAAATCACATAAGGCAATATTTTATTCACAATAGAACATAGAGAACATTGCTTAAACTGAGAAATTTAAATTTTTTTATGCACAAAATGAGTTCATTTCAAATTTGATGCCTGCTACAGGTCTCGAAAAAGTTGGGATGGGGGCATGTTTGCCATGATGTAGCATCTCCTCTTCTTTTCAAAACAGTTTGGAGACATCTGAGCATTGAGGTTATGAGTTTCTGAAATTTTGGTGTTGGATTTTTTGGCTCAATCATACTTTATGTAGGTTTCCATCTACTGAGGAGTTTGTGGTTGTCTTTGACATATTTTTCGTTTAATGCTGCACCAAATGTTCTCTATACCTGAAAGATCTGGACTGTAGGCAGGCTAATTCAACATGTGGACTCTTCTACTACGAAGCCATGCTGTATGTGGTTTTGCATTGTCTTGCTGAAATACACAAGGCCTTCCCTGGAGCATTTGTTGTTGTAAAATCCTTAAATACCTTTCAGCATTCATAGTGCCTTCCAAAACATGCAAGCTGTCCATACCATAGGCACTCATGCACCCTCATTCCATCAGAGATGCTGGATTTTGAACTGAACGCTGATAACACAGTGGAAGGTCTCCCTCCTCTTTACCCTGGAGGACACGGCGTCCGTGATTTCAAACAAGAATGTTAGATTTGGACTCATCTGACCATAGAATACTTTTCCAGTTTGAAACAGTCCATTTTAAATGAGCCGATGAGTGAGCAGTGTCGCCTGAGGGCCCAAAGACCACGGGCATCCAACAAAGGGCTTCGGCCTTGTCCCTTAAGCACAGGATTTCTCCAGTTTCTCTGGATCTTTTGAGGATGTTATGCACTGTAGATGATGAGATTTGCAAAGCATTTGCAATTAGATGTTGAGAAACATTGTTTTTGAAGTATTCCACAATCTTTTTACGCATTCTTTCACAAATTGAAGAGCCTCTGTCCATCATTACTCCCGAGAGACTCTGCCTCTCTAAGACATCTCTTTTATAGCTAATCATGTTACAGACCTAATATCAATTAACTTGGCTTCAGTTCTTTTTGCCCCCCTCCCAACTTTTTGAGACCTGTAGCAGGCAACAAATTTGAAATGAGCTCATTTAGTAAACACAAGTGTAAAATTTCCCTATTGTGAATAAAATAGCAGCTTATGTGATTTGAAGTTCTTTTAATTTTCTTTTTATTCAAATTTAAAAAACATCTTACTTTTTTTATTGTTTAGAATCTTCATTATCCCAAAAAAGGGACTGACTACTTGTGGTTTAGAAACTGTAAATACTGTATGCACAGTGACAATGCCCAATCAAGGAGTGGTTACTTGAAAATCAGGTAAAAGGTAACATCTCAACTATTAATAGGCATTAATTACATTTTACCCGTTTCTCAAATCCAAGACACTCTTTTGAAAAGAAAAATGTGGAGAACAACTCAGCTCAACTCAAACTTTAAAGCATCAATACATGCTTTCTGAAATTGAAAGAGAAAGCAGAAAGCAATCTTCCTGTGCTATTTTACCTATGGCAACTAATGCTGTGTTGCCTGTTGTAATAACCAAAAATACTTGGAAAAATAAGAACTAATCAGCCACTGTCTAAGTGCCAAAATATGTAGCAGGAAAAAAATTGCTTGCAAGTTTGTAATGTCTATGAATGAATGGATTTATGTTTTAAATTTACCTGTGTTCCTGTACATAATTATTTTGTTATTGATTTGGTTAATCCTCCATCCTCCATGCATTCCTCCTTCAAACTATATAATTAAACCATATAATTAAAAACAGTATCATGGGTAAAATTTTTAAACCCTTGACGAAAATCAATGGCATCCCTCTGTAATCTCAGACCAAAATAGGCCCTAATGAAAGGGTGCTGAAGTCCATGGTGCCATTCATGGAGCTTCATCAACATGCTGCCGGTGAAGCATGATCCTGTGTTGAATCAATTCAGACTTCAAGCACTCGTCCTTTAATACCTTGCACATTCATTCGGCTCAAGCCTGGCCTGCGCGGGAGGACAAACACAACAGCCTCCTCACTTTCTTTCTCTGGGGCCCACTACTCTGTTTAATCTACCCTTCTTCCCACTAGCATAGAATAACTTACACAAACAAGAAACATTACGGTTTGCAAGAAATTTTCTTTTTCTCAGTCAATCTCTAGCCTTGCATAAGAAACGTTCCAACAGTGACACTTACTGTAAGCAGGCTAAGTAGGCTAATGCAAGATAGATGATAAGTATTCTCTGTCTGTGTAAATGGACTTGGTGCCAGTAAAATGTATGTTGTGTCAGAGACCTCACAGAGTTCTTTTTCCTAAGTCTCTTGAATACTTCAAAGCATACCTCAGAGCCACGTTTTAGGGATGAAGGAGCTGCCAGCTATGCATCTCAGAGTGAGAGAGTGTGCTGCCGCAACTGATCTTAAATTCAAAAGCCATCCTTTACACTCTGTCACAAAAGTGATGGAGTGAAAAGTGAATCTACTATCAAGGAACGAAGAATGGACACTGAAGAATGCACCACTACTGTATGTAATCAAAGTTCCAGTGCAATTACAAACCATGTAGTCATACTACACATTGGATTGAATTTTAATATAAATGAACTTTGTTGAATTATTCTGTGGGACTTTTTTCACATTTATTGACTTATACAGTAGCACAATCTACTGAACCATTGTTACGATTCATAATCTGGATGAATTAACATCCAATCACTTAACCTGCCCAAAAAATCAGTAATGTTTGTTGGTGATAATAAATCCTTATCTATTCAAATCAACTAAGTCTCTTGGGCTTTCTGCTTAATGGAATGGATCTACAATTTTCTAAGTTCATCTGCCAGATCCTTAAAATGAGCAAGAAAATCTAAGCAATGCAATGACTATTTCAAATCTTCCATCCTCTCTGCAACTTCTCTCTATTCTATGAGAATGGGTAAGACTAGTTGGTGATGGAAATGAAGATGCCAGCTGCTCACTGGAGCATGCGACGTTCATTAGCCACTCGCTGGCACTAGAACCAAACGATTTGGGCCAAGCCTCTATGTTTCTGCCAGGTCTTCTACTCTGTTCAATCAGTCCTATTGCATGGTTAAAAAAGGATATCATAAAACATTTCTTATTTTTTAAACTTTTACAATTAATAATAAAATATACTGTCTGGCCAAAGAAGTCTATATTTAACAAAGCAAATAGATAAGAGCCTTCCACTGGATAATTACAGTGAATTGCCGTGATTAATGTTTCAACAAACAGAAGTCAAGGGTTTGGGACTAAGCAGCTGTGTAGCCTCAAAAAAAAGGCAGATGCGATATCATCAGTATTTTATAGGGAGCGTAAAGAATTGAGTGTGGAGCATTGCAAAAAGGTCATGTGGTCTGATGAGTCCAGATTTACCTCCTGACAGATGGGTGCATCAGGGTTAGAAGAGACATGGATGAAGTGATGCATCCATCATGCCTAGTGCCTACCGTACAAGCCTGTGGGGGCAGTGTTCTGATCTGGGGTTGCTTCTGTTGGTCAGGTCAAGGTTCAGCAACATTAGATGCCAAAAAAAATTAGGTCAACTAATGACCTAAATATGCTGAATGACCAGGTCCATGAATGGTGTTTTTTTTCCCCTGATGGCATGGGCATATTTGAAGATGACAATGCCAGGATTCATTGAGTGCAAATTATGACATAGTGGTTCAGGGGGAATGAGACACATGGACTAGACACCACAACGTCCAGACTTTAACCCCGCTGATAATCTTTGGAATGTGCTGGAGAAGACCTTACGAGGCTGTCCGACACTCCCATCATCGATACATGATCTTGAGGAGAAACTAATGCGACTGGACAGAAATAATTGTTATGACATTGCATAAGCTTATTAAAACAATCCCGCAGCCGTAATCAATGCATTAGGTGGTCCAATTAAATTAAGTCCAATGGCCACTTTATTAAGTACACTTGGGTACTACTGGATTGGACCCCTTTATACTTTCAGAACTGCCTAAAGTTTACCACAGATTCACCAAGGCGATGAAACCATTCCTTAAAAATTGACATAATATCATTGTGAAGTTGCTGTAGATTTGTCGGCTGCACATTTATGATAATTATTTCCCGTTTACATACAGTGAACTCATTTTCATGTTAAAAAAAAACAATTTAAGATTTTAGCTTTGTGGCTAAGAAAATATCCCCCCACACTATTATATCACCAGCAGAAGCCTGAACCGTCGATACAATGCAGGATAGATTGATGCTTTCATATGCATCAAATTCTGACACTACCATCCAAAAGTTGAGCACAAAATCAGATCAGGCAACATTTTTTCCAATCTTCTATTGTCCAATTTTGGTTAGCCCATGCAAATTGTAGCCTCCAATTTCCTGCTTCAAGGTTTGACATGTGCATTCAGACATGCTCTTCAGCATTCCTCAGTTGCAACAAGTTCTTTGAGTTACTGTTGTCTTTCTATCAATTCAAACCAGTCTGGTCATTCTCCTCTCAGCCCGTCCAAAAATCTTCCGCTCACTTGATTTTTTTCTTTTTTCCTAACCATATTCTGTAAACCCTAGAGATGATTGTGTGATTTTGTAGCATGCTTTGACTTTTACAGTGAATTAGCTTTTTAGTGGGATCAGATGAGAATGGACTGGTCTTTGGTCTTTTTCTTGGTTCATGTAAAAACGTGGGAATGGGTGACCCTTGTTTGTCAATGAGCTTGTCATTAGTGTTATTCAGTTCACCTGGTGGTGGTGTTAATGTTATAGCTGATTGGTATGATACAGATCAGCAATAACATTAGAACCACCTGCTCCTGGTGCCACCAAAACTTTTTTGATCCATCTGACAATTTTTGCAATGTGGCAAGGTGCATAATACTGCTAAAAGAGGCCACTGCCATTAGGGATCCCACTGCCATGAAGGGATGTACTTGCTCTGCAACAATGTAATATCCAAGGAACATCCACATAAATGCCAGGACCCAAGGTTTCCCAGTGGAGCATTGCCCAAAGCACCTTACTGCCTCAGCCAGCTTGCCTTCTTCCCATACTGCATCCCGGTACCATCTCATATGCAGTTAACGATACACATTGATATGGTGTAAAATAAAAAATGATTCATCAGACTAGGCCACGTTCTTCTATTGCTTTGTGGTCTATTTCTGATGCTAACATGCCCATTGTAGGGGCTTTTAGGAGTGTACATGGGTCGACATGGGCACACTGACTGGTCTGCACAGACTATACATATTCAAGATTTTTAGCTCCTAGTTTTTGTCCTTATACATGGCTATAGTAGATACAGTGTCCAAATTACTGTAATAAAAACCTGTAATTCTTAAAGACTTAAAGCTCTCCTGTATTTCTACTTTTAGCTCCTATTGGTTATTTAGAGGTCTGTAGTTATTTTACTGTGCGAATATTTTTTGTTATTCTAAACTAGAAAGACATGCTCAGGCTGAAGTGGTGTAAGGCCATTTTATTAATGTGAAAACATCACTTGTGTAAGGATATGTTCCTCATAAGGTTTACTCCTCATGTTGTTTCAAAGACTTTTTCACTGTACCTTCTTGCTAACTTATGGGACACAATATCTAGTGTTAAAAATTAAAAACAAATAAATTTGAATTTAAATTAATTGTTATTTGTAAGTTGGAAGTGCAACACCATGTTATACTGTACATTTCTTGGTTCATGTTAAAACAGGTGAATATATGTAATTAAATAAATGCTGGAGTCCTAATTCTTAAATATACCACTTGAGGTTAAGCCTAAAACTTTGCTGTATGTAACATATTTAAGAAGGTACATTATTTTAATTTTAAAGTACCTTTATTTGATGCATTGAAATATGTTAATTGAAGGGATTTATCATGGACCACACAAATATAGGCAGAAAGCATTACCAAATAGCTAATAAATAATTTAATATCTTACGTAGTGTGACTAATTGGGTATTGGTGGCTCAATGGTAGGTATCTCGTCTGCCTTGCGGAAGACCATTAAATTCCCAAACTCCAGCAACTGGAGGCAGTGCAGGTCTGAAGTTTGGAAAAAATGTGAGGGTTGTATTGTTAAGGGCATCGAGCATAAATCCTGTGCCAAGTTGTGCGTGGATCGGATGGTCTGCTGTGGTGACCCCTTGACAGAGCAGCCAAAAGACTAACAACAAATAATTAGTGTAAATAATTATTCTTGAACTAATATGTGCATTTAAAAACTAAGCATCAAGATTTGACCATATATTTAGTAAGGTTTATACCTTCTACCAAAATGTTGAAATACCAACAAATGTACTGAATATAATGTAATTAATTTGGCCCATGATCAATGTATTATTTTTTTATTCAAAATTTATAGATAATTGCCAGTACAGACAGAAATTTTATGTGTAAAAGTGACCAAAATACTTGGTTTTATTTTATGGATTCTGAATATTACTATGCAAAATAATTAATTGGGAAAATTAACAAATTTAGCAGTCCAACTTAAATAAGGGCTATGAACAATATGGGCTCCACTGTTAGCTTGGCAAGTGAGTCTCTGCCAGTTCCAACAGCCAGCATCACCCAGTGAGAGCAAAATGAGAGTACTTCAGCAGATGCCAGATATGCTGGAACTCACTGTTTTTTTGTTTGTTTGTTTTGTTTTTTGATATTATGAAAATCAAAGCTATTTATTACCTTAAATGTATTTAATAACTGCAAGTATTTAATAACTGCCCTGTTACTGAAGTAACTGAGCATACAGTGTGGTGTTTTATACTTTGTGGACAAAATCAGTGTCTGTAGTCTAAACAATAGAGCTGTCTGATGAATTGATCATTATTATGTTATATATTATAATGGAAGGGGCGACTCAGAGTCAAATGTGTTTGCCATGCAGGGTTCATTGGGCTGGATGAACTGAATGATAAAGCATTTAATAGTGATGTATAATGACGGGCAATATTCAATGCTGTGGACATGGCAGACCATGGATGTCTGATAACTTTGATCTAGCAATATTGCATGTCTGTACCCTATCATCTGAAGTCTACAACTGTTTTTTTTATTATTATTCCACTGGGCAATAAATGCAAATGTATGCTTACGATTTAGAATGAACGTAATTTACACTATGCAGTCGGTGGGGAATATTGTGGTTATTGTTTTATGGAGGCGGTCAGGCTGTCAATTAAACATACGAGACAATCAATGTTCATAGATTGCATTAAAATGCTTGCCATGGCAATATCTTCACTAAACACTGTTAAGGATTGCAGCAATACATCACTTGCGCTCTATGCTTCAAATTTCAGTAAACTGAAGAATGAGAAAATGTGCAATTTCGTAGTTTAAAACAAATGATTTGTTAAACATATGTTTAGCACTGATCACGTGTAAGCTATATATTGTAGTCTAAGAGTAGAGTTAGTCTCTAATATGTAGTTTATGTATCAGTTGCGCGTGCCGGTGTAATTTACCTTCTCGCAGAGAGCGCGCCTGAAGGAAGAGAATGAGAAGAAGGGCCGAAGCCGCGGCCGCGAGCGCGCAAACCGCCCGCACGAGCTGCATGTCCGGGCTCTGTGTGTCTGTCTGCACACCGAAACGCGTTACAACCGAAACCCCATACCGACTCAGCGCGGCATCACTGCGGTGCACGGAGGAGTAACGAGATTTCAATAAAATCCTTCACATATAGGAAGGAAGATGTATTTGTTGCCAGCGTCGAAACACAGGCTCACAGAGGACCTGGGCTTCATGCAGAAAAAAGTTCAGGTGCTGCAACGGGCAAACTGCGATATAAAGAAAAAGAACAAGTAACTTAAACCGCGTTTATTAGTATAGATCCTACTGGTATCTGCTTCCGTGCCTACACTTACTACAGTCCAGGTTAGAAAAGCAAAAGAACACGGGTCCTACGATTGATGACCAAAACCCTGCTCCTTGTGATCTCTTCACCAACTCCACAAATTGCTCGTCTTCACTTGATCGAAGTCGTCCTTATCCTCTTTAAGGCATAACTCGTTTATATCCAGTATTGTGTGACAAAGATCTGTAGGCTCTCACTGCATGCTTGAAATACGCGAAGTCCTGGATAGATTTACAATGATCTGTAAGTCTCTGTGTGTCCTACACGGTTAGGGGAGCAGCTCTGCTTAAAAACCCCGCAGCTTTTGACTTTAACGCTATTCTTTAGGTTACGTCACTACACGTTCAAATCGTCACTCCAGGGGCGATCCCGACTACTGCGGAACGGACGAGTCGTGCGCGCATTAGCCTGAACTACAGCGTATATGTTTAAGACTATTAAAAAGAATCCTTACTGATTGCCACATGTGGCGCTTAAAGAATTTTTCATTTCCAAATGACATGTCCATTATTAATCTGATCTCCTGAATTCAAGCAGCAACCATTCCAACGTCCAATCCATTTAACACATTGTATTTACAGTGTTTGATTTGATTTTGCCAATAAGCTTTAAGAAAATGTTTGTCAAATCAATAGTGCAGATGATACACTTGTAGGAGACCATAGTCTTAAAAATCTATTTGCAACTATTATATCGCTCCTGATGAACCTGATTGCCATGATGTAATGTCTCCTAAGATCATGACACACTGAATTATGTAGCAGCTTTGTGACTGAGACACTTTCAACTGAGTCAATGGACTTTAACGTCTCTTATGTTGTATTTAAAACATTTTAACAAACTGACCTCAACTCTGACTGTTCATAGTTTACTCAGCTAATTGCTGGCAGGGAAAGTGATGAAGAGTTACTATTAAAGACATCTGTTCAGACAGCACTGATTTTTTTTCTGTATTAAAATTAATAATTAAATGGTCTTTTAATTACTGTGTATATTAATGATGTATTGTATAATACTACAAGAATGAATGCACACATGAAACTGACTTATTTTTTAAGCTTAAATAATTTTTCAGTGAGATATATAATCACATGATAGTATTCCATTTACTCAGATAGGCAGTACGACTAAATTAGAGGGAGAGAAGAAAAAAAAAACTTAATGTAGCAATAAAAATGTGGCGCTTTATAAATTTTATTGCCATGAGGTCACTTGAGACTATTTTCATTTTAAATGCAGCATGAATTTATAACTGTTTGCCATCATTACTATGCAAAGCACAGTAGGTGATTTTAAGGCAAAGGATAAGGTACCATTTCCTGTGAAGTTCTGTTGTTTGTTTTTGTGTATGTGGAGGAGGCCATGCTTTCTGTTGTTTCCAGATGTGTATTCATGTATTTTTTTTTGCTAAAAGTGCCTCATAATAAAATTTTGGTTACATAGGTGATAGGTGAGGTTAATTGGTTGCTAGCATGGCTATTAGTCACCTTGCTACATTGTTAACAAGTTAGTGGAAAAAAATATGGTAAACACATGTAACTGGCATGCAAATACTCACACAATCACGTTTTTTTTTCCTTTTAATGCTCAGTTATCTTAAAGCTCTCCTCAGCTACATAAATATCAGCACAGTTTTCTGCTTTGTTTTTATTCGAACAATACATTCAACAGGTTGTATTAAAAAAGATGTCTATTCATTACAATACTGCAAGGTGTATGTGAGGTGTAATATACTCTTTAAGCTCACTTTTTCTCCCCTACAAAAAAGCTACCTCTCTATTTTGAATCAGAGGTTACTACAGTTAAAAAACGATCTCCCTTATGCACACTGTTTTAACAAAACACTTAATAGCTAATACTACACATGCATGTTCTCTCTCACTCTCTCTCTGTCTCTCTCACTATCCATATACAGTATATATATGCTGCTACTAAAAATCACTATTCCAATTGGGAAGCTCAATTCAGAAAGTGGAGACTGCAGGATTTCAAAACACATTTGTGCTACAGAGAGCTAAGTGGATTTACAGCACTATTCACTAAAAGCTGAGTGTGAAATAATGCACCCCAGGCTCCAGACAGTTCAGGTAGTTTTAAAACAACAATTCAGAAATGTGTGTCTGCCATGCTAAAACAGACTTAAAGTGTGACTCATTTTTCTTAACCATTTTATATTTATCTCATAGTTTGTATAGACATGTTCATTTATAGACATTTTTTATTCAGATACAGTTGCCCTGTAAACTTGTGTGCAGAATGGAGACACCATGTTCTCATGGGCCTGAAACCTATCCCAGGGGACTTGGGGCACACAAGGCATGGTACACTGTGGAAGAGGAAACTGTAGTACCTGGAGGAAACCCACCAACCATGTGGAGAACATGCTATCTCCATTCACGAAGACCTGAAGGCGCATTAATATTTTGTTAGACCCCTTAACTGTGATTATGGCTCACATTCACTGTGGCATTGTTTGTTGCATCTTATGCAATATCTTGTTTTTCCCATCCAGAGTTGCACAAAATTTTTGACTGAGATCTTGTATTGATGATGGGACAGTCAAACACCAGTAAGTAAAGACTTCCTCAACACTTCTCAATAGGGTTATAGTGCAGAGTCTGTGGTGAGGAAAAATAATACTCATTCTCCCACAACCACTTTATCATAATTTGAGCCTGAGGAACTTTTGCATTTTTGTCCTGAAGTATGCCTATGACATCAGGGAAGAAATAAATCTATAAATGGGATACGTTAGTCATTCAGTACATTCAGGTAGTCAGCTGACTTCATTTTATTGCCACATAATGTTGCAGAGCCAAGACCTGACCAACTGAAGCAACCCAAGATCATTACACTGCCTCCAGAGGCTTGTACAGTGGGCATTATTTATTGGTTCATGTACAGTACTTTCCTTCTTACACTAACACACCCATTGCACTGGGATAGGGTCAATCTGATCTCATTACACCACATAATCGTTTCCGTTGCATATTAATGTACCAGGCAGTTATTAACCAAATGCCAGCAATTTCACCCATCTCTTACAGCTAGGTTGTTTACCAAATGTGAAGCTACTCACTGCATTAGTAAGGGTTAAAAGAATTGTTGCCAGCTGAATCATATTAATCGCTACAATTATTCTCCAATTAAAGACTATTGAGTATTTGCTTATTTACATACTATTGGAGATTTATTTGGCCAGGCAGTGTATAACTAAATTCCAAAACAGATTACCATCAGGCTCTACCCAAGTAATAATCTGCTTTGATGGCCAAGGGAAGCATGAAAGCACATCCTCACTGGTATTATATAATCAAATTTAAAGCCTTACTTTAAATAATTTTAAATGCAAACAACAATCTCCATGCTAAAACCCTGGTCTATTTGCATTAAACATTATTATTTAGCAAATGGATAAGGGACTTATCAGACAAGTTGGTGTATAAAAGGAAAACAACTGAAAAAAAAACTGTGTGGTTTTCGTGACGTGTAAAGTAAATATTTGTGACAGTGGTGCTTATTGATGCAATGGTTTTTGTTTGTTTGTTTGGTTGGTTGGTTAGATGGTTGGTTGTTTGTTGTTTGTTTTAATGCAATTATTTGATGGCAAAAAATAATAAAATACTTCAAATCAGAATCTATTTACTGTCCGTGTTTATGGATAATTTAATTTTTACAGCTTAAAATAATGTCATATTTGAACTTTTATAAAGCTTCTTATCATAAAAGATTTAGTTGTACTATTAAATCTACAAAACTAAAATTATATTTTTTAAAAAGCAGACCTTATTCAAGAAATAAGAAAACCCATCATTATGAAATTCCACTGCTTTTAGATCTATATTCAGTGGCATTTTTTGTTGTTGGTTAAAAAGCTTTTGCAAGCTGTCTAACAGTTCTCTCTCTGTCTGTCGTCCGTTCTCCCTCACACTTAATTTTTTTTACAATTATTTTTAATGATTGCTTTACATGTGTCATAAATACATCTGGATGATGTTAATCTTGAACACTGCTTTGTTAATTGAATACAAATAACACATTTGTGTATTGTAGCTTTAACTTTTAAATGTATAATGTAGAATAATAGTATAGGGTGCAGTTTTACTTTGTATAGCAGATGTGTCAAGCTCAGCTTCTAAAGCACCACAGTGATGTTGAAATTTGTTTGCCTTCTGCTATTACAATTAATTCACCCAATGATTGATTTGTTTAGTATTTGATGAGTTGAATCAAAAATATTAAATAAGGTTGAATGCTCTACTGCAGAGACATCATGCTGGTTATATGATTCTGGGCTTGCACAAGCCAATAAGTATTCCTGCACACATTTTAATTTGCTTCTTCTGTTCAGAAGGAGTTCAGATTATTCTAGATGAATATATCATTATTTCTACTGTCTCTTTTCTCTCAGTACCATCATGCACATGGCATTAAATATATTTTATTCTAGTAGCTGTAGTTGGGTAGCCTTAAAATGTTAGTTTGTCCCCTTTTCTTCTCTCTGTGATTTTGTTATTAGTAATCTTGTACATTCTGTAACTTTTATTATGACTTGCATTCATGGCAAATGTTTTAAGCCAACTATAGCTATACAACTATTTTATTCATATAAATAGGTCCAGTTCTATGTTAATATAATGTGGATTTGGATTATGAATTAAAAGAAATCAAATGGCTTTTTGACTTGACTTGATTACACCATCAGGATTGTAATTTATGACAACTGTAATTTGACAGAATTCATATTCTGTGAGTCACCCCGAGATCACTGCTGTGCCTGACAGTGGATGTGAGGTGTTTCTGCTTAAATGCTGTTTGGTCTTTCCCTAATATGGCACTGGGCATTAAATCCAAACAACTTCACCTTGGTCACACATTATTCCAGAGCCTTGTGGCTTTTTCAGATGCAGTTTAGCCAACCTCAGTTGTGCTTCCGTGTTCTTTTAAGACAGAAAAGGCTTTCTCCTGGCAACTCTTTCAACCAAACTGTACGTGTTCAGTCTTCTTCTAATTGTCCTGTTATGAACTTTAACATTTTAACCAGGAGACTTGCAAACTCGCATTGAAACCAACATGAACAGGACATGTGAAACTCAGACAGTAACTGGAGTTCAGGGTGGAATCAGGGATTTTGAAGCTGTGAGGTGACATCACATACCTCTATTATGACCAGTATGTTTCAGTATGTTAAAATAAACCTGCAAAATATCTGAATCAAAGTGTGTGGTTTACAGATCATTTGTTTTTCAGCATCATTTTAATGTCTTGGTACGAAATGAGCTGCTAATAGAAATTTATTTGTATGTCATTTATATTATGGTTAAGTTAATGTTTGTAATTTTAAAAAGCCTGCTGGTGTTGAGCCTTTGCTCTGTGTGTGTGTGTGTGTGTGTGTGTGTGTGTGTGTGTGTGTGTGTGTGTGTGCGTTGATTGTTGAACAGATGGCTCATCCAGCAACTAGTCAGTAGTTATGCCCTCCAAAATTCCCCTGATGAATTCCAACCTTCAAAGTGTAAAATAGAAGATAAAATAATTTATTGCTAATAATAATGATACTGGTGTTGAGCCACTGAGGTGCATGCTTAAGTAGACCAGTTTTAAAAATGCTGCTCTGTGATGTGTTCAGCCATGCAGTGTGGCTGAGTTGATGTTCCTTGAATATGAATGAACAACTACAGTTGATTTTAGTAGCCTTGAAAAGAGTGCAAGGATGGACTAATGATTCACTGTACTAAACATCCATGCTGCCGGTACAAGCTTAGCTGACATTATAAATATATGCAAAGCAAAACAAATATAGATTTGTCAACACAAGAAAAGCAAAACTAAAATGTATGGTTGCTAGTAACCCTAGTAAAAAAAAAAGTATACTAAGTATATTAAATCCTAGCATGCCGAAGCATACTTAAATGTACTTGCAACCAAACTAATGACTAGTATACTTGAAGTTTGCTATTTTGGAACAACTAATTTTGTACTAAGTGTATTTAAGTTGTAATTAA
>JAQMYJ010000012.1:20150224-20162010 GCA_030014305.1 Clarias laeviceps
ATGTAGGTGTGTCTAAGTATTGTATTATATTGTATATGATATATCACATATTTATGATAGAACATAGATTAATTAATTATTTTACTTTTATGATAGAACATAGATTAATTAATTATTTTACTTTTATGATAGAGCAGATTAATTAATTATTTTACTTTTATGATAGAACATAGATTAATTAATTATTTTACTTTTATGATAGAACATAGATTAATTTATTTTACTTTTATGATAGAACAGATTAATTAATAATTTTACTTTTATGATAGAACATAGATTAATTTATTATTTTACTTTTATGATAGAACATAGATTAATTAATTATTTTACTTAGAACATAGATTAATTAATTATAGAACATAGATTAATTAATTAATTAATCTAACTTAGAACATAGATTAATTAATTAATTATAATTAATTAATCTATGTTCTAAGTAAAATAATTAATTAATCTATGTTCTATCATAAAAATATGTCTGACATTTATAATAAACCAAACGGCTTGAAAATCGGTTGAAAATTAAGGTGATTTTAATCGTTGCTAGTTCTCTGCCAATGTTAACTAATGCAGAGCAGACGCGGCTTCCCCCGACCCAAGATGGCGGCGGCGCTGACGCATCGTTCCTATGGACAGCAGCGTCAGAGGCGACATCTAGTCAGTATATACAGTATATCTATGGGACTGTGGGAGGAAACCGGAGTACCTGGAGGAAACCCACCAAGCACTGGGAGAACACGCACACAGACAGGAATCGAACCCTCGACCCTGGACTTAAAGGGCTAACCACTATTCCACGGTCGTTTCACGTTATAACGATAAATATTATTATTCAATCGCAGCAAAGCGTGTAAGGAACAAATTTAGCCGTATATGGATTGCTTGTACTAAAATGATGCTTTTCACACCATGTGTCGTGTCCGACCGAGAGCGAATCACGATTCCGCCTGACTTCCGCGTTTGGCCTGTGCGCGCCACGGTGCGGCCACTAGAGGGCGGCGCAGTCACTGTTTTGATAGACGTATAGGAAGAAGGTGGACGCCGTCAGTGCGAATCTACTAAGGTCTGCAGGAGCCGGCTTGAAATAATAATTTAGGTGAAGTTTCTCACCCTGGCGCTGTATAGAAATATCTGATAGAGATGTACATGCTTTTAAACTGCTGTTAGGGTCATTTGTTCGGGTTTGATATCAGGGCAATGTCTGTATTTTTTGTTGTTTTGTTAGAGCGCTAGGAGGCTAAGGAAGCTGAGCCAAGCCATCAAAGCTAAGCTAAGACGTCGAAAAATATCCGTTTAAATAATTTAGCAAATAAACCGGATATTTTGCTTGTATTGACGTGAAATGCCCGATTGCTCTCGGATCCAGGTCTCGTCATGATATTGTCATGATATTTATCTGTATACTGAAAGAGAATTTCCTGTTAAAAGATAGATGGGTAGATATGGATGCTAAGCTAACTAGCCTGCATCACTCTGTTAGCCGGTTAGCACGGTGATTTGTTTACCTACACGACTAGGTTAATGAGATGTCATTACTCGGCATATGTGATAATACAAACTTTTATAACAGCTTCTTGGATGAATATGTCTTGGTATAATGATCTACAAAATATTGAGTATATTATTGTGTTAAACGTTTTAGCTAGCTAGGCGTTAGCCAGGGCAATGCCAAGACAATAGTGTGTCAGGTGACTAGCATCAGCAAGCGGCTAATTTAACACCAGCTAGCGTTTGTGCTTATTAATGTCATTATGATTTATCTTTATTTCTTCCTCCAGAACCATGACGACTGCACCATATAACTATTCCTATATCTTCAAATATATCATTATTGGTAAGTCATGATTTTGTGAATCTTGTAGATTTTGTGGATAATTGTTTTTCAGATATCTTCTGACTCGTTTTTTGTTCTCGTCCAGGTGATATGGGGGTTGGAAAGTCTTGCTTGCTCCACCAGTTTACAGAGAAGAAGTGTAAGTAATACCACCCCCTTTAAACCACAGTTACAGACAGTTAAAAAAAAATAATAATAATAATAAACTAGAGAGCGAAAATTCCTGAAGAAATTAAGTGTGCCTATGCGACTGCCGGGCCAATTCTGATGTGTGCGGCATCTTCGACGGAACTATGATGTCACAGCAGAGGCCGGCCTCAATGTTAAATCTATGGGACTTTTTGGGGCGTTTTTTGGGGGGGGATTTTGGGAGCATCGCGCGACGACCCCCCACCAAAAGTCATAGCACACCATTCCCGAGCGAGCCGCACGGAACGGTGTAACATACGTGAGGGTCGTCTGAAAGCTGCGGGACGAGAAACGCTGCAATGTTTTAGGGAATAATAAATGGATTGCGCAATGGATTTCTGGGGAAACGGTAATAAGTGCGCCTAGGCACACTTAAAAAAAGGGCGAATGTGTCCAGAACAGCTTCGGATCACTTTTGTAAAGTCTCTGGAAGTCAGGAACACCGTTGTCCAAAAAGATCTGGTGATGGAGAGCGCTGTCATGTGAACATTAGTCTTGGTTGAAATCTGATCATAGCGAATTCCAAAGCACACTGATTCCTAATTCTGATCCTGAAAGACACATATTAGTGTTTTATCATCTTGCAGGACAACTGATATAATTAATCATCTTCTTACTTGTTTAATCGCGGCTGGAATATAGTAAGCTGCATTACCGCCAACTGTAGGTTTCGCTCTCCCTTATCGCTTAAAGCCGATTTTCTAGTCCAGCTTTCCCTAAAAAAAAAGTCTAATGCAGGCATCACTAAATGGCAGACCGTGGTCCGGATCCGGACCGAATGACGGTTCCATCCAGACCCTGATGTGTTTCTGATAAATGAGATATACCAGTAATCTAGTCCTTTTTTCCATCGAGGTGGGCGTGTCTAAATGCACTCAACTGTGCCAATCAACACGTTAGTTTGCCCCGTATAGACAGTGTGTGCTGAAGGAACAGAAACGAAGGCGCAACAGAGCATTTCTTACTCTGAGAAAAGGAAAATGGGCTATGAAAACCAAACCATTAGAGATGAACGGACTGATCGATATGTGTTTTATTCTTCCTTCGGGAAGTATTTAAAACCAGATTGTGTCATATGTTCTGAAATTGCGACACTAACAAAAAAAGCTGTGATGTGAAGCGCCACTATGAGATGATAAAAAAAAAAAAAAAAAACGGGTCGTTAAAGCAAACATATATAACAAAGCAGTCCGAGGTGAGGGCGTGTAAAATACCTGAACTGAGAACCCAGTATGACAGAGTTCTTTCAGATTCATTTACAGCCCAGTAGCGTGCAAATGATTACTAAAGATTAATTAGATTGTTTGTGGTTCGTAGAAATACAAGGAAATATATATATAGACTAAGTTATTGACAATAAATATTATTGAATTGCTTTGGAAATTTTTTATTGGTTATTTTTATGGACTTAGAATGACCCATTACAAATATGAAAGGATCTCAGCTTGAAGGAAATTTTATTGACCGGACCTTCTTAAATTTTAATTCAGTATGCTTCCCTGAACTTGTCTCGTCTTTCTCCGTGTCTCGAACTCTTCGTCACAAACACACAGTGTCACTATCTTTCAACATGTTCCCTCTCAGTACTGGTCTGTGCCTTTGGTTGGAGTCCTGTAAGTTGCATCATCGCCACCCATACTGCAGATCTCACTCTCCCTCAAATTCCCTGTCCTTTAAAGCAGATGTTCCAGTCCAGTCTTTTTCTTCTTCAAAAAAAAAATATATATATTAAATGCTCTATGTAATACTCGTTATCTCTGATAACTGCCATAGCATATGTCACATCATTATCATATTCATCACATTATCCAATGAGCCCTTACCTCATAATAGGATAGAATTAATCCATATTACTTAAGGATGAAGTTCATCAGTCAGAAAAGTTATGTAGTGATTTTCAATGAATCTCTTAACACGTTCAGACCTTGAGTAAGCTCAGTAAAGAGTTAGCAACGTAACAGTAGAGTACGCTTTCCATATAATGTTTTGTAGAGTTGCACAGATTGTGATTTAAACTGCAATATTTAATCTTAAATGTACAATTTTGTGTTCAAACGTATTTATTGACGCTAGCACCAAATGATCTCATTAAGAGAAGGTTCGCAAAAATTTTTTTTCTTCTTCTTTGTTGTCTAACAGCAGTTGGAATCCAGTAGGTTGCTGCTAAAAATGCCAGTATTTATCATACATATTTTATTTATATACATATATATATATATAGATATATATAGATATATATATATATATATATATATATATAGATAGATAGATAGATAGATAGATATAGATATATATATATATATATATATATATATATATATATATAGATATATAGTTTATACTAATCTGCACCATTTTTCCTTTGTTAAAATCTGTAACTCAAATGTACATACACAAGTGTATATATACGCAGGCCTATATGCAGTGAACAGTAACTTAAAGGATAGTTGGAGGACAGTAGGTCATAGTCTTTAAAATTCATCCTCTCTTTTCAGAGCAAAGAGGTGGCTTCAGAGGTGGCCGAGGCAGAGGTTTTGGACGAGGAAACAGAAGTCGAGGACGGATTTACTGAAGGAGGACAATATAACATTTTTAGACATCCATCTACACAGCTGCAGGTCTGCCACATGCCAGCATCTCTACTGTTCTGACATCAGTCCTGTTAGTCTTCCCATGTACCACTTAACTGTACTTTATCCCTCCCAAGGTTTGCTCCTCTGTTTTCTTAATGTAGTATTGAAATCATACTTTGTTTTTGTTTTTATTTTTTTATTTTGGTTGTGTTTTTTGATGATAAAATCAAAGCAATTGTGTAATGTGTACTTTTTGATTGTATTTGTATGGTGGCAGATCTATCTTTTTTTTTTTTTTTTTTCTTTTTTTTTTGTTAATCTTAGTTTTTCAGTGTTTTGTTTGATGGTGTCTTCATATGACTTTGTAAGATACATTTGTTTGGAATTGCATTTTATTATAAATCAGTTGAGTCAAAAAAAAAAATCTGCTCATTGGTAATTTTTGGAAAAAGATATTTAACATTATACCAGATCTCCACCTAGGCCTTCACTTTGGGCATTGTAATTTTGAATTAGTAAAAAAAACGGAGTGTAGTATTTGTAGTGATGTGGTCCTCAATAATCCTTAAATAGATGATCGTTGCCATAATTTAGTTTCAAATATTGACTGGTTCTTACATTTTGCAAGTAAATTTTTCAGGTTTGAGGACCTATTTTAAACTTCACATTTTGCATGCATATTTTACAGCAGTCGGATTAGGTATTTAAGTATTTTGCATTATAAAATTGTTACTAGTTTTTATAATTGACAAGCATACTTCAACTGAATTTGTTCTGCTTGTTATTGACAGTGGCTGGTTCTGCTTGTTAATAGGGATGCAAAAGTTGAAACCACAAACAAAAAAAGAAAAATAAAGTACACTTTTCATTCTGTGTTGCTCATTAATGAGCACTGCTTAATTGTGTACTTAATTTTGCAGACACCAAAATCCACTCTCCTCATTTCTGCATGTACTTAACAAAATTAACTGTTACTGCAATATTGTCCTTTTTTTTTTTTTTTTTTGGTTTTCTGGATTTTTTTTTTTTTTTTTTACCTTTTATTTTATAAAATATTGTGCAAAAAAAAAGAAAAGTACAGCATAGTCAAGCTGACCTTCTGTAGTACATAGAGATGCACTCATTTTAAATTGTTTACAGCCACAAGAATAAACACATTTAAATTTCATCATATTCTAGGAATATTTTCTGAAGTATGAATATTGAACATTGTTGTATTTGCTTGTTAGCTTGCAAGCCATATGGATATCTATTCATATTTGCGGGAATATGTTGCCGGTTATTTTAGGCTTCAAAATGGTGTTTGTTTCATGATGTGTAGTCTTGAAGGACTTAACTTGAATTTAAATGGCCATTACACTACATATTTTAAGAATCAAATGTGTTTAGTGCTGTTAAATAAATAAATCTGTGCTGTATGGAGCAGCAGCGGTTCCCTGGCATACTAGAAAATCATGACAGTTTTGAACACCAGTATTGTAAATGACAGGACAACTGTTGGCTGATAATGCATCACTGAATTATAACGTAATTGTTTGACTCGTGCCATGTTTTCTGCCCAGTGGAAGCCTATGGGAGATCTGCGTCACTGCAGGCGAAGTAATCCATTCACACACACGGCCATTTTAGCTGCAAAATGCTCTATTTGACTTATTTATTTTTTTCTTTTTAATGATTTCCCCTATTGGACTTGTACACCTTATGACTTGAGCAGGTGGAATGTTAGCTGAGCCTATAAAAGTTATATTCTAAGGAGATGTAGAGTTAAGGGTGTTTTTGTCAGTAAAATGCACAAACTGCCTCATCATGGTCTCAGGCCGAAATAAAGCAGTGTAGTTGTTACAATGTACAAAAAGAGGATACCTTGGATAGCTGTGGCCCTGCAATGACCCCTAACGTTATTTAAAATCATACAAACCTCATACCACTAGATGGCGTCCAAGACCGGGACTTGTGCGCGACGTCTCCTTTGTTGCTAAGAAAAGACTTGGGTGTTTATTTTTAGACCCAATATCGTGAATATAAATTCATGTGCAATGGGTGATTTTAAAAACGTTTGTCCTTACTTTTGCATAGCTTGGATAAACAGAAAATATACGCATGGTAAGCAAAATGCCTTGTTTTTCCTTTCAGTGCTTTCCTCTGCAACCGTGTAATACGTCGCTTATTGTTATTTTCCCACCAGAAGGATAATAATGTCTTGTTCTTTAGTGTTTCACAAAAACATTTTCATTGATACTGTCCAGTTTTCAGTGCCTCCCTGGAGCAGATCTGATGTCCTGGCGGTAGGTGGCGCTGTGTGACAAGTGAAACGTCACCATAGAGACTCGTGACCATAGTTACATCCGAAACCGCATACTGCCATACTAACTAGCACAGTCTAGTGAGTCGTACTAACACACTGTTTAGCACGCTAGTATGCGGTTATTAAAGTATACAAGGTATTTCCCAAAGCACTCCATAAATGCCATTGATGCCCAATCTGGAAAGAAAAAGACATGCTTTGTCACATTCAAGCAGGATTTTCTTTTAAATCGTGTGTATCCTGTGTTGTGATGAAGATTGATCTTGCTTGGAATTTGCAAATTATAAAAATATTTGAGCTCATGCTCCTTTAAAGAAATATATATATATATATATATATATATATATACAGTTTATTAACCATGTTGAACTCGAGTTGCTTATTCCAGGTCACATGTGCCACATTTGAGTGCAGGCTTAGACGTTAACAAATATGGAGTCCCACCCTCGAGATTTAAAAATGAAAAAGACAATCTCAAACACCAAACGAACAGATGTAAGCCTATTATTTGGGCGAGGGTATATATTACATTATGTGAAACAATGTGCTCAATGTGTTAAATTATGTGAAACAATGTGTTCAGAGTTCTGACACTGATAGATGTTATAAAGCACGATGATGCTTCTCGTATGGATTTAGATTTTTTTCACACTACTAATGTTCAAGTTGATTTTTTTTTCATCACGTGACTATTTACTAGACACTGCGGTCTGCTGTCAAGACACAAAATACATCCCCACACCGAGCTGTACGTTACTGTGGCAGCTGGAGAAGATGGAGATGCAGCACTGCTTGTGTGCACCGTTACGAAACACAGCAGTTCATTACTGCTGAAACCTGAAAAAAGCAAAAGAAAGAAAAGGGGAAAAAACGCACGACACATAAGAGTATGGCTGAAGTGCCGCGAGGAAGAGTATAGCTTATGTTATCCTTTATTCGTGAACGAATAGCATCCGCCCCCTCATATACAATGCTTGGAATAGTAACAGCACTGGCAGGCTTACTAAATATAGAAGCCAGTGAGTGTTAACATGTCAACCAGGGACCAGAAGGAGATGTGGTCTACACACGTGTGGCCTTTCAAGCTACACAATCTAGTGCAGTAATTAGCCCAGCGAAACACGCTTGCAGATGCATGTTTGTGTCATAAATCAGATAGGAGTTAACCTATGCATACGTCCATGATCGCAGGTGGAGTATGTCCAGGTGAAATCAAGAAAGGTACGCGTGCAGTAATAAATCTTGTCTGACCATTATTTCTAATTTCGGATGAGATCTATTTGAATGGTGTGCGTGTGTGTGTGTGTTACAGGAATGGTAGACTTAGACCTGTTACGTAATAGGCCTGCGTGTAAATGTAGAGAGCAGGTTGGATTTATTGGGAAGGATCTCGCAACACTGGCACAATCACTGGATCAATAACGAAAGCCGGTTCCTGGGATTTCTTTCATCCTTCCTTTTTGTCAGCCACGCATAAGAAGTTGGTGTGTTTTGCCTAACTGCTTGTGAAATTTGCACACGCCTTTGCCCTATGAATGATTAAATGAACGAATGAATGAATGAATGAATATGTTGCACAGAGGGATGAGGAAAGGGGACTGTGGAAACACCCTGCGTTTCAGGCGCTGTTATCAGTTTCCAGCACCAAATTTAACATCTTATGGACAAGGAACATCATGTGACACCCGTCTGCCCGTTCATAAATATTCACCGTCTCTATTCATGCACGCTCTCCTCTTGAGGTAGTTTATTGTGCTTGGGCTCTGAATCATGTGATTCTGATGGGAGGGGGGGTTCTATAAATAGCTCTATAGCTCGGCTTCCATTGACATCATTTAGGCAGGAGAGACGGAAAAATAAACAGAGAGAGAGGGCTATAAGGGCGGAGATCCTTAATCTAAGCTTGAAATTCAAACAACCCCTTCATCAATTTAGATTTTTTTTCCCCCTCTGTCCTGTCCAATTGAAACCACCAGAGCAGCGTGTCCGTTTCCTAGAACGTCCATGGCCATGGCAGAGGAACTGAAAGAAATGAGCAGATGGGGGGAGTGGAGGGCAGGGAGGGGTGTGGTGGTGGTGTGGGGGGGGACATCAAACAAAGGAAAATGGAACATATGTGAGGAACCCAGTGCAAATATTTTGGATGATGTTTTTAATGGGACCTGTAAAAAACCGTGAAGCTCGGTCTACTTAAGCGAGCAAAACAGTAGGTGGTGTCCATTTTGTGTTGACAACAAGCCTCGATGTACTCTTCCAAAGAGACCAGACACACTGATTACCTGTAATAAACACACTTTCTTGTTATGTTGCTTACAAAGAAAACAGAAAGAGTTTAGGAACTGTTTGTGTGTTGGTCAGCTTGTAGAGACTAAAGGCCCTTAGTAGCTTACTGACCATTAAGTATACGCAGCTGTATCACATAGCTTACCAAATAATATTATGTTAAAAGCGAAAGTAATTGGCGTTTATTCTTTCAACTTACGTGAAATACAATTAAAGTTTTCAGATGCATTTTTGAGAAACATTCATTCTTAACCTACAAGAATTCTGGCAGTTGTTGACTGACTCTTTTAGATAGCGCTCTCCATGGTTCTGAAGAAGTATTGGCGTAGCATTGTGTGTGTTGAGTGCCCATGTGGAAATTCTGAAACGTAACATATTTCATGTTGGTATTAATCTATGTCCAGTCATGGATTTGAGTAGTCACAATGAAGAATCAAAAGTTTTTAAGACTTTATGCAAAAATTAAACATCGAGGGATGGTTAATGTAGAGTTTTCAGTCCTTTGCCCTTTCCTATGACCTGTGTGTGTGTGATTGTGTGTGACACACACACAAAAATGGCGTACAGTATATACACATACTTGTGATTATTTACAAGCTGAGACCACACTCAGAATCTCAATAGTAATAAATATTCAAACAAAGAGTTATATTTTTTTAATATTAAAGCAAAATGATATTCAATATATTACATATTTAATATTCTTTACTAGTTGTAGGTCCCTATTTAAATGTAAATAAATGTGTGATATTGATTATATTCAGTGTGTTGTACAAAAGGTCAGAGTTTCCTTGTGCCTAATTTCTTCTCTGAAGGATTGTACAAAAAGGAAAGATCACATTCTTGCTGTCAATAATCTCTGAAATGTACAAAAATATTGAAAAATGTCTACCCTTTCACTTTGGTTCTTATATATATTTCCCATTTTTGGACTTTTACTCATTTGAGCAAATTATGTGGCACAGAGTGGAACAGAGTGAAAAGCCAAGCACATCACATCTTTCTGTCACAAGATCAGTGAAGCAAAACTACCAGCTATGCAAAACAACGGCTCCCATGAATGAACCTAATACATTCAGGGGATTTTGGAGAATGTTAAGGCCAAGAAAAAATATTTACACTTAGTGTATGGTGTTCCGTGTTTCGTGCGAACACCATATTATATTCTTAACAAATCTATGTGTATCAGTCTGTTTTACTTCCAAATCAAGATTTTTCTTTATTCCACTTGCTCCTGCTATAACTATAACGTAGAGAGATAATGTGACAATACACCAAAGATGTGTAGATTTTTGTGTACAAGAGACATGAAATACATGTGCATCATGTTTGCTATATCTTATTTCTAAATCCCTGAAAAGATGATGTCTTCAACTAATGACATGAAACTAAAACTGTTAGATGATGCTGTAAACTAAAGTTTAATTATTTTATAGTCTTCAATAAACTAGGTAAACTTATAATGTTTCATGTGAATGTGTAAGATTCACACTGACACAATGGAAACAATTTTGCAGATTTGTGCCAATTTGTGGAATTTGTGCTTAATTTGCACATCATAAAGATGTATGAACTTCCTGAACTGCATTAATTCATTGTGGCATAGATTCAACAAGGTGCTATAAATATTCATTCAAAAGTTTAGTCCATATTGATATCTTAGCATCACACATTTGCTGCAGATTTGTCGGCTGCACATCCATAATACAAATATCCCTTTCCACCACATCCCAAAGCTGCTCTATTGGATTGAGATTTGGTGACTCTAAAGGCCATTTCAATACAAAAAACTCACTTCCAAGTTCAAGAAACCGGTTTGTGGTGATTTTAGCTTTGTGACATTGAGTAGTGATCACTATCCTTCTGATCACAAATGGATGAACATAGTCAGCAACAACACTCAGGTAGGATGTGACATTTAAATGATGCTTAATTGGTACTTAGGGGCCCAAAGCGTGCCAAGAAAATATCCCACATAACATTAAACCAACACCACTAGCCTGAATGATTGATACTGGGCAAGATTGATCCATGCCATTTTTTTTTTCATGCTGTTCATGCCACATACTGATGCTACCATCCTAATTTTGAAACTCATCAGAACAGGTAACATTTTTCCAATTTTGATTAGTCTATGTGAATTGGAGCCTTGGTTCCCTATTCTTAGCTGACAGGGGTGGCACCTGTTGTGGTCTGCTACTACTGTAGCCCATTTGCCTCACAATTCAATGTGTTGTGCATTCAGAGATGCTCTTCGGCATATCTCAGTTGCAAGATGTAATTTGAGTTACTGTTGCCTTTCTATAAGCATAAATTCTCTTCTGACCTCTGGCATCAACAAAGCATTTTTACCCAGAGATATGTCACTCACAGGATATTTTCTCTTTTTCTGACCATCTTTTGTAAACCCTAGACATGGTTGTGTGTGAAAATCCCAGTAGATCAGCAGTTTCAGAAATACTCAGACCAGCACATCTGGCACTAACAACTATGCCACATTGAAAGTCACATAAATCACCTTTCTTCCACATTTTGATGCTCAGTTTGAACAGATCATCTTGATCAAAATACTAAATGCATTGAGTTGCTGTGATGTGATTAT
>JAQMYJ010000012.1:20165645-20201198 GCA_030014305.1 Clarias laeviceps
ATATTTACACATTAAGTTTACTGAAAGTAAAAACAGTTGAAAGTCAGAGGACGTTTCTTTTTTTGCTGAGTATATAAGCCACAAAATTTAGTTGTTTTTTTTTAAAGTAGCTCCTGTCAGAAATGTGCTTGTCTTGATTAATTAAATCAAACATGTAACTATGGTTACAAAGTGTTGATAGAGTCTGATGTCTTTCACCACCATGACAGACTTTTTCCCTCTCTGCCTTGACTTAAAAGGGTGAGTGTATGCATTTGTTTGTTTGAGCCCTTTTACAATGACACTTCCTAGTTTAGAGTGTTCTCTAATGTCTAGATTTGTTAGCATACACTCTGCTGTGTATATGATAGGTACAATGGTCTTTCAGTTTACTGGTTAGGAGAATTTATGTCCCTCTGTTTCCTTATAAACCTCCCAAGCTATCAGCAGGGTCAGAGCATGCATTTCCCTCCAATATGCTTTTGCTAAACACATACCAGTTCATCTGCTTCCTCAGGTTTTTGGGATAGGATTGTGTCTGTCTCTACGTTTGCCTTAAACCTACTGGCCATAGTATGTCCCTCCATCTTGCCTATGCCACCAAGTGAATTTTGTTATCTCAGCTTCGCTCTCATCAAGGAATTCGAGTGTCCATGTCCTTCTGTTACTCTCCAGGCTATTGGCATATCAGAGCTGGAGTGTGTGCCCCTCTCCAGAACCATTGTGTTATCATCAGCATCTTTCACAGTCTTCCCACTGGCTACCAAGTCTGTAATTATTCCCAGAGCCAGGCGTTGTTTAGCCTGGTAAAATCTGGCCATCCCAACTTAGAAATGTCCAACTAGTCATGCTAGCATTTCAGATTGTACTGAGAATAATGGTGCTTTGCACACCAGTGAGCATGTAGCTGCAGAGACCAAAGGTCAATGCACACATGCAGTTGCAGATAGTGCATGGGATGGAGGACATCAAGGCAGGGGTGGATGCAGGTCTGTGTCATGTGCATTTGTGAAGTATTGTTGGCAATCCTATTAAAGTTTGGCAGCTACTTGTCTGATCATGTGCGCCAGGAATTCCTGCCTGTGGCAGCTATCTCAAGGTGCCCACAGCAGAGGATTGCCCACTTGATGTAAATTTTTAGAGTGGGCAGCAACTACATCAGATCTGTGGATCCTGATGGCCATGTCACAAGAGCACACATTGAGTTCTGGTGCTGACACCCAATCTTCTTAGAGCTCAAGGCCTACCAGTTTTAAACCCCCAATAAGTTGCTATTCTGATGCAAAAAGTTATTTCTTCTTAGATAGAGACATAACGGTATTTTATTCAATACCCTGTTTTGTTCTTGTATACCATGCAACTATGAGACTGGTTCACATGACTGGATCTGCAATGTATACCTTTACTACCATGCTCATACTATGGCATGTGGCACATTTCAACACTCACCAACTAGATGCAGACAAGCATGCTACTTCTGATACTGGCTTCTATTGAGGATACTGGGATTATTGAGTGCAGGTTTGTTCAATCGTTTCTCACAAAAGCAATACTCCTAGGAGCTGCTTCCAACTGGAGAGACATCAGATCCTACAAGTTCAGCGCTACCCTTCCACAACCACCATTTCTCAACACCATACCAGTGAGCTATAGATGATTGGGTTTCTCGTGGCCATGTGGCAAGGCTATTCATGGGTTAGCCTGGGCAGTTAAAAGTGGTTGAATTAAGTACTTGTTACAGATGACTGCCAGATTAGACACAAGATTTTCTGAAATTTGAAATCTCACCCAAACTAAGAGGTATTCATTGAGTAGTTTCTAGGAAAAGAAACATGGAATCATGTATAAATGTATTTATAGCAATACCATGAAAGTGATAGTGAACTACAGGTAGATGTGTAATTAGCTTTAGAGTGTTGACGCATAATCTGCTTTTTTTTATCACTAATAGCCAAAATCTGCTAAATTCAAGCACAATTTACATATAATACCATTAACAATGGATTTTTCACTCAACACAGTATTTTAGGACTACAACTCTTTTCTCGTATTGTTGATGTTATAGTGTTTTCCATTAGAAGTGCACAAGTTAAGTGGTAAAACAGGCAATATTGCCTTGGTACTTTAGGCAATCCCATGAGGTTGGTTGGTAAAAAAAATTAATTAATTAAAATGCCAACTGTTCTCAATAACTTAAAACATTGTGTCTTATATATGCATAATGGGCTAATATAACCTCTAACTATATATTACTAGGCTATATCTTTATCAATCTTAACTAAATTAATAGCCCTAATAAAATTTACAAAACAATATAAAATCTGATTTTTCGAATTTGCCAAGATTTTTTTTATTAATCTGCTAAGGCACCCAACTGACGACCTCAGTGGCTTAAGGAGAACTGCGGCGGCGTTTGGCGACACCATGCGTCCATTAGTTCAGACAGTGGAGGTATTGATACGTCTCGGGTGCAGTGTGGTTGATTTACCCTTTCTGCTGCATATTTCAGTTTCTTCGCTAAATCTGGCTCTCAGGCTCTCTGGGGTGCTTTGTGACTGTAGTATCAGGTTGCACGATTTAGAAGCAAGAAACCTCATTATCCCTTTCACAAAGCAGTGCGTCGGATTTTTAGATTTAATACTGCATAAACGCCTCGTTGTGAAAAATGAGCTTCCGTATGCGTTGTGATACCAGTGTCCGTACACTACACTTTGCTCCAGAGCTTTGGGTCAATACAAGCAGCTACAGGGTACTTCTGTGGTGTTCAAAGAAATGATACATGGTGTTCCCTGCACTGGATGCGTCCATGGCAAAGCAAGTTGGTCGCGAAGGCAATCCACTACATGAACCGATTCCATAATAATCTTCTAAAACTAAAAGAAAACGTGCAGTAGATCTTTTTAACCCTTTTTTAAAGCTGGTTTTAGTTTGTTACAACACCGTTTTTATTCCGGCGCGTCTGTGTGCGATGGTTGTAATCAACAGCCACAGACAGTAAAGTGGGAAAACCTAAATGTGACGTCAATGCCTAGTAACTGACGCAACCTTCAGCAGGAAAAAAAAGACTGACTGCAAGGCTTAATTATCATCTTTTGTATAATGTTTAATACGCAGTACTGTTACTGTGTACTGTTATATATGTAGCGCTCTATATAAAAGCGTTGAAGTCGTAGTGTAAAGCTGATTGTGTGTGTGTGTGTCTTTCGCGCGCGGGGTCTCTCCCTCTCTCTTGAGCAGCGAATCCGTCCTGAGTTTCCAAGCGAATCACACAGAGTAAGACGTAAGACGCGTGTAATGAAGAGAATGGTGAGAGAGGGAGAGATAAAAGAGAAGGAAAACGGGAATAAACTCAAACCATGCGAGATCACAACAGATCTCCAACGATTACTTTGCGAGTTGTTTCAGGCAAAAGAATAAAAGGGCATCAGGGCAGTATTGTAAACAAAAACCACTGCATCGATGCAACAGAACCGACTCGGAGCTCGTGCACGGAGTTGGAGAGGCAGAAATTAATGTACATTGCATGCACTCCACGTAACGCTCCGGAGCGATGCCTTTGTGAGTGTTTTTTTTTTCGTACTGCGAGCTAAAAATAGCAGCAGTGTTTGATCGCGCTCCAGAAATAGGCAGTGGGGTAACACAAGTATAAAAAGGACTGCAATTCTGAGAAACCTTGGACATTGCTGAGGTTAGACGTGAATCAAAGGCAGCATTTGATTGTCATCTTGTGTAATGTGGTCACGTTTGATTGATTTAAAATGTATGTGTGTGTGTATGTGTGTGTTTTTCCCTTTCCAGCCAGGGCTCACTGCATAGGTAAGTACATGTGCAAAGCGGTGGTCGAGTCAATATACTTCTTGTGTTTGATTATTGCAACCGGGTTTGGTGCATGCATGCTGTTGGGTTATACAGAAGCCATTCCCGCCACAGAGCAGAAACGACGCAGGGGTAAACTACATTTTAGCCACTGGCATGGACTTCATCCAAGCTTTGATTGTAACTTCATGTTTTTTTCCCTCAGCTTCATGGAAATTAAAACGCCATCTCTTTCTCTCTCTCGAGCAGGAATCTCACAAATCGTAAATATGACAACCACACAAGCAAGACCAAACTCATTTGTCTGACGGCGCTGTTGAGCCATTTTTACGCTTTCTGTCGTCGCTACAACTGAAAGTTCGCGAAGGGAAATCCCTACCATCAGAAAAACACCGGGTGATGTTGGTTTAACAGATGAAGAGGACACTAGATGAAAGCATGCATGGGAAAGAAGGAGTGCCGGGAGGCGCTGGAGAAGCGCTGCACCGGAGTCGATGCGATGAGGGGGGAACACACAGGCTGCACACTGAGCTGAAAATACAATGTGGCGTCAAGGGGAGCCTGTGCTCCTGCCCGACCTGCACCAAAATTACCCTCTACTAGGCATATTTTTAAAATAGCTACCACCCGCAGATGGATGCAGCAGCGCAAGCAGCTTTCCAGAGCCATTTGAAATGCATCCTTAAGTTTCGGGCACATAAGTCCGCATGACAGCTTTCCCGCCTGCATTGTTCGTACAATTCAGTTTGCAGTTAGAAGCTAAAGATAATATGGCAATAGGCGGGCTGACTTGGATTACTCTTCCGCCCACGTCATTTTCATTATACAGCGCTGCAACAGACTGTTTTCTCGTTGCCATGAACTGAAATGCTGCTCTAGTGATGGCACCTATGCGTTCACTTTTCTATTTATCAGTGTTAATTAGGCTACAGAGTACCGCCAGCAGTCACAAAACTGCATCTGCCAGTACTCTTGACAGGTTTGTAACTCCAAGTCTGCAGCACACAGACTTATCCGAAATTTGGTACAGATCTGTGGAAGTGTGTGCTCGAGAGTGAGAAGACTTGCGCGTAAAGAAACAACAGTTGGTAGACGCCGCTATCCTGATCTATCGCGCCACTGTTACACCGCAACAATGTAGCTCGTAAGAGTCGACTTGGACAGCATATTTCAGGTTTATACGAGTCGTGCAACGTTTTATACCATGATCCATGATACAGTATCCACGATCCTAGTCAGATTTCTTGAATACCTACCATTTGGATGATCCATCATCCAAAAGAAACAAACACTGAAACTGGCAAATTGTTGCTATCAGGAATGCAAACTCGTATTTAGAGAGCACTGATTGCTGACATGGGAAACGAAAACACAATGTTGATGATTTCAAATACCATGTGGCTTTCTTTGTTAAACGCACCAATAGTCCATGCAGGCCAAGATCTTCTTAAATAATGCAATACTGGCGGTGTAATTTTGATGGCAAAACAGATTTCTCCGAGTCGTGACTGCTATAGTGAGTAATATGGGCGCGTTGGCTGCGTCAGGAGATGCAGTCGCTGTGCGCTGCAGACGGAAGGGGGAGAATCGTGACTGACTGCTGGAGACGACCGCAGCCGAAACGACCACCCAATAAAATCCTCTTAATGGCATCTGGGCAAGATATTTACACATGTTATCTCTCTAGCCCTTTACTCTTTGCGTTGAGCCACCTCAACCTCCCCTTGCACCATCGAAGACATATCTGTGATTAAGGGACGGGAGGGAGGATCTTGGTTTGGGATGAGTTCCGACTGGTGTGTGTGTGTGTGTGTGTGTGTGTGTGTGTATACCGGGCGGGGAGGGGGGTCCAGATATAGATCGTGACCCTCCCACCTAGTACAGTTTCTTGCATATAGTTCCAAAAAGGGATTGCCAGAGACTTTGTGGTGCATTTTGACAAATGATTACTATGTGGATATAGGAACAGGATTACTCTGGTAAGTAAAATTCAGCTACCAATACTGTACACACTAGGTCTGTTATTCTGAGGGAACAAATGGTTGCTTGCCATTTTATATTACTTTTTATGTTTCAGTTATTTCTACTTGTTGGTGTAAAAGTAATAATAATGATGATAATATAGTTTAGTGAGTACAGAAGTAAAATTCTTTAAGCCACCGGAATTGTTGTTGTTGTTGTTCATTTTATTTTGTTGTAGCAACATGTGCTACATTATTAAATGACATTTTGTTAAAGATAATGGAATTTAATTTGTAAATACAAGTAATACATCCAGCTTGCTTTCAGCACTAAATGAGTTCGGCTATAAAGTTTTGGCTACGTCAATGAAAGAAATCTGAATTATTGGGCAGGTAGTTTATGGGGACCCCCATGTCCCCACTCAATGGTATCAACCAGTGAACTCTCTGTGGTCATGCAATGAAACTGCTTCAGAAACCTGTCATGTTGTTCTGTTCGTGTGGAGGGCGATTCGGTGGTCTGCTCTCTTGAATGACACACTGTCCTGGAAAGGGGTGAACCTGTTTATTAATGGTCATTTGTTTCTACAGCCTAAGCACTGGCGGTATACCGTCATTCATAGGCTTGCCTTAACCAGCAATATGATCGCAATCGTGAATGTATACGATGCCGTATTAATGTCACGAAACACTCTGAGACGTGACTAGAAAAAAAATATATTTTACATTTTTAACATTGTTTTATGCGAATGTCTGGTCATTTGCGCTAACTAGGATGCAATTTGGTTTCCCCTTTCTTTCTTTCTTTTTATTTTTTTCAAAAAGGGGGGGTCCCTATATGAGCAAGACACCGATTGGTGGATGACGATTTTTTGTTTGGTCCAATAGGCAATAGGATTCCTTGCTGCTCCCTATTTATTGCGAGCAGATTACAGACTGCTCTCTTCCCACCCAGAGCACTCCAGCGGCACTATCTGCTCATGGCACCACTAAGCGATAGCTCGAATGAGGGGATATGTGAGATTTTGTCTACAACAAAAGAAGCGCAGAGCAACGAGAAAAAGAGTCCGGTTTTTTTTGTTTTGTTTTTTGGGGTATTTTTTGCACGCGTGAAAGATGTATTATAAGGCGAGTCATACAGTGCAGGGCGCTAAGCGAACGGAAAAGGGGAGAAATAGGTGGGAAATAAACTATCGGGATAAGGAGTGTATTCAGGACCGTGGAGAGCGCTCACAAGCAACGCACTGGCTTTTGGATGTTGAACCCCCGCCCCCCTCGTAGAATGTGAATCGTAGAATGTGAATGAGTGGGAATACACTTTAGGCACGGAGAAGCCTTCAGTGCCTCGGCTTGCCGAGATCTGGATACACACACAGCGCGCGATGTAGGAAACAAGCGCGAGGCGCCTGGATGTCACTGTTCGATGTCATGGACTTAATCTGCAAGCGGACTGAAATTTGTCTTTCGCGAATCTTTTTGCGGTCTGGGCTTGCTGTTCATATGTATCTAGCTGGGAAGCCCTTACCCCAAAAAGCATTTGCGGAAGACGCATTCGGCGAATTTTCATCGGAAGAAGCTTCACAGATCTCTTGGACTTTATATGTTTACAGTTGTTATTATTATTATAATTATTATTATTATTATGTAATTTATTTGACTAATATTATTTTCATTGCCGTTGTGGGATGCGGCTCCTGTGAAAGCCGAACTTTTTTCACCACTCCGGAGTTAAAACTATCTGGCGTGTCAATTGCCAGAACGCTTTTCGATCGTGAATACGATTGCAGAAAGTCACCCAAACATTACACATCCACCAAAGGGTTTCCAGCTCGCACGTGGGAAAACACAGAGGTCCATTTGGGGGGTGAAGGGAGGGGGGAGGTGGATGTGGGGTTGGGTATCTTGTTTGGGTCCTTTGAAGGGAAACACGGTTTAAATGACCCCACCCCTTTTCAACAATATTTACACACGTTTGTTCACCATTACATTATCACAGATGCCGATTTATGAACAAACAAATAGATTTTAAATGATCAGCGTATAAATAAGTACCAAGGTGTGGAAGTACAGGCGTCACTGTGAGCCTGTACGTCATTTTAGGGGCCCCGAGAAGATTCCCCCCTTCCAGTAATTCATTTCACACACACACACACACACACACACACACACACACACACACACACACTCACTCACTCACTCAAACACACACACACACACACACACACGGCCCACGGCAGTTGTAACATCCCTATAAAATAAGAAATCAGACTGGTCATTTCCAAAGCATATACAATTTTTCCCAGTCACTGAGTAACTAAGTAACTACATTCATAAAAATAAAGATTTTGACAACTGTCTAAAGCCAAAGAAGCAAAGCAAGCGTGTGTGTGTGTGTGTGTGTGAGAGAGAGAGAGAGAGAGAGAGAGAGTAACAATGACCCTAACGACGTGCTTTCTGCATGTCCAATGAGCCGCCACAACTTACACAACTTGTGACTATAATTTTGTTTCTCGTGGGAACCTCTCAAATTGTTGCTACGATTTAATTTTATCCAGGTCTCTGAGTGAAAACAGTGAGATTATTTAGTGACCTAGATGTAAGTCTGGAGTTACTTCAAAACAGGTCTCGCTGTTACCTGACCATAATCTCACTGTCGATTATGATCAGGTTAGGCCTTTTTATGTAGACAGTAATAAGAACCTATCCTGTTCAATTAAACATATATGTGGAACTTTATTACTACTCATGAGTTACTCAGTTTTGTCTGTATCAATGTAAAAAAAAAAAAAAAAACAATGGTCCTGGGGGATTTTTTTTTCTCAATTAAAGCCTGGATTTCAAAACATTGGAAGGTAACATATATGATGACCTCGAATAAAAATTCATTTGTGCATATAAAAAGTTGTTAGGCACGAAGTTATACAGGCAAGTAAATGATGCAATTGAATAAACTTGACTAATTGGGACTGCAATGGAATAATCAAAATGACTTTTATGCAGATATTAATAAGGTTACATCACGACATTGTAAAAGAGCCAAATGGCTCCCAGAAATGACGAGCTATCATTAAATTTAGTTCTGTCGTTTCCGACCTGACCACATTATGTTTACTCTTAACAAAGTGGCCCCATAACTGAAAACAGCAGCAATCAGATACGTAGGCAACATAAGAGAAAAAAACGAAGTATAGGTCCAAATCCTGGGTGACACGGGTCACGGGTGACGGGTTAGACTCTCCACATCATCATGAACTTCCCTCAACCAAACACCATACAGCCTAGTGTCATGACGGAACACTCCCGAGGGCTCCAAGCACGTTTTGTTGGTTTATTAATAGAAATTGCTTTTTTACCATGAAACGTGACACTTGACAGAGTGCAGGGGATGCAACTCTTTTTATTATCATTATTAAAATAAACATATCCAGACCCTAATTTTAAAGCTCATGTTCTGGGAGGATTTGAGCAGTAAGTTGCATTACGTAGTAAGGGCATAATTATGTAGCAATGTTTCTCACGCTCGCTTTTTCAGGTGGTGTTGTTAAGACTTAAATACAAATTTCTATCCCGACAAAGAAAGAAAATGAGCAAAATATGCATATACATATGTACGTTTATATCATAGCGTTTTGTCGTGTGAGGTAACGATAGTTAATCCACTCTGCTGTTTTTCAAAGAAAGAAAGAAAGAACACAATAATAGAAAGAGGCGCAATAACAAATATTAAAGAAGTATATTGCATTTGTTGAAGATGAAAAGTTGAAGTGTGAGTTAATGACCCCGCGCGCATCCTCTGATATGCGCGCGCACATACCAACCCCTGTGCTCTCGTACATGCACAAAAAACCCAGCTTCACTCACAGCTGTCTGAAAAGTTGTAACCTTTTGTGTATAATACCCATCTGTGTCTGTGTGTGTGTGTGTGTGTGTGTGCCTGCGTGCGGGCGTGCGTGCGTCTTTGTGCGACACAGGGGCAAAGTCGTTAACCGTGACTCGACGAAGCGCAGAACTTTCTTGTCAGTGGTTTCTATTTTTACACCGAAGAAAATCATGTACAGTATGTCAGATGTACAGAGTTATTAATACAGGTCTTACACCTCTAATAATGTATACATTAATGTGTCACTTAGCCTATATGATGATGTGATGAGGTTGACGGACGTAGGTTGTACTTTTTTTACTCAAGAGTTTGGTGATTCAGCAAACCTGTTAAATACTGTGGACTTTATACTTGTACTCAAGGCTAAACTGCGTTTTGTTTCTTTTGTAGGTTTTAAAGCGTCTTGTGACTACTGAAGTCGCCTCTACTTCGTGCTGCTCCATGCACATTGTTCAGCTCAGTCCCTGTAAGTTTTTTATTAGCAGAAATAATCAAGCTATTGTCTTTTCTTTTACATGAATAAGTTGTGCTCTATTTCTCAATGTGCTGTTAACACAGTCGTTAACTCCAAATGCAATGTGAATATTCTCTAAGATATGGCATCCAGTAGGGAAATTAAAAGTTAAGTTAGTTAGGCCAGTCTGTGACACTTTCAGTTTTCTTAATAAAAAGGATAAAAAGGAAAGCTTTTTAAGTGACCCAATCATGGAATTGTCTATCTAACGGTATCTGACAGTATTAGAACTGGGTGTGGTCCACATAATAACTGCCCTTTATTGTAATTTATACTGGCTGAGGTTTATGATATATTTATTTTTCAAACTCGGCTATATGTCATTTGGGTATACAGTGCTTACTATGATAGTTAGAAAAAGATTAGATAACATGGACTTTTAAACCATAATGACAGTGAGCATGAACCTCTCGTCTGTTAGAATTTCAGCATTTTGTTTGTTCAAACATTATTTATTTTCATGGGTTTTCTACTTAATATACTACTTAATGTTAAATAAAAAGATATTACTTCGCGCACACACACACACAAACACGCATATACATACATACACAATGAACGACTAATGCTCATGATGGCCTGGGTGAAGGGCTTACTTCTGTATAGTTCCCAATTCTATTTTAACTATAGAATGAGTGTCCTCTCTTTCCTTTATTATTACTAATACAACTTCATACTTATTACAATAATAAAATAATTAATTCTATGAATAGAGTGACTAAGACAAGTGCTTAAAAAACTATTTAATATAAAAAATTATTTTAGATTCAGTATTCTTCAGTTTTGAGCACTCTTGTCATTTTTTTTAACCAGATTCATGAGGGCGAGTCCCATAGGAGGCTTTTCTTAAAGTTCCCAAAAAGGCTGAGCACTTGTTGAATGAACATATTTCAAGAAGCAATTTCATTATAAGTAAAAAGTACTAATTGTCTGATTTAAATAAAATAATTATCTTCAGAAATAAATATATACATGGCCAAAGGCAATGACACTTTATCAATGTCTTTAAGACAAATATACTGTACATATTCAATCCCAATCAAATCAAGTGCTAAAATATTTCACACTTGAAATGTATATGCAATATATTTTTCATAAATGGGTGTGGGGGGAATCGTGTAACTATATGGACAGTTTTTGATGTTTATCCACAGGGTAATTTCTTTGATGCAAAATTTATTCCACACTGGAACTATTGAACTATATGTGACATAAGGAGCTTGTCATAGAGGGAATTAGTAAGCCCCAAATATGCAGTTGAAGTCTTGCATTTCTTTAAAAACGTGTTTTAACTTAAGATGACATAAGATTAGTGACTCCATAAATCAATTGACCTGATAAAAGTAATGTTAAGAATTCTCCAGGAAGTGATATATATATATAGGCTATATAGCTTTCCAAAGTATAAGACAGAAATTCAATGCTCTCAACTGTCTAATTATTCCTTCATTCATCTGATGGAAATGCTTTATCCTGATCAGGGGCGCTGGGATGATGTAGCCTATCCCAAGAATACTGGGTGAAAAGCAGGAATACACTCTGTATGAGATCTCTGTATAGGAACATGAACACATTCACATACTCAATGATAGCTGGGGGTAATTTGGTGTAAACAACCTATTTATGAGCATGTTTTTGAGAGGTGAGAAGGAATCCGACACATACTTGGGGAGAACAAGTGAAACTCTGAACTCAGAAATGAACTGTGAGGCTGTGACAAACGGCAACTGTGAGGCAGCATTCGTGCTGCCTGCAGTCACTGTGAAATAGTTTAAATCACTTCATGCAAAACTTAGCATGACTTTACCAAGCAAAATCCATTAAAAACAACATACTAGCTTCTTATTAATAGGAGAAAGCATGCATATGATCTAGGGAATTTGCAAAAAAATATATTAAACACAAGTGTAAATAAGAGTAAATGACAATGAAAATAAAAGTAAACATTCAGCATCGTCATTTTCAGGTTAATTTAACATAAAACACATTGGTGTCTGAATGTATTTATTTTGACTTTCTTACAAATCTTTCTCTCTTCAATCTCTTTTCGAAGACTTTTTCTGAAACCTGGATGTCTGAAGATCCACAAAGACAGTTGAGTCACTACCTCAAATTTTCTGCTTCCATCATCAGTAAATGGTACAGTAGCCATCAACATATCAGTCCTTACTTACAAATATTTTAATTTCATATTTATTTGTGGCTCATTAGAGTGTTTTAGGGAGTAATAAGTAAATGCAAATCTTCTACTGATATGTTATATATGTTATTAAATCTGTTTGTAATGTTATATGTATTCTAAACATTGACAAGGCACTGACAAAGGGACTAAGACATTAGGTTACAATACAAATAGTAGAACAATTTTGTGTTTATGAAGGATGCTAGCTATTATTACTAAAAAGAAATATAATACCCTTGACTAGAGGAAGTCAAGGTGTTCTTTACGAGTTTGAAAGCATGAGTCAGAGAAGGTGCAACGGATGAGTCAGAAACATGGTAGATTTGGGAAGAGAGAGCATCCTCGGCTACTTGAGAGCGGGTCCTGTGACTGGATCTGGTGCAGTTTTAAAGACTGCTAAAAATAAATTAAAAACAAATTGTACATCCTTTAGTACATTGTACATTATTCAGTCTTTTTTATTATTATTGTAAAAGCAGTTCTGCATTCAAGTAATATTAGTTCTACAACTTTATTAACATGTGTATTTAACATAATTATTCAGTTTATGCAGGCCTTATTCTTAGGTGTATGTAATATATTTTGATAATTTTGATAAAAGTGTTTAGGTTCTTTAATTATGCATGGGCAAGTCTTTGCAATAGACCCACAGGCATTCAACTTAACTTTGATGGGAAAAATTAAACATTTTCATATTATGTATGGGTATTGATATATGAATGAATGATACATTTTGGGTAGTTTTTCCTCTGTAACACTCTTATCTACTAATGGACAGATTACTGAATGAAGTATCAACCAACATTTAGTCACTCAAAAGGGTTAATTGTGAGTCTGGTTTCTCACAAGGTGTCGTCTTAAGGAGATTTCCTTGTCAATGTCACCTCTGACTTGTTCATTAGACATTTCATCTCCCGACTCCTGTAAAGCTGCTGTAATAAATACAACTAAATTAATCAAATTAATATGTAATGATTTGAATTGATGCCACAAATGATAAAGTATATAAAAGCTTATATTATGGTATTGAGTATGTAATATCACATTCATTAAACTTTCTTAAAGCACATTTAACGTACAATTTTTGGAACTATGATTTACATAAATTTCTTTATTAATATTTTCATGCTGTCTGTTTTAAATACATAGAAAGTGAATACAATTAGCAGATTATATTATGATTGCAGGACTTAATAGAAAATAGTGTCGTTGCAGTGTTGCGTAACAAGGCATGCAGTGGTAGATTATATTCGAGTGTGCCTATAGAGCATGATATAACGAGAATCCGTAAATATGATGAAATAACGCAATTTATAAACCAGTACTGAATTTAATACTTAAAACTACTGAAGCAGGGAAAAGTTAGATTTTTGGATTTATTGAAGGTTTATCTGAAACGTGTAGCGTGATGTACGTGGGGTCTATAAATTTATTTGTGGCTATGTATTAAATTATAAATGTATTAATTTCCACATTTCAACTGTAGGACATCTCTGAGTGCCAAGCGTCCTGTCACAGTACCACATCATGTTTTTACAAAGAGCACAGAGGGCAAGACTGAAGAGGGGACTATATGGATATGTGCAGAGTAAAGTGGATAAATCAATCAACACAGTAGGTACTTGCTGCCTCTTTACCTCAAAGCAAACCTGCAGAGAAAAAAAAAATAGCAATTAAAATACTAAACATATTTAAGTTTCGGTTATAATTCTGTATAGTCTTACTATATGTATGTGTCCCTACTGTCTGTGCGAATCATTCTAAAATTAATATATTAATACTTCAAAGACTCTATTACTATTTAAATAAGAAGGAAATCCTAGGCTTATAAAGGAAGTCAGAATATTTTATATTTTATTATATGCTTTACACATTTAAAAATGACAACAGCTTTCACTTTACCATGACCTTTATATGAAATCAGCAAAATATACACATAATGTATGCTCTAAAACGCATTTAACAGCACAATGTATTTCCTTGATTTATTTAGAATATACAGGGTAAAGATTCAGATGATAAAACACTTTGAATGAAGAAGGTCTAAAGCACCAGACAAACACAGAGAAAAGGGGCCCCATAGTTCGGTTATAAGAACAACCAATACCTTTTGGTGAATAACATGATTCAAAGTGTATTCATTCTTAAATCCAAATTTGCTTAATGTGCTTATTAATCAACCACATTCAGAAGACTGTTTTGGTTACTAGCCTTTCCACACTGATTCATTCAGCATATGGGCTGACTTGTAAGCTACGGCACACAGGTTGTTTGACACTTTAATTTTTTTACTTAGCACATTTGCAGATATGAGGGACTATATGAGAGATTTTAGATTTTTTTTTTTAATCAGGAAAAAAGATTGTAGCCGCATTATTGAAAAATTCTATTACTTATTAGTAGTTATACAGAAAAAAATAATGAATTAACACAGACAGGGTGAAAATGATTTTTCATAATGATAAACCTTCAGTAATATGTTGTGAATGTATGGAAAATACAGACTGAGCAGGGAGGGGTTAAAGAGTGTGGTAGCTTTGTTTTAGCTGAAGACTGGCCACGTAGACAATAGCAATGAGAAGCAACATGTTGAGCTTCTCACATTTTGGTTAAAAATATGTATAATACAAGGGATATATAATACGTTCTGTCATTCCTGTATATGAAATTGTAATTGTTGTAATTGGTTGTGTTAAAAGGTGAGCTAGGGAGACCTCTCTGCAGGTAACAGATTATACATTGTGCATGGTATGTTTTAGACATAAAGCAAGTCCAGTTTAAATGTAAGGTTGGATGTTGGGGTGTACGTTTCTAATATCTAATAGAGGAAATTAGTAAGTGGGTTACCTGAGGTGTTAACGTAGTTAAAATTAAGTACAGATAGTTACATAGAAAACTACCTATATTATCTACATATGTAATATATACTGTATGATGAAATTTGATACAAATTATTCATATTATTTTGAAGCAGAATAATACTGCATAGAGATGGTTTTGCTGTGGACTGACTCTGTTGTTACTGAGACAGAGGTAGCCAGAACGACCGTCATGAGCAGCCATTTTAGTGAGCATGTGTGCTGCTGCATGGAGACGTATGCATGCATGTCTGACTGTGTATTAGTGTGTGTCTTTATTAAAAACAAATCTTGCAAATTTATACCACCTTATGTGCCCAAAGAGCTTGCCTTTTGTTTGTGTGTCTATATGTGTTTGTATAAGTTCAGATCGTGGAGAAAGCATGTACGCTTGTATATGATTGAAAGTCCACATGTAAGGCATTGTATGTGCATTTTAGGTCAATGTTTTGTGTGTCTCTGATTTCAAGGACAGACAGATGAGTATTTACTTGAGGGCATAATGATTACTAGTAGGTACCGTGACGCAGTCCTGCCATTTTAGGTATCACTGGTAAATATGGATTTACTGACACCTTTACATTTTCCTAAAGAAGAATTTGTAACCTTTAAAATACTTTCTTAGTTGTGCTGATAAAGTGTTATGCCATAAGTACATTTTAAATGCCATTTGAGGTCTCTGATCACACCGTCAGCTCTGTGTGTGCACAATTATTAAATTATTATAGGGTTATATAAAGGGTTACGTATGTATTTGAAATTAAGGCTCACTTCAAATAAAGTTTAAGGTTTTTTATTTTGGAGTTGTTACCCATGGAAGGTGTGTCTTTATCTCTATAAACACGTCACTACATTCACTGACCCAAATATCAACAGGTTATTTCTATTTGATTGACTTCAAAAATATTAAAACATTATATTACACAGAAAAATATGCACACATTAAGGCATGGCATGTATATTCTATAGAAGATATAGCTCATGAGATTTTACATTTTTAACTGTGCCTGTTAATATAGGAATATGATCACAATTGCTGTTATATATAATATATATATATTTAAATATATATATGTCAGTGATTACTATAAAAAAAATCATGTGTTCATGCGTGCTGCTTGTTGGTGTGTGTGTGTTTGAGTGGGAGATAGGGAGGACATAGATGCATGCATGTATCCCTGTGCATGTTACTGTTGTTGAGGTTGCGGTGTGTGTGTGTGTGTGTGTGTGCGCGTGTGTGTGTGTGTGTACACCTGCTGTGTGTGTATACATGTATTTTATCATGGGGCACTACAAATATTTTATGATTTATATTTTTCAAAATTATATTATTTATCTCTGCATAATAGAAAAAAGTGTCATGAGACTGTTTAGACCCCAGAATAGTACATTTATTATGTTTGGCACCATTTGTTTTTAGTGGTCGACAGTTAATTAAGTGCTTAAAGTGCATATTTTACAGTAAAGTGTTTGTCAGTCTGGGGTTTTGGTGTCACAACTCTGGCTTTATTGATTTTAAGCACAGTTGTTTCATTCCAAGTCAACTAAATACTATTTAATAGTTTAGCTTTAGGTTTATTCCAGTACACAATGCTTCACAGTCTAGACGAACATTATTAAGTGCAAAACCTGTTTGCAATCTCTATCTTTTTCTTTATTCTTTTTATTTTATGCAGTTTTGCCACTCAACTGTATTGGATATATCTCATATAATTTTCACACTGGTATTTTCTTGCTTTTATTTTAAAGCTTCAATAACACGAATGCCATTCTAAAGTATGTTAAAATTCTGCTGTTTAAGCAGAAAGGGATTAATTTTTAGGTCTGTTTTCTGTTCATTTTGTGTAAGTGTATGCACATGTGCGTGTCTGCATCTGTCTGTCCGTGACTATTGAACTTGTGCACATTAAATACAGTACATAGAGTATGCCTCTTTATTGACTTCCTTTTTCTGTCCTAGACAACACTTCCTAGCACTTCCTAACACTTCAATGCTACTTTAAAGAGGACTTTAAAATGCAATATACTGTATACAGAATAGAACAGATAGCAGAATGACTAAAGCAGTAGATAACTGTGCATGTATCTTTTGATATAATGTCCTCATTTGAATAGTTTTTGTTTTAAAAGGAACCTGTAAGAAAAGTGAAAATATTTTAATGTGTTCTGTCTTTGTGTTTGCAGGAAGCCATTTAAGAAAATCCCCAAGAAGTTGGGTCTGCCTCATGCAATCTGTTTATCTCAGTTCCATATGTCAAGAGGACATTTCTGCAGCTTAATCAAGAAACAAGATGACAGTCATAACAGATAACAGATATTTATACTTCTGTTTCCCTGATATGCTCAGATATCTCTAATTGGTAAATGTGGACATTGTAGTCTTTAGCATTTTATGGCAATTTGATCATGTTTGATGTAAGGTTAGTTTCGAGAAACTAGGAAGGGAGGCCTTCAAGCTTTTAAGCTAGGGCATTAAACATAAATGAAAGATTAAACAAATATATACAGAGCATCCTAAAAGTATTTATTTTCTTATTTCTGATGCATCTGCAACTATTGAAAGGTGACGGTTTAGCACACATTGTAAGCCTGATTAATTGAATCTGTCTTGTATACTTGTATAAACACATGGTTTTAGGGTGACTTGATTGTGTGTGTGTGTGTGTGTGTGTGTGTGTGTGTGTGTGTGTGTGTGTGTGTGTGTGTGTGTTTGTGTGTGTTCGCACGTTCATGCATGTTGGTGTCATGTTGGTGTCTGTATTGGCTGATGAATCTCTGAGAACAAAGAACAAAGTTTGGAGTTGAATGTGTTCATGATATATGACACTTTACAGTGGGTACTGTAAAAGAATTGTACACAAGCACATTTATGCACGTTTGTATGTATGTACAGTATATATGAGTATAGATACATGTGTGTGTGTGTTGTGTGTATATGCCTAAGTGTGAGTACTATTTGAACTGATTTCCATGAGGAGACACAGTATTCTCCTCTAAATGTGTGCTATGACTCAGTATGTATAGTGTCATATAAACAGGCTGTAAGGTGCTCGCATATAGAAGTTCAGGTAAAGACAAATGATACTCTTAATGTTTTTTAGACTATGTAACTGCAGTTTTATGTTTAAAATGTGGCATAAAATATATATTTTTTGCACTATAAGCTTTCTGGTAAAATGTGACATCATGACCTAATAATTATTGCAAGGCTATTATTATTATTATTATTAACCTTAATGATATTATTATAGAGGAATAAATAATATTATAGAGAAATATAATTTCATATATTATTGCAACCTGTGAACATTCTTAAAGAAGATATGCAATGTTGTATGGGCTTGTGCATATGTATGTGTGTGCATTTATATGTTTCTCTCTGTGCATATAGCTACATCTGTGTTTGTTTGTAGCTGAAAAAATACAGTGATAATATAACATAATTGCCTATTATTATTGTTGTGATTATTGAAGCTGTTGTGATCTGTATTTAATTATTTCTTTGTACATGTTTTGTTTTCTTTGTATCAGAAAGGCAGTGCTAAACCAAATCCAGGGGTTGTGAAACCTGAAAGTGAGGCTATAAGCAGGTATGTCCAGCATTTTCAGGATCAGAAGCATGACTGTTCAGAAACACTTTACATGTAAAATGTGCACATATGTTTCTCAATATAGGTATTATCAATATAGCATGGTGTGTAAAACGTGATGTTTACAATTTGTTTGGAAAGTCATTAGAAGATGATTGGGATATTTATTATTCTGTTATTTTGTTTTATTCATGAAATTGGGCAAAATATATGTTCTGTATATGAAATGGCAAATGTTATCTTTTGACTTTAAATTTCTCATTTTTCATGTTTGTAGAGATGACCGTCATGAACATGTGCACAAGGATTTGCATAACTGCGCTGAAATTCACTTAGGACTGTTCTATACTCGTCGAGGGCAGCCGGTTAATTAAGGACCAATTTGACACCGTCAGGTATTTAAGTCTCTGTCTCTATAGAGCTTGCGTTTGAAGCAGTATGGAGACGTATCATTTCCTGTCGTTTCGTGATGTATATGATGCACATGTGTAGTACCTAAGTTTTTATCATAACAGGATAATTGGCAAGACGTATGCTGAACTAAACTCTGGCGAATTAAGTAAAACTAAAGTACATGTAGTTTGTTAAAGGAGGACCGTGTGTGAGAGAGTTTTGCTTTGTCTGTACGTAGGCTGCTGTGTGGCAGGGACAGCGGGTAATCCTGTAAGGGTGGATACAGGGTTATAAACATTATCTTACAATTGTTTGCTGCGCAAAGGTGCAAATGGCTGCGGTAGAACGATGCTTACAAAATAAAGTATTTGCTGCTGTAAAAAAATGTCATTGCAGCACCGAGATGATTTTAAAAAATGAATTTATATGATGTAATGTGTGTAAAATTGTTTCGTTAGAAATGAGTACGTGGGGTTTTTTTTTAGGGCTTTTATATGAAAGTATAGACTGGAAAACAGAAGTTATGATTCTGGGGTTTTTGAGGCGCATGAAGGTCGCTGTCCACTGCAAAGGTGCTGAGAAGAAATAACTGCATACGTACATTAGATTGCAGGGTGTTGATGTCAGACTATAAGTTACGTAATTTATAATCATTTTATCGCTTACTCCATGCTGTAGTGATGTTAAAATTTGACACAGATAAACAGGGAATTATAGTCCTAACAATGTCCACAGCTTAAGATAAATTACATTCTCAGGGATAGTATAAAAAATACTAATAATAATTTCAGTCGAGAGGTACGTACACAGTTGGAAAAGGTAAAATGTGCAGAAAGCATGAGAAAGGTGAAAGCTGTGAGAACATCGATACTGCAGGTGGGGTGAGAGTGGTTCAGGGCGAGGATGTGTGTGTGTGTGTGTGTGTGTGTTTGTGTGTGTGTGTGTGTGTGTGTGTGTGTGTGTGTGTGTGTGCATGTGAGTTTGGGTGGATTGGGTCTAAACTACTGAATATGAATTGTTTTATTTAACATAAAAATAAACAAGGGGCAATCTGTGGAACCAAGCCAGTCTATACACTTTAATCAACACTGTAATCCAAACATGAAAGTATTTTTGTTTAATATGTGTATGTATATTTACAGCCAATGTGTCAATATATTTCATAATATAAAGCTAAAACTGAGTCTGTTTAAATGCTGGAAATGTAAAATGTAATCATTTCTGTATCAGTGTTTTTGTACCGTTTATCTTACATGTGCACAGCAAAGGAAAGTTTGAAAAAAAATGTGTAGAATACAAAATGATATCCTGTTTGTTGGATCGTGTGGATTACAAAATTAAACCCATAGACGTATGTTGCATTTTGCACTTTAAGGTTTTGCTGTTTAATGTATTGGCTTAGTGGAACTAAAATATTTGCCATTACATTTACTATAATTTTATGTGTTTGTTTCTTGATTTGCTGTCATGTTTCAGTTCAAATAAATAAAGCTTGCATTTAATTGTGCACAGTGCTGGATGTTATTTGCTTGTGACTCTATTTAACTATGTGTTTGAATGAAACCAGATATATATTCAAAAGTTAACTATTTGACCTAGCTACAAATGCTTTGTATGTTGAGACATACAGAGAGTTAAAATAACCATGTGAATTGAATATGAATATTAAATGTGAACAGCAAAATATTTTATTCGAACACAGGATTACATTTTTGTACTAAGTAGAATCTAAGAAATACGTTTCATGTATGAAAATAAAAGTCTAAACCTTTATCTGCTTTAATTTGACGTTAAATGCCAGGTCGTGTTGACAGTGGAGTCAGAACGGCGACAGGACATGAATGCATGCTAGAGAGAAAATCTGTGGTATGAAATCACCACCATATGTGCCTGATAAACCACGTTGAGTGAGACTGAAACACAGATGCATGCTGTAATTCTGGCATCAATTTAAATGCTTGATTCTTCCGCGTATGTAAAACCCTGGCATGGTTTTCATGTCACGTAACGCACATTCCCCCCACCCCAAACGTACTACTAGCTATCTATGCCATGTTTACATAATCCCAGGCACAGGCTCTTCCGTATTTGTAAAAAAAAAAAAAAAAAAAACCGCAGGTACCAAATCTTCTCGCGAGATTTCAGGAGAGGCGTGTCTGGTAGTTGTGTTTTTTTCTATTTCGGAAATAAAAACATCAATCTGTATAATCCTGAGTCTGTGTAAATATATGCTGAAAACCGTAGTATTTCATCTTATGACCTCCAGTCTGATAAAGAATGTGTAGTTATTGTTCTAAATGTCCAAATGTCTACTTATCCCTTCTGAGTCCTGCTCGAGACAGCAGCTGTGAATGAACGTGAAGGACATACCTCTCACCGAATAGCATCATCCTCACATTGCACAGAAGGCGGGAGAACAGGCTGTCGACTGACCAATAGGTAAAGAAATTCATTCATAAAAAAGTGGGGGGGTGATCATCGAAAACGTGGATTTGGAGGTTTCATAATCTTGACCGAAACAGAAAACCTGTTCTGAATTACAGCCAATGAAAATGTCTGAATGGACGACTACCATGATGTTTGTCCAATCGGCTTCGAGTTGCAGTCACACAGGGTCCGCCCCCTACTTACCCAAACCCCGATGAATGAGAAAGAAGCCTTTGTGACTGACGCCTGAATTAACCACAGAGCCGAGAATATCTATTGGCGGACAGGAATTTCATCCAATCCTGGGTGAATCTGGGCGTGCTTGGGGGGCTGACAGAGTAGGCGGGGGTGTGCACTTCAATCTGGATAGACTAGTATGTTAGAGGAGTTGTGGGGGTGTGATGCCACAACCTGCTTATAAAGGGGCTCGCACGTTGTGGCTCCAAATCAGTGCATATCGCCTAATTTTGTGGGTCAGACAGCACGCTCGCCCAGCCGTGTAGGCTACATGGAGAACTTGAACGTGGTGAAGATGCTTCAGCTTGCGGAGACTCCTGTGTACTGGGTCGGTGCAGTCACCACGGCCTCGCTGGCTCTCTGGCTCATCTACCACATCATCTCCGGCTTCAGGATATGGGTGCTCGGGAATGGAGATTTGTTGTCCCCCAAACTGGGGAAATGGGCAGGTGAGTTCAATTCATTCATTCATTCATTCCAGAGGAAACCCGAGAGTAAGTTGAGCAACAAGCAGTGAACGAAATGGGCAGATATTAAGCTCTCAAGTAAAACAGCTGTGAATGAACTTAAAAAGATTTTTTTAATGTCTATAATAAGTACTACCTACTAGCTAATTGAACTTATAGCTGAAACAATCTTTAAAAAAAAACAACACTTCAAACACGTCACACGTACTTAAGGTGTAAGGTTAAGTTTTTTTTTTCTCTTATCAATAAGGCAATTGAATGTAATTGAATAATGAGCTACCCTGTGTTCACCCGTATGGTCCTTAAAGAGGCGCCGAGAGTCTCAGGTTGACAGATTACGCCATACCTCCATGGGCTGTGCGCAGATAATCGCAGGTTCTGACTCACTGAGATGAAGTCAGACTAAACCATTGCTGTAAATACTAGCTCTCTAGAAGCAGAAGAACAATTGAAGCTGGATAAATCCAATTTTAATTGGATTAACACACCTCTCTGTAGAGTTTCTTTGTCAATTTTCTTTCTTACTTATGGTTTGTGGACATCTCCTAATTTGTTTAAATACTTGTTTTTCCTCATAATTAGCTATCTCGTGTATCTTACAATTTGTTCTACACAGCCTGACCCACTTATTCAGTTTCTCGTCTGTACCGACGCACTGTGCGTCTAAGCCAGGCTTTTCAGTGCTATCCCATAGATGTATACAAAAAAAAACATGGATTAATCAATTGGTGTGTTTCCTGTGGCCGGGTTTTTAGCGACCGCACCAACTCATTTTGCAGGACTACCTATGTTGTTTCTGGGGACGTGACGCAGTTTAAAACGCCAATCCTAATTATAATGCGGGTCCATACCACGTGCGCCTTGTGTGGGTTGGTGTCCGAGACTGTAGATTTCAGGGTCCATCAAATGCTTAATGAAGACCTCACACACCATTCAACTTTCTATAAACGGGCAAACGGATACTGATTTATAAATCGTTCCACGTTCAGTACAATACACCCCAACCCCCACCTAACGCCAGGATTTGGTCGTGCCCGAGAGCGCCTGTGAGAAAGAGCCTCTTTACGCATTAGTCGGTTTATGGGTGATGTAGTAGTCGTGCCACTCCCTGAAATGCTGAATCAGACGACCAGTTTGACTTGTCCTACATTCTCTTCACATGGTAACATTTCCTAGGCATCTTCAGCGCAGGTAAGCTCGAGGTGACTCGATGCAGGTGGAAGGCGAAACCTTTCTCTTCCTGTCATTCCTGCGTCTCCAGTTCTGTCACTTTGAGCAACAGAGTTTCAAGTTCTCAAATATTTCTCAGAACCATGCGGCAGGTCGTCTTGCATAATCATTTTCATCGTGAACATTTATCTAGTTTTGTTTGCAAGTTTTTGTTTTTTTTTCCCTACAAAGGAACTGCATATATCGTGTTCGACAGATCCTCATACTTGTGTGAGCAAATATGAATGCGTTTAATGTTAAAATAAACTCAATAGCCCGTCGCATCCAGACCAACAAGTTTTGTCATTCATACGTGTATGCATGTACATATACTTTTTTTTTTTTTTTTTTGTATGTCAAGTGAGTCATGTTGGCGCATTCCAAATGTAGTCTGTTGTTTCTTCAGTCTCTCAGGAATCCATGCTCTCGGTGATGAGGAGACCCCTGCTGTTCAATCGGAATATTGCACAGGAGTTGTGAAGGTCTCAAACCTGTTTCAGGTGTAGCCAGCGTACCCCTCTGCAGCGCGCATAGTTGATCTTTAACCTAGTGTAACCTAGTCAACTTTAAGCATTCATAGCAACTAGTCCCAGTGCTTTCTGCAAAAAAAGTATTATCACAACTTTAAGTGGCTATAATGAGCTTGTGTAGTAAAGACAGTAAAATCCCCAGTGTTTAACACTTTCAGAGTTTATTTGGGTTCAACTGGACTCAAACATGGAGTGTTAATTCAGCACTGGAGAATTTATGTTTTAAGCATGCATAGAGACATAAATCAGGGCAATATATTTTGAATATTACGAATAATTTAAAATATCTCCAACTGGTCCTTAATATCATGATGCCCAACTGTTCTCGTGATGTCCTATTTCTAAACAACTACAGTACATTGTGTGTATCCTTGTATAATAGTCATATGAAAACCATTTAGTTATTACTTAATTTTAAATGCATTTAATATCAGTTCTCTAAAAGTGAGGAGAAAATAGTGATTAGGATTTGAGGACACTAAGGACCACTGATGCATGACTTCTAAACTTTAAGCTAAATAAGGTACATTATGTGCACCTTAATTTTTTTTTAATCACAAAATTGATATCACTTTAATGATTGGGGGGTGGGGGAGGATCAGATGCATGTATTTTTGAGTGTACACCCAGACTCCTACTCTCCCTATCATTAGACATGGAGGCTAATAGGCTTGTTTTGTGGAGTGAAAACGTTCTAGGCATTTGATTAAAAACAGTTTCTACCTTACTGCTGAGAATGTGAGCCCCCAAATTATTCTCTCTAGTCCATCTCACAACATGAAATATAATTTCTGCAATATAAAAATATACAGGATGCACAATGTATACGAATATAGCTTTAAATTCATTATTTCTTTTTCTAAAGCAAGGAATTTTCTGTTGTAGCTTGAGTAAGGAAGGCAAAACGAGTGAGGTGCATAAAGCATATTTTAATACACTTCTTACAGATGCAGAGGCTTGGTATAAAACTAGCACGAACTCTGCCTATAGTTTTTGAATAGCTGAATTTCATTCATAACTGTGAACAGCATATGTGAATGAAATGTATTCCCCTGTGTCTCTGAATGAGTGAATGTCGACCGTGCGTGTGTCTCTGGCTTCATACTTGTGAATGTGCTGGCACTGTGTGTTGTGAATGGGACTGGCTCCTGCTCTGTGGTGCCAGTGTAGGCAGGAGGGCTGCGAGTTAAAGGGGGGCCAGGCAGTACAGTGATCAGGGAGGGGTCCTAAAGCACGCAGTCGTGTGCCCAACAATCTCATTGCCTCGTGTGATGCTGGGTAAAGTTTCAGATCCTCCTCTTTTCTTTTTCCATCTGAGCCTCCATTATGCTCTCCTACACCACTAGGCTTGTCTTCTCCCTCTCCCGCGCGCTCTCACTCACTCTTGTTTGCCCTCCTAGACCCCCTCCCTCTCTTTTCTCTTCTGTCACGACTCATTTTTTTAATATATTTTCTGAAAAAGGGAGTCTTCCATCTGGCATTCCCCTTTTGAAAGACGTTTGTGCTTGCATCAATGTTGCACTTTATTTCTGTTACGTTTCAGCATTAATTTTTATTAATTTAGTATACTATATGCAAAATTGTACAAATGTTTCCAATGCAAATTGGTTAGCTTATGGCAATTTTTATTTTAATTTTTTTCCTCCCCTCCTGCAGTTGTACAACATTAAATTCATCTGTTATTTTCTTAATCCATTTTCATTCATTCTAAATTATATACTTTAAGTCGAAAGCTGACCCCAAATATGGCCTTACTATATATATATTTTTTTTTTGAACATTTACAATACTGGAGCATGCCCTATAGTATACTTAATTCTGCTTTTATACTAATTTTATTATAGTTCTTTTATTTTTGGATGGATGTAGGAGCTTGATAAGAGGGGGAAATATAGATATTTTTTTTTTTTTTTTTTTTTTTTTTTTTTTGGCAACTTCTTGGTGCTATTTCAGACTTTCAGATCCACCTTTTATATAAGTAGCAAAGCTATTTTGGGTGCTTTGCTGTGTAGTTTTTCTCCTGGCCATGTGACAGACCTATTTAAAGCATGATGGGCTGCTTTTGGGAGTGGGAGGAGGTGTGAGTGGGTGTTTTAACATTCTGCAGAGCTACAGAGCCAGAGATGGACGAGCTTATTCCGTGGTTGGGGGGGGTAATCAAGGGTGAATGCGACAGATCACATACAGTGAGAGCACTCTGAGGGCGTAGGCCAGTGCTTTACCTTATATAATTATAAGCAATATGAAATGTATTCTAGTTATAAGGTTTCTATTTGTATAGCATCAATTGCTGAAGTGATGGATGGACCATGTCATCATGGTGTTCTTTTTGGCCAAGTGGAAATGCCCTGTTGAATAGAGTAGCATTCTGCAGTAGGGCTTCGAGTGCTGTTCTGGCACTAATGTAGTGCAGCAAGCACTCTGTGGTGAGCTGGGTTGCTGGGGAAAGCAGAGAGTGGGTGGGGGTGGAGGGGATGGAGGGAGGGTGGCGTGTTGTTGGTATTCAGGTGCAGTGGCTGTTCCAGACACGGCAGCTATTTTTACTCACTGCTGCTTTTTTTAGCCTAGGAAGCAGGGCCAGTGCGCCTGTGCAGTGCTGGGACATTCCGTATTTCTGAACGTGATGTTCACGAAGAGAAGCTCTGACCTCCATGTTTGAGTGGGGGTGGGGAATGTGAAATAAAAAAAGAACAATCTTCATTGATCGTTTCATTCCTGACTTTTTTTTTTTTTTTTTTTTTTCCCCTTCCCCTCCCCCAGTCAACCAGGTGAGGGCTCTGATTTGTAAGTAACATTTAATAGCCTTGATGCAGTCTTTAATTGCATCTGACCCTGTACTTCTCTTTTGACCATTTAAAATGGGCACACACCCCCACACACAAGCTGACACTTTGCATGCAGAGGGCCATTTTTCAAGCATCAACATTTATAATACTTGTTTGTGTAGCTACTTTGTGTAGCTGCTCTCCATGGTACTGCTCATGTGGATCCCTGCCAGAAACACTACTGTAGGCTTTGTCCAGGGATTAGTGGGGAAGGGTATATTAGCTGCTTTCTGATCTGTTTTTATTTTAAGACTTGGCCATGAAATATGCTGAACTTGTTTATTTTCTGTTTAACATAGACCTAGATAAACAGAATATAGTTTTAAGACCTAGATTGACATTTAACAGGATAGAATATTCACCCCAATGCACTTTGATGGGGAACGTTTTTCGCCAATTTATGCATTATTCTGTACTTTCATAAGCTTGAGTTTGATCATTTATTTCTAATCAATAAAAGTTGTACCAACACTTTTTAATAGCCAAAAATATGTACCTTCTTTGATGCATGTACTGATTCCACATTAAAACTGTGAATGCAACAGTGTTCTCAAATTGCCTTGGCTCCAAATGAATTTCTGCACAATTTCCATCTACCGATTAAGATTACATGCAGTTCAGCCCCCTGGGTTTTTGAGCTGGAGTTTGATTCTTAACATTGGTTTAAAAATAGGTAGAGATTCGAGTTCTCCCTCTTCATCCCTTGACTTTACGCAGTCTCCCTCTCTCCTCCTCTCCTCTTGTTGCTATTTTTGGCAGTCCCTAGGATCCCTCCTTACCCCTCCCGTTCTGTTGGGCTTCATGAACGTCATCACTCGCTCGCTCCCTCCCCTTCTTTTTTCTAGCCAACTTCTCTCCTCTAGCTTTGCTCTATTGAATAACTGCTGCCTCCTGAATGCATTAACTCTTTTCATTATGCACAGTGTAACGACTTTTCACTTTTAAAGAGAGTCAGATCAACCTATGGTTTAAATATATTGTTTTTCTTTACATTCTTGATCAAATACAGTTTCTAGTTATGTGGTGATGTAGAAAAAATACTGGCCACTGGCTTAAACGAATGCATGACCCCACATACACCAGAACAAACACTGGGATTTAAACCCCGGGAAATGATAATGGAAGTTATTTATTTGCAGCCATGTTCTTTAGAATTTTGCAGCTATCAACTCTGAAAGTAACTGCATTGTTTTGACCCAAAGACACAGCATGCATCTGCCCTTTGTCCCCCTAATCATTTACTGTGACTGTGCTCTTACCATGTTTCTGTATCAAGGGTTTTAAACTTGTGCATTGGTTTCTGACTTTTTTTTTTTTTTTTTTTTTTTTTTAAATATACAGTTGTAACAGGAGCCACAGATGGAATTGGGAAATCCTATGCGGAGGAGGTAAGGGTTCCTCTACTTATTTATTTCCCTCCCTTCATGGAAGGCACTGTGACTCATCACAAGAGAAGGGTTTCTCTCTAAGACCATGGGAGGGAGGGCAACTAGAGGACTACTCATGGAAAAGGGCCCTCTCTATTTACACACTAAGCTATACTGCCTAGCAATGTCAAGGAACTTCTTGATCCAAACTCATTGAAGTTGCAAAACTTTCTAGTGTCTATTGTCCACTTCAAAAAAGCCTACCTATTCTACCTATTTATTGCTAGATCTGTTATTACGAACAGGATGTGAACCTTTAATGTTCATGCCCGGTTCCCCCCCCCCCCCCCCCAAATATAAATTAACTAGGATGCAAGATGGGTTAAACTGAGTAATTACTGATCAATTCTCCTTTGGTTCTCAGCTTGCTCGACGAGGATTCTCCATAATGCTAATCAGTCGCTCACAGGAGAAGCTGGATGATGTTGCCAAGTCCCTTGGTATGTGTTTTCTGTGTTCTAGTTAGCAAATCATAACTTTCTCTAAATGGTTAATGTTATTAAAGCCAGGTATTTGGGTGCTATCCTGAGAGGGATTTTTCTTGTGTGTGGCTTCGGGTGCCTTTTGGCGCATCTTTTCAACAGCGCGTCCACTGACGGCTAGGTTAGGTCTCATGCATCTCACAGTATAGTAGTAGGACTAACATATGCATAAGACTTATCAGTTTTACATCACACTGCTGTAGTCTTTCCAGAGCATCTCTGGCCATATTTGTACAGGAAGTCCACATGTGTCTCTTGCTGAATATTGTTTGTGCCAATGCCACCCAAGCCCATAAACATTTCTTGTTAACCATGGTCCCTGCAAGCTCTGGAATCCTTTATGATGACTGTCGTCATGGAAATGTTCTGGGCTGGAAACATGGGGTCTAAGGATTTCTGTTTGTGTGTGCGTGTCTATATTCATTGACATCGGCTCCCCTCCCCTATCTCCGCTGCCTGAATGAAGGGGCCGATATGCATGTGTGAATGGGAACTGTCTCCCTGGAAAGATGTACTTCAGAGAATAATTAATATTGACTTTACTCTACATGGTCATTTTGTTTTCAGTGTGCAAAGTTTCCGTTAGTTGTCTGCACCGATTTTGTTTGTCCTGGCTATATTTGGCTCAACTATCTTGTTTTGCAGTTTCATATCCATGTTTATATTCATGCAGTAATAAGATTGGTTGGTTGTTGAAAAATTAAAGCTCTCTGAAGCTACCCAGTCTGCCATGACCACAGTCGTGCTGAAGGCACACCGAAAAAGCGAAGGGGGGTTTATGGGTAGTCACGAGCTGGGTCTCTCCCTACCAAACCTGGCACTCTTTGCTCACGCCTCAACCGAATGCCTTGGCAGTGTGGGAGCTTGGAGTCACCAAGACCACTTTTCTACGGTCACGAAGCTATTTAAAGCCAGAACCCTCCTCTTAAAATAGGTTTCATATTTGCTAATGTAATATGTCTTATTAGATCATGTTTACTGGCCTGCTAACGATTGTGCCTCCTCATATAGATGGTCTACTGTGTGATGCATCAGAGGAATTTTCCTCTCATAACTCCCTCAAAAGGGCTTTAGATATGATTCTTTGGACAATGCATTCTAATTGCTGCAGGCACGTCAAACTGAAGTAGAGGAAGGGTGTGGGAAGTTGCATCTGGCTCGTTTCTTGACACATAGCGCCCCCTGCTGTCTCGCTCTTCAAAAACCTTTTAAGAAGTTTTTTTTTAGTATGTTTAAAAAATTAATTGCTTGAAATGGTAAACTCAAGAGCCATTTCCAGAAATAAAAAGGCCATTGTTTTATAGAAACTGCTTTAGAAATCGTGACTGCTTTAAAACAATTCTTGACATCAGAAATCTTATTGACATTTTAATCTGTTTTCAGAAACCCTGTATAATGTGGAAACCAAGACCATTGCTGTGGATTTCAGTCAGACTAACTTTTATCCAGAGATTGATGCTGCACTTGCTGGGCTAGAAATAGGAGTTCTTGGTAAGTTTCCCCCCCCCCCCCCTTCACCATGAATAAAATGACCAGTATCATCTTATCCTAGCAGACCATTTAAAAACTTAAAGCTCAATTACCCTATTTGACTTTTTTGACTAGTTTATTATTTGACTAGTTGTTAATTTTGGTTGACTGACATTAATCTCCTTTTGTCTCAATAGTAAACAACGTTGGCATTTCCTACCCTTACCCTGAGTTTTTCCTGCACATCCCTGACCTGGACAATGTGAGCAGAACCTATGCCTTGTTCCTTATAAGTTACTCTTGTATACATGTCTGTATGAACGTACTGTTCACATATAGTCATGGAAAACCGATAACAAGAAGGAAACCTGGGTCTTAAAAGCAGGAGTAGTAGCATGAAAGGCATCAGACCCACTTCTTGGTTAATTTTGGGTAACTTGCATGTTTGCACACCTTTCACAAACCATTAACAGTGCTGGGTACAATATACAAAACCAGCTTGAATACATGGCTAATATTAAATTTAATGTGTGCTTTGTCTTGCTTATTTTGGTCTAATTGTAATTGAGTCATTGGGGTTTAAAATTCTCACTATCTTCATTTCAGTTCATAACCACAATGATCAACGTCAACATAACTTCAGTGTGTCAAGTAAGTGTTTTATTGGAGTTGCATTTCAAAACTGTATGTTCATTTGCCTGCCTTGAATATTTTCACTGTAATAAGTGAATTGCGACATGACTGAACACTTCCTAGGTCGTTTGGTTTTCTATACCAATCTTTCTTTCTCCCTTTTTGTCTCATCAGATGACTCGTCTGGTTTTGCCCAAAATGGAAGCTAGGTGAGCCCTGAGAATTTTCCTCAGACTAAGATGATAAACTTTAAATTAGAAAGTTAACAATCAGTAAGGGAAAGAAAGCATTTGAAGCTGTTGCCTTGCCCATCATTCCTTCACTTCTTTTTTTTTTTTTTCCTCAAATATGGCTTTTCACTCTGGGCAACAAATGCCTGCTAGACTGATTGGCCCTACTGATGCACATGACCCAGACTAGCCAATCACATTGCTGGGAAAATTTCATACATTTGGGACCAACCTCAGGTTGCTAAAGCACACTACTGCAGCTGCAGGGGTACTGCATGTAAAAGCAGGTGCCATGGCAACACACAAAGCGGCCATAATTTGTATGTCTGGTGGTCTGTTACAGTTTTGTCAGAGAATTGGTTCCTGTTTTAGTACTCTTTCTAGCTCAATACATGTTCAGCTAGACACATAAAGATGTAACTGTCTGTTTCAGAGCAAAGGGTGTAATCCTCAACATCTCCTCTGCTAGTGGCATGTACCCAGTTCCACTGCTCACTGTCTACTCTTCCACCAAGGCAAGTCATTTACCTTAAACAAGTATGTACTTCGATATCAAATGGAACATTTATGAGAATGTTCGATATAAATAGTGTATACCCTCATGTAGTGCTGGTTGAACTAAAAATGTAAGTAAAATGTTTACTGCATTGTAGGCTTTTGTTGACTTCTTCTCACGTGGACTTCAAGCAGAATACAAGTGCAAAGGGATCATTATCCAGGTGAGGATTTTTTTATTTATTTACATCCAGCAGTTTATGTAAAGAGTTTTCTTTTGATGCTATTTTGGTTTGGTTCTAAACAATCCCATATACCTACAGAGTGTGCTGCCTTTCTTCGTGGCCACCAAAATGACGAAGATCAGGAAACCCACCCTGGACAAGCCTACTCCTGAGCGTTATGTAGCTGCTGAGTTAACTACTGTGGGGCTACAAGATCAGACCAATGGCTATTTCCCTCATGCAGTCATGGTAGGTACTCTCAAACATTCAGGTTGAATAAAGTGCTAGTCTGCTGACATGATATTTTGCATCTGTAAAGGTATTGCTCTTATGTTTAATTAAAAATTTACAAGTTTCTTTACATATTTAACAATTTAAACAGTTTTCTCTGACTAAGTAGATGTCTATTTTGGAGAAATTACTCTTTATAATCAATGACTATTTGAGAGAAATTTCATTTGTTTTTGTTTTTCCCTCCCACTGTGCCAAATCATACTAGATGGATTAACTACATTAAATTTTGTGCACATAGTTACATGCATTGTTCTTATCCAGGGTGTATTCCTGTCTCATGCCCAGTGTTGGTTATTTCAATGAAGGTGGTGAAACAAATTAAAACTCTTCAATTTTATGTGTCTGTCTTGCAGGGATGGCTTACCACTGTTCTAGTTCCTATCAATCTGGTTCTTTACTTTGGCATGCGCATGAACAAGGCTCAGCGTGGCGGTTACCTCAGGAGAAGAAAGCTGCGATAGCTTGAAGTGGTCTAACAGGAAAAGACAAACCACATCCAAAGTGTCCTTTTCTTCCTGTTGGCTTAGTATGGATATGACTGCCTGACCATTGTATCAGTGTTTAAGTAGTTCTGTGTTCGAGGCGTTTGTATTGAATGTCTCATTAGACAAACTTCTTTGTTCTTGTAAGAACTACGGACCACACATGTTACTCTTGTTGAATGAAGTAGTTCAATCTAGGCTTTTAATTTGGTGAGCGTTCTCTTTTTGTCTTGTGTGATTTGGGGAAAGGGTGTATTACTCATAACTAACAGTCCAAAGAGTGTTGTATTTGGTGCATGGAGGGCTGTTTTTCACTGCTGTTGTAAGCAGACTGTATTTGAACAAGAGATGGGATTCATAAGCATATTTTCCTGTGTGTAAAAGCCACTCGTGCACCTGATTACTTGCTCACTGATGCTAGTTCCCTGTTATGTTTGTTTACGATAATTTACAAAGGTGAAATTTATACATTTTCTTTAGCTGTTGAATGATCCAAGTATTGGTTTTTTTTTTTTTTTTTTTTTTTGTATCCCTCCTCTCTTGCTTTTTATGTTTTGTACAATTTATTATTTCTTAGTATTTATGAAATTGGTGGTGGGGTTTTGGTTTTCTATATGTTTAATATATATCTACAATGGTGCTTTTTATAATTGAGCCAGGTTGAACACAGTCAATCTCTGATCATTCAGAATGTGCCTTACAGAAATGCACAAATCTGCTGACTAGTAAAGGAGATCTGTAACCAGCTGCTATTCTCTCTCTCTCTCTCTCTCTCTCTCTCTCAAACGTAGCAATGCACTTACTGACCTAACCCATACCAAATGAATGTGTTTTTTTTTTTTTGTTTTTGTTTTTTTTGTTTTAAAAAGGGGTTTCTCTATTAGATCTCCATTTGATTTGTTGAACCAAAGCCAGTTAAATGAAAGCGCTCAGGTGTTTGACAGCTGCTGGTTGTGTCACAGGGAAAACTTGAATGTGTACATTCCAAAATATTTGGTAATGGTCTGCAATGTGTGCCTTTTTCCACAATTTATGCTTTTGTTAAACTTGGTTTGTCTTTTTTGAATAAAGATGTGATTTTACTCTGGTTCAGGAAAATCTTAATTTTATTAATCTTTTTTTTTTTAAGATCATAAAATGACTTGAAAAAATATTGAAGCTGATTTAGTAGTTTAATTGGGACATAATCTGAATAGCCGAATAGTTCATCACATCATTTTAAACTCCCAAATAGGTGGTTTTTTAAAAAATTTTTTATAAAACTCTCAGTGGTGAACATCAAACAGAGCCAAAATTAAATAAAGGAAAGACACCGCTCAGCATACTCAAGTTGTCATTGTGAGCATATGGTTTGTTTATTGAATAAGGCCATTGCTCAAAAGTCAAGTAAAAGTGCCCAGGCCAACTTGGGCCACATATGATTGGAGGGTTGGATGATAAACCTAAGTGGAAAATACCTGAATAAAAGAGTAGAGAAACCTAATCAGTGTAAGTACCACCAGACCGTTGTTGTGCATAAACAGGTTAAACAAGCACCATCCTGCAATGTTCTGCGTCTCGTATGAAATGCTGAGGATGTCCGGCTAGTTCAAGAAGAGTTTAAATGTTTCAGAAGAACATTATGACATTATCTTTACAAGGGACATTTCAAGTCAAACTGTGACTTGTCATGAACTGTCTTGTGATTGAAGACATAAAACCGATCAACATTTAAAGGAGATTCCAACCACAATGAGACTCTTACCCACAGTAAAACATCTGAATGCTGAGGACATTTTAATGAAGGCTGTATGTCTGTGAATAATCCAGGCGAAGGTGACTCGGAGTCCAATGTGGTGTTTTTTTGTTTTTGCAGGACAATCATACTCATTTATGCTCTAACTAGACCACTCGCACATTTCAAGAACTTGGTTGGGAGTTACCACCTCCTGTAAAGTCACATCCTGATTTCTCTCCAACCATTTGCACATGTTTGGGCCATTAAAGAAGTTCCTGTGAGACCGGTTTTTGAGAAAACTTTCTACCTTGATGGTGTACAAGTACTAGTGAAACTAGCTGGGATAAGTGCATTAGTGTAGCAGAGAATTCTATAGAGAAATAAAGGTAGTTTTTGCTGTCATAACTGTTTTGTTTTTCTGTACAATCAAAAGTCCTGGTTTGACTTGAACTCTACTTGTATAAGAACAACGTTATATGGAAAAAGAAAAGGAAAAACACAAGAACAACTGCTCTTCGGGTGGCTAGGAATGTCAGTAACAATACTAGTAAAAAGATTGAACTAATAAAAAATGTAATACAAATTTGTACTATTACAAAAAACTGGTGTCTAATTCATAATATTGTTTGCATTGTTACTTTAAGAACACAGATAAGGTAAAATCACTATCATGCTAAGTAGAGCGTTAGTTTATTGTAGATAACCTTCTTAAGGAAATTTGCCATATGATTATGTCTAGCTAAGATGCCTTGATATCAAAACTAAGAAAAACATTCTGATCGTGCATTTTGTCCACAAACTCTCATGCACTGTTTAGACACTACAAGCAGAGAGAGGGCCACTGGAATGCTTTAACTTGTTGCAACACAAGTAGACATCACTAGACTCTTTTTACATGCCAGGAATACCATTTCTATTCTGTGGAACAGATTCCGAACAACCGGTTTCACTGCTGATCATCCTAGGTCTGGTAGGCCAAGAGTGACAACACCAAGACAGATGGCATTTGGCGTTGTGTAAAAAAAAATTACAGAAAATGTTGCCACTACTGCTACTGGTATTCCTGGGTTGTAAACCACAAGTCGTCAGACTATTCAACAATGTTTGGCTGTATCTGGACTTGACGTACAATGCTGACTCTCCATCATTGTAGACATTGTCTGAATTTTGAATTTCTTGTACCGATGCACAGATATTATTTTTATAATAAATGTTATTTCCTTGTGTATTT
>JAQMYJ010000012.1:20213448-20268544 GCA_030014305.1 Clarias laeviceps
AATGAGATGCAAAAGTTGCTCTCATCAGAAAAGAGGACTTTGGACCACTGAGCAACAGACCAGTTCTTTTTTTTCTTGAGCCCAGGTAAGACGCTTCTGACGTTGTTGTTCAGAAAGGGCTTGACAAGAGGAATACAACATTTGAAGCCCATGTCCAGGATCCGTCTGTGTGTGGTGGCTCTTGATGCACTGACTCCAGCCTCAGTCTACTCCTTGTGAAAGTCCCCAAAAATTTTGAATGGCCTTTAACTGACAATCCTCCCCAGGCTGCAGTCATCCCTCTACAGGCTTTCTTTCACACTTTTCCCTTCCACATAACTTTCTATTAATGTGCTTTGATACAGCACTTTGGGTACATCCAACTTCTTTTGCAATTACCCTTTGAGGCTTTCCCTCCTTATGGAGGATGTCAATGATGGTTTTCTGTACAACTGTCAGGTCAGCAGTCTTTCCCATGATTGTGCTTCCCATTGAACCAGACTGAGAGACCATTTAAAGGCTCAGGAACCCTTTGCATGGCTTAATTAGCCGATTAGAGTGGGACACTTTGAGCCCAGAATATTGAACCTTTTCACAATATTCTAATTTTCTGAGATTGTGGATTTGGGGTTTTCATGAGCTGTTAGCCATAATCATCTCAATTATGACAAATCACAGCAATTTAATGTGTTCATTAACAGGAAATTTCATCTCAAGTCCTGGTTTGCCTTAAATGCTTCTCATATTAGTAGTACTAGTATAAGACAAGGAACGAAAGGAATTCTTACATGACCTATCCAAACAGATCTTCGATAAATAATGCAGATGTCTGGCGTCACTAATGCGATTCTGACTAAATGGGCAAATTCCCACAGGAGTGCTCCAAAAATTAGTAAAAATCCTTCCCCGAAGAAGTGGTTATAACAGCAAAGGGGAATAAAATTGCAATAGGATGTTTAAAGATGCGCATGATTTATTTATTTATTTTTTTAGTCTGGTGCCCACAAACTTTTTCCATATTGTACATATATGCAAGATAATGCAACATTGCCCAGTGACATTTGAGGAGGTTTATGGAAGATCACAACACTGGAAAATGTTACAAAAGGGTTTCAAACTGAACATACCCAGGCAGATTACTTTACACACAGAAAGAATACAGCACGTTTTTGCTGCTCTCACCCAGCAGTGGTCATCCTACAAAGATCAGCACAAGACAACACTAGAATCTTCAAACAAGAACCCTAGGGTGATAGATAATCAAATCCAGGATTCAGTTACAGTTGAAAATTCTGAAAAAGCTCAGGGGAAGTGGTGTTTTGTTGGGGTTACTGTAAAGGAAACCACTGTCCAAAAGATTAAAACACTTTGCTGTACAACTAAAGTTTCCTACAGATCATGCTGATGTTTTTGAAAAACAATAGACTTCATGTCAACATCAAACCCTCAATATAAAATTGCTCTCAAATCTGACTGAGTTGTTTTCAATGGCTATAATAAATCGAAGTTGTACTCAAATCAGTTTTTGAATTTTTATTAATGCACCAGATTTTTAAAAAATAGACTTGAACCATAGTCTAATCTTTGTTGTCTTGCTTGGTAATAAAAACTTCCTGATAACAGACTAGATTGTGTGGTGGGAAAATTGTTTACCACTAAAAATTTTAATTATGAAATCCTTTTTTTTTTATCAGTGAAATGAATGATGTAAAATGATGAAAATAAAATGATGTGCAATACATTACTTTGGACTGTGCACTACAATGATTTTATAACAGTTCAGGGGGTTTTAAGCACTTTAGACTTTGCATCTTGCCTAAGAATGCCCTTGGACATGATAAAAGCACTGTCAAGAATGTCACCCTCTGCCTTATTGCTTTTTTTCACCTGGGAAACAAGGTAGAGTGATGCAGTATATAGTGACTTTGTTCTACCTATTAATAGGAGACCAATGACATCCACGTTGTTTCAGTACTGTCAGCTGACATTCAGAGAATGTTTGACCTAAAATCTCAAAAGGTTCAGTATGGCATCCTGAATGAACTCTGAACCAGTACACAAGACTCAGACAGCGTCTAAGTGGTTCAAGCAAGAAAGTCAGTAGAATGGGCAGATAAGGACAAGCCTCATTTAGAATCTGTTTTGACTGGCTGCATGTTTTGAATCATGCTATTTAAGAACTCAAAAGAACAGTTTGTACATGAAGAATGAGCTAAAATTAATTCTAACTGGTCTAACAGAGTGATTACCAGCTAATAAAATATTTGTTTTAGGTTTTTGCCAAAAAGGAGGTTCTATAATGGTGGACATTTTATTCCATCGATGGTCTTTGGCTATTTAAATCCTCTTTTCAAAGCTCTGTGAGTAAACTTGTATGTGGTTTTATTATAGTTACCTGAATGAATATCATATCCTAAAAGTATTTTATGCAGAAAGTCTAATATATCAAACTCCAAATTTGTTTTTTATGCAACTGTAAATGCGCTTGTGGGTTGACTGTTTTTTTTTTTTAGCAATCCGTGAAAGAACTCATTGTGCCAGCAGCTTCATTCTCAGTAATACCAAATAGATTGTATTACATAAATTAATGTATGTACTGTATCTGTTGTCAATGCTTGGCCGAATCCTGCAAGTCACATTTGCTCTGAGTTCAGCTGGCTGATTCCGGTTTCATTTCTTACATCAGACTCACACTCACTCCTGTTTCCATCCTCCCCACCATCATTAGCCCATTAGTACCACACAAACTGGAATGAAATCAGAACACACACCTCTCCCAAACAGAAACCTCTTTGTGATTGCTGCCAGATAAGGTTTTTACCCTTCCCATTTCATATACATGTGTTCCACTCTGACTAGGGGTTTCTGTTCAATGATCAAGTGTATTATCCAGATAAAATTAAATCAGCCTGTATGGACTTAATCAGTTGGATGGAAAATGATGTTAATGGGAAGCTTAAGGCTTACAAAATAGCTACATGTGGCCTAAGCTGCCTAGTCCCTCCTTCACCCCCCCCCCCCCCCCACACACACACACACACAAACACACAACACTACCAGGTTTCTCCTGTCTGTGAGAGGCATTCTCCTCCCTGTTGAGTCTGATCACGAAATTCAAAACAGTTCACCATGTGTTCTCCACAAATTGCACATTGGTCAGAACACTGGAATCACTGTTCCTTGATTTGTAACAACCTTGATTTTGGTCTTTTTTTAATTTGTTTATTTTTTTAACTTAAACAATCACAAATAAGTTCGACAGTTCTAATTAGGAACATTGTGTCCCGTTACTATTGCCAGTAATTGATTGTGATTCATGTCACAATATTTCTGAAAGTGCTGCTTTGCACCTGATTTACTTCTGCCATAAAGGAGACTTTTTTCACTCTTTCTTTGCTTTATCTATTTCTAGAAATGAAAATGAATGTGAAGTAAGTGTTGTTGATTACACAATACATGACTACCGTATCCAAGTAAATGAGAGTGCAAAATAGCACTTCTGATAATCTGACATGTTTGGATGACAAAATAGGTTATATGGGAATGTGACTTCTGGGAATAGGATACACTTATAGCAACGTTCTTACTCTTATGTTCTCCATAGAGAATTCATACTCTTAAGAGGTTAGTTTTACTCTCCTAATAGTTTCATACACTGTCTTTTCTTTAAATTAAAAAAGAGCATATGACTCCTAGATCAACAGTATGTCCTTCTAGGAGTTACATTAGCAATTAACTAAATTCTGCCTATCATTTTCTATATAGTGCTGGTCTTTTCATTGACCTATTTGTTACTAATATATAATTATTATACTAACATAATCATTTTATAACACAGAATTTTGCAGTGATGCTCTATTTATGAGCATGGACAGAAAAGAATGGATTGCAGCTTCATTATTTTCAAATCAAATGAACAACTACTCCTTTATTCTCAGACTATATGTGGGAAGTATTTCAGGACTGCAACACTCAGAAGTTCTTTTTTTTTTTTTTTTAATGAGGTTCGATGACCAACATAAACATAAAAAATCCTGCAACCTATAGTACTACTACATTGTTAGTCAGTCCTGAACTGCTATAGCCTATAAAGCATGAGTCAGATGTTTGCATGAACCTGTTTTCTTCTCACTATGTTCCACAACTTGGGAAAATACAAATTACATCACCTATGTGAAACGATACTGTTTAACTGACAAAAACATGTAATAGTGGTAAAGTCATATTTTATTTCTTCTTAGCAGCTTCAGGAAGTGGCCAGCTGGGATGCTCCTTCAAAAAGTTTGTTGATGTTTCCAAGCTTTGTACCCTCTGGACAATTTGCAAACTGTAAATGTAAACTGCTTGTGGGAACATTTGTTTAAAATAATGGTAATTAAAATAAATAACAAAAAAAAAACTAAAATCTGTTAAAACAAAAACATCAGCTTTGATATGTACTTTTTAGAATAAATCAAACCCAAAAACTGAAAAATTTGTGTCACATATGACAAAAAAAAAAGTCAATAAAAGTATTATTTACACAGCTGTGTACAAGACAGTGACCTTGACTGAATATTAGAGAAACATGTTTAGAACTACAGTAGAACATTAACTAAAGTTCTTGTGTTATGGCTATTGTTATTATATCTCATGTTAATTTGTGAAGCAAGAGTTGAGAAATGATCAGGGGTGCTAAATTTAACATTGCTGTGGAAGTTATAGAAGCAGTGTACAGTATTTAAACATAAAAAATATATATTACACATAAAAATATATATTATATATCTTTGCCAGCTACAGCAACAAGTCACTGATCACTTCAACACATTCTTTAAATACATAACGAATAATTTCACTCAGCTGACATGTAGAGACTAAAAATATAATGTTTGGGTGAGTGACTGAATGAAATAACCATGTGATTGACACTGAGTGACAAATACCATCCAAAAATACACTTACTCTCAGCAAAATACTTACTCTCAGGCCCTAGTCATGGGAAGGGCACCCTTTGCTTTTTAGGACTCATCATCAGAGACCGTGACAAAAATGGTGCAGCTATAATTGCCTGATGTCACTCATCTCCTGACTAACGTAGTAGTGGATCCTGTTATATATAGTAATGACAGTTCTGGACACAGTTCAGAGAGAGATAGCTAGTGGATGATGATGACACTCATAAAGCCTGTGACATGTTAGGAGACGATCTTGTGTATAAATGCTCCCATGTCAACTTCCTCTCTAAATTACAATCAGTGCTTAAATATGTCCATGACATACTTGGTGTATGTATGTCAGTAATGGACTATCAGTAACATGCAGTCAGTAATCTGGGAAAAATAGATAAAAGAAACAGGAAACACACTAAAGATATGAACTGTTCGCATAGTGTTGTTTATTTACCCTGTACAAATTGCCTTTATACATATGTATATGGCCATGACTGTAAGCATAGTGTCCTCCCCTTCTCCTCCCCTCCAGCTGCCCTGTAGCAAGCATTTATTTAAAGGGGGCTGATTCAAAGGGCCTGGTATGGTAACTGGAAAGACGACTGGTCAGAGACCGAGGGAGGGACTTACCGGGAGTGGAGAGATGTGGAGGGAGTAAGCAGCTATAAAAGCCTGTGCTGGATGTGTTCCTGCTCACGTGGAAACAACCCAGATACAGAGACACTAGCAGCAGTGCGTCTCAGAAAACACTCTGCAAGGCACTGAATCCAAGGACCTCTGACGCATTAGCTTTTGTGGAGCCAAAAGCTTGGAAGTGGAGCTTTTGTGAAGCCAGAAGCTTGGTGGACTGAAAATTATCAACCTCTTGAGGACATAAAGCATTTTGATGTGTGCTGTGATTTGGGAGTGCTGCGGTTTGTGAGTACACCTAAGCTGTTTTGGAGTGGCAAGAGTTAAAACAGAGAAAATTCGCTCTGGAATCTTTAAAAAGTGAAAAGAGGAGCGAAGGAGAAGCAAATAGTGCACCTCAGCGGATAAACACACAGCATCTCCCATCTCCATCGATGGCTGTGCGTCCAGTAGAGACGGTGGGTTTCTCAATGCTTCCTGCTCACTTGATGGCTTCTGCTATGGAAGAGTTCCCACAGCAGCTTCCTGTGCCTAAGGGCCCAGCTCGGGGCCGCAGTCGTCCCAAGCGACCACGAGAGGCCCGCTTCAAAACTCAGCCAGTGACCTTTGCAGAGATTGCAGAGGTGGAGGAGGAAGGAGCTTCGCCACTGGAGGAGGAGCGAGCAAGACGCTCCTTCTTGCAGTCCCTGGAGAGCCTGAGAAGGAGCACACAATCCCTGCAACACTCAGGAACTACACAGAGCGGCAGAACCAGCACACCAACACAGGCTAGCCTGGACTCCAGTGACTCAGACTCAGCCCAATAAAAGAGAAAGAGAGAGGAAGAGAGAGAGAGATAGTCTTCTACATCTGATCTCTTTTGTCGTAAAGCTTACTTACTGGACTGGACTCCAGTGTGCTCAGCTCTTTGCACATAACCTCTTGAAGCTTGCTTTGCAGCTATAACATAGCTACAGTATGCTATTTTATACACAGACTTATGTCACTCCATTGAAGCAACAGCAGGCTGAATAGTTTATGCTTCTTAGTTTGTAGTGTTTCAAATTTTCTAACTACTTAAATACCAGAAATATTCCAGAAATATTCACTATAAGACTTGAGGCCTGTTATTCTTTGTAAAATATTGATATGTTCTAGTTACAATTCCACTGGACAAGACAAATGGTTTATCACTTTTAATCTTTGTCAATTTATCATGATTGTGCATCAAGTCATCGATGGAAGCACTGAAAGACACCACATTCTGGATTGAAGATTTTTTTCATATGACTTGAGTCAGAGTAATACATCTTTTAATGAACTCAGATGTATCTTATTAATAACAGTGAAATTAGAAATGTTTTGTTGACACCGATGGCTTTGTAAAGTCACAAGAAAAAAAATTTAATTGAAAACTGTCTTTATACTATTGTTTTACTTTTTACTATCTTTGTAAATTTATTTCATACTTATTTTAATTAAAACAAATATATGTATATATAAATATAATGTACACCTTTAACATTGCCCTTATGTTTGGTCTATTATTTTTTATAGAACTGTAATAAAATTGATCTTACTCCAAGTCAGCAGGAGTTCAGTCAAAAGCGCGATACAAAAAAAAAAAGATGATAAAAAAATTAGAGCAAGTAGATATGTCAACCCAAAACACATTTTTTTTGTGGTTAAAGCTTTAAAAGGATTAAAGCTTTCAAATGTTTTATTTTAAAAATCCTAAGCTATGTTTTTTCTTCATTTAAGGGTCACATTAAATAATACTTATATCTATAAATCTCGCTTTATAGATAGCTGTCATGATTTTTGATGCCGCACTGCAACAAAAGCATATCTTAAGAAGTAAAGATATACTGAACAAAGAAAAATAATCTAACATTACATCTTAAGAGGTTATTATATAACAAATCTATGACCATAAAACCTATTTCCCAGACATATTTACTACTTTCCAGCTTATAACTGTCCTATTCTATTGACAGATTATTTAGCTTCTTAATAAACAAACTTATCTGCCAATGGAATAAGATACGGTCAAGCTTGAAATAGGTAGCCATACATCAAAATACATCAAAAAAGAAATTGTCCTTTAATCTACCTATTTTCAATCATTAAGACTTTTTTTTGCAGTACATGGGTGAACCTTTCTCTGAATAGCTCGTCTATCTCATCCTTAGTCTAAAAAACAAATTTCAACAGACCCTCACTGGACACTTCACCCAGAGATCTGTTTCTTGTGTGGATGGTGTGGATAAGAGCTAAAAATAGCTTCAATTTTAGACATCTACTGGTCTAATTACATTACAAAAAAACATACTAAAGCCAACTAAAAAGTCAAATTTACCATTAAAGACAATGCTGTGTAAATCCTATATAACAACATTTAATGCCACATTCACACTACTCCTTGGCACCTTAAAATCTGATCTTACAAATGTTTATCTAACAAAATCAATCTAGTTAATCCATTTACCTCCATGTGCTCATAGCCCTGTAACCTACTTTTTATACAGTTGCCTTGGTGATGAAATATCATGTCTCAAAATGATCAGAAAAACAAACCCAGTGTTCTGCTTCACACAGCCTGCTCTGTACCTCCTATTTCCCAGCATAAATAGAGCAACAATTCATATCCTATACAGCGTGATATTTGTCCCATGTATTCCTGTTTTAATCTTTAATAGGAGATTTTGATCTCGTACATTATATAATTTATCTCGTCTTGTTTTTCTAGACTGTTGCTCATGTGCCTTTGGAAAACTGAGAAAGAAAAAATGTTCTCCAGTAAAAAATAAATAAATAAATAAATAAACCAGCAAAGCCGGCAGTTGAAATGCTACTCCCAATCTTAGTTATGCAATATGTGTTCATTACAGCCTCACTCTTGTATTACATGGTCACTGACATACACATATTAATGCCAGCTGTAAAGGATAGGACATAAAAAGTTTGATTCCTGTACGGACTACATTGAGAGAAGTGCAATGACTCAGGCTTGTTCTTTTGATAGGCATCTGTGGTAACTGCATATGCCAAGGGGCAAGGAGAATTAATCATCCAATGTGGGTTGGGAATTTATTCTGTTTTTCCTTTAGATGGCATGCACTTCTGAAAAACTCTGTAGCAAAAATACTCTTCATAAGTTAATTACCGTATTAGGAGTTAAGGCCCATGGCAATGCTGTGTTTTTAGTCTGACTGATAACAGCTCTAGGTATTGATAGACTTGTTACACCACCGAGTCATATCTACTTACGTCTATCAGTTTTAGATCTATTCTTTGTTAAAAGTACAGACATTCTTGTTTGGCATTGTGTTAATAACAAATATTTTTTTACTTCTGAGTGGAGCTGTCTGAGTTTGCACTCACTTTCTGTGCTTCTTGCCTAGAGTCTAACAAACCACAAAATAAAGCCTTTACATGTGCAGGGATGGAACCAGCAACCAGACTACCTTGGGCATTATGTTTGTCAGTCTCGCTTGCCACATCTTGTTTTCTCAGATCTGCAATAGAACAGAATCTTCGCCCCCACACTGTTCTATCAGAGGAACACAGTGAAGTGGCACAGTGAACAGAAGGTAGGCCACTTATCTCACTTATTTTCTCGAATCATGATGAGGGAACTCATGATGTGAATTCTCAGTATGTCACGAGGTAAAAGAGTTAATATGTAAAGGAAATCTTAGTCACGTCTTGTGTTGAATTGCTTAAGGACTGCATTTTGGTAGGTGGAATTGACACTTAAATTCAGATCGAAGATACAAGTGCTCACAAGGTATTTATTTCCATTTTGGGTAGAGACAAAGAAGCTTCTTTAAGCTTTTCAAACAAAGCTTAGACAAAGGACCTTGTACCATTATCATCAAGATTCTTTTGGTCAGTCATATAAACAGCTTGAGATTAGAAACTATCACAGACAGAAGAGAAAATCAACAATGGAGAGAATGTCTTAAATCTGCCTGGTATCCTGGTAACAATCATAAAAAACTGTTATAGATTGGCTTTTAATTTAAGAACACAGGCTAACCATAGCTTTTAAATTTATACTGGCCATTTGTTATTTTATTGATTTATTTCAGTTTTATAAATGCGGTCAACCTATTTTGACAAATGATGACGCAAGTTTTAGAAGTCTAATGTGTAATCAATCATTTTGGCAGTAAACAGCCTGTTCCCACTAGAAAAGAAAATGGCTTCCCATAACACTGCCTAGTTTTGTCTAGCGCTGACTCACCTTATCCATTTATGTCTTTTTTGATCTATCAGTCCAGATCTTTATGTGAGATCTGTTCTGTTTTTGCCCCTGTTCCTGCATCACAGTAGTATATTCTTTTATAAGAACCAGTAGTCAGTCGTATGAAGGATAACTGCCTTTTCAGTTTCCTTTTCTGTATAACTATATTACCCATAAACTTCCAGAGACTTCTCTTTCAAAACCTAACAGAATAAAAATGTAATCATAAATAGCTGTCATTCTGATTGAAGGTGTTAAAATAGCTAAAAATAGTTTCAGCTGCAGGGCAAATCACACGTTTATTCATGTTAGCATTTATACAGTAACAACTGACACATTGATTTCTATGGAGGTGGCTTTAAATAAAACACTTCATGTGCTGTTATTGGAAATTATTTTAAATATATTTTATTAATAATAATAATATTACACATCATGTTGCATAACATGTTCTTACATAACAGATAAACATTAGACTGTTAAATCGGTTAGGCGGTTAAATCTAGAATCTCATTTGGGGTTCTCAAGCTAATTTCTGAACAAACTATGAAATGTTGTATGGAGATTCCTATGATTGGGGAGTCTTTGACTATCAATATTACTCTTGTAGAACTTAAGACTTTAATACATACTAGTCCTACAGTAAGAGGCAGAACAATTAAAATCTCATTTATTAATTCATCATTATTAACAACCTTATCTGGAGCCTTTTCAAGGAAAACTGAGTGCAAAGTGGGATAAACACAGGATGGAACACCGATCCTTTCCAGAGCCTGAATTCACAAAGTCAAAGAACTGACATTATATACTGTAAATGATTTGCAGTTTCAGACTAATGATAGGAATCTTTCCCTATTGTTCTTCATTCTCATTTTAATTGCATGATATGAAACTGTTGTTCCGGTTTGTTTCTTAGAGCCCATGTGCCAGTCCTATAAGGAACATATAATAAAAATAATAATAATAATAATAATAATCTATATCTTAAACAGAAATTTTGTGTTTGTGTGGCTGGTGTTTGCATAGGTAGTTCCGTCAGAGGCAGCATCTAAACCTTTATTATAATGTAAGGCAAAACATCAGAGGCAATAGTGTAATATGATCATTTTAATGTTAAAGATCAATTTAAAACCTCTATTATTCTTAACTAAACATTTACATTGCCAAACTGAGTATTTAGCTCTCTTCATAAGAGCTCGTCATTCATTACAACTCCAGTTATCCACACAAACTGGTAACAGTTTGGCTTTATTTACAGGAGGAGTTCCATCATGGAATCATTCTGTACTAATTAGTAGACGTTCTAGACTATTTACACGGTGTAATAATACAACGAGTGAAACCATCACCAGTCTTTTAAATGTAAAACAAATCTGAATGGCTGTATAGAATGACCACAACGTCTGTAAAGATATCAATGCAGCATCAGTTCCTAAAGCTTTCCAAACACCAGGAGACTGTTTTATTTGTTGCGTGTTCTTTTCTTGTTAAATCCCACGGGATATTTTAACCCAAAAGTCCAGCAACCTTTGATAATAAAGATCGTACATCATCAGTCGCTGAGCTCTTCCTCATCACTGAAGTATGTGCTCTTTTTGATCCTGGGTTTGTGCGAGCTGTCCGATGATGTGGAAGTGTGGCTCGGGTCTCCTGCGCCCTGCTTCCTTCGCTTCTCCTCCTCTTCCATTCGTGCTTGTTGGAAAGCAATAGCCTGGCTTAAACTGTCCAGCGCAGGGTCTTCTCCTTCATCTTCGCTTTCCTCGGGCTCAACCTCGTCAAGGTGCTTCGTCTTCTTTTTCTTTTTCTTGTCCTTTTTGGGTGGAGGCTCTCTTTCTCCGAGCAGATTCTTTGGACATGCGTAGCTCAGGTGACCGTCTTCGCCGCACTCGTAACACTTGGACTTGTCGGTGTAGTTTCTCCTCCTGATGAACTCCGCAGCTCTTCCGTTGTCTACAGCGATGCTGGCCTTCACCGTCCTCCCGAACAGCTCCTTGTGGTTCAAGGACCGTGAGCAGTTATGCGCTGACTCTCGGTCCAGGAACAGCACAAACGCGACACCTTTGCTCTGCCGCGTGTGTTTGTCTTTGACAATAGTCACCTTAACGACTTTGCCATATTTCGTGCATAACTTGTGCAAGTCGCTATTGGTCAGCGAAAACGGCAGGTTAGAAATGTAGACAGTGCTTTTACTCGGAGCTAAACCGCCACTCATTTTGCACTGAAATGATCTTTACTTCCTTTTCGAACCGGAAATGCTTGTGCGCCTCTGAGTCCGACGGAGATGACGTTTTGTGTTTTGTTTAGTTTAGTTTTTAGTTTTAGTTTTTTTTGTGTTTTTTTCCACTGCGTTATTTATTGACTCCTCATATTAGTCTGTATATGCGCATAGATTTCCATTTCAATTCTCAAAATATTTTTCAATTAGGCAAAACGGCGTAAACGCCTCTTTTTTAAAAGCTGTTATTCTGTTCGATTGACGTTACTCCGATCCTATCCAATGCAGGGAAATGAATGACGAACTAGAGGTTTCAGCCAATCACAGCTCGAGTTTGGAAAGTCAACTCTGAAGCGCCAAGGGTTTGAGCTCGGAGAATGAAGGAAAATGGCGATTTGAACGCGTACATGTTGTATATTGTGCGTTTAATATAATATTCTATTTATAGTCCATATATTTCAGATGACAGGGTCGTTAGAAAGCCGTTTTCTTCACAGTTAGTGATTCACATTTACACATTCGGATCCTTTACGGCAAGTTAGTTTTGTCTGAGTTTGTTTAGCAGCTGCGCTAACCCTGACATAAACGTTGCTAATGGGACAGGTCACGTAGTCAGATAACTCAGTTACACCGTTATTGAGAAGACTGGTTATGCAGTCTTTACTTTTATATATGCTTTATCTTGCCAGACTGGGGCAGTTGTGTACATTTAACCGATATTGACATTATTTTACCTCATAAATGCATTTCTTACCTGTGAATGATGGCCGGTCATAATGTTGTTTTTGCTATCGATGTGGATTATCAGTCCGAGGAGCTCAACCTCCCGAGAGACTTGTATCTGAGTTATTTAAAGCAGTGGATTTTAAAATCCCTACTGTCCTTGAGTAGTAAGTATGGTTTCGAGAACGTTCGATGGGGTTACAAGTTTTTCCATTCAAGAAGTGTAAAAAGTTCAAATCTTATAACAAGAGGCCCGGATTTTAAAGAACTGCTAGAGAAAACGTTCAGCGATTTTGAGGAGGAATTAGTCCATAAAATTGGTGTCCGTCGAAAGCCCTCTGATGAGCAGCACAGACTGCGACAGAGCCCAGCGATCTGTGTGCAAAACACACTCAAGGAGATCCTTTTGGACTTTCAGTGGGACAGACCAGACATAACGTCTCCCACTAAACTCTCACTGCGACCCAGGAGGTCAACCAGAAATTCAACAAATATTCCTCTGCCAGAGGATGATGTCTCATGCCAAGGAAAAAATGTCATCTTCTTGGTCTCAGAGTGTCCCTATTCCAGAAGAGATGTGGTGGAGTTTTTGCAGATGTGCAGCGATGACCCTGTAATTCAGAGGGATTTACCTGAGCTCATTGTACCAAAGGGTTTAATAGACATGTTAATTAGTCGGAAAGTTGTCCTGCACTGGGCGGATTGCAGTACTCGTGAGGTTTGTTTAAACCTTTGTTATTAAGTAACGTGGATATTTAAACTGCATCCATACACATTTAATACACAGCCCTTTGCCAACAGGTTAAAAATGAGGCGGATGACTACACTGGTTTGAAGACTGTCCTGGACGCACTGCAGCCAGTAGCTGGAAAAGTGATTCCTGTGCTCACCCCTGGTATAACTCCGAAACGTCATGATTCTAACCTAAGTCCTCGGGACAGCCAGGGTGTACTTGCATTTCCATCTGGCTCAAGCACGGGATACATTTTGTCCTCTGAAAACACCTACAAGCGAGCCTTTCAAGCTCTCACTGGAAAGCTTTGTTGGGGTGCAGGTAATACACATTGGCCTAAAAAAAATAAGTTAGTCTTGACACCTTTATAAATCTCATATACTTTAACTATGACACTTCTGTTCCCTCGTGGTACCAGATGAGGACAAACAGACCTGCACCGTTTTGCTGGAGCCGGTGTCATGCAGACAGAGGCGTCTGTGTGCTCCTGTAGAGGTGACTCTCAGAACTGTGCTACACAACCTGGACACCTGCTGTCTCAAACATTCAGCTTCAGAGTGCTGGGTCCTGTTTTGCCCCCAAAGATCAGAGCAAGATCAAGTTGCTTTTCAAAGTCTCTTCAATGAGCTTCTCATTCTAGCTTCTGACATGGTAATATCAAGCTACTTTAAATGCAACAAGTATATAAATCAAGCACTGCTTTATTACACATGATATTAGGATACAACACGTACAATTTATGCATATTTCTGTGTGCGTGCAGCAAGCTGAGGTCAATGAAGGAGGTCAGGTCCACTCTGCAGTACTGTCAGTATTGTCCTCCAGTCTGGCTGTCCTGACAGTTCTCCACAGTGAGGAGCCTCTGTGTACATGCCTTGGTCGCACAGAAACCACAGACCTTCCTGACACCTCAGACCTACCTGAAATTGTCAGTAGTGTTCTCAGAGACATCATGAAAGATGAAGATACCTCAGGTATGTATGTCGCAAGTGTAGTAATAGGCTGCCATGACTAAAAAAACTAGAACGAACATGCTGCCAGGACAGAGTGGAAGCTCTAGTGCGTTTAACCCCTTTTCATTTATTCGCATGGTGTTACCCACTACAGTCTGTCCAAAACTAATGTGGTTATTATTGTGGTTAGTAAACCATAGTCTTGATGCATAAAGGGTTGTGTGCAATTTGTGAATTGCAAACTGACTAAATTGATGGCAAAGGGGCTGCCAGACATTTAACCTATAATACAGTAGAAATGCCACATGTCCTTTACATTAAAACTATTTAGGTTTTAGGTGGCTTTTAATGTTATGGCAAATATGGAAAAAAATACCTTTCTTTTGTGGCCAGCATTGATATTTGTTTAGTTTTTTTTCCACGGCGGTTTGTGCTACATTAGTTTCTGTGGGACCATCTGGCCATTCTACGGGTGTAGATGTGCCTTGCGGGCCCATCAGCCTGTCGCCACTTTATTGGTATCTAATTTATAATAGCTGTTATTCAGTTTTCCTACTGGTGATGTTAATGCTGTGGCTGATCCGTGTAATGATTTGTGCTTGATTTATTTCCATAATTTCTATGTGCATCTTCAAGGTTTATTTTTCTGTTATGTTACTATATTTCTGACAAATAATGTATCTGGTGCACCCAAAGCTCTGAAGTGTAAAACTGAATTGGAACAAGTACAGGGGAAAATACAGAGGGGTACATTTTACTGAAACAATGCAAATAGGATAACATTAAAAAAAAAAAAAAATACCAAGGGATCTTAGTGGACTTGGATTGTCTTGTCTATAAACATTGTTATATCCTCAGAATTATTCCTTGGAAAGAGGAGCAGTATCTAAAAATATAATTTATAGCACAGTTTTAAAAATAATGGTTGCATTCCCCAGAACAACTGAGTCCATGTCGGATTCCTGAATGGGCAACTCAAGAGCTTCAGCACTGGACTAATCTAACAACAGAGCTCACAGAGGGCTGGTTTCCACTATCTGACCAATCTGGGATTAGCTGCCATTTGATGGAGTCAATGAGGTATTATTTCTTATTTGTTGTTGTTATTATAAATTCTACTATATATCTCATCTCTCTATCTATCCATTTACCAGGAGGTGAAAAGGGGTTGTTTCTACAATAAGTAAATAATACACTGATTATTAATAAGACATACGCCACACATTTGCTTCATCCCATGTAGGCTTCTGCATGCTGCTCCAGAGGAGCAAGAACAGACAGAAGGTGACACGCAGGAGCTGACAAACAGCCTTGCAGAGCTCTATAGAAACAATAAAGATGGACCGAGCAATGGCTTGAAAGGCAAAAAAAGTTAGTACATCCCTAATATCAGCTATTGCTATTCTAATATTCAATCCATTTGTATCAAATATGTATTCTTTGGTAATTTTTGTAAGGGCATTGTTTACACTACCTGTATGATTGTAAAATCCGGTTTGCATAGTGAATATGAACAGTTTGCTAATGACCTTTGTTCTGTAGGAGGTACTCAGCGTACGCCAGTTCGGCAGAAGATGAAGACCATGAGTCGCTCCTTGCAAATGCTGAATGTAGCCCGCTTCAACGCAAAAGCACAAAAGAGTCAAGCAGAACCAGACTCCTCCGGCACTAACAGAGGCACAGAGAAGCGAGGCAAGAGATGCTCCAGTGAAAGGACCAGACCTGGTCCCATGAGTGAGTAACAAGAAATTTAAACTTACTGTTAAACAGTAGCGTTTGTGTAATATGTGTTTGTTTACAGTCAATAGGTATACTTATGTATTTTGTGTACGTATTTTATCGCAGATTTTAAAAATGAAGAGGAACTGCTGTCTCATTTGAGCCTGAGATATCAACAGGCTGTAGAGGATAAGAGCATCACTCTAATCACACAAGTGCAGGGTCTACTTTCAGTGGTGGAAACCTTCATCAAAAGCAACATCGATACAGGGGTGAGCAAGTTAGATGCGTCATTACTGACAACGTAAGGCTCAGCATTAGTTAAAATGTTTGTACTTGTTGACTATTTTATTGTCTCTCTCCTGGCAGGCTTCAATCTTATATATAGTTAAGAAGAACCTCCTAAAAAGCACCCAAACCATTCGTCATCTCTATGGAGATACTGCTGATGCTGAGAGTAAAATCAGAGAGTATGTATTGCTTGTTAATGTTTTTAATGAAACATAACGGCACAAATAGATTATTATTATTATTATAAAATAATGGTTCAAAGAGATGATTATTATTATTACTCACCTGCGCAGTAATACCAAAACTTTGAATCTCATCTGTAGTTGTCAGCTACAAGCAATTCTCAGACTTGAGTTGTGCAAAGCCATGTCTCCAGACGACCAAGATCATGTGGATCAGTTGATAGAGGAGGTAAGATGTTTTTTGTTAAAAACAATAGTTATCAGGCTACTCAGTATATGACTATAATATGCTAGTGATGGAATTTAACATGAAACATCACACTAGACTGAACTTTCCACTGTTATTTGTCTCAGGTAGCCGGAATGCTGCGGGTAATATCTTTGACAAAAGATCCTGTTTACCTGTCAAAGTTCATGCAGGAGGAGGTTTTGCCATTGTACGTATCTGAACTCTGACGGAATGCAAATTATGAAGTTGTAATTAAAGCTGATCCTGTTGTAATTAGGGTAATGTGTTTACATATGGCATGTTATAGGTATCTGAATGGCATACCTAAGGTTCTGGCTGACGTCTACTACAGCCTTGGCACCCAGCTGCCTGAGGTACTCCTTGCAGTCCTGCCTGCTGATTTTTTTAGTGATGATTCAATGGCAAAAGAAAGTGTTTCTGTAAGCTCTCCGCCAGTGTCAGCCACACAGAGCCTAGTCTCTAGTGTTGGAGATCGACTTGAAGAGTTACGCAATCGCTCTGCTAAAAAGAGGAGGTAAGTAACAAGATGAAAGGATATTATTATCTCCCACATGTGTGGCAGAATTGTACATAATATATTGTTTGTTTCCTTTCAGAACCAGCATGCTTACACGTCATAAGAGCATGTCAGAGGCCCAGCAGAACCTCCGGCAAATAGAGATGCCCAGGAAATCCACAAGACAAGTGAGTATACATCAGTTTTAATGTTTTGATGTACATTTCACTAATTTAAGTATTCAATGACATTACTTTTTTTTCTCCCACAACAGACAAAACCAAAGGAATGTATTCAACCAGAAAAGCTCAATACAGGAAGCCAACCAACTCAAAAACAAGCAGTTCAAGGCATGTAATTAAATCTTACTGCTAAACACGTCATGCCTCATGTGTAATGTGACTAAGTAGTCAGTTATTTTAGTAATCAAGAATATTTTTCAGAAGTGACAAAGGTGAGGAGAAACCTCTTTAACCAGCAGACAGTGTCTTCGTCCAAGAATGCAAAAATGCCCCGGAGCCAGTCTGTATCAGCAGTAGATACAATAAAGAAACGGAAACGATCACAGATGGAAGATGGTAATAAACGTTATGTTACAGTATGACAATACACTGATCTGAATCTGATCAGCGTATTACTCTATTATTATTATTATTATTATTATTATTATTATTAATAAAGCTTTTTTTTCTAATTCGAGGACAACACTCTTTACTAACCAAAAAGGTATCCGAGACGCCCCTGCATAAGCAGGTATCAAATCGGCTATTACATAGACAAAGAACTAGCAGGTAGGTTTCACAACTGAAGCAGTAATGCTTTTTATTAACTCCTTTAGAACATGATTTTGTCTATTGCTCTTTTAACTCCAAATGGTAAATCAGTACCATATGTTGTATTTGTCAGGAATTCTGGTGACACTGATATGGTCATTGTTGAGGAGTCTCCGGTTAAACCTTCTTCAAGTAAGTTATTTTTATTTTGTCACTGCCTGCGAAGCATAGACCCCACACAGGGATTCAATTCAATAACATTTTATTTATATAGCGCTTTTAGCAATGGCCATTGTCTCAATGCAGCTTTACAAAATCAAAAGAAAATTATGGAAATATGTATAACTCATAATCCTCAGATTGTCCCTGATGAGTAATCTTAGGGCAATGGCAACAGTGGCTTTTTGTCGTCTCGTGTTGGCGTCATCCATAGGCGTTCTATCACCTGTAGTAGTCATGCTTTTTTTTTTTTTTTTTTTTTTTTCTTGTCTCAGCTCATTCTAAACCATTCAAGGGAATTTGACCAAACATTGACAGAGCCTTTATTAGGAAGCATAGACATGCAATAGTTGTTTTATTTTCTAATACTTTTTTTTCTAATTATTCTTTTTGACATTAACAAAATTGGGGGTGTCAATCTGCTCCCTGAAATTCTTCTTAAACCTTCAATCTCAGGATAGGCGTCTTTTATTTATGGTGAAAGCCACTTTAATATGCAACTTGAAAGAAGCATGATCTGATAGGGCTGTGATGCTAGTTTTGAATTGCTTGCAGGAACTGTTTAGGGATGATAAAGTAGAGAAGAGGATGAGAGTAAAATGTACAATCGTTCAATATTTTAAATATTGCCACCCTTCTGTAATTCAACATCAGTACATGAGTTTTTGAGAACTGCTTTTGTATTCAATATGTTTGTAGAGGAGGATTTGTCCAAAGAGGCACTCATTATGCAGTTAAACTCAGGCTGTTGCAGAACTGGTTGAACGTGCCAAGACACTTTTCGGGGGATTTTTTTTTTGGGATGATTCAATGGCAAAAGAAAGTGTTTCTGTAAGCTCTCCGCCAGTGTCAGCCACACAGAGCCTGGTCTCTAGTGTTTGTATGAGGGCACGGTGGGCGCTCTCAGTCTCCATCGGGGAAAGTCAGCCGGTAGAGAGACAGAGGGCATCAACATTTTCTGGAGTTTGAAGTCTGATTCTTGTGCTGGCCACAGTTTTCTAGATCATCAATTTTCGTCTGTAGTTTTTCCACTGCCTTCTCCACAGCGGTTACTCAACTGAAGTGACCCATACTTTTATTTCAATTAGGACTCTGTCAATAATGTCGAGCCGAGAGCTTACTGATTCATCCATACCACTCATGCATGGTGGCACAGACTTGACTTCAAACAGTATCTGTTCCATAGTTGTTGGGCTAGTTAGCTCTGAGATACTGGTATTATATGTGGCCATCTGTTGGAGTCCCTTTTTCTTGCTGATAAGGGAAGTAGTTGGCGAAAATAATAGGGAAATTTTTCAGTGTGGTTCGTGCATGACTTTGGAGGGTGAATTTATATATGCTTGCAAGAAAAGTATTTGGATAAACCCAGAGCAAAGTGTCAACCGGCTATCTTGCGCCGGGTCACATGGCCTCTGTTTTATTTATATCTTGATATCTTTTTTTTTTCGCTAGATTTGAGGAAGAGTCCAAGAATAAAAAAGCTTGCAAGGAGACATTCCAGTGTCTTCTATTCCAGCTCACAACCACGGTCACGAAATTTGGACAGAGTCCTGTCCTCCTCGCAGCTTCCAGTCTCAGACAGTAAAGGTAAGCAAAAATGCATAGCATAATATTTTATCATTTTACTGAGATTCTAATATGCTCATATGCTCTTCTAATCATAGAAGAAAATTTATATTTAACCCCTGAGACCTTGATGTCTTTAAAGCTTATGTAATATTTTAGTTTGTGTGCTCACAATTGCAGGTGATATTAATATTAAGGCTGTTAAGTCACCGATGAGACTTCTTTTTGGTGCTGCTGAGTCCCCCGCTCGCCCTTCCACATCCAGATCAATGGTTAGAGGTGCTGAAGTTGATCGACTTGGGTCTGCAGATTCTGTCTTTGAGGTGATAAATCTTCCAGCACCAATGAACACACATGGTTGTGTATTTAGGTGGTTCTCGGAATTTTTGTACCTATTTAATTTAATTAACGTAATGTCATTATTTAATATTAGACATGTTGTGCAAACATACCGTCATCCTTACATTTTTAAATCTATTTAAGCTATTTATTCTTGCTCATGCAGGGCCTAGACACGTTCCATTGTGTCCTACTGTAGTGTTGAAATGTTTGGTATATCTTAACACAGTAGTATTTTAGTTGACATTATTTAAAACCGATTTTAAGATTATGTATTATTAATTATTGTTTATTTAGATTATACAGTATCTAAATTATGCTTCAGATGAATAAGATTCATCTAGAAAACTGTCACAAAGTAAAACAATTTTAGACCCGTTGGGGGTTTACAGGCTCATCTTGAGAACCACAGTTGTGTACAACACAATGTGTATACTTTTTTTTTTTTTTTTTTTTAAAGATATAGATAGATTTAGATATATTTGTCCATTTAATCTTCTTTGATACTTAGATAGAGGAAGAACATTTACATCAGTTATTTGTTTGATTTTATTTAATATTTTACTTGTGAACAATAAAAAAAATTCTGTACTTTTACCTTGTCAAAAAAGTAACAGTTCATATTTATTTATAAAAAAAACTTTATAAAAGTTTTTTCAAAATGTATTAAAAAATGTAATTAAGAAAAGAAAATCTACCTTACATATGCTGTGAATCAAAGTATCTACTGGATAATTCACTGTATTTTTCACACAGTTGTTTTCACTGTATGTTTCTTATATTATTTATAGAATATTCAATACAGCAAGTCCCAGACTTACGAACAAGTTCCATTTCGGGAGCACGTTTGTATGTCAGATTTGTTCCCAAGTCTGACAAACTGACTCTTGCAGTCCTATCTCACTTATGAGTCAGTGCGGGTTTTTTTTGTTTGTTTGTTTGTTTTTCACAGTGGCCATAAATCATCACAACATTTTTGCAGTTTTGGCGTAGTGATTATGTTTCCAATCGTTCTGTGCAAAAAATTTAATGTTTAATTTAAACGTTTTTGGGCGGTCCTTGCAGAAGCTCTGGGACGGCGCTGAACCTTGCAGAATGTTGGGCAGTCACTCACACTGCGTGTCACCGTGAGTCAAACCGCGTAGGAGAGATTGGAGTGTTGTACCCCTTTGACACAAATATACAATGTAAAAAAAAATCACAGGTTTGGTGTTTTGGTTCCGTATTATATTCTCGCGAGATTGCGCCTTCACGTGGGGAATCCCGGTGACACAGCACGGTTAACTGACCTCGTTTAAAGGCAGCCCCGGGAAGACAACACTAAATAATGTTTACTGCGCGCTTAAACAGATGCCATTTTGTCTCAGAGCTGTATTGGACTGTGAACTCTGTCTCGTTGAGGATTTCCCGAAATTAGGATTAAAGTATTCACCACCAGGACAGTTTTACAAGACAGCCATTTTCTATCATTGTGTTTCCGGACTGATTCATTGAAACCGGTGAGGCCGACTCATTTCTCCTGCACACCCACACATGCGCACATGTACAATATACCAGACTTTAGACATTTTATAGATTCACTCACTCACTGAAACTATTTTATATAATTGTAAATTTAGGTATCTGGTCCACTGCACTGTCTATTTTTTGTACAATACTCATGAACTACTTCCGCGTTTTGTTCACAACTACAAATGTTCGGAGATCCGCAGTCCATTCGTAACTCGAATGTTCATTAGTCGGGGACTTACTGTATGTAATGGTAATTTTTTTCCAGTATTCTGAAAGGGAAAAGAAGCTCAAGTGCATGGCCCATGTTCTTGTCATTGCCCTGCTGACACATATTTATCTTTTCCCAGAATTGGAATAAAACCCCAAGAAAATCTCCATACAAGCAGCTTAGTTCTGCAGGTGGGGGCGGAACTCCAAGGACACCCAGTTCTTCCTCCAAAGATCAGGACTGTTTCTTTCCTAAGAGCCCAGGCTGCGCTATTGGCGAGAACAGTATGGTCCTCAGAGGAAGTCCATTTAGATCTCCTGCTTCAAAAAACTTAGTGTTGGAAACACCAAAGAAAAGCCCGCTGAAGGGCATTCTTAAAACCCCTGTGAAAAGTTTCATGGAATATGGGTCCCATCCTGGCCCCTCTTTTAGGAGCCCTAACACAACAACCCCAAGGAAAAGTGTGACTTGGTCTCCATCTCCGTGGAAAGGGTTGACAGAGCGACCATTTAAAGTACCAGATTCCCCAGTTTCTGCCATTAGATATTCCCCAAGATTGGTCACACCAAGCAAACTTTGCAGAGATCAAGGTGATATTTTAAAAACTCCTGAGAAATCAAGTCAGCAAAAAAGCAAGGCATCCCCTAAAACAGCACAAAGAAGAATTAATTTGCTTGAAATTAGTGGGAACATTGGTATTGATGAAGCCGAGCTGGGCCAGAGGTCTGGGAAATTTAGAAGAATGTTAAGTTTGCCAGAGATAGGTGACCCACAGAGTCTGAATATTCTTTCTTATGATCATCCATCACCACCATCACCAGAAATAAAAACACCTAGTAAAAGCCCTGGACCAACACACACAATGTGTACACGTTCTGGACGAACACCTCTTAAACATTCCCCTGCTCTGCTTCTTGACAAACCTGAAGGCCTAACTGACTGTTCCTCCTCCAGAAAAAGTATATCTTTGTTACTTAATAAAGAGAGATCACCAGAGCCGCTTCTTGGATCACCATTATCTGGCACAAATCCACCACTGGCCTTGTCAAGTGGGACTGAGCATAATCAGGCCCAGCATTGTGGGCCTTGGACAACAGAAGATATTGATGGACAGAGTGAAAGCGTTCAGATGAAGGAGGCATCATCCTCAGACACGCAACAATTTGACTCCTCTCAGTTCAGTGCTACTTCTACAGAAGAAAGCATTGATATTGAAGAAGCTTCTGTAGTGAAGACAGAATTAACTAGTGGCATTAAGATGAACATTTCTTTCTCACGGAAGTCATCTAAATTCTCACAGGTTTTTGAATCTACAGGCACACCAGCACTTCTTGCCAAGAGTACACAAGAGTGTAGTAGATATGGCTTTCGCCAGACTCCAGATCGGCAACAAAGAAAGGCAGCAGCACGACTCAGTCTTTCCCCTGAGCTCCCAGTGTTCTGTAGTCCACAAGCCTCAGGAACACCTACAAATAGAAAGAAACAGCATGTTGAACTCAACCCTCCTACGTATCAAGTAGAATTGGAAATGCAGGAATCAGGCTTACCTAAGCTGAAGTTAAAGCGTACTGACTCTTTCAATTCCAGTGAAACAGCTGGTTATGCAGCCAAAGGGCTGGTTTCACATGTAAATAAGAGGACATCTAGAGTCGACAGCCCACTTGCACATTGTTCCAAACATCGAGAACCTAGTTGTATATCTCCACCTCACTGCACACCTGGAAAAGGTGGTGTTCAGAAATATATATGCCAGTCTATCACTCCTACAAGGCTCCTTACCAATAGCCCTTCTCCCCTGGGTCCTGGAGAACACATGGCTTGGACCCCATCTCCTCAGAGCCGGGGAAGGTCAACGCCAGAGAACTTCAGGACTTGGCCTCGGAAGAAAAGGGCAAGGACAGGTTTGTTGGAGACCAAGGAGATCAGGGAAGGTGCTGAAATTTTGGAAGACCCAGAGCTTGATGGTGTGTTCAAACTACCAGGGATGGAAGAGCCTAAGGATTTAAAGGATATGTCTTCTTTTAAATATACATTAGGTATTCCATCTAAGCTCTGCTCCTCAGAGGACATGGACTGGGCAGAATCTGTGGTCGAAAACTTTGACAAAAGGGACGGTATGAAAAGTGACGACCTGTCATGGATAATTGGGAATGCATCGCTTGGCTCAGGTAAGACCTTTTACAGATTATCTATTAGCAGATTTATGATTCATGAACTTGTGAAGGTGACGCAAACTTTTCTCTTTTTTTTTTGATACAAATGGTTATTTTAAATCGCCACTTAGGAGATTACGTTTTATTACAAAAGTGCAGGCTTTCTGCTTAAATTTTAAGGTGCCAAAAATAATTGGACTTTTGGTTGCTCAGATCTTTTCCTCATTATTTCACTTACAAGGTAGCCTACAGTTTTATTTGCTTTTGCATCTTAAATCTGTTGCTGTTAACTGTCAGTGTAAAATCCAAAGAGCTGTCACTAGCAGTGAAGCAAAGCATCAGTGCACTGAAAAATCAGAAGACAACTGCTCATGATCTAAAGTATTGTGTCAAAATATCATCTCATGTAGAAATGTTTTGCTGCTGCTGTAACTAGTTTTCTTGTTACTTGTGATGGCTGACACAAGCAACAAAATGAAAGTGTATAGGGCTGTAATTTTGCTATTATGCGCATGCTTCAAAACTTATTGGACTGTACTTTCACCCTTGGCTTGCTCATCAGAGACAAACTCATTATTATCTAGACACATTGTTCTCACACATACACACTTCCATAAATTTTCTTTTCAAATTTTCTTTTCATTTTTGTGAAGCTGCTTTGAGACAATGACCATTGTTAAAAGCGCTATGTAAATAAAATTGAATTGAATTGATAATTTGATTTGAAATTTATAAAGGAAGTAAATAATAAATGGAAGCATATCTCCAAAATAACCAAAGACTTTGTAAGGCAGAATATTTTAACATTTTGCAATTTGGCCAAATTAATCACCAAAGGCATGCAACTTTCTGAAGGCAAAGTACAGCCCAAGAACAAGCAAGAACTGAAAACAGATGAGGCAATGGCCTGGCAGTGGATATTGTGCTTACTATTGCCTTTGTATTGTAGAAGCCAAAATCAAATGATTTTTATTGTTTTTACACAAATGCGCAAATATTTAAAAGAGTACACATGACTGTAGATGTTTGAATTTTATTTCCATCACTAGGTGTTTTAAATTGCTTTTAAAGCAAGGCATTTGTTTGTTTTGTTAGCATTTAAATCGTATGCTTACGTCACTGCTAAAACAAAAAAAAAAGGCTTGTGCATAAGAAACATCTTTGTAAACTTGATCCTCCAATGTCCTTGTTCCTTGATTCATCCAAGTGCACTTTAGAGATTATTAACTGTTGATTGAAAATACCAATAACAGTAGCACCACTGTGAAACTTTCAATAGCTGACACTTCATCTAGTTTTATATGGATGCAGTGCACCAGAAGGAACTTGAAAGGTTTCTGTTTATATTTAGTAGGAATCTTATCTGATACTACTCCTGATTTTAAAAAAAAAAAAAAAAAAAAAAAAGGATTTTAGCTAGCTTGTCCCCCTAAAGAGGTTATTGTCTGACTCAGCTGCCTATTTGTAACAAATCTCTGCTACTTAGTTGTCTGTACTGTGTTTATCTCCTCTCCTATGTTTGGTTACCAAGCAAGGATGAAATTTATTATAGGTTACAGATCATTAGTCAATGCAAACAGCATCAAAATGCGGAATGACAGATGTGTTACTCTGCTGTTTTCAGTACCAAAATTATTTATCCCCTTAATGAGATCTTCAGTACTTAGTAGAGCCCCCTTTAGTGCTTCTGAGGGATCTTGGCCCATTCCTCATGGGCAATGGCTTCTAGTTCAATAAGATTCTTGGGTTTGCATGCTGCAACTGCTTTTTTCAAATAGCAACAAAGTGTTTTTTATTGGATTCAAGCCCGGTAACTGTAATAGCCTCCCTAGAACTTCTGAAACCAAGTCTTGGGATCATTGTCCTGTTGGGAGGTCCGATGATGCCAAAGTTTTTCCTGATACTTGATTAAATCCATCTTGTCCTCTACATGCTGCAGGTTTGCTGTGCCAGAGGAAGCAAAGCAGCTCCAGAGAATCACATAGCTACCACCATGTTTCACTGTAGGCAGGGTGCACTTCTCTGCTTATGCGCCATTCGTTCTCCTCCAAACATTCCGCTGATTCATCGCCCCAAAAAAGTTTTGTTTCTCCCGTCCACAGAACAGAATTACAAAACTCCAGTGTCCTCCTTTTTTTATGGCTTTAACATATTGGAGCCGACTTTTCTTGTGTTTTTGGGTCAGTAGCGGGGTACGTCTTGGGGTGTTGGCATGGAAACCTTTAGGGTTCAGTATGTGCTTTATAGTGCAGAGTGAAACACATGCTGCCACCAAATCTTTCTGTAGGTTTTTTTGTCTGAAAAAGATAAATTAAATCCAGTGCATGGATCGAGTTAGTGAAAAATTGTCTGCTTTACTACATGCAACATGCAAGCCAATTAGTGCCCCTTCTTCTGCCAGAGACCAGGACTCAGTGGATGAATGTCCTAAGTACTTTAAAGACAGGTGGCAGGGAGTCCTCACAGAGTTTATCGGTCAGGAATGGAAGCAGAATTTCCCACCTAGAGACTTGTCACCTAATGTTTACATTAGGAGAACAGTAGTTGATGTCTCTAGGAGAGGAATTTTGCTACCACACCTAAAGTTTCCCCCTACATGGGGCAAATATGCACAGAAATAATATATCTATTCCAACATGTGCGAAACGATCATTAAGTGTTTACGTGGCTAATATTTATCTATTAAAAGAATTGTCAAAGGACATACACCACAGCTTTGATTCTGAATGAAAATTCATTCCAATTGGGCCGGATCGGGCCAGACTTTTCAGATTGAGTTGTTTACATTAATAATTATAATTCAGATTTAGTTCTTATTTATGTTATATTATTAATGGAGGGTTAGAGTCCATGTTAATGCACTGAGTGCCAGTGGTAGAGTCTAATCAATTAATCATAAATTATGTGCTTTTAACAAGCACACAGGTAAAAAGTACTTATTAAACAAAAGAAAGAAAGGTCACCACCGAGTCGAACCTGCCTAATGTAATGTCCTGCCATAAACTATGGAGGAAAAAAATGGGGAGATTACTGTCATAACATTGTAAGGACATGCTTTGTTGGCTTCAGTGGAAAATAAATTTAGCAAAATTTGGACATGAAATATAATTTCCCCTCGTTTAATATTTCTATTTTTATCTCCTACATTTAGATACATAAAACATTTATTTATTTACTCATTTTAACGTATTTAAAATTTATTTATTTTTTAGTGCACTACCTGTTGTCTTGATGGAATATGTGGGTGATTGTTTCCACAGTGGTCACTCCTCCACACTCCTCCAAAGTGAAGAAACCAGTTACTGCCAGTGGAATCCTTGCTCTCACACAATCACCCCTTCTGTACAAAGGGAAAAAGGCTTCTGTTACCAAGGAAACCACACAGTTTGACGGTGAGATGATTCTACCAGTGACGCGATGATATAAGAGGATATGTACTTAAACAGTGACTGTGTAAATATTAAGAATATTAAGATTAGAGAGGAAAAACACTTAATATTTTATTCGACGTGCCACAGTAGGATGCTTCCACACCTTTTTATTTATACTTATAGATAAATAAAAATTATTTCAGACATTGAGTATAACCCTAAAGTCTGGTGTTACACAAAACTTTAATTTTATATTTGTTACCTGAACTTATGTTTGTACATTGACTTACCTGCAGTTCTGTGATCTTTTCACAGAAACAAGTGGAAACTCTGGTATACACACATTTAATGTCTCGCCTGTTAGCCAACCACGCAGACGCCAGGCTTGTGGTAGGACGTACAGCCGTAAGAGACTGCTGGACAATGAAGGATTTGACGAACCTTAACACTTTGACATCTGTGACATTAGCATTTCGTGAACATTCTATTCTCATTGCTTGTCTTAATGGTTTTTATTCTCTGTGTATACGTTAGGATTTTATGCCCTGTTGTATATATCTTTAATTATGTGAAAAATCTAAAAAACTGGTAGCTATTTTGTCTTTTTTTTGTGTGTTTTGTCTGGGCCAAGTTTGTTTTCATCAGTTAGTAAATTGTTGAACATTTTCTGCAATGTAATTCTCTCTACTACCCATTATGATTAATTTCTCATGCAGTGTAACACAGATGATGATGAAAATAATAATAATAACTAATAATAAGCAGTAACTTAAACTTAAAATATAAATTTTTGGTAGATGCTGATAGTGTCATGTTGTTTTATTTTTTCCTATGGCAGTGGTGCTATCTTAATACCGCACACAGGAGAAAAGTATTATTCATACCATACTCAGGAGAAAAATATTATTTATATTTCTCATTTCTGTCTGCCTCTGAATAAGTAGAAAGAATAGTTGCAAAAAATGTTGAGCGATCACTTTCAAACACATGGTATTCATTGTGTTAAACTGTGAACTAAATGTAAACATGAAACAAATAATTTTAATAAAGATTATGTTCTTAAGAGTCTTTGTTATCCTTTAGAATCTTAATATACTCTGCAACACATTCTTTGCATGTAGTTGTCTTCCAAAACAGCAAGGCCCAACTGCTTACTGATCTACAGAACCTTTATAATGAGGCCATCTACTGGGTATACATTGAACTGCAACAGACCTCCTACGATCTAGCAAACCGCACTTGCACCTTAAATTATTAAAGGCTGAGCTGACTTTTAGGAAGATTACAGAGATAAGTGCACTGATTTATTAAAATTCTTAACCTCAAAGTCCACTCATTGGATTTTATTTGAGTTATACAGCCAGTGGAATATGTCCATTAATTGATTAAAAAGATTGATTGTTGCTCTGATGTACTTCCATTTTAAAAGTCAAAACACCACAGTATGCAAACCTACTTGTTTTTTCTAAAAAATAAAAAAATAAAAACGTACATCAAGAAACACTAAACTGATCTTGATGACAACTACATATACATACACACGTCTGACATTTGATGACTGAAATTCAACACAAAGGCTAACATCAAAGAAAAGCCTTGATAACATGTATTATGTAGACTGAATATGCTGATCGGAAGAGCTAAGAGCTCCAAAAAATCGAGAAAGTGAAAAATACGAGTGTTCTTGTCGATTACTGTAGTTACGGTAGGATTTATGAGCATACTGTGCATGGACCCGATGACAATTGCTGACTGTGTAAATCGGGTTAGGACACATGCCTGCCGTTGATGCTTGTCTCTCACCAAGCAAAAAAACAATTGTGTTATGTATGGTACAAAAAAAGATAGCCTTCCTCAAGTTGTCAGTTTCATGTTTCAATTCTGATTGAACTCTCAGCAGGCCCTCTGTGGCTTTGCATGTGCCTGGGCATTCCCCATTAGCCCTCTAGACCAGGTACAAAACACCACCTGAAATGGGTTCTATGAGACAGGTTTTCTGACTTTTTAGGACTTAATATCAGAAGGCATCCTGTTTGTCATTCTCACCTTACAGGTTTTTTTCCTTAGGGACAGAGGTCTCACTGGAAACGTAGGATCCATTATTAAAAACAAAGGGTTTCAGCTCAAAATACTTCTTTCTTCAGTAGGCTGGTAATTTCCCTCTGATTCAACAGTTGGCATGTGTTAAGCAAACCACCATCAATTGTCAGTGTTCTTATAACTAGTAATTGATGGATAATTGATTGCATATTGAGATTCCCGCGACCCTATATACAGGATAGCGATATCGACAATGAGTGAGTGAGAGATGAGTGAGTGATTGCATCTCATCTCTCACTCACTCATCGTCTATACCGTTTTATCCTGTACAGTATATAGGGTTGCGGGGGGGCCTGAAGTCTATCCCAGGAAACTTAGGGCACGAGGCAGGGTACACACATTGGACGCAGTGCCGATTCATTACAGGGCACACGTACACACACCACAGGCAATTTGGGAATTCCAATTAGGCTAATCTGCACATCTTTGGACTGTGGGAGGAAACCAACCAAGCATGGGGAGAACATGCACAGTCCATGCACACAGACCAGAAGCAGGAAGCGAACCCAGACCCAGGAAGTCCAAGGATCCAAGGCAACACTGCTAACCACTAAGCCACCGTGCCACCTAATTCATTGAATATATTGCATATTTGCATCAGAAGGTTTAGGTTGTCAGCAAAGTAATTAACCCTTACAGCAATGACTGAAAGTGTGGCATCATCGGTCAGTACAGCTGACCATCTTTCATACTGATGCCTTGAAAGGATAAATGTACTGTAAGATTATTATTGTCAATGAATCCCTTAAATAATCTATTGCAGAACTGTATATAAAACTCTTTTTCTAAACTACTGGACGTTGCATACCTAATATCTGACATCTGTTCTCACTCTATCACTGTGTTCTCAAGATGTATGGAGGTTCTTCTCTCTGACGGGCATGTCTTCAGTGAGCAGTCCCATTTCTTTCTGCACCACATGCACACCATGATTGCACCACGACAATCTGATAAGAGAAGGTGGCATCCTAGATTTAAAAAAAAAGAAAAAAAAGAAAGAAATCCAGCTACCAGATGTATCCATGCATAATGAGCTGGTCAAGATGGAAGAATTTCTTGAACATCTTTGAATCGCATGATCGAATGGTAAAAACCTGGTAGAAACAGTTTATGAAATGCTGCTTCCAATGCTATATATCGCAGACAAGCTGGTTCCAGATTAACATTTGTCTAGTACTAAATGTTATGACACAAACTGACTTGTATATTTTTATACAGCTGATTAAATGCTGGCGGCACAGTGGTTTAGTGATTAGCACAGTCGCCTTGCACCTTCAGGGTCCGGGTTCGATTCCCACATCTTGATGGAGTTTGCATGTTCTCCCTGTGCTTGGTTGGTTTCCTTTGGGTACTCTGGTTTCCTCCAACAGTCCAAAGACATGCAGATTAGGCATATTGGTGTTCCCAAATTGCCTGTAGTGTGTGCGTGTATGTGTGTGTGCCCTACAATGGATTGGCACCCTTGTCATACCCTCCTGGGGATAGGCTCCAGGCCCCTATGACCCTGTATTAAAGATATAGACGGTAAGTGATTAAATGCAAATTGCTTTACTTTGGATTTAAATATACTCTTGATATTAACTGATTGAATATGTAAAGACAATCAATACCATTCTATAACCGCAGTGAGAAAAATGAGAAATACTTAAAGGATTTAAAGGTACATTAGGAAATATTAGTAGTACCTTTGTAAAAATCCTACTACAGTGTCTATAAAATGATTGACAGAAATATTAAATGTTTTCCACACGGTTCTTCTCGGCCACTCGTGCAATTAAAAAAAAACTACAGCTTAAAGCTGTTTTTATCATTTTTTTAAAATCGTCAAATCGACTATACAGCGTTAGGTGCGCGCGCGTTTGTGCGCGGTTACACGTGAGTAGAGGAAGGCGGGGCTAAAGCGTGGCGCGGGCTTTGGATGTTAGTAAAGCCAGAGAAGCTAGTGGAGCGGAACAGACCGAAAATTATAAATATTTACTTTGAAAGCGAATCAATGCACTGTTAACCCAGTCACTCCAGAAGCACGCGTCGAATTATCTTATGGGTGATGGTGGATTAATGTGAATTACGGCGTAAACGCGATCTACACGGTAATGTTTTCCTTACGTGTTTGCTAACTTCAGCTCGGCTAGCTAGTCGGAACCCTGCTTTCATAACCAACAGAGTGTGTTAGTTGTGTTATTAATGAACAGTCGGATATTAGAGACGCGGGTGAAACATTCAGGCTTTCTGTTATAGCTGACTGAGACTCACTACGCACACGTTGTTTTTATTTAAGCTTCAACTAGCACACTGTCCAGCTGTTTCCTCACAGCTTAGCTTGCTGTTATATTGTTTTCCTACACCAATGGTACGAAAGGCTACATTTTGCTCTTTATATATATATATAAAATTGACATTAATTCCAAGCTACATAATTGTCATGACTAAGGTACACTACAGTTGTGGGTTAGTGTTAGTTAAGCTAGTCAACAGGGCCTAAATGAAGTTAGCTTAGCAGCCGTTATCTCAGTACGCTTCCTCGTTTAGTGTGGTGCTGCTTGGAGGACTGGTACGCTTCACTTCATCTCCTTTAGTTATATTTTTCATTAATACATTTCCTGAAAACTGTCTTAAACGGTGACAATCGGCAGATGCCCGTGTTAGCCTAGCTAGCTGAGTTAGCATGCTACCATTTTAAGGCACATCATAATGCCTACAGTGAGCCTGAGTGGGAAATGTATGGCACAACAAGCTCTGTGTGTTGAACCTTTTCCGGTTGTCTAATTCCTCTTTTATTTTATTTGTCTTTGTCTAGATGGAGGATATGGAGGTGGATGTGCTGTTAGGAGCAGCAGGGCCAGTTGGTTCTGTTGGTCTTGAGGTTCCCATCATCATCCCTGACTCTGGGAGCAGCACAGAAGTGGAAGAGGATGAAGAGACTGAAAGGAGACCTGAAGGAAGCGCTCCTCCTACTACCAGACCACGTCTCTCAACAACTCAGATTGTCAGAAGAAGGAGAGCTAGGTGAGAACACGTTGCATGCAAGATCCAAAAAAACAACAACAAAAAACATGCAGCGTGAGAGTTTACTAGAGGTGCCCAAAAAATCTATACACACGTAAACATATATGCCTCTCTTCTGACACTCAAATGATGGCATCAACAATGGTGCGTCTACTGACATTTTTAAAGGACACGTAATACTACATATCGCTGTAATATATAGGGATGTATAACAGGCATCGTTGGTGTTGGAGTGAGACCAGAACACTTCACCAAAACATGAACATCCTCGCCCCTTAAATATAAAATGAAGCATGTTTGGAGTTAGTTAGACCAAAAAAAAAAAAAAAAGTATGATCTTTTTATAAGCACATTTATGGCTCTTTTTTTCCAGCATTATATAAGAGTCAAGTGACTGTCTGGCTGGAGATGCAAAAAACCTTGGGAGATTCTGCATAAAACACTCCCCAGTCCGTATTGACGGGACAGATGTGGAGTTTGTGACATGCTATGTGTACTTGGGTGTTCAACTAAACAGTAGACTCGACTGATCTGTTAATACTGATGCAGTTTATAAGAAGGGCCTGAGGAGACCCAGCAGGATGCTCCAAATGCTTTATCATTCTTTTTTTTTAAATTTATTTATAATTTTTCTTTTTTTGCTGGTGTATGTTGGGGTGCAGGCATCAAAAAACAGGATGCCAACTTACTAAACAAACTCATTAAAAAGCCCAAGTCTGTTGTTGGGCAGATGTTTGCTTTGTTAGAGGATTTGGTTAGGGACAGAATGCTGCCATTTATTCTCAGACTCAAAGTGATGAATGCATGTCTCGTCCCTGGTAACGATGCTCTTTAAGAAACTTTCAGCTTCCTTAAAGTATCAGTACAAATTTTATTTGCAGATATCCAAACACATTCTCGTACCGTATTTACAAATTAAGTGATGTAACATGTTCACACCTTGGTTATTTATTTTATTTATTTTACAGTTTTTAATTATTACTAATGCTATTAATTTTAATATGTAGTTTATGTATTACTGTGTTTTTGTTGTTGTTTTTTATGTTTATTTAATTGACGATATGTATTTACCATCGTCAATTAATCAATCTTCGGTCAATCAATAAAAGTAATCTTATCTGATCTTATTTCAGCACAAAATTACCTTCAAGTACACTTTAACTAAATGATGTTTATTTCCATGTCCATTAACCTCATCTATCTGTTTTCCTAATAGTGAAAGGTGAGATTTTTTTGTGACTTTTATTTTCTGAACATTTGGTTGGCTTGGCATTGAAAGAAATCAGCCTTTAAATAGAAATATTTCTTCATACCAAGCCATTTTGACACAAAATAAAAAATAAAAAAAACTAATTTTGTCTGGTACAGTACTGGGTAGTTTAACCAGCATGTTGTATCTAAATCTCTTTCAATTACAGAGCAGGTCTACGGTTCCAGTATTCCACACAGACTACACATCTGAACAGAGGCCCTTTAGACTTCCTACTTCGTGTGTCAACAGGAAGTGATACGGAGCCTCTCTCAGGTAGCACAGATGAGGTGAGCGACTCTGAGGAGGAAAGACAAAATGCAGAGACAGCGGATCGGATACCTGTAGGGAATGTTGCACCTGTACTGAACATCAGCCAGCCTTCTTCTCTGGTCATACCTCCTTTTCAACAATCCGGTGCAGACACCAGCCAGCCTGTTTCTCTGGTCATCCCTCTGCTTCAGCAGTCCAGTTCCACAGGTAGACCATCATCTGCCTTACTGATCACTTTGTCATGCAGGCATTAGTTTTAGCAGTATTTGGTGATTACCATGGCAACTCTAGGCCCTGTATATCGGAGATAAATACATTTAATCCTCCCTCACTCATTCATTTCATATACCGCTTACCCTGTACAAGGTTGAGGGAGGCCTGGAGCCTATCCCCGGGGACTCTGGGGACAAGGTCTGGTACCCTGGACAGGGTGCCAGCACACTAACTTACACACTACGGGCAATTTGGGCACACCAGTTATCCTACTGTGCATGTCTTGGGACTGTGGGAGGAAAATGGATTACGCAAAGGAAACCCACCAAGCGCGGGGAAGTACATGCAAACTCCACACTCAAATGTGATCCTTTAACAGTCAATTAGAACAAGTAGAGGAGGCGTCTCTGGTGGCTCCTCATGTAGCATTAGTGTTCAGGTTCAGTGCTTCAGTTAAAGCTAACATTCACAAAGCTCACTCTCTGGACCTTTGCAAAGGCTTATTAACACCTCACTGCATCCTCTGGGTTTATATGACATCACTTTATTCATTTTTTTAAAACTGGAATGTACACTTGTAATGTTTGTGAAATAGGGTGGGAACTTGTGACTTTGGTTTGAAGGAGAGACTGGAAAGGTTTTTCATTCGCTGCTGATTTGTGAAATACAAAGTTTGTGGTAGCGCTCATATTAGCATAGTTTTGTATTATTACTCTTTTTAAAGATCTGTTTTGCTCTATTGTTTTACTTGTTTTGTTCAGTTGAAACATTTAAAACAGAAAATGTCTCTTCAACACAGAACCCATTGTTTCTGCTGAGGCTGATGGGCCTGTCCTGCTAGTTCAGTCTGAGGACAGGGTAAGTTGTAAGAAGTGTGCAAAGTGTCAGGCATTTTGAAAGCTGCTTTGTGTTGATCTCTCATTGTTTTTCTCTATATAGGCTGATTCAGCACCTACAGAGGCCAATAAAGGTGCTTCACCTTCAGCTGCTGTGGCTGCGAATGATGAAGGGGATGGAGAGAACTGCCCTATATGTTTTGAACCCTGGACCACATCTGGTGAACACCGTCTGGCCACATTGCGATGTGGCCACTTGTTTGGCTTCACCTGTATTGACCGCTGGCTGAAGGGCCAAGGAGCCAAATGTCCCCATGTCAGTGTCTCTCTCTTATTAAAGAATGGAATAAAAGCTAAAGTGGTCACTATGTTATACACTGCCTGGCCAAAAAAAAAGACATTTCAAAAGGTTCAATTTATTGGGCTCCATCAAGAAAAAAAATCATAAATGGAAAATGCTTAGTTAACATATATGGTAATGAATCAACAGAAAAAAACATAGCTATGTTTAGTAGTGAAGGTAAGAGTTTTTCCATACGTACACAATGTGGTGAGAAATCTTACATTGGGACTAAATAGCTGTGTGGCCACAGGATAACCACTTGTTAGTAAGGCAATGGGAAAGGTCATGTAGTCTGATGAGTTCAGAACCGACCCTATACCAGAAAGATTGATGTGTCAGTGTAAGAAGGGAAGCACATAAAGCGATGCACCCATCATGCATAGTGCCAACTTAACAAAGTCCTGTTGGCAGTGTTGTGATATGTGTTTGCTGCAATTGGTCAGGTCAAGGCTCAGCAATGTTATGTGGCAATAAAATGAAGTCAGCTGATGACCAGAATGTACTAAATGTCCTGGGTATCATATCAATGGAGTTTTTCTTTCCTGCTGACACAGGCATATTCCAGGGTTCAAATTGTTAGAGTGGTTCTGGGAGCATACGGAATAATTTTCACACATTAACTGGCCACCATATTGTGTGCTGTTATCAAAGATAAAGGTGACTGAATGAAATCTTAGACTGTGCGACTGTTTTGTGGCCAGACAGTGTAGTTGACCAACTTTTTCAGTTTCTTAAGTGGTCTACCAGTATTTATTATATAATTGTTTTGAAACAATTCCACAAAATTGCACAGCAGTACATTTGAAACCCTTTTTATTCTGTTTTTCTGTAGTGCAACAAGAAGGCCAAGCGGGCTGATATAGTCTTATTGTATGCACATAAACTGAGGGCAGTAGACAACACTGAACAGGAGAGTTTAAAGAGGTATACTAATTTGGAATTGCAATATGCCTATTTGGCTTTTGGTTTGAGTCTAATTATTGTGGTGTGTGTTCATTTATGTTTTATGTATAGATCTTTAGAGCAAGAGCAGAGTTTGCGGAGGAAGGCAGAGCTGGAATCTGCTCAGTGTCGTCTTCAGTTACAGGTTGTAACAGACGAGTGTGGTAAACTCCGCAGAGAGGTTCAGGTATGAGCTGTTGTCTCATCACATGACACTTTAAACCTTCAACATTGAGAATTGTTTTTCTGTGTTCCTCCATTTTGCTTCCTTGTTCTGTTTATTTATTCTAAATAGATGCTGAATGAATGCATCAACTGTAATGTAGCTTTTCCTAAATAATAGTTATCAGGTCTATTTAAAGTTATCCCTGTTATTTCACCATTCACCAGTGTTTTTGCCAGGGGTTTTCTTTCTTTCTCTTAATTCCCCCCTCCCCCTCTCTCTCTCATGCAGGAGCTGAGGATGTTAATGGCACAGAATCCCTCTAGCTCAACTCAGTCTCAGACCTCTACTCTCTCTCTGTCTCAGAGACCTGATTCCTCAAACAGGGGAAATTACGTTTTCTCCAAGGCTGTTCTTGTTTCTCAGGCTGGTGGGTGTCGTGTGCTGTCCTACTGTGAACCCCTCAGTTGCCTGTTGGCTTCTCAACCCTCCCCTCATGCCTCTCTGGTCCCTGGTGAGAATCTACAGGAACCTTGTTTAAATTGTCATACGTATTCGGACACCCAAACTCCCCTTTTCCTCACTGTATTTTTTCCGCTATGTCTCAGGGTTTGGGGTGAAAAAAATTAGTGCTGTGAATCTCAAAGCCAGTCATTACGTTCCCATCCACAATAAGCAGATCAGAGGCCTTGCCTTCAACAGACAGCAAGATGGCCTCATGCTTTCTGCTGCCTTCGATAATACTATCAAGCTCACAAGGTATGAGGCTCATTTCCTTCAGCCGTATGTTGCTCCAGATTTGAACAGTACAACAGCAATTAATGATCTAGTTATTTTAGAACTGTCTGGTTACGGATAATTGAATGATTGCAGCAACATGACCATACAACGGGGGCAGAACACCAAGTTCATCCACCAAATATGTTTGGAAAATGACAAAAAAAAAATTTTGTTTTTCCACCAAATGCAATTAAGCCAGATATTTTAATAAATGATGTATCCCCCATAGGCAATGAACAAAGTACATTGTTATCAAAGTGACTGACGAGAATACTTAACATCATGGCACTTAATCATGTATAAATTCTGTGTAATTATATATTATGGTTTAGTCCTTTTGAAATAAAGTTATTTTTCTCCACAGCTTGTTTACCAACACTGTGGTACAGGCCTACAACACCGGGAAACCTGTGTGGAGCTGCTGTTGGTGCCATGACAACAACAATTACATTTATGCTGGTCTGAGTAACGGTTCAGTGCGGGTGTTTGACACACGGGACACAAGCACTCACGTGCAGGAGCTTGCACCCTTTCGTTCCAGGTACATACAAAGAACTAATGCAACACCTGCAAGGTTTTTTGCTATTTTTTGTTTCCCCTCAGCTTCTGAAGATTTTACAAATCATTGTAATAAGCACTCTTTGGGTATGGTTAGTCATTCCTGGGACACGTATTATGTCTGTCCGGATTTAGCTAATTTTGCAAATAAATCTATACATATGATGCTTTTAGGGTAAGACTGCTTCATTCAAACTTATGTTTTTGCCATTGCATCCAACCATTAAGAATATATTTAAGAGTATAAAGAAGGGACAATGAGTCATTGTGAAGAGAAACTTTTAAAAAACACAAAATATTTTGGTAAGACCTTTTGGAGACCTTCCTTTTAACTCAGACGTAATAATACTGCTACTTTACATCCTGAGATTACTGTATAAGCGATTATAATTACTCACAATACCCCATTCATGCTGTCCATTTCTGTCATGCATCTGTCTACCTAAAAATAATTCACAGTTAATTTGAACAGATGTATAGTGGAGCACTGAAACTGTTATAGCACACAATTTTCTTATTTGTGTCCTTGTGAGTGAAGTGAGTAATAGGGTGATGAACACCTTCACAAGCAAACATTTCACTCTTAACTGAGCAAAACAGCTGCTAGAATCAGGTTGTTAATTTGCAAATGACAATACTATAAACTACTCAATAACACACTTATTACTGACAGCCGTCAGGCTTCCCAAAATCACTACCAATACATCCGTAATTGCCAGAACATTTACATGCCGCCTCTCCACAATAAGAGCTCTCATTTCCTCTCCATAGAATATAGCATACATACCCTTTATACAAGCAGTTATATGGAACTTAACAGTTTAACTTTGTGCTGGCAGGGGTGTGGCCACTTTGTTTGGCTTTGTTTTGACTCGGACGCGAATAAGGTCAGTGGGAAAAGATTCACACCTGAACAGAGTGTGGATAATTAATGACTGTGTGTTACTGTGAGTTGGTATTTATTTTCTGTATTGTAAAACACACGCCCACACCATATTGCTGGCTTTTGAGGTCTGCATGTGCATGTTCTCCCTTTCGCAGGCTGTTGTGCTCTCTTTTTTTCAGCTTACAGCACGTACACACACACACACACACACACACACACACACACACACACACACACACACACACACACACACACACACACACACACACTAATTAGCCATATTCTCCTCAGTCGTGTCCCCCACCCTTACACCACAAACTTAATCTCAGTCTCTACTTTTCTTTGGTTTTAGATTGTGTTTAATCAGGATGGTTCATTTAAGAAATATTTTAATGATGTATTCATTTTTATATTGATTGTTAGTTACCACATGCACAAAACAAACTCGAGCTTAATTAGAACTATTGAGTAATTGTGCCATTTGAAATACGATTAATTGATTCGATAATCATTAGATTAATCGATTATGAATATGGTCAATAGTTGCAGCCCTGTTACAGAATGTTACAGAATTTTTAAATATTGTCAGTTATGGTTAACTTGTTATAGAGGCAGTTTTGTGTCTCTGCAACATCCAGATGAAATACGGTGAAATTCTGACATTAATGCATATTGTACTACAACTTTGAGATTTCCCATAATTTATCCCTGAATTTCTTATTTGTGGCTGTTTTATACATAGTTGTCCAGTTGTGTCCCTGTCCTACCTCCCCCGTGCTGCCTCCAGTTTGTTCCCCTGTGGGGGCCTCATCGCTGGCTCCCTTGAGGGAGGATGTTTCTGGGAGCAAGTGGATGGAACCACTTATCGACAGCACATTCTGCCTTTAGAGTCAGGAGGCTGCACAGACATTCAGGTGCAACCTGAGAGCAGACATTGTCTAGTCACCTACAGACCGGGTGAGCATTTAAACTCTTCCTCTGGGCTGATTTAAAGAATTAATGATTGCACTTATTATTTTTAGTTTTTTAAATCCTCCAAACACAATTTATAAACAATGTTTTGCACATTATTTAATTTCACATGTTATTTGCAAAAGCATTTACATTAAGGCATTTGGCAGATGCTCTTATCCAGTTGTTTTGTTTTGATTCTCCCTGCTGAACACATGGAAATAGCTATTTACACAATTAATGCATTTAATAGTTGTTTAACAATGTGGGAACAGTGAGACATGTTATGCAGGAGTGTTTAGGATAATATAGATGGGAAACAGTAAACTAACCATAAGCAAGACTTGCTTACCTGCTGTTGACTTTCAGGTCGCACCAACCCTTCATTGCGTTGTGTTCTGATGGAGCTCAACCGAAGTCCGCAACAGGACGCTGCCCAGGCACCTGTCTGCTCCTGTTCTCCTGTCCAGACATTCACTGCTGGCTCGTCATCCAAGCTGCTTACAAAGAATGCCGTGTTCAGAAGTCCTGTTTCCGACTCCACTCTGGTGTGTGCAGGAGATGAGGGCTCTAATTCTACCATGGTGAGTGAACATTTGTGTGCGTTCAATTGTACAGTGTTTTAATATGGGATAATATTGATATGGAATGCTAATGTACTGTATACATTTTATTCATTTCTTTATTCTATTTTCTTTTTTTTTCTTTTTTTTTTTTATACCTCAGGTGTGGGATGCCAGTACTGGAGGCTTGCTTCAGAAACTTCCTGCAGACTTACCAGTCATGGACATCTGCCCTTTTGAGACAAACCAGGAACACTACCTAGCTTCTCTAACTGAGAAAATGATTAAGATCTATAAATGGGAGCAGAGTGGCTCAGATAGAGCGATTTTCTGACTTGGCTTCTTTGATTATTGCAGGATTTTGAGAATGTGGTCGGTTAAATCTTGACATGTTTTGTTGAAATCACGGGAATATCTTAAAAGCATCTTTTTAATGTGATTACGTGATTATAAAGGCAGGGCATGTGACTGGGTTCAGTTTACCTAACAGATTATGTGCATTGTGACGTTTACCATAAATTTTTCACTACAATTTTACATTAAGTTCATAAAATTTAGAAATACATCTGCAGAGGTATGGTTTGTTGCAATTAAAATATACTTTTTTTTTTTCATTATCATTGCTCTATTTTCTGCGTACTCTTGCCCCACTGGTGCAGTTACAACCCAATAATTCATTTAAGAATTCAATAAACAAAGACACATGCTATTGCATTTTCCCTGTGATGGAAAATGTAAATGTATATATGTAAATGTTTTTAAATGTTCTGTGATTGTACTTTTTAATAAATGTGTACATAACGTTTTACTGTGGTTGAATTTTGAAAATTGAATTTTCCACCTCTGCTTATGGCAATTCATTTCTCAAATAACGAGTATTGTGACTTGTATTTTCTCAGGAAAATAAACTTCAATCACACACCTTTTAATATTATCCCACTTTTAGTATAATACAAGGTGGAGAAGGTTGCCTCATCTCTAATAAGTTTGATGTGCAGTTAAGTGTCGTCATTCCCAGTGTATTACACCTGCTCGGCCTTTGAATCGGTCAGATCTGTGTAGAGAAGGTGAGCGGTGATCTTGGTGTGATGTGGTCTACGTGGCCTCTCTGTGCTCCAGCTCACTCACGACACCACTAACACTTATTACGGGAATCATGATTCACTACACTGTGTCGACTCTTTCATACAGAACAGATCAACTTCTGGCAGTTTGGATCCGTTTGATTTATGGCTCAGTGACACGTCCTGGAATAGAAAAACGTTGAAGGGCTTTGTCATTATTTTGACTCAAGTTGTTTTACTTTCAGGATCATGTTTCTTTAGTTTTTTTTTCTTTTTTTAACATTACTCTTCTAGTCAAAAGTTTGGAGACACCTTATCCCATAGACTTTCCTGATTATTTCTTTCTACATTATAAAACAATGCTGAAGGCATCAAAATATGCAATAATCTCCTTTGATATTGAGATTCTCTGTAAAGCCTTAAAACAGCTCTAATGTGGTGTGCTGTTAATTGGTGACTTGAGGCTGATGAACTTTTAAATGAGCTTTTCCTCTGCAGCAGAGGTAAGTTTTGGACTTGTTTTAGTGGCACAAACTGTTCGAGAACAGCTGACCTTCATGCCTTACTGCAGAGTAACAATTGACTGTGGTTGTTGCTAATTACTTAATTTCATATATTATTTCACAGTTTTGAAAAGAAAATCCAGTATTGTTCTAGCATGTAGAAAATAAATACAAACTTGTTTCCAAACTTTTGACTGGTACTGTAAGTGTCAATATGACTTAACACAGTGATATATTATTTCCACCTACTACTTTGACTTTTAATATTTTGTCACACTTACAGTAAATTGACAAAATGCCCTAGTGGTTATGTGGGTTATTGGCATATCTCCACACTGTTAAGTAAATTACATCAGTGTATGGCTATGTGGCAAAAATATTCAGTGCTTATGGAAATAAGCTATGTATTTATTTATAAAGCCACAATATTTTTAAATAAGATAATTAATTGAAATAATATAATAAGAAAAATAAGTTTTTACCTATAACTTTCATTTCAGGGCTTTTGTATAACTGACTGGCTGAAGTAAATAAGTTATATAGTAATGAATGAGGGGCATTAATGAATGAATGAAGGGCATTTTTCACTTATTCATCACTTATTATAGGCTCAGTTAGGGCTTTCATAATAAAATTTTTGTATCAATAAGTCAGCACACGACTTTATACATAAAATTCATCAGGATAGAATAAAAATGGGCCATAAATGGGCAGAAAATGCAGTAAAGTAGGCTTTAAAGAGATACAAAGATAATGTTATATAAAGAGACATATTTATATCATCTGTACATCTATGAAATTGCAAAGAAACAAACTATTTAGATACAAAAATGGTGTGGATAGCAGACGTTGATTACTTTGTGTGTAGAAGAAAAGAAGAAACACCGTTTAAGTTCAGAGGGGTCGTCCAGAATCGATTCATTTGACTCCCTCGAGACAGCCTCTCCAAGTGAACCGACTCCTTTCCGGATCTTCCATCTCCACACACAAATCACTCGCGTCCGGCTGCCGTAGGCTCGCTCGCTCCGCGTAGGTAGTGAACCGAAGATGGCGGCTTGTAGACGTGTGCAGCTTCTTTTATTGCTTCTAGTCATCCCTGCTTGCATTCGCTCTGCCCAGGGAGCGAAATCCCTCACCAGCCATGCTGAAGTTAATGCAGGAGACAACGCTAGCGAAGGTAAAAACGCCGAGCCGAAGCCTGGAGCGGCCTCTCAATCCCGCCGCACCTCCACCGGCTGGAGGCTGGCTGAGGAGGAGGCCTGCCGAGACGACGTGACCAGACTGTGCTCCAAACATTCCTGGAACAACAACCTGGCCGTGCTCGAGTGTCTGCAGGACCGGAAGGAGGTGAGGAGAGCACCGTGAGGCTCGCTGCTGTAATTAGTTTGGGTGTGCCGGGAGAAATCCGCCAGGCTGGCTGCCGTTAGCCGCTGTGCTATCTGCGCAGGTCTGAGTTAACACAGCTGGCGTAGGAGGAGGACTCTCCACTGCCACAGCTAGCACTTGAATCAGATATGAGCCAGGATATTGTGCTTTTAATGATAAATCATTATTTAAGCTGGGAATCAGCTTACATGCTAACATGAGCTTTGCTTTTTCAGCCTTCAATAGTCATCTTGCTAATTGTTACCGAACACTAACTTATGAGACTGAACATGGTAGCCAATGTTAGTTAATATCGCAGCAGCAGCTTTGGTTGACCTGTGACCGTTTTGGTTAAGTTCATGTAACTTGGTAGCTAGGTAGGCACAGAGCTAAAGTATTTGCACCCGGAAACTGTCGGCTTCAGACCATCGTCAAGGTACCAGGCTAACCATTGAGCATGCAGCACTGCACAGTAGTGCTAGTTCAGCCTGGTGTACACATCTCTTAAAGTTCTGCAGATTCATTCTTCTGTCATCCAGGTTTTATTTTAATGAATGTTTTAACATGGTTTAAGGACTTTTGGAATCTAAACTTGACTTGTCTTTTTCAGTTCCACTCATAAATACTTTTCAGTGCTTTCTTTTGATTGACAGGGTTTGGTGGGTCTCAATATGACTTGAATTTTTCTACTTTAATCATGTTCGCTGTGGAGGAAAGTCGTGGGCGAAGCAGGAGCTGAATCTGTGTTTACTCTTTACCATCCACATGATTTCCCGTAGTCCGTGATAAACTTGGTATTGTGTAATGGTGCAGCTCAACCGTGCCACTGTCTAATGGGACCTCTGTTGAGAAAACAGGAACACGGACAAGACAAAACTATTTGGTTCTGTTGGAGAAATATCTCTTGGACAGAGGGGTAGGGATCCCAAAAGAGAAGATGAGATGGCAATATTAGATTATTCCTATATTAAAAAATTTTGACTGTTGCCCCTTATGTTGCTCCCTTTGGCCCTGGTACGCATGTAGTTTATACAGGAGAGGCAGAATGATAGTCTTTGTTTTTCCTCTGCTACCATACAACCACTGTTTTTACACACATACACACACACAGACACACACACACACACACACACACACATTTTGCTTTGGCAGAATTCTGCAACCTTTTTTCCTTCTTGGCCCCATGTTACTGACATGTGTGAAGATTCCTTGGTAGTTGTTTCCTGTCTAAACAGAGCTAGTCATTCTGTGCTTATTTCCAGCACTTTGTGAACGGGCACCAAATGATCTATAAAAAGATGGGGTTGCTTTAATGAGAGGCTTCGCTATGGACTGCGCGGGTTGCAGAGGCGGTTTGATGTTGGCAGGTTTATGGAATGAGGGGGTCGCCCCTTTTTGGAAGACTTTTCCAGTCGTGACAAGAATATGTATAATATTATCAGGGGAGTTGAAGAAGCCTATGATTTTCCATCATTTCTTTGGCACTGGACCTCGTGCTTGCTGTGAGCCATCCCACAACAACAGTGATCAAGTCTTCTAAAGCGTTGTTTAAAATTTATCCTACATTTCAGTGTTGAGTTAATGTAGTAGCCTAGTGGAATTTGATAGTCACTATCAAATTCAGTGTCAACTTTTTCTCTTTTTTTATTTTTTTTATTTTTTTTATTTTTTTTAGTACGCTAATTTTCATACAGTCTACTGAGTCGCATGACCTTTTAGATTTTCACCTTTAGTGAACTCAAAGTTTGATTGTGAATGAGGTTACGAAGCAGTGAGGTGGTACTCCTCTGAGTCTTCCTGACACTTTTGTTGATCTTCTGTTTGAATTTGGTCTCAGCTGTTCAAAGAGAGGTTCCTGTGAGGCTGAATGGAGAAGAGGAGATAATGATGACAGAATCCTCTCCAGGATCGGCGTCCATGGAGAGGATTTCCAAACAGCTGTATTTAGCTAAAGTGGTGGACTTGGTGCACTTCAAAGGTTTTAATTTGATTTGGAAGACAAAAAAACCTATAGGATTGTTTAACATTGTCTGGTCTGTGTAACAATTCCAGTTCTTCTGGTTTCTCATGTTAAATGTTTGAGGCACATGTTGAACATAGGATGCTCCCTTTTACTGTCTAGCTTTGGCAAAGTATTGTACATGAGACTCCCTGGAGTTTCATCACATGAGGGAAATCGTGTAGAATCAAACCCTGTGAGAGCGCTATAGTAAATGGTTAATTTCCTCTTCTTCATTTTTAAGAACATGTTCTGAGTGACACGTTGAGTGAAACCCGAGCCATGGACGCAATCCACACAGGCAAATATGCAAATTTGCAGCACACATTCCTATTTCTGTCTAGCTTGTTCAACCTGAATTGATTTCAGGTTTTAGAAATTTAAACGTCACTCATGGTTCTATTCTTATTTTTTTTAACAACTATAGGAATGTATATGAAAGGTAGTGTATAGCTCCCTCTGAGCCATGCCTCACATTAATCCCACTGCTCTCCTTGTTATGAACTGACATGCTGCTGGTAGGGAATTTTCTGTCGCCTGTCAGTCCTGTAATAATTAGTGAGGTGTATTCATTCCTGAAGATGTTTTCTTATTGGTGCCTTAAGAAGACCATTCTTATCCTGTTGACCCAGAGATCCGAGCCGAAATGCAGCTAATCCTTAAATCCCACCTAGTCATGAAAATAAACACGAGAACCATCTGTCATTTGAGATTTTGACAGGCATGGTGGAAAAGAAATGCAAGAAAAGTGTATAGAAGGTTTGGTTGTGGAGAAACATACATGACATGGTTATAGAAGCATTTTTATTTTTGCCTACATTTGGCGTTGCTCTCCCAAACAAACAGATCTACTATAGAACTTGATTCACTGACTTGCCGCAAATTACGGCAGAATCATTTGATTCACTTCCTGTTTCTAAATGCTGTTCTTCCTATTTGATGTGGTTGTGCACACACTGTATGATTATTTGCTGTGAAAGCCAAAGCAACTTCAAAAATACAAGCACCACAGAAATTGCTTGGAGGCTGAGAAAACCGCGCTGTACATAACATATGTACTGCAAGTTGGCAAACCGCAAGCCCCGCAATTAGTCAATAATCAGGGAATCTGGTTTAAAATTGCATAGTGTGCAATTGGGTTTGCTTCAAATTGGTTCTACAGCATTTGATGGAGAGCTTCTGCTGTTGAAGTCTGTTTAAAAAAACAAGCAAAAAAAAAACATAATCTATCACTAGTACGGGGTGTATGTCCTTTAATGATAAGACTAAAAGCTTCTAGAGGTATAATCAGTTATAATAATTTTATTATTAAAAAATATTTTTTAAAACTATATATAATCAAGTTCGTGTTCTGGTCTGCGTCCTTCTGTTTAATCCTGTATCATTCTTTACAGTAATAGCTTAGCCGCATCTACAGTATGTTACAGACCACTTTGTCAAGAAGTAGTTGATTAGCCTAATGGAGAGCCACAACCAGGGAGAACATTTTAACAGGGACAGTCGAAATAATGGTTCTTTCTAACGGTTCTGCCATTTGTTTGTTATGACACAAGGTCATAATAGTAATCTCAAAATGTTAATCAATTGTATGTGTTGCATGGGGCAAAATAGTAATATTAAATGCAAATAGTAGTTTTTTGGATGACAAACAGCTTCCTGGGACACTGTGTATAGCGTGGAATGACGCTCAAAGTCCGCAGGATACACCGATGCTAGTTTACTGTAGGGTGTTTATTTTTATTTTTTTTACAGTCAGAGATAATTCAGTCTCGTTTTCAAGTACAGAGAGAGAATGCAAAAAAAAGAAGTGCTCAGGGTCAGAAAAATGGCTCATATGGTCTGACCTCGTTATTAGCTGCCAGACCTGACCTCGTCATTAGCAGCTGGAGTGTTTGGTGAAAACACCCCCACCCCCCAGCAGCTATCTCCTGTGTGACACCAGTGTGGTTTGCCTGCAATTTGTGAGCATACAGTCTTCCATGTCACATTGTCCACGCTTTGTGTGTAAACACACAATGCTTTTCCTGCAACGCTCAGGTCTGCTTCATCATCTTTCAGGCCTGATTGCATTCTCGATTTGATTTAATCAAAGGTTGAACAGTTCTTTTTCTTTACTTGTATGACAGACACTGTATTCTATTACCTTTTAATAATAAATAAAGTTGTTACAACACAAAGAAATATAATCAGTTACATGGGAAAGTGCCCTGTAAAGAAAAATGTTACTTTGTCTTCAGTGTCCACTTTCCAACTTTAAGTTTCATTGGCAGAGGATAAACCTCAAAGTCTTTCTGCATTGTGTCTGACATTGAGAGTTTTATAACATTGTGTTTAGTTCACTTGTATGACTGGTAAGTATTTCTCTCCCTTGTTCTATCTGTCAGCAGTGGGAGAGAGGGAGTGGCTCGAGGCTGCTCAGGTGCAGATGAAGGATTTGTTGGAATTTTTAAGTTCAGAGTTCAGACTGTGAAAATAAGTATGTTCAATAGGAAGTATGTTCAATAGGAAACCTGTTCGCCATGTTCCATAGAGACCTAGTTAAAAAAAAATTGTTGCTGTTGAATGAGTTTGTTGTCCCAGTCAAGCATGTTTTTACCCATGTTACACTGAAAAAGTTTTTTGATTAGTGATTAGCTTGGCTCTCATGACAAATCGTTTTTTAAATTTTTTTTATTATTATTATTTTTTATTGTGGGGACGAGAACCTTGCCCTCACCCTTTGTTCCCATTTATATACACAATAGCAGAGCAGGAATGTGCACAAAGACAACTTGTTCAATGCTCAATACATCTGAGCTTTCCATTATGTGCTTTGATTATAATCTTACAAAATAGGTTTTAGTGATGACTAGTCTCAGTTCCACTATCCTCTCTAACTAACTCCACAGATTTTGTTTATGACAAAGATCAGTTATTGTTCTGATACGTATTGACCGGTTTATATACAGTGTAATAAGAGTGGACGATCTAGTGCAAATATCATGTCTGTTTAGATCATGTTGGATCAAAAGACATGATGGGAACACAATTGTGCTACAGTTCTATACACCTTCTGTTATGAGTGCCAAATTTACCTGTATTATTTCAGATCTAAATCTGCTGCTTTCAGCTGTCTGCACTATAGACCATGATGCGCCATATTGCACACTGCAATTTATTGTATAACTTTTTATGTCCTACATCTTAGACTTATTTTACTGACTCACTCATTCTCTGTTTATCGATTATCATGTACATGTTCACGGGAATGCTATCCCTCTGGGCGCTAGTCGGTCTACATCCTAGGCGAAGTGCCAGTCTGTTGCAGGGCACAATCATGCACACTCCACACTTAATCACACACTATGGGCAATTTGGAACGCCAATTAACCTAATCTGCATGTCTTTGAGTGACCGACAGATAGAGTTTTGTTTTTTTGATCCTAAAGGAAACATAAAAAAAAAAAGAAAAAAAGCAGAGTACCCAGAGGAAACCCTCCAAGCACGGGATGAACACGCAAAGTCTACATACACAGGTCTTGAACCCATGGGCCCTCAGGGTCACAGTGCTAATTACTACACCAACGGGCTGCTTACTTATTTTACTGTGTTTTTATTAAATTTTATTTTCATTTCATACATTTATTTTACTTTAATTTCTTTTTAAACATATTGCAGAAATTGACCCCAAAGTTGACGTAGCAACCAAACGGACAACCTGGTGTTTCACTCATGTGCTTTCAAGTATCTGACTTTCGGCACATATTAGGGATGCTTTAGTTCAAAGTTATGAATCCAGTTTATCGTATTTCATCTTGACATACCGGTCTTTGCAAACAATATTTTGTGAAATGCAATGCAGTTCTACATAACTACTGTTAAATATTTTATGCACTAGCGCCTCCTTGTTGTCAGCCATGCTGGTGTGTTGGGGAACAAAACCATGATGAAGACCAGCATGACAGTATACCAATGTACAGTAGCAGTCCACACCAGGAAGGTGATAGGGGGAAAAAAATGTGAATTAAAAAAAAGGGTTATTGTACAATTGTGGTGTGTTTTTTTTTTTTTTTTTTTTTTTTTTCCTTTTTTTTTGGGGTATTATTGAATGAATCCAGTAATTCCTGATGCATCTCAGTGAAAGATGTTTGCATGACCAGTTTCTCTCTAGATGGCACAGTTGGTCAGAACTGGTCAGAGAGAGCTGTAGGTAATCACAGCACTGATACTTGACAGATGCAATATTGTTTTAATACAGAAATTCGATAAGCAAGAAATTAATATCGAGTAAGTGACATTTCAGACAATATATGGGCTACCATTGTTTATTTTTGTTCTGTTAGCAGAAATAGATACTAGAAAAGCTTCACCAACTTTATAGCCTCTTACATCATATTGATTTGTACATTCCAATTAAAAGTGCATTGATCCTTTTCATCTTCATCAGACAAGCTTTCATATGTTATGTTCCTAAAACATGCAGTATTTTTCCATCTCTGCTGATGATTTCATTAACGTACATTCACATGCTTGCTGGTGATGTCACAGTTGTATTAACTGTTTCAAATTAGGAACTGGAACAGACGAGAGGAGTGATGGACACTGAAATGGCTCAGTATGATTATAGTTAATTAAAAACACACTTGGAATGCTACTTGAGCAATCGAGTTAGTGGCCTAGAACAAACTGGTGCATAACACACAATACATCATACATCCTTAATCATCTGAATTTAGGGTTCAGGTTGAACAGAGTTTGTTATATACTCTTTAAAAATCTTTATTATTATTAATGCACTGATATCTTGTAGTTATTGACTAAGGATTGTTTGACCTAAGTGCTGAGTACCTGAAACCAAAAACTTTAAAAACCTCTTTTTGTTTTTTTTCACCCTTTAGGAAACCGAGATTGCAGCCAGTTGTAATCATGTAAGTATCATATTTGCAGAGTTTTCTTGCATGTCAAGTGCTTCATATTGTTTTAGATTCCTGCTGCTCCAAGCTCAAGATATTTATTAGCATGGGTTTTATCCATATGCTCTATTTAAAACTGATTTTAAAGCAGTTTGTTTCCTACTTGTGTGCATAAGCTGTTAAACCCTTAAAGCCCAGAGCATTTTTTTTGTATTACTATGTTTTAATAAGTGTATATGGGGCAGGATCGTGCAATATAGAGTGACAATTTATTTTCATCCCGACTGAGACAATACAATGGAATTAAACGTATTTTATTTTAACCAACTATATAAATGCAACTGAAAATGGGTCTGAAAATTCTGAAAGAAATAGCACAGATACATGAGCACATTTTTTTTATGGTTGTTTCTTTGACCAGACATGATAAAAGCATGAGCATTTTCAAAGTGCAACCTTTTTGTGATGTTATTCCCATATTCTATTGAATGTAAAGTTTGTGTTTTAAAATGTTATTTCAGCACAGATGCAATTCAAGGTCTAATGTTTAATTTCACATTTTTTATTTTATTTATTTATTTATTTATTCCCAGCTTCTATGGAATTACAAACTGAACCTGACGACAGACCCGAAGTTTGAGTCTGTGGCAGTTGAGGTCTGCAAGAGCACCATTAGTGATGTGAGTACCGTTATGTCAATATCGGTCTTAGGTTTTAGATCAAATTATGGAGCATTTAAATAACGTGACCATTTATTATTTATTTTTTTAAATGCAGATTAAAGAGTGTGCCTCAGAGGAGCGGGGGAAGGGCTATTTAGTGTCATGTTTGGTAGACCACCATACCAACATCACTGAATATCAGTGCAATCAGTACATCACGAAGATGACCACCATCATCTTCAGTGACTTCCGGCTCATTTGTGGCTTTATGGACAGCTGCAAGGACGACATCAACGCACTGCACTGTGGGAGTGTTAACACTGGGGAGAAGGTGAGGCAGGACCTTTCAGGACACAAGCGCTAAATGTCAATCTTAACAGAGATTTAATGAATGTGTCCCAGAATGAAGCCTTGATGTGCTCCACTGGCCACATATCAAGATTTTCATCTTAATTGCACAGATGACTCATGAGCAGATTAACCAAAAAAAAATCCCCGCAACATTTTCCAGTAATTTCTAACTTTGTATTAATGCCAGAACGTGTGATGGGTATTTAATTGAGTTGCTGTAGTTCAGGGGTTGTGGAATAAACACCTGCATAATAAATTATATTAAGTTGAATCAAAGGTGCACCTTTACGTATTTTTATTTTATTTTATTGCTCTGAATCCAATTAAAAAGCTGTTAAGCTCTTACAAAGGAGGTTATTTTTCCTTATATAGCCAATAATGATTTTATTTATTTATTTTCTTTTCTTAGGATATACACTCTCAGGGAGAGGTGATAGCTTGTCTGGAGAAAGGGCTGGTGAGTGAAGCCGAGGAACAGCCAGGGCGTTATGTGATCAAAGAGGATTGTAAGAAGGCCATCATGCGTGTGGCTGAGCTATCGTCTGATGACTTCCACCTCGACAGACACCTGTTCTTTGCATGCCGGGATGACCGCGAGCGTTTCTGTGAAAACGTACGGTTTGTGACTTTGAATATTTGCAGTGCACCTTTCACTGGTAGACTGGCGTGATCATCTCATTATTTTTGCTCATCTAGACTCCAGCTGGTGAGGGCAGGGTCTACAAATGTCTCTTCAACCACAAATTTGAAGATTCCATGTCTCCGAAGGTGTTTAAATTCTCTCTTCTCTCAGCAGCTTATATGGACTTATTCATTCTGATTATTTACAGTGATAAGAAACCTTCATGGGTGTGGAAATTTATTCTCTTTTTTTTTTTTTTTCTCCTGATTGATAGTGTAGAGAGGCTCTCTCCACGAGACAGAAGTTGATAGCACAGGATTACAAGGTGAGCTACACCCTGGCCAAAGCCTGCAAACAGGACCTGCGGAAATACCGCTGCAATGTAGATACCACATTACCCCGTGGCAGAGATGCCAAGGTGTCCTACTTGCTGCTGTGTCTGGAGTCCGCTGTTCACAGAGGTAAGGGTGCGAAGAAGCGCGTCGGATACAGGCACATTAAAAAAAAATCTTTCTAAAGGTTTTTTTTTTCCCCCCACAGCCAATCTGTCTCTTGATTTAAAGTGCTAATTGCAGCAATAGGTTACGTAGTCATTAGTACGTTAGTCATCACTATTCATGCCCAATAGATCTGATTCTCCAACGTTGTGTAAAATTAGACTAATGTAATGTTTATGTTGATAATGCTCATGTAACTGATTGCTGATGACCTCGTTCTGGTATAAGAGGCAGTCTTATCTTCTCTGTATGCCAGGGCGCACTGTGAGCGGTGAGTGCCAGGGGGAGATGTTGGACTACAGACGCATGCTGATGGAGGATTATTCGCTGAGTCCTGAGATTGTGCTGCATTGCCGCGGGGAGATTGACACACACTGCTCTGGTCTGCACCACAAGGGCCGAACCCTCCACTGTCTCATGAGAGTGTCTCGTGACAAGGGCATTGTAGACAACCTCTGTCATAAATCTGTGAGTGAGCTTTAGATTGTTACGATGGCTTTGTCTCACAAAGGGGTGTGAGGGCAAATAAGGAGATCGAAGGTGCAGGCCTGAGAAAGCACAGGGCTGTATTTGTTTGTGTTTACTTCATGGCATTCTCAACCAAGAAACCATGATCTTCACATGCACAGGTTCTCTTTAGCACTTCCCTCATGCCAGCTTTTCAGCATCTCACTGCAAGGTGTTTGTAATATAAATAAGACCTTGTTAATCGCACATAGGTGTCGGTGTTTATTTATTACCCACCCCTTTTCTGAGAATCAGACCACTGCCGCCAAAATGACCCAAAATAATAAGTTTGTATTCTGTCTGAACTCCTGACTATGGTCTTAAAAATTTGAGTCCATAAAATGTTTAACTGTATATGTGTGTGTAATTGGAAATTTTGTATAAATTCTCCTCAGCTCCAGACTTTGATCCAGGAGACTGATCCCGGGGCAGATTACCGGATTGATCGGGCTCTCAATGAGGCCTGTGAGTCGGTCATCCAAACCGCCTGCAAACACATCCGTAACGGAGACCCCATGTGAGTGAACCCAACCTCATTCCTCTTTAGTCTTACCACTTTTACAGTATGTGCCAAAGTGTACAGTACTGAAATGAAAAGACGAACAATATTCCCTTGTCATCTGTGAGTTTATTTCTTCTGAAAGAAACTAACATACACTTCGAACACTTAAATTACACATGCCGTGGTAAATCAACTCGTGTTGATTTGTTTCACAACCTCGCTGTAGACCGTGTTCATATTGTGAGCGCAGATTCTCAACCTGTATTCCCGAAACAAAAGTTGTTGCTGCAGACTCTTGCAAAAGGAGATGATTTGCTCGTGTAACGCAGACACAGTTCTTGGCGGATCTTCACAGTTGAACACGCTCTCCTTTAACATTCCCCACAAGTAGCCATCAGGGGAATGGGACGGGTGTGGGAAGGAATTGTTCTGCCACCTTTTTGAACTCGGTCCCCATACACGATTACTTTCGTATGAGCGGAAATATTACTCAAATATGAATGTTTTCCTCAGTCGAGAGACTGATTTCCATCAACAGATGAACAACACAACTTCCTTTTCGTTACTGCCAACACGTGTGTCTGCAGCTTTGCCCCATTGATGAACACAAATGCAGGAGAGTTTGAGTACTGTATATTTTGCCGCATACTGTATTACACAATCCAAACCATAATGATTGATGATGACTGCAGTTGTTTCTGTTTTGTTTGGAGAAGATAGTTATGGCGTGTCCTCTTGTTTTTGATATAGGATCCTGTCTTGTTTAATGGAGCATCTTTACACTGATAAGATGGTGGAAGACTGTGAGCACCGGTTGCTTGAGCTGCAGTACTTCATCTCCAGAGACTGGAAGTGAGTGACCAATCATATGTGGCAATAAAGGTTTCAACGGTCACTGGTTTCGTCTGATTTATTACTAGTTTGAACTGAAGAATGGGCCGGCCTGTGCGAGCCCACATGTTTTTCCTACTATGCAAATCACAGTAAAAACATTTATGTATTTATTCATTCATTAATTCATTTAAATATAATTTTATAATTCGTATTAATATATTCTGTCACTTACAGGCTAGACCCCATCCTCTACAGGAAGTGTCAAAATGATGCAGCACGTATTTGCCACACTCATGGCTGGAACGAGACGAGTGAGTTCATGCCCCCAGGCGCTGTCTTTTCCTGCCTGTACCGTCATGCCTATCGCACCGAGGAGCAGGGGCGACGGGTAAGAGTGCCTTTTACACACATGCATACCCCTTTCCAGACCCAGCTCTCGATCTAAGTTAACTCTTGCTTCTAACATGCATTGGATCCAGAGTTACGTTAATGAGACATTTGTCTAAAGCAGTGGTTCTCAACAGGGAAGGATCGGAAGGGGGGCGCAAATTGTTTTCAAGAAAAAACAGACAATGCATTATTTGGGCACTGGGTATATTTTATTGCATTTCACCTTTCAGGTAGAATACACATAGAAAAATGGAAAAACGCTGCTTGATTTGGAAGAAAACGTGCTCAGCTTGGGGTGAAAAATGTGCACCTCTCTCTCTGCATTTTTCTGTGGTTCTGTAGAGGCGGAGCTTATTAACCCGAAATCGGCTTCAGGTGGAAGATGACCTGAGGCTTGCGCTGTCCAACACTGAACCACGAATTGCGCTTGTTTGTAAAAATAAGCAAGCGCAGGTGTCCTACTGAATTCTTTAATGGTGTCATGGCTGAGACGCACCGACGCACCCTGCATCCCAATTCGTATAATATCTGCCTACTGAATATTATTTAGGGCGGATAGTATGCGAATGCTTGT
>JAQMYJ010000012.1:20273848-20293745 GCA_030014305.1 Clarias laeviceps
CCACATTAACGACGGCTCTACAAGCCAATCAAGGGCATCTGTGAGCTCGCGTAAGTGGAAGTCGGTGACGTCACGTGGGTCGGAGGAAACACGTGGGTTGTCTACGGCCCTCCCTACTGAGCCCCTAGTGACTGGGAGGAATTGGACAAAATCGGGCAAAAATTAGGGGGGGGGGGAATACATTTTTAAAAAACATAGCTCAGAGAGTGAGAGTACTATTTTCTTTAGTTATGAATATAATTCTGGATATAATTATTTTTTTTCCTTAATAGTTTTTCTTTTCTTTCGACGTGTCCAGATTTCAGACTGAACCCAGTGCTGAGGAAGGCCTGTAAGCCTGACATTCCTAAATTCTGCCAGAACATTCTGAACAAAGCGAAAGATGACATTGAGTTAGAAGGCCAGGTCATCTCCTGCCTCAAACTAAAATATGCCGACCAGGTCTGTTCTAGTGCGCCTCCTCCGTTGTTTTACTCTGCCTTTCAATACATTGTGGTTGACTTCTGATTTGTGTTTGTGAACGTTGTTGGACTGTGTGTGCGCAGCGTCTCTCCCCAGACTGTGAGGACCAGATCAGGGTCATTCTGCAGGAGTCTGCCTTGGACTACAGACTGGACCCTCAGTTACAGTTGCAGTGCACTGAGGAGGTCAGTTACTCCTTCAGCTTCCTCCATGCATCACCAGAATTACATGTAGTTAGTTGTGTATGTGAGGAATAACGTTGCATATTTGTCTCAGATCCCACGGCTGTGTGCAGAGGAAGTAGCAGCCCAGGAACAGACCGGTCAGGTGGAGGAATGTCTCAAAGTGAATCTGCTCAAGCTTAAAAATGAGGGCTGCAAAAAGGTGCCTCATTTGTGTGTCCTACCATTTTAATTGTCTAAAATTCTCCCCAACTATTCCAGTTTTAATTCATGTGGGATGTTTGTGTGCAGGAAGTACTGAACATCCTCAAGGAGAGTAAGGCAGACATTTTTGTGGATCCAGTCTTGCACACGGCATGCGCGCTTGACCTTAAGCATCAGTGCGCTGCCATTCCACCTGGCAGAGGAAGACGTGAGTACTTACTGTCATCTGTAATATGAGTCCTGAAGGGAGTTCAGAGGATATTAACTTCTCTGTGTACTTTCTCAGAGATGTCTTGTCTGATGGAGGCCCTTGATGATAAGAGAGTGAGACTCCAGCCTGAGTGTAAGAAGAGACTGCAAGATCGCTTGGAGATGTGGGGCTACGCTGCCAAGGTATCACACATGTAGAGATGAGCGAATCCGGATTCATCCGGGTTAAATAACCCCGTCCTTTATATGACCCACGAATCGCGATTCCTGCTCTTTATTTACTCGGATCAGTTGAGTTATCTTGTTGCTAACAACAACATGCATAAATACAAACTGATCATTAGACAATTCAATTGTTCTCAGTAGTTGTTAGTTAGTGACTGTAGGATACGCAGGACTCGCAGCGCGTAATGAAACAGCCGGATCCCGGAGACTCTGAGGATTCATTGAGCGCCCCTAGTGGAGAACCATGGCAAAAGCAGGCAGAATCCGTTTCACAATGATGTAACAAACCGCAGCTGTTTCACTTTTACAATATTGTGTGATGAGACGTAGGGCTCTATAATCAGATTTTATTAACACCAAACATATTTGATGATTTATATATGTGATGCTTTATCTCAGTGTATACAATGATTGTATTATATGCATGAAAACTCAAGTTCAAATCAGTTTCATCACTTGACCTTTTTTTAACCATCTAAAACTAACTATACCAGATAGCCTATCCGTTTTTAACCCATAAAAAATAAAAATAAAATACCACTGTTATATTTGTTTTATTCATTCATTATATTTGTTGTTGCTTAAACTTATTTCTATGTGCATTTGTCATTAAAATAAACATTTGGCAAAATTCTTGATTCTCGGTCATTTATATTATGGTCAGAAACAAAAAAAGGCTCAAAATACTATACGTTTCCTTGCTGATTTATGTAAACCGGGGGATTCAGCGGATCTGTCGGACTCATAGCTCAGAGTGATACAGCCGGATCTCAGGGACTCTAGTGGAGGGACCATAGGAAAATGCAGTCAGAATCTCTACTGACTCAAGTGACTCAAAGGACTCAAGAGACCTGGATCCGTTTAGTGAGTGATTCAGAGGGAGTCTAATCCTTAAAGGATCCGAGTTTCTCATCTCTAATCACATGGCCAAACGCATACACCTTTTATATAGTATGCGCCAAAATTAGACTTGCATTGCATGTTGATTTACTACGGTATGCGTAATGTAAGTGTTCGAAGTGTGTGCACCGCCTCGCTGTAGACAGTGTTCATGTCGTCCGTGCAGATTCTCTAGCATATCCCGGAACAAAGGTTGCTGCAGGCTCCTGCCAAAGGAGACGATTTGCACACGTAATGGTGACACATTACACTACAATAGACAGGATAACTTGGTTGTTACTTGGTGCCGTCTTATTAAATCTCTCTCAGAATTGTTCTGCCACCTTTTTAAAATCGGTCCCCTTTTCACGACCACTTCCATATGAGTGGAAATAATACTCAATTATGAAAACGTTCATTTGTCGAATGACCCATGTCCAACAACTGCACAACACATCTTCCTTTTCACTACTGGGAGCAAGTGGAGGTGGAGCTTCTTCCCCCGTCGACAAACACAAATTGCCGTTCGAGATGCGCTTGTTTCAGTACTGTATATTTGAGCGCATATTGTGTATATGTATGAGAGAGCATAAAGCATTTTTTCAAGGCTTACCCTAAATAAACCCAATACAGATAGTAAACTTTTAAGAGAGTTGGTAGTTAATTTTGTTATTGTCACTGTTATTATAACTATAGTAGTAGTAATAAGTTTTCTCAATCATCACTTCAAGCAATTTCCTTCCATGTTGACATTTTCTCTTTCTGCCTCCAGGTGGCACCAGCGGAAGGTTTCTCAGACTTGGCCGGTCAGGTCCTTTCTTCTCCTGCTAAGAACTATATCCTGAGCATGCTGGCAGTGTGTGTGGTGCTGCTGTTTTTCATGGGGCTGCTGTGCGGCCGCATCACCAAGCGCGTCACGCAGGAGCTGAAGGACAGGTAAAGAGGGTTGCCAGGGGCAGGAGGATGGGGGGAGACCCAATGTCCTCCCTTCCTCCTTCCCCATCCCACAAAAGGGGGGTGGAGAAGTCAGCAGTGCTCCTCTCTGTCCCTCACTCAACCCGGGCCCTGACTATGGCACGGTGAAGAGGACGGACTGAGACTGTGCAGAAATTCTTGCTACTTGCAGCGGCCATGTTGGGACCTGATTTTACCCTCTTTGCACCGTCCATGTTTTCTGACTGCGGTACTCCTGCCTTGTCCTCTGCTTCTCTGTGACCGGACCTGCCTGCTGTGGACATTTGGGCCGTGTGTGTGCGTCTGCGTATTCTAAGTTTGGTGTGTCGGCATCTTTGAAATATCCTTTCTCCCCTTTCAGCTTTCTCCATGTACCCGAAGCTCCTGTTGCAGTTCTCTTTTTCATTTTCAATTCATGTATTTATTGTTGATGCTTTTGTTGTATTGTATGTTGTGATAGGAGTTTTTACGTATGCTTGGGCTTTGTTGTGCTCATTTGCTCCCATGTGGTCTACTGAGGCGATGAGGCAGAGGCAGCAGGTTCTCACTACTAAATTACAGACATATTGTGTGGTTGTGGGTGCTTGCCATACACTTCAGTTACGCATGGTGACTAGTATATTTGTGGTATTAGGTTTGTGTGTGTGTGCTAGGGTTACGCAGGTCTGATAACGTTTTTTATTTTCATTATGTTAACTGGTATTTTAATTTCATTAGCATCAACATGGGTTGTTCCTTTCAATAAAGTCACGGCTGAGATTTTTTTTTTTTTCTTCCTCTCTCTGCTTAGTTACAGAATATCTAATGGGAGGATAACACTATCATTTGCTTTGTAGTGTTATTTATACATGGTTGACGTTGATGTAGTAGGCATACTACTAAATAGGGCCCTTTGTGATTAACGAAGGGTTAAAAAAACGAATGAATGTTTGGAATGAATGTGTGCGAGAGTGAATGAGTAAATGATTTTTTGTGAAGGTGAATGAAAAGTTCAAGATTAAATATCTGTCTATATGTTTACTTATTTGCATTAAAAGGGTTTAAGATTTTTTTTTTTTCTACAGATGATTGTGTCAGCGATCACAGTTTTGGGTTGTTGATGGATAAAGGCATCCGATCCACTGGTTGTCAGACACACTGTACTCTTCAGATACTAACCGGCCATTGAACATTTAAAGGAAGAGCTTTTCCTGTCTGAGCCAGAAACACTCAGGATCTAGGGGCCATAAAGATACTTTTAAGACGAGGCTTAGGATGCTTATAATCATTTAAAGAATTCTAAATATTACATTGACGAGGTTAATGACCTTTGGATAAACACTTTTTTTTTTTTTTCCTGACTGAGATGCTTGCTAAATATTCCATAGTGGCCTCAGAGTGGATGTCAAGGCACTCATGGAGCTCAGGCAAGCAAAGATGTGGTTCCTACATGGCAATGTGATTGGGTCTTTCCACTGCAGAGACAGACACCAGTGTGATACGGAGTAGTATGTGCACAAGTTAGTCACTTCCTTTGCTTGGATATCTTCCGAGTTTAGCTTGTTAGATGTTCAACACCTGTAGAGGTGTGCTGGTGATTGGGAAGTCTTGCAGTGCCATATATAAAGACTGCTAATAGCATTATTTAATACTTTTTTCAAATCACATGGTTTTGTCTGTGCTTCCTTATCTGTGTATTAATTAACTGTTTTGACGGCCTTAATTTATTGTAATTTTAAGGTTTTGGGTTGGGGGTGTTTTCTGTATGTCTCAGTGTGTAGTAGTGGGACTAGTCTTGAACTCTGCTACAAGGGTAAGAGTAATACTTTTTTTTTTTTTTTTTAATACTTGCTGAAATTGTTTAATCCATCCAGTCAATGTTGTGTGTGTTTTTAAACCGTCACCACCTGCACAACTGAGAAAACCCCTTTTTAAAAATCATGCCCCTTACACCATTTTCTCTTGCATGCGTTCCCGTAATCATCTGCTGTCCTTCTCAAATTACTGAGCCTGTTGTTTCATGTGCAAGTATCTTAGAATAACGAACCTTTAACAGCTTGTTGGTAATTGAATCTGCAACGTTGTTAAAAACATTTTGGGGGTTTTGTCCCCAAATATCTATACCTGTCAACACTTCTAATGTCGTTTCGGGGGGGAAAAAAAAGAGCTTTACAATGGTCCGCGTTCACCCGTGTCTGTTTTTTTCAGTGTCATATACTTTTCAGTGTCATACTTATACTTTTTTTTTTTTTTTTTTGGATAAATCATAAAAAAATCATGTTGCAATGCCATGGGGAGAAGTAAAATATTGTCCATGTACTGTATTTAGCTGTGGTTTTACAAAGAGGTCTCAGTTTTGCTCTTTTTTTTTTTTTTCTTGTAGAAATTGTGACCGTCTTGTACAGTTACTCGTTGATTCTCACAAGAAGCAGATGGAGCCACGCTTCCCCCAGCTTCACTGGTAATGAGAATGTTGGTTTAGGAAAATTGCCATGGTGTTAAGCAGGATTTTCCTCAAAGCTTTACTAATTTAATAAATTCTTCGCCAATCTAGCAATTTCCTCCTTTTATGTTTGATCAAAAGTTTTTTTTTGTTGTTTTTTTGTTTTTTTTTTTAACCCAACAGCAATTTGTAAGGACTGGCCCACAGAAAATGTTCAGCTTCCCAGGTCACATCTCTTCAGTATTAACTTATGTTGGCTTGAGCTCATGGCTTACATTCATCCTCACTTTTAGTCTGGCTAGAAAAACCAGCAGTGTCTGCTGAGATTGAGCATGTAGTCACTCCTCTCAGCCAGGCCAGAAATCATGGGCATTTTGGGTGGACCATTCCTTAAAAATGTTGGCAATGATTAAGCAAGTGAATGTAGCGCACTGAAAAGATTTCATTTGCTTGATTTTCTCCAACTTTCAGACAGGAAATAATGTGAAGTCATATTGTAAGTGCTCACTGTCGGCTCTGTGTGACCTTTCTACAAGTAAACACAGTAATTATTAAAAATATGGCCCAAAAGGTAATGAAACATTTTGTTTTTATGCGTTTTTTTTTTTTTTTTTTTCCCCCCTCATTGTACAAACTGATTTAAAAGTATTTCCCCTCTGATCTGATTGTCATGTAATATACATATAAAAAAAATTGTCTTTATTGGCTTATTGGTTTTTGTTATGTACAAAGTGATTTGGAAAATTGTTAATAAAATCAATTTGCTGGTTTGTATTTTGATCTCAACTTTAAAACCATTAAAAAAAAAAAAAGTATAATGCATTAGCTACATTAAACAAGGAAGGTAAATTAAACCCTCTCTCTTCTGGAGACAAAATGACAATTGTCAGTTGCTATAATTTAAAGCTTTATTTAATTTATGTATAATGGTAGGCTTATCTTGTTGCCTTTTTTTTATTTTATTTTTTAGATACTGTGTGTGAGACCGAGCAAGCGTGTGAAAGGCGACTTTGTTTGAACGCTTTTTATAGCTCCATACAGGTATATGATGTGCTCTGAGAGAGGTCTGTAAGGTCCTGCCTTGGCATTCTGGCATTGTGGTGAAACATTCTTTGTGGGAATGCTTTTCAGTCAGTTGAGAACAGTCCTTTTGCTTCTGGAGAGTGCCTGTGATTATGATTTGTGATAGGCTAGAATCATGAGCAGGATTTTGCCTTGGCTAAGGCAATGATAAAAATATAAAAATATTGAAAGATGCCCCTGTGTTTCAGTGTGCATGTTTAAGCAGAAATATCAAGTATTGTTGAAAACTCCTTAAAAAAAAACTTATCTAAGTTATATAAGATATATATTAAGAAGTTGACATTTAAATGTAGATAAATTACACACTAGATTATGAAATAAGTCACATTAAATATATAAAAGGCTGTAAAAACAAAATAATGCTTAATAGATCTAATACATTTTTGATTTGCCTATCTGCAAATCTGTTGCACTTTATTTCAGTTCGTAAGGCAAGATCACTTCATTCTCTAGTCTGTTGACTCCTCACTCTGCCTTTTAGAAGCTGTATGGAGATACGAAGAGTGTGACCTTTGTTAGATATCGTCCCAGCAGTGTTCTCCTCTCCAACTCGCTCATCTCCACCTCAGCCTCCAGTATGGCAGGGCCCTGCACCGGCTCCACCAGCAGCAGCTCGCCGCTGTCTCTGCTTGCACGCTGAACAGTGAAATGCCTTTCACCTCGATTTCCCAGCAGTGCGAAGCGCAGGGTGTTACCTAGCACCCGGGTCGCTGACACCCGGAACAGAACACGGGGAGTGCTCATGTTAGACACCACTGACATGAAGTGAAAGCTGATGGAGACCGGTGCTTGGAGACAAGCTTTGTTCCTCTGAACGCATGGGTTACGCTCACATTGCCTGTAACAGAGCCACTGGATGTTCAGAGTTTTAAAATGTTTAAAAAGTTGGAATAAATTTTGTTCCCAACTATTTATATATATTCTAAGCTTCATATCAGGTTTATCAACCCGATGTATCAAATGCTTGTGTTTAATTAACCCATTTCTCATATCCAATCTGTGCTGTATTAATCCTAGTGGAAATTTTGATTAAATACATCGCTCTCACTCTTTCTCTATTAGTAGGATGGGGTGCCAGCCTATTGCAGTGAACGCATGTGCGCACACACACACACTACTGGAATTTTGAAATGCCAAATTGGGAAAGAACCCCACCAAGCACGGGGAGGATATCCGACCTCCACACACACAGGTAGAGTTGAGGTGTGAGGTCAATCAGAATACAATTTGTATACTTACAAAGGTGAGGTCTTGATGTAGGAAGCATTGCGAAAGCGAGGGCATTCGACTACCATGCATCTGTAACCTCCGAAAGTGTTCACGCACTCCTGCTCTTTGGTACAGTTGTGAGTTCCTCTCTCACACTCATTAACATCTGCAGTGAAAAAGAATCTCATTATCATCATAGGAACTGCAGTTTGCCTCTGAGACAGAAAATGGTCCTAAAAGTACAATTAAATACAGCTCTAAAGAAAATGCGAGTATTAAAAGAGAATTAATCTTCATGTCCTTATTAAATGATGTAATCTTTAAGATGCTTTTCCTTCCTTTTCATCTCGGGTAAATAAGAAAGATGGTGTCTGTTTCAGTTAAGTTGGACACTGACCCTGACAGCTCCTGTTGTCTTTGTTGATGCTGTAGCCAGTGGGACATTGGCAGTAGTAGCTCCCAACCATGTTGATACATGTGTGCATGCATAGACGACCAGTTTGGGTCATACGGAAAAGCTCACATTCATCGATGTCTTAAAAAAAAAAAAAGAAAACGGTTTTATCTATAGATTCCATGCAACCACATTACAATTATTCTATTATTCTAATCAGCATCTCTCTCTGGAGCTCACTGAGTGAATAATTTTATTCCTGTCATATCCAAATCAATATGACCAAATAGACAGAAAGACATAGTCCAGATTAATTCTTTAACACTGTTCAAGTGAGAGCCCAGTATTTACCTGGTTGGAGATATTACCTGTACACAAGCCTCTGTCCTGGCTGGAGATGCTGTAGCCTTGCTCACATGTACACTGCACGGAGCCTTCGAGCTTGATGCACTGAGAACGACGGACATAGGCTGAGACTGGAGGTGGAGAAGATGTTGAGGTAGGTGTGGGCATGGAGGAGGTAGCGATATTTTGTGTTCCAGCATCGACCACTGAACATAGCACAGGATAGATCATTATTCAAAGTATATGTGACTCAAAGGAAACCTAAAATTACATATGTAATTGATTTTAAACAAGCATACTGAATTAAATGAATGAGCCATTGTTTTCAACCTAATCTCTATCTACCATGTCTGTAGAGTATGTGCTTTTTCCACCGAAAATAATTTCAACATGTTTCCAATCCATTCAACTCCAAATGCTCTTGGAGGCTCTTGAGCAGATGTTAAACTTATGTGAAGCATTTACAGTTTTCCGTAACTATCTCATTCTTAAGAAAAGTCTATTGGCACATCTCCTGTACCGTCCTGACCTCACTTTAAGCCATTTCCACATGTTTCGGCCATTAAAGGAGTTCCTTGGAGGCCAGTGTTCCAGATGTGAAGCAGACAATCTGATCATGGCTTCGGCAAGAAACCTTTCTACCTTGGTGGTATCCAAGCACTAGTGAAACGCTGGGATAAGTTCATTAGTGTAGCAGGGGATAATATAGAGAAATAAATGGAGTTTTTACTCTCAGAATTGTTATTTCAAAAGTCTCGGTTTGAGTTGAACGGCCCTGGTATTTTCAACATTTCAACACTGGAGCAGTATAGTAAAAATAATTGTGTTGTCTTGTGCTTTCTGTAAAACTAATGTTAATGAAGCATAACCACAAATTCTTCTCTTTGGAAAGTCAGCTCCATCACAAATACCTTTCAGAGAAGAATTCATAAAAACAATGTTTCTCATAAATAATTATTTGCTTGAGCGACTGCCCATGGACTGCAATTATAAGCCCATTTCAAGCCAACAGGCTTTTGCTTTTTTTCTCATTACAGAAAAAAACATTGATTGTTTTTGTTCTACAGATGTGGTAACTAGAGATTCTGGATTATCATTTAATAAATACTCTTGCAGGTTGGCTCTTCTCCACTCCAGCTGAGGGAATCCAGACACTCCCTAGTCTCTGGCCCTGACAGCTGGAAACCAGAGTTACAGAGGAAGTGAACCTCATGGCCCACTTTGAACACTTGGCCCAGCATCCTTCCATTGGCTGGCGGGTTTGGAGGCAGACACATAGCTTTTGGGTAAAGGACAACATAAAGAATGTTTAGGCTGAGCCGTGATAAGGGGAAAAAATAACAGGTTGATGCACACAATACTTGAATCAAGTTCCATTTTCAAAGACTGGTCTGCCTTCTAATCCCTTAGTGTGTTGTCCCTCTAACAAAACCTTTAAAGGTTTTTAATTGTATAACTGTATAACACATCCTTTTCAAAAACGGCTCCAAGTAAATCTCTGATAATCCTAAAACCTTTTATGGTTAAGTGTACAATATTTGATTTGCTGAGTTCATTGTGGCTAACAGTTCTTCACAGTTCTGTCTTGGTCCCAACGAGGGAAATCTGAAGATCTCTGTGTACAATAGTCTGTTTTCTTTTCAGAAAAGATCTCATGTAAAAAAAAATCGATAAATGGCATTCTTTGGCATTCAAAGAATCCCTGAGCAACCCCTTTTTATACACAGTTATGTGATATTGTGTAACTGTATACAGTGCTGTGTCTGCTGCTGTACTCACATGTGTTGTTCTTGCCTGTGTTACTGCTGCTGCTGTGTTTGACTGTGCCGTTGTGCATCAGGTTGAGTTTCTTGCGCAGGCTGCGTACACTCTGTAAGAAGGAGGTCTCGTGCGCTGAGAGCAGTTTATGGACGTATTGTAGAGTGCGCTGGACCTCCTGTCTGCTCATACACTCCTGTACAGTTGCGGTCATGGAGTTAATGGTGTTTATTTAACAGAAAACCTGTGCCAATGGAGGTTTTGACCACATACAGGACATGAAAACAGTGTGTCATTTAAAAATTATTTATATGATTTATGATTGAAACAAAAAAGTGAGCCAAGTGATTCAGATCCTTCACATTGCTTCTACTCTAATGCGTGCAGGGTTTTTTTTTTTAAATAAGAAAATTATATATGTATTTCATTATGATGTCAAAAGAAAAAATCATAAAAATAGATCAAACTCTCCAGCACTTTCCAAATCAGGGACATTCCTATCAGGTTTACACATCCTAAATCTGCACAATATATGCATGCCAGGGTTTTTTTTTTTCCCCTCCCTTCAAATTCTTGGTGTGTTTTTTTTTTCACTGTTAATTCAAAACCAGGGCCAAAAACATCCCAAATGGCAGATAGAAACTCTGCATAGTTTGTTCTCTCGCAGTCTTCGAGACAGCTGGAAGGTTAATCATGCTGATCATTGTAAATGATATAAATAAATATATATAAAATGAATATACAGTATATACAGTATAAAATGTAAAGATCATGCTAGAATTATTCTATATCAGCCTTACAGAAAAAAAAACAACAACATTGCCCTAAGGAAATCATTTTCAAACCTGTCCTAGGGTGTATTATTTCACATGCACTTTTGAAGCTTTTTATATATACAGTAGTTGAATATTGGGTATGAAAAAGTTTACAAGTGTGAAAACCTCTCTGCAATCTATCTCTCTATCTGTCCATACCTGATTGTGTTCTGTACATGATGTGGACGTACCTGGCTCTGAGATCCGAGCATCTGGCATGTCATAAAAATCATCACAAATATTCCACTGCTATACATCATAACAGAAAAAGGGGGGGGAAACCAACAACAATCCAGGACAGTGTCTATGTGTCAGCTCGCCTTCTTCTTCTGTCTGTCTTTGTGTGTATGTGTATGTATGTATATATATGTGTGTGTGTGTGTGTGTGTGTGTGAGGAGTATATTTAACCCCTCGCAGCGTTATATTTAACCCACCTTCAGAGGGGGAAAGCCCACCTCAGTGCGCCAACTCTGTACATCTGGAAAGAGTTCAGGCTGAGTCCAAACCCGCATACCTCCCTACTAAACGCCATGTAGAATTACAAATGCTTCATTTTTTTTTTTTACTTGCTATTTAGTAGGGAAGCAGGAGGTTTGGACGCATTCTCACTTCACTTTAATCTGGCGAACCGAACAGGAACGACATGAATTACCTCGTCAGAACGACACACCGCCTCTATCATTAGCGCAGATATCTCCTATGTCTAATATGAGGCATGATTATTATTTTTTTAATATTGGGTTTCTATATTAAGAAACTGGGAAATTTGATAGTAGTATTAGAAAAGAGGCAAATTATTACCTTGTAGTAGCCTAAGGGTGCTTTAATGCGGATTTAAAACGTGGCAGGACAAAACAGAGTAAAGAAGGAATGGGTGTAGAAATTAATCCATGACAAATAAATACATATTGGTAAATAAATAAAAACAAGTACCATTTGTGCAAGTCGTATTTGTGTGTGTGTTTTTCAGTGTCCACAAGGTGGTGCTGATGTCGCTGCTCTGACGTCAAAAGGTCTCTGATGCCCCCTAGTGGCTGGCTGCATTATCATTTTAACCCCGCCCACTCTGATGAACACAAACCAAAGGATTTGATTACATTCTCATAAACTGTTTTACATTTGGCAGACGCCCGTACCCTAGAGCACTGTGGCAACTTCATGGTGCTGGGGTTTGAACCTAGGACCCTCCGATCAGTAATCCAATACCTTAACCAAAGAGCTACCAGTTCCCATTTTTGATTTTGGGCATAGTGTTATATCTTATTTACAAGGTGAATTGACCTTAATAATTTTGACCTTAATAATTTTTACTTTCTAGTATTTTTCCTTAAGATAAAAAAAAAGGCATGGTTCAGCTTTACACTTCCTGGTTCAGGGTTCGATTCCCACCTCAGGTCTGTATGCATGGAGTTTGCATGTTCTCCCCGTGCTTGGTGGGTTTCCTCCAGATAATCTGGTTTCCCCCCACAGTCCTTAGACATGCAGATTATGTTCCCAAATTGCCCGTAGTGTACCAGCGCTGTTCCAAATATGTTTTTTCTTGTAAACTGTTGTAACCGAATCTCAATGGCGAATCTCAAACATTTTCCCTGGCATTTTGCTCATTTTTATGTCTGAGCTAACTCATAACAACCATAGACTGTATCAAACAATATGAAACTATTGACTGAGCAGGTCCACTGTCTAACCACGGGGGTCTCCTACTGCGCATGGTCTGACAGCAAGGTCTCAACTGCATATGCTCTGGCTATAGATAGATAGATAGATACAGTATAGGGCACTGGTGGCTCAGTGGTAGGTGTTTCACCTGCCCTGCGGAAGGCCCGGGCTCGATTCCCAGCCAGTGCCCAAACCCCAGCCACTGGATGCAGTATCGGTCCCAAGCCCGGATAAAATGGGAGGGTTGCGTCAGGAAGGGCATCCGGCGTAAAACCTGTGCCAAGTTGTAGTGCGGACTGGATAGTCCGCTGTGGCGACCCCTTGTCGGGAGCAGCCGAAAGACCAACAATACATATATATATATATATATATATATTTTTTTTTTTTTTTTTTTTTTTTTAATGCAATGCAAATGCAGTGAAGGTGGCAACTTCCAATTTGACAAAATTTAGACTTCACTACCACACAGTGGAAGAAAATGGCAATATTTAATTTTAAATGCACTTACACACTCACTGAGTTAGACCCAGTAACTTTACTAGTATGGTTGCCTCACATATCCAGCGTTGATGGTTCAATTTCTGCCTTGGGCTTGTGCTCAGGGAGTTTTCCCCTTGTTTGGCAGGTTTCCTCCATGTGCTCTGGTTTTCTCCCACAGTAGCATGGATTTTCTATCTATATCAGGGGGATCTATAGCCCTGTAGGTAAAGATCACAGGGAGATCACCCACAGAGCAGCAGAAACAGATACTGTAAATTTCTAACAATTTAGCTTTTATTTCCCAGCATGAAGCAAGTGGTGAAATAACGAACTCCATCTCACTGTTGTGAATTCCCCCCTCAGCATGTGTGCAAATAGTGGCAAGCACTGTTCTCATGTTACTTATCTCATGTTGTGCTTTTGTCTGGCCATATTCAGTTATTTTGATTCGAGTCGCGTCGTCTCCACTGTCACATACTTGATGTTTTCCTGATTGTTTCCAGGTGCTCTGTGCTTAGATCTTGGTTAGTTTGTCTATTTATACCTTCCTCCTTACTGAGCCTTAGATTTCATTTCACTTTGTTTTCAAATTCCAAGTGCTTCCTGTGTCTGATTATTTGATTTATGATTTATAACTCTTGAATAATGTTGGCTGCCTTTTCTCTGACCCATGCCTGCAGTATGGATAATAACAGATTTGTTCAATGCTTCCTGCCTCTTATACACGATCCAGCCACCATTGTTTCTGATATGCTATAATTTTGTTTGCTTATGTATTTTGTCCGATATCATGCACTTCTTAATGTTTCACATATTTTCCTTTTTCTTTGTGTCGGCACGTTTCGGGTTTGGCAGCGTTAATATTATGCGATTTGAAATGAGCTGGAATAATTAACCACACCTGTTAAAATGATCCTGCTTTATTTTGATTCTGTCTGGCATCACTATAACAACCACATTTGTGATTAGTGTTTCCAGGTTTTTTTTTTCCTGTCTCCCCCTGTTTCTCTTAGTTTCTCTGTCTATGATACATGAGTCACACAAATTTTTTGTCTTTTCTGCTTATTTTGTGCCACTTTTGTATGGGGCCGTTCACGTCAAACCGGGACTTTTTTGTGCAGAATAAAAGAACACAGTTATGAGAGCAAAAGCTACCTTTATTTCTCTTTATAATCTCCTGCTACACTAATGCACTAATGTCAGCATTTCACTAGTATTTGGATACCATAAAGGTAGAAAGCTTTCGCAGGTGCAGAGCAAGGTCAGAGCAAGGTCAAGACTGTACATGGGATGTGCCAATAACTTCCAGCCGAGTTCCTGTTATGTGCAAGGAAAGTGTTGGTGAATTTCTGTGTTTACAGTTTCCACAGACAGATGAGCTCTTTACAAGAAATGTCTCATTTTGACTTGATAATATTCACTTAATAGACTCATTTTTCCACACTGAATGGATAGTTACAATGTAGATAAAAAATAAATAAAAAATAAAATAAAAAAGTAAGACAAAAGCAGGAACAATACAGAAGATAAATAAAAAAGTTTACTGAAACACGTACATTCCTGGACATTAAACTACTGTATGTATTATAGCAAAAGCATTATGTGTGTAATGATACACACTGAATTTTTTTTAAGATTCAAAAATCAAAGAACACCTTTAAAAAAGTGGTACTTCTAGAAAATTTGTAGTGTTTATAAGTGCAGCACACATAGTAGGCTATACTGAAATTTACACAGCACTTGAAGTGTAAACTGTAAAAATAATTTTTTTTTTTAATAAATCTAATCAATATAATATTTATCTGTGATCAGGGCAAACTGTTACTTGACATAGAAATGCAAACGCGATATACCTGCGACATCCCAAAAGAAAATATAAATTTATGTGATAACCAGGTCATTCTGTACATTCAGGTCATCAGCTGACTTAATTTTATTGCCACATAACTAGCTGAGTCTAGACCTGACCATGTGAAGCAACCACAGATCATACCACTGTCTCCAGAGGCTTGTACAGCGCGCACTATGTATTATGGGTGCATCGCTTCATATGCTTCCTTTTTCACCCTAATGCACCCATTGCTCTGAAATAGGATCACATCTGAACTCATCAGACCACATGAACGCATACCATTGCTTTAAAGTCCAATCTTTATGCTCCCTAGCAAATTTAATCTATTTTTTTCTGATTAGTCTCACTAACAAATTGTTTTCTTATGGCCACACAGCTGTTAGTCTCAATCCTGTGTGTTCTCATTACATTGTGTGTGTGGAAATGCTCTTACTTTCACTATTAAGCATAGATGTGATTTTATTTTACTGTTAATTTATATAAATAAAGCAACTTCACAAATTGTTTAAGTGATCTCTATTCAGGATTTTTTTTCATAACATTTCTTCAACAAAGTTTACAGTTTAGAACTATCCATCTAGATTTTAATAATGTTTTGGAAAGTTTATAATCTAATTCCAGTAGTAGTTGTTTTCTTAATTATAATTTGACCCTTCTGAAATGGCACCTTTTTTGCAGTGTAGATGAAAAGATTCAGTGTGAGAGACTAGGTTTTAATCTAGCACAACTGTGGAAAAGGCTATCTAAAAAGACTTGCACAAACATTAGACATGCATATTACCAAATCTTTCATTTAGGTTCTGTTTTATGACTAAGCTATTGTCAGGATACAATAAAAGTGATAAGATAACCCAATTAAATTATGAGGTCACTCTTCAAACAAAGCCCAGCCTGTTTTAAATGAATTTTTTTTTGCCCCTGTTACATATTTTAATCAGCTCATAAAAATCAGATGCATGTAAGCCCCTTTCTCCATTTTTCATTTATGTAATGCTTCATAGGTTTCCAGTGTACACACACCGGTTGTTTTCAGAATTTGAAACCTTTAAAATTTACATTTTATCATTTCTTTTTAAATATGATGGTACAGGTTCATTGTCTATGGAAATAAAAATCTGTGGCGTAGAGTTATATATAGTTACCATACAAAAGGGTTGTTTCATTGAAAATGGCTAATTACTAAATTGTAATAAAAGTTAATTTCCAGACATGACAACTTCTGCATTTCATGTTGTGTAAAAGTTTGGTATAACAGGTCATAGTACAAGACTCAAAAGCATTCTCCAGTTTGTTTTGACTTGCTTAGACTTTAAACTAAAATGATCAAATCTCTCTTTTGATAGTAATGTGAGTCCTAACTACACAGCTGTCATGTTTTTTCTTTAACCATTAAGCCAAGGGATTGTTGTTATTGATTAACTCATCAAGCGACCATTCAGGACGAACACACAGCCGGTCCAGTCAGAATCTCCCTCATTCCTCCCTTTTACTCTCTCAAGTGAGTGGGCAAGCTGATCAGATCAACATCATACCTTTCCACACAGCAAAGGTACTGTTCTTTTCTTCATTTTTTTTCTTTCAGTTTAGTCTACTCATATGGCAAGTTCTAATGAGAAGGATAAGGCTAATGTTACTTCAGAGTTTTTTTTTTTATGTATCTGTTATCTTTCAGCACCATGGACAGTACAGTTTCATTAGTTTTACAGTTACAAGTGTATCAAATGTCTGTAAAATATATTTGAAAAACTTTATTAAGTTAGGGGAGGAGAAACTTTGTGCAGCCCTGACAATACTGTATAAGTAATTTATTGTCAGAACAAACAAAACTGTGTTTCTTGAACAATATACCTCATTTCCATTACATCATATATCATCAATTTCTCTATGAAAGCCTCAATAATTCATGGCATTTTGTTTTCTTGCTAAAAACGTATATTTATTAAAAAGTGGTATTTATTTAATTCATTCATTCATTTGATAAAGTATCCACTTTATCCTGGTCAAGGTTGTGGTGGATGCTGAGTCTGTTCTGGCACCCCTGGGTAAAATGTGGAATTGCAACATGCATAGAACGCTTGTCTATCACAGGCGACCATTCACACAACAAGCACATGCTCATTTGCACTTTGGGACTGTTAGTTGTGTTAGGAAACTGGAGAACTGGCCATGAGAACCACACAGACACAGGAAAACAAACAAACTCCAGACAGACTAAAACATTTATGTTTTGTTTTGTTTTTAACTGGGAAACTAGTGAATGATAGATGACCAATTAACAAACTGTTTTGCTTGAGATCTCATCATATCCAGCATTGAGAGATAATGACAAGGTGTTCTGTATTTTCTATTATTTTTAAAAGTCAAAATACATTAATTAGATACGTAAATGCATAGTTTACATAAATTGAGTAAAAACACAGAAAATTACTAGGTTATATAATTTTGTTCTCTATAATATATTTGGGCTCACTAGCTTGAGTTAGCGATACAGTTGTGGTTAACAAAACCAGAATTTTACTTAGCTAAAACTGTGAAGTCAGTGTGTGGAGCCAGGTGATTTATTGTTCCATGTGCTCTTTATAATCTCATAAAAATGAGACTTGTTGTGCTGCCATACCACATGTAAATTTGCTATTTATTGACCGTTAAGTAGTTGGGGATACAGACATGAATTCTATAATAACACACATATACAAAATGCTGTTCTATAGGTAACTGACTGTTTTTCTTTTTTCTTTTTTTACACCAACATCTTAAAATTAACATCCTGTATATTTACTTTTTTTTTTATTAATTTGTTTGTTTAGTAAAATATTCTGCTCAAAAAATTTTAAGGAACACATTTAACAAATTTAAGGATTTTAGAATATCTGAGGAGTATTTACATCACACCAGGACAAATTGTTCTCTTTATTTTTTTTTTTTTAGAAATATATACTGTATATTTATATGTAGTTCCTTTGGGAGGAAAATGATAAATATATAAATATATACAGACAAATCATGCAACAGGCTTGTAAATACAATGGTGGCAAATTAGTATAAACCACCTTTTTTCAAGTGATTAATAGAACTAAGATGCTCTGGAGTCTGTAGAGCAAATACACTTACAACACAAATTTGTTTTAATGGCGTGGTTTCAATTCCATGCTAGAAATCTTTGTGATGGACAGTCCTCTTGTTACCCATGTGCAAAACACGGCAGATGGGGTTCCTGCAGCACGCATGGCCATCAGTCTGCATCGTCTAGACTCTCAGATGGCCATCTGGAACCTAATCACTACAGGGTACGTGCCTCTTCATATTAGAGACTACATAATAAACATGTACATAATAAAAATTGGTGGATTTGCACCTTGTACCAAAAAAAAAAAAACAAATGTAAATGGCTTTATTGTCTTTTCTAGAACCACAGATGAAAATGGTTACTGTCCCAGACTAATCACAAGACAAGATTTTGCTGCAGGGATGTACAAATTACGTTTTGAGACTGGACAGTATTGGGAAAGCTTGGGCCAGACCAGTTTTTATCCATATGTCGAGGTGAGTAAAGATGAATAAGAAAAAAAGACACTAACATAACATAAAGACATAGCCATATATCATACTATAGTAACATGATGCAATGTTTCCACCTAGATTGTCTTCACAATAACAGACCTGGACCAGAAGTTTCATGTGCCTCTACATCTCAGCAGATACACATACAGTGTCTACAGGTGTAGCTGTAGGCAGTAGAAGGCACCCTTTTTGCTCACCAGCTTCAACAATTAGTCAACTTCATTGACTAATTGGTATATATAGTACAAATAATGATAATAAAAACTTCACAGTGGTTTTCAGTAGAGTACTGAAGTGCTGCTGCCTTTCTGAGACATGTACATCCCTTTTTATTTTTAACCAAATTCCATTGTGGTAATTACCGGCTGAGCTGAGTGTAATGTATTAACTATATTGATGACTATAATGCTATAGTAGTATTATATAAGCACAAGAAAAAAAATGTTAAATGGTAAATCAAATTAAAATGTAATGTCCAATTAAATGTAACCTTCCAGAACAAACTGCAACAAATTAAATGTCAACTGATAGGTGGCAATGAGAGTTTCATTTGCAACTCGATGTATTCCTACTGTATTCTTTTGTATTTTTTGTGTTATACCGAGTTCACTGGATACCATAATTATTATTGAATAGAACTATTAAATACATTTTAAAAATCCATTCATAAAAGAATTGACACAAACCCAAAGGAAGATTTTTCTTGGATTTTCTATGTGGCACAATACATTCAAAGCATTCAAGCAAATTTGTCGGGACGTTGTCAGACAGGAAGCTCTGTCTAAATTTACTTATTTTAAATGTGGGCTTATTTTCTACATATTTTGTTAAATTATTATGAAATTTGGGTCACACATACCGAGGAGGAAAAAACATAAGTGAAGTCCAAAAGGACATTTTATACAATTTAAGTAATTATTGTTGATATGCAAAATTTCAGACTTGATTGCAAGGTTTGCTGGATAAATATTTTTTTGATTGTCTTCTACAATTTAGATCATTTCTATGCTAATCTGACCTGTTCACTATTCTAGAGAGAAGATTGCCTTCTGTAGACCTGCCTGTCTGCCTACACACACACAATATTTTTAAACATAAAATGTCTCTTTTATACTTAAATATTTGTTCTTTATATACTCAGCAAAAAAAGAAACGTCCTCTGACTTTCAACTGTTTTTACTTTCAGTAAACTTAATGTGTAA
>JAQMYJ010000012.1:20297806-20316505 GCA_030014305.1 Clarias laeviceps
ATGACGGGGGTCTGGTAGTTCCTCTCCTGCTTTGTACTGAAGTCCACTATCAGCTCCTTTGTCTTGCTGACGTTCAGAAGGAGATTGTTCCTCTGGCACCAGTTCTCCAGATTTCCAACCTCCTCCAGGTAGGCTGTCTCGTTGTTGTCAGAGATCAGGCCCACCACGACAGTGTCATCAGCAAACTTAATGATGGTGGTGGAGTTAGATGTATTTTATTGGGATTTGATATGATGGACCAACACAAAGTGCCACATAATTGTGAAGTGGAAGGAAAATGATATATGGTTAAAAAAAATGTTTTACAAATAATTGTCTGAAAAGTGTGACGTACATTTGTATTCAGCCTCTCTGAGTCAATTCTTTGTAGAACCACCTTTCGCTTCAATTACAGCTGCAAATCTTTTGGGGTATGTCTCTACTAGCTTTGTACATCTAGAGAATGAAACTTTGCCCATTCTTCTTTGTAAAATATATCGGAGAGCATCTGTAAACAGCAATTATCAAGTCTTGCCACAGATTCTCAATTAGATTTAGGTCTTGACTTTGACTCAAGTCCCAGTCTCAAGTTTTTTGGAGACTAACAGGTAGCACCATCCATCTTCCCATCTACTCAGACCAGCTTTCCTGTCCCTCCTAAAGAAAAGGATCCCCGCAACATGATGCTGCCACTACCAACTGTCACGGTGGGTATGGTGTGTTCATGTACATGTGATTTTGCATTTAGGCCAAAAAGTTACATTTTGGTTTCATCTGACCAGAGAACCTCCTTATGTTTGTTGTGTCCCTCACATGGCTTGTTGCAAACTGCAAACAGGACTTCTTAGGCTTTCTTCTTGCCACTCTTTCATAAAAGCTTCTTTCAAGATTTATGGAGTGCACGACTAATAATTCTTCTGTCGATAGATTCTTCCATCTGAGAAGCTGTGGATTTCTACAGCTTCTCCAGAGTTATCTTGGGACTTCGGGCTGCTTTTCTGATTAACGCTCTCCTTGCCTGGCCTGGCGGGCCATGTTTTGGTAGGTTTGCAGTTGTTCCATACTTTTTCCATTTTTTTTTGATGATGGATTGAACAGTACTTCATGAGATGTTCAAACCTTGGGATATTTTTTTTTATACTTCCCCACAACTTTATCCCTGACCTGACTGGTGTGTTCCTTGGGCTTCTTGATGCTGTTTGTTCACTAATGTTCTGTAACAAACCTCTGACGGAGTCACAGAACAGCTGTATTTATACTGAGATTAAATTACACACAGGTGGACTCTATTTATTAATTAGGTGATGTAGTTAGGAGGCATTTGGTTCCACTGGGTTTTAGTTAGGATTATCAGAGTAAAGGGGACTGAATACAAATGCACAAAGAAAACTATTCATCATTTTCTTTCCACTTCATAATTATGTGCTACTTTGTTTTGGTCTTTCACATAACATCCCAATAAAATACATTTATGTTCCGATTGTAACATGACAATGTGGAAAAGGGGTATGAATACTTTTGCAAGGCACTGTATAAACTGTTTGAAATGCTTTACAGAATTAATTGATAACATGTAGGCTTAAAATGAAATTGTAAATAAATGGTTAATTACTGGACTTTTGTTTGGTCAGTGTTTGTCAGTCTTGTCATTCTCTGTTGAGTCCAGTTTTCTCTCTTTCCTGCAGTGTAAGGGCTCCTCTTGATAAGTTCCTGCAACTGCCCTTTCGTGTGCGAAGGTTCAAGCTGGCCCGGATTCACCCGCTAAAACTCAAAGTTCCCCTCTGCAATGAAACGGCAGAGCTAGTGTAAGCCGCCACAGTGATCATTCATACCGTAAATTATATCTGTCATATATTGACTAATTTCTTCATTATTGTGCCATTGAACTTCTGTTTGGTCCCCACTTACAGTCCATCCTCTCACTGGGACAGCTCTGCTACAAAATACCTCCACAATCTCCTGCAAGGTCAGAATTTATTTAGGATATTGAAAACATGCTGATTTTAATGCTAGACATATTAATTTGGTATTGTTATCCTCGTGTTTTACCATTCCAGCATCTGAATTGGTTGAGGCTGTTATTTGTGGAACCCAGAATGATTGCACAGCTATTGAGTTCTACTTGACTATCAGAAGTGTGAAGGTAATTTAACAGTCCTTAATCCATTTACTGTGTTGATGGATATTCAACTGGAGTTAATTCAGCACAGAGTCATATCTAAATGATTGGCTAACCCACATTTTTATCCATCCAAGACTATTCATTTATTTTGTTTGTTTGTTTGTAGTTACACACTATGTAAAACTGTCTGAAGTGTGAATTGTTTTTGGAGTGTGTGCTCTGTATCAGAAGCAATATCCTGTCAGACAGTTTTACTTATTATGGTTTATTAGCTAACCTGGAGCTGATTATTATATCAGATTATTCCAGAAGTCTTGTTTTTAATGACTTTAGCTTGATGTCAGTCACAATGTTGTTTTTAAAACATGCTGGCATATGTTGCTCACATGCATGAAAAGTCTCTTCCTTTGAATTTTCAAAAAAAGCTGAAATGCTGAAAATATTATTATATATAATATTTTCATAGAGTATACATTTCTTGGATATCATTAATGATGAGCAGTGGCAAGTGAACCATGGAGCAAATATGAATGCATTGTGAAAAATGTTTTCTTATCAGTGAAAATATCTTAAAAATAGTGAAATTTGTATATACTTTATTAAAAAAGACAAAACAACCTAAATATAAGATGATTAAGCTTATTTCTAAAATGTTTTCTATAGGCAAATAATTTTGCAAGTTTTAGGAATGTATTTCCTGAAAGAAACTAAATTCTCTGACAATAGAACAAGAAAGAAAGAAAGCAAGAAATTTTGGCTTATAATTTAAGTAAAGTTTGACTAGAAATAAGCTTAATACTCATTTTGTTTATATAGGAATTATAGATAGATTTATTTTGTTAGATTTAAGAGTATTTCATTGGCGAATTTATTATTATTATTTTTTTTTTGCAGAGGGCCAAATTAACCCTTTAGTACCTCAGACTGTTGTGACTTTTAACAGTTTTTAAAAATATATATAATAATAAGAAGAATAATAGTAAAAAAAATTATATAAAAAATTACGTTGTGAAATCTTTATCATTTCTAAGGCAGTTTTTGTGACATTTTGAATATACTTTTAACTCTCTTTGCATTGCAGATCTGTGTAAATGATGATTTGGTGGTGAAAAGGTTTGCATGTTTCACAAGTGAGAAAGCTGTGGGAGATCAGGGTGAAGGTGTCCATCACGCCCCTGTCTGCTTGACCTGGGATATTTTCAGCAATCCTCAACATATTCTCAAAATGAATGGCGGCTGGAAAGTGATGTCTGCTCCTTCACATCTCCTAACCAGGAAGAGTAAGAAAGGTGATTTTATGCCATGCAAGTACTACTGTTTTGGTCAGAATATACAGTGCCCTCCACAATTATTGGCCCTCCTGGTTAAGATGTGTTCTTATGCTTTTAATAAATTTAAAAAAAATGTAATTTATTTTATACAATATAGAACCACAATGCAAAAAAAGAAAAAAATTATTTAGTGGGAAAAAAAAAATCCCACATTAAGAAATATAATTTTTAAAAAAAAATTTTTACATGAAGTCATGTGTGCCATAATTATTGGCACTCCTGATGTTAATACTTTGTATAACCCCCCTTTTGCCAACAAGACAGCACTTAATCTCCTCCTATAATATTTCACAAGATTGGAGAATACAGATAGTGGGATCTTTGATCATTCCTCTTTGCACAATCTTTCTAGATCATCCAGAGTCCTGGATCCTCACTTATGCACTATTCAGCTCACCCCACATGCGGCTGGGCATGAAGTGCTTTTCCGCATACTCATCTTTTTTTTTTACGCCAGACCTATTTATGTTGTTTGTTGCCAAAAAGCTCTATCTTAGTCTCATCTGACCAGAGCACACGTCCCAGTTGAAGTTCCAGTACCGCTTGTTGTTAGTACCTTCTCATTCTGTGTGGTGGCAAGATAAACTTGGGTCCTCGTCTAGCCTTGTTTGTCAATGTTCCAGTTGTTTGATTCCTCTGACTGTAGATATTGGCAAGTTTAGGTGAGTGGCTATTTTCTTGTAGCAATTGCCTGACTTATAAAGGTCGACACACATCTGCCTTATTTAAATGGATTGTCTTTCCCATGTTAAATAGTGGATAAGAGAAATAGGCCTCTGTGTCATGTCATATTTATACCACAGGGAAACAGGATGTCATGAATTATTAATGTAAAGTTTCAAGATACTCTAAACATTAAAAACTACAGTAAAAATTACAAAAAAGCTTCAATTACATTTATCGGAATTGTTAGGGGTGATTTTATAAAAAAAAAAAAGAAAAAGAAAAAAAAGGTTAGATTTATCTATAATTTTTCAGTGCAAGATTAAGCTCCTGCAATAAAAATATATATTTATTAGAAGCCTAAGAACACACTTAACCAGGGGAGTCAATAATTGTGAAGGGTGCTGTAATTAAGTCTGGTGTGTTATTTGGTCGTTTCATCATCCTCTAAATTCATTGCTCTGTTCAGAAACGGTGTGTGTGGATTCTCCAGTGACTGCAGTGGAGTCAGATATTCCCACTGGAACAGTATCTGCTGTAAGTTCCTGTGCGCTTACTTTACAACTTCAGCCTTAGTGTAGCAAACAGTGTGTCGTAGTGATTTGTGCAACTTATATTTTTTGGGTGGAGTCCAATGGACAAGGGGTATGTTGTGATACAAATGAAGTGCCCAAGAGCCCTGAGAAAGCTTGCATAAAGACTGGGTGAGAGTTTATCCTCTTTTTTTTCTTTTTTTTTTTTTTAACAACTTAATAATCTTTACAGCGATTACATGCCCATGTTCTCCTTCCAGAATTGACAGCGGGTGAAAGAGTTCATCCAAATTTGTTATTGTATGTAAAGCATGGATGACATACTACAGTTAGTGTATTTAACATTGAGATTAATGTAAAACTTCAAAAAAAGATCATAAAATCAGAGACAAGTAATTGAATGTAAAAAATCATCGACGGTGAGTATTTTCTTCATTTTGCCCTCTGATAATCATTAAGGAAGCATTTCAGTCTAAACTAAAATTTATGCAGGGTAGTGATAGCGAAAGTGATCAGGTTCTAGATGGCCCAACCGTCACTCTGCATTCTATATTGCTGGATTAAAAAAAAAAAAAAAAACACACACACATTACTCACAATAAGTTAGGGATATTGTTATTTACTTGAGTGCTTTTCCTATTTTCTCTGAATTTGAATGAAATAAGTAAAAGTTCCCTTTGATATTACTAATAATGTATGAGAAGAAACACCATTTTCATTAGTTTAATATTTATTACCCCCTAAAATTTAGACAATAACAGGGATAGCCCCAAATGACAAAAACTGACAATGTCAGTAGCGGGTGTTTCCACCATTTGCCGCAATGACTGCTTGACAGCGACGTCTAATGCTCCTCACTAGCCTCATGAACAACATTAGGGCTATCACTGTTATTGTAAGTGAATATGTGAAGGTCACTTTTGGTTAGAGTCATATGATTTATTGTAATTGATTATGTAATTTAATGAATCTTTTGTTAATCTCTTTTGTCAGTGTTTCAGTTTTCGATTCAGAGTCAATTCACAGTTTTTGATGTTAAATGTTAAATTCTCTAGAATTGACAAATTTCTTTCAAATATACCACAGTATGTCATAATCATAGTCAATGCAAGCTGCTTCCATTTTTGTATTTGGCTTTTCCTAAGTTTGTGTTTGATTGGTGCAATACCACCCCCTTCTGGACTGGAGTGTGGAGCAGAAGATCTGCATAAATAAAAGATTACTGCTTTATGTGAGACATAGGGTTGGGTCTGTTTTAAAAACAATCAGTACCGATACCTTGACTTAAATACTGGTTCCTGAACAATCCTTTTTTTGAAACCGATTTTAAAAGACCAATTAAAAAAAAAACAGAATTGCGTTACACATCACGGTACGTACCTTTTAATTAAATTTTTTAGGTCCTTGGCAGGTTTACTTGCTCAAGGTAGCTTCTTAGCATAAATATAGGTTAATTTTAAAACCAGTTGGTTTAACTTTTTATCTTTCAACTGTACTAACTTGAAGTAGTTTTAACATTGTTGTGCATGGACAAAATTAATAAGTCACATTTTATAGCTCACAATTTTTCATTTTAATACTTAAGGTCCTCAGTCGGGAGCGCCGAAGACCGTCATGTGTTTCCTCCGAACGACGTGACGCCAGCCGCATCTTTTCGAACTGCTCGCTCACGCATCATTGGGGGCGGCGTAACACACTTGGAGGAGTGAGATAGAAATATAGAAAAACTTGAGCTCTAAAATTTATTCATTCATTCATTTCAGTAAATATTGAGCTAAGGAAATACCTACTCTCTATATAAATTTTAATACATGTGTGAATTCTTTGATGTTTTTCAGAAACTTGGATAAGTCATGTACAGAGAATATCCTTGCAGAGCAGTTGTCTGAAAAGCTGAACTTGTTTAGGTACGGTAATGTATTTTTGCATCCACAAATAGCGTTTGCTTCGCTTGGATGGCTGACTCATGGAACCTGTCTCTCCCTAAAACAGATGTCTCAAGTTTTTGAACCCCTGCTCAGATTCGAACTTGAGGACCAAAGTAAGACTTTCACCCTCATTCTCTGTTGCAAAGTTTAAAAATACATATAGTAGCTGTGTAACAGATATTGAATGTGCTTCACAGTATAAACACAGCATAATGAGAAGAATGTGAATATGTTAATGATCATCAGAATATGTTTTAGCATGATGTCCATGAAGATGATCAAAAGGATTTAAGAACTTCTGATAAAACAGCAGAGGTACAGAATGACCTCAGGTACAGTAATAAAAACTAATCTTTTGATAATTTAAAGTTTTATTTTGATTGTCTGCTTAAATATTTGCTTGTAAACTTGGAGAAATTAAGGATGCATTCGGTCTGATACTGGCGGTAAGGTGGCTTAGTGGTTAGCATTATTGCCTTGCACCTTCAAGGCATTTGATTCCCGTCTCTGTGTGCGTGGAGTTTGCATGTTCTCCCTGTGCTTGGTGGGTTTCCCACGGGTACTCCGGTTTTCTCCCACAGTCCAAAGACCTGCAGATTAGGCTAATTTTTGTTCCCAAATTGCCCATAATGTGTAAATGAGTGTATGTGTTATGGATTGGCACTCTGTCCAGGGTGTACCACGTCTTGTGCCCTAATTCTCCTGGGATAGGCTCCAGGCCCTCCCGCGACCCTACATACAGCATAAAGCGGTATAGACAGTGAGTGAGTGAGTAATTCTGATACTGGGGTCAGGAATCTGTCTAATACTGTACTCTTTAATAATACTCATAAAAACTTGTGATGCTGTGTGTGTATAACATGACATGATCAAGAGCTTTGGTCAAATGTTATTACTAATGATCAAAGCAAAGCAGAGAGTAAAAAAGTTTGCAAAACTGGATCTGTGAAACGAGTGAAAAATGGTCACTTCGAGCACTAAGACACGCACTTTTTGTTTTCACCAGGATTTATACTTGCGCTCATTTTAATGGCCACTCAGCCTGTTGATATTGCTCTGTGATGTTAGGCCAGCTACCCTTGCACTCTTTATTAAAGGTACTGTTTAAATGCTGTAGCCTGTTTAAACGATAACTGAGCATGAGGAGTTGATTGAGGATGGCCATGACATGATTACCGACATCAACAGGAAAGGCGTCATCGGTTAACTAGCAGTAACTCATTTAAACATATCTAAACTTGGTTTGGCAAAATATTTTGACAAATATTTTAATAATTTGTAGTGTGCTAGACATGTTTAACTGATCTGGATGTTTGGGTAACTTGCAGTAGTACAAGTGTCATCCCCACAGTGGAAAAGGAATCAGATTTCACGCAAGAGAAAATAAGTATCAAGGACCAATTTGCCTGTGCCAGGTGGGTCAACACTTCTAATTTAATTGTTCAACTGTTGTTGTTTTTTTTAATAAAGAAATGTCAGTTTAGCTTCTAAGAACAATTTTTTATGCAGATTGCTGCAGTTGCTGAATCCAGATCCAATAGATCGAGACTCAGAATCTCTTGGTGATGTAAGTGTGATAAAGTGATAAAGCTTTGTTTGTGTGTGCTATTTTTATTGTCTCTAATCACTGTGCAGATTAGTTGATTAAAGTTCTAAGGATCCATCGCCAAAGGAGATGTAAAGCCTGTTATATGCCCTTTCTATGCCATTATGATGAATATTTCATCTATATATTTCATTATTTTGTAACCTAATAAAATTCTGTTGTTTACGCCTCACTATTAATGGGCTACATGTCCTCTGATCAAGGCGGAATTCTGTTGTATAGCTAAAATAATAACTCATTCCTGCTGAGGTGTTATAGTACCTTTTGCAGAGGAAAAAAGAAATTCTTTCCTTGATATATAGGATTTGTCTCGCTTTAGTTGGGAAATTCTCCAGAATTGAGCTCATAATAAATAGCATTTTTTCCACGACTAGTCATAGTTTTTTGTTTGATGAACTGCTATGAATGATCTTTCTGGTGTGTGTCAGGTTGCATGCTGTGATTCCAGCAAAACTGGAGTTTTGGTCCACTCAGTTATCCCTATTAACCCCTGTAGCACCCTGATGCAGGCTCCCATCACCGAACATTTCCATAAAGTAATCATCATCCTGCTGGTTTGGATTTTGGGTGTAATGTTCATTTACATCAAAGTATTTTGTCTAAGATTTTTTTAGTCACTGTTTGTTTTTTTGTTTGTGTGTGTGCTTAGTTTCTGTTGAGGAGGAAGTATAAAGAACCGGGTCTCTCTGGGAGTTACTGCTGGCCCTCCGTGGCACAAGGTTTTGACACAGTGCTAATATGTCACAGTGGAGAAGATCTTCTCTCCTACATTCCACCTCTGCTTTCTCAGCTGCAGTTAGCTTCTTCGGTCAATGCCTCCCCTGCACCCAATGGGGTAAGAGGCAGAGAAGTCTTTAATCTCTGTACCTTACCATGTGTCCTCAACACTCACCTATAATCTTTCTTCTTTCTATTGTGAGGCTTAAATCTATGTTTTGGTTGTAGGCTGTATCTTAATCCTTACATTTTTGGGCCATCTGAAGAATCAGTCAGTATTAATAGATTTGTATAGATGTTGATGTTCATTGCTCTCATTCTCTTTTTCTTCCTTTTTTAGCCAATAGCAGTGATTGTTTGTCCAGGAAGGGAGAAGGTAGAGTCAGTGCTGGAGCTACTAGAAGAGAGCAAGGCTGCAGTAAACCTACATCCTGCTGCTGTGCTGGTTGGAGTAGGCAAGGATGAGGCCAAACAAACCAAGATTCAGAACAACTGTAAGCCCCTTTTGCTGTTTTTTTATTATTTATTTTACTCTTTAACTTGTAATGAAAGCAGCATAGAGGGAATTTGTGTTGTGAATTAGGTCGGTTGCTGGTTACCACCCCCTTCAGCCTGGTCAGATTGCTGGAGGTGCAGTTCTTCTTCTTTCAAAGGCTTTGCCACCTAATTCTGGATGAGGCTCATGAGCTCTTCTCAAGAGCTCCTGAAGAAGTGAGTAGACAAAAAAAAAAAAAAAAAAAGGAAAGAAAGCCGAGATGGTTGCTGTTTACAAGTGATATTTATTTTCTTCATTCTTTCCCTTTATAGATGACCATCATCTTACAACATTACCAGAAAGTGGTGTCCAGGCCAGAGAGAATGTGTGTGCAGCAGCTTGTTGCCGTAGGCAGTCGTTGGTGTCGGGAGCTGGAGACTGTGGTGCAGAATTACATGTTTAATCCCTGCATCATTATCACAGTGCCAGAGGAGGCAGCTTTATATGGTGGGGTTCAGCAGGTTAGTGATAAATCTACCTGTCTGAGAGGGCAAAGAAAAGCAAAATGACAGCCAGATTAAACTCCTTGTCTTTCCAAAAGCTTTGTGAGTCATGTTATTTCTTCTTCAGTTTAAATTTGTCTTGGTGCATAATTAGCTTAGATCTAATCTTGGCAACGGCTAGTACTGTGGTATGTTCATGCATGTATACTGTCCCAATGTTAAATAACCGTTGCTATATTATTAGTAGGAATAAAAAGTAGCAGGTCTGTGGACAGTTGTGATGCATTCTGGGTATGTAGTGTTTCCCACAGGTGTGTAATATACCTGTGGGTTTAGTTGGTGTAACTGACCTGCTGCCAGATAATGGTCATCTGAAACGTGACAAACAACAAATACATGTGACCTTTAACATGGTATAACTGGGGCTTCAGGTAGGGCTTCAGCTAAAGCAAAGAAAGATTAAGAGTAGTTTCACCGACAACAGTACGACAACAATCCAGAGGTCACTTCCAAATCAACCAATTAATGGAACCTTGGATTGCGAGCATAATTTGTTCTGGAAGAAATAATACACTTGTATATTAAAGCAAATTTCCCCCATAAGAAATAATGAAAACTAAGAATATTTGTTCCACAATCCCCCCAAAAATATATAAAAATAATTAATACAAAATATGAAGTAAAAATAAAACAAATTAACAAGCACTTTACCTTTTGAAAAAAGTAAAAATAAATCCCGATGGTGTGTGTGTGTGTGTGTGTGTGTGTGTGTGTGTGAAGCTAAAGTAAGGCTAGAGGAGGAATGACTCCCTCTCTGCCTCCTTTCATCTTACAGAGTAGTCCTCCCTACTCTCTTATTTGAGAGGAAGGAGGGCTACTGTGTGGGATGACTTTCACTCACACACAAACATACTAATGGAATCACTGCTGTAAAGTAAAAATGAAACAAATTAACCTTCACGTTACCTTTTAAAAGAATCGCGACAGAGCAGTGTTTCCATTAGTGTGTGTGAGAGGAGGAGGGAGGAGGCACACACCCTCTAGTGACGGGCGCACACATACTCGGAATTGGTGCTTTCTGTCAGAGATAGAGAAACTGGATCTTTAACAAGGGACCTCTCTAATGACTTTTGCTTTATGCGCGCACACGTGTGTTATAATAAACAGTATGCACGCACGCACGCATGCGAAAGGACGTGTGGACGACTTTCGCGCACACAAACACAAAATAAAAGATGCTTTACGTGCACACGTGGTCACAGTGTTCTAGTAAACAGTACACGTGGATGTTGACTATACGAGTGACGCGCACACACACTGAGAACAATTCTGCAGCATGAGAGAGAAGAACCATTGGCTCTGTTGTGATCACGTTACGCTCGGCTCCAAAACAAGAAGCGCATACGTGCCACATGTACTCAACGATATTTGGTACTCATATATCAAGAGTTGCTCGTTTATCAAGCCAAAATGTATTTAAAAAATTTTTGCTTATCTTGCGGACCAGTAGCAAACTGGGTTACCCGCAATCCGAGGTTCCACTGTAGTCTCTCTGAGATGGCAAAGTGTCCATTAATCATACCGAGACTAGGCAAATTTGCTCTCAAAACTTTACGGCTTCTGGTGGCTGTAGCATCACTTGGGAATCCTACTAGCGACCTGTAGATGATGTGATTACCGCACGGTATATGGACAAAAGTACGAGACAAAAGTACATGACAATCACTCCTATGTGAAAGCCTTCCACAAACTGTTTGTTAAAACTACGTAATTTTATAGGAAGGCAAGTGTGGAGGTTATTATTACAGCAATGGTGACTAAATATGGAGTTTGATAATCAGACAGCGCAATGGGTCTGATGCTTAAGTGAAGCAAGGATTGGCTGAGGTGCTAAATGTGCAGCAGCTGTTTTGTTAAACATTTAGTACTGTATGTTTTCATTCCTATTTGCTATCTGCAGACAATACTGATGTGTCTGGACTGCAATAAAACCTCAGTGCTACTCGGTTCTTTGGACTTCAGCCCCTCTGTCCCACAGAAAACCCTTCTCATCACTAACTCAGCAGAGGAGGTGGAGCATGTGTACAAGGTACATTGGACTGTTAACAAACACAATTATCTAGAGTACAATGGGTCCAAAACATGCTGTAAGCCAGCTGGCTGTGTGTGTTTTGGATGAGGCATGTGCAAATTAGCAAATCACTGAAAACGAGGAGAAACATACCCAAAAACATAAATTTCTCACTGATTCAAATGGGCTAACTGGTGTGAAGGTGTCTTTAGAACCAATGATTTTCTGGAAAAATTATTTCCAATAATGTTGTTTTGATAGTCTCTTCTTACCAGAGATTCAGGTGTCAAATGTCCAGGATTTTCCCACACTAATAGTCTGAAGTGTATTCATCCAGGCTCTCGGCAACACAGCAGCATTCTCTCTAAAAGTTCACGAGGGCCTTACCTATCAGTTTGATTTTGTGATTGGGCAGTGGAGGAAAGACATCGGTCCAGGCACTCAGATTATTTTGGGTATGTGGAAATTGTGACTAATTTAATTCTTTAATTTAAATAAGAGCTTTCATTTTGTTTCATTCTCTCCTATTCCTTTTTGTTTTGACCCCTCAGTTACCACCAATGAGTGCTTAAAGGCTCTTGGTATCAGGGATGCCACATGCGTTGTGCATTATGGTTTCCCCAGCTCTCCTAAGTTGTTTGGTAGCCGGATGTTCTGCATGGTTGAGAACTTTAAGAATCTCTCCTATAAGGTATTATTTAATAAAGTAATGTTTAAAAAAAATTCCTTGACAAAAATGTAAAAACTGGTGATGTTTGTGGTATTGCTGTCAAAAAATGTATACATCTCTGGGGAAAAAAATAAGAGACCACTGCAAAATAATCAGTTTCTTATGTTTTGTTTTTTTTTTTCTTACAGGTGTATGTACTGGTGAGATGAACAGTTTTGTTTTATATTTGTGAACTGCTGACAATATTTCTCCTAAATTCAATTCCTATTGTTATTTAGAGTGTATATAAATAAACTTGTATTTATTGAGCTTTAGTAACTAATTAATATTAAATTAATAATTTGTAAACAAATTGTGTTAATGGTTTGACTAAATAACATTAAGAAATCAGTATTTGGTGGAATAACCCCAATTTGCATTTGCAGCTTTCATGTGTTTTTTCACATTGCTGTTGGGTTTTATATCATACTTTTTGCAAAAAAGCTCAGCTTTGCTTGATGGTTTGTGACCATCCATCTTCTTCTTGATGACATTCCCTTTAGTTTTCTGGAGTAAATTGCAGTGGTCTCATATTTTTCCAGAGCTTTACTGTATTTCAGCTTTGTTTACAAATGCTTATAAAAAATTTTTTGTGTGCATGTGCATCTTTATTGGATCAGAATCATTCTGAAGGCTTGTCTCCTGCAGCACGTTCTGTGTTGCTGCTGTCAGAGCAGAATGTTCGTCATGTATTCGGTGTCCTGCGCTATCTGAAGCGTACAGACACTCCACTGCCACCAGAGCTCCTGCAGACTGCCCAGAAAGTTCAGCAGGCCAAGGAACACTGTAAAGCTGACCGTGCTCTCTGCAGCTATATGAAGAGCCTGGGCTTCTGCAGGTCTTTACACTACACTTCTACCATGCAATACATTTAGGATATATTTGGCTTTGTATTGCATATTGCAATTGAAAAATAGCTACTAGAGAGTGTCGAATATTTTGAGCTGCAATTTGTAAGATATCAGAGTGCTAAAAAAAGCACACTGTTGAAACGTCATAGAGGTTTTATTACCAAATGCTTTTACAGTTCAACCTTGGATTGCGAGTAACTTGGTCTACGAGCATTTTGCAAGACGACCAAATTTTTTAAATACATTTTAACTTGTTAAATGAGTGAGGTCTTGATATACGAGTACTGTAGTACACATGCGCTTTGTCTGCCGAGCGTCACATGATCACAACTGAGCTAATGGTTCCACTCTCTCTCTTAAATTTTGTCTTCAAGTGTAGTAACTGTTCTTTAGTAACTACTGCAACAACAGCCTCCATTAGGAAGAAAAATGTTAAAAAGACTTGAGCGCTGCGGGACATTAATCTTTTTAAAGGAGTAATTTCGGTAGTGTGTGTGGGTCGTCCTACACAGTAGCCCCCTTGCTCCTGCTTCTGCTCTCGTTTAACACAAGTCATGATTCTTTTCAAAGGTGAAGTGCAGGGTAATTTGTTTTATATTATTACTTTATATTTTTTCTATGAATTATTTTTATATTAATATTTTTGGGCTGTGGAACGAATCATCAAAGTTTTCATTATTTTTTTTTATTGGGGAAATTCACTTTGATATACGAGTGCTTTCATATACAATTACGCTTCCGAAACAAATTATGCCCACAATTCAAGGTTCCACTGTAGTACTTTCTAGAAGTAAATACTTAAAATTAGCAACATTACTTTAGACATAAAAGCATGAAGGAAATTGAAATGATGTAGTAGAAATTGGTTTATTATCAATCTGTTACAGTTTTAGTTTATGTTCATAATAGAAAAGATTTGATTAACTTGTTCATATGCAAATATGTTTTTGCAATGTATAGCTTTGCTATATTCTTCTTCTTTTTTTTTTTTTTTGTTGAAAATTTCAGTCAAAATATTGTAAATGCCATCACTGAATGTTACTTTCTGGAACTCAGGGACAGCACAGGCTGCCCAGACAGACACGCAGTCAACAAAATTCTTGATTCTCCCCAACACCTGGACTCTGGGACTATTTTGGTGAGTTCGATCACATTTTATCCCCAATCTCTCAGAACTGCTAGCATGATTGAGTACTAAATAGTTTTATGTTTCATATTGTCTGAAAGGTGCTGCCCCTTTACATTAAGACTGCGAGTGTGTATTATGGACGTATTGTGGACCAGAAGGAGAACTGTTTTGAGAAACTTGCTGCTGAGATGAAGTCACACTACGCTAAAGGGAGGCTTCTTCTAACGGAGGTGGTAGAGGGAGGCTTTTATGCGGTGGAGGAAGGGGATATACATCATAGGTAAGTAGCAATCTCTTAAGTCACAATGAGCATCAGGGCCCTACTTAGTCATTCTATTCTGCTTGAGTGAACCAGGTAGCCTGGCAGTCCTCTACTCGCTTGTAGAACCACATCTTCAGTACCCTCGGTGTCCTTCATAATTATTGGCACTTTTATAAAATACACTGAACAAAAATATAAACGCAACACTTTTATTTTTGCTCTAATTCTTCATGAGCTGAACTCAAATATTTGTAACATTTTCTACATAAACAAAAGACCCATTATTCTCAAATATTGTTCACAAATCTGTCTAAATCTGTGTTAGTAAGCACTTCTCCTTTGCTGAGAGAATTCATCCCACCTCACAGGTGTGGCATATCAAGGTGCTGATTAGACAGCATGAATATTGCACAGGTGTGCCTTAGACTGCCCACAATAAAAGGCCACTCTGAAATGTGCAGTGTGATCACACAGCACAATGCCACAGATGTCGCAACCTTTGAGGGAGCGTGCAATTGGCATGCTGACTGCAGGAATGTCTACCAGAGCTGTTGCCTACCAGAGCTGAATGTTAATTTCTCTACCATAAGCCGTCTCCAAAGTCGTTTCAGAGAATTTGGCAGTACGTCCAACCGGCCTCACAACCGCAGGCCACGTGTAACCACACCAGCCCAGGACCTCCACGTCCAGCATGTTCACCTCAGTGATTGTCTGAGACCAGCCACCCGGACAGCTGCAGCAACAATCGGTTTGCATAACCAAAGAATTTCTGAACAAACTGTCAGAAACCGTCTCAGGGAAGATCATCTGCATGCTCGTCGTCCTCATCGGCGTCTGGACCTGACTGCAGTTTGTTGTCGACTTGCATGGGCAAATGCTCATATTCGATGGCATCTGGCACGTTGGAGAGGCGTTCTGTTCACGGATCGAGTGGGGTTCTGGTATGGGCAGGGATATGTTATGGACAACGAACACGGGTGCATTTTATTGATGGCATTGTGAATGCACAGAGATATCGTGATGAGGCCCATTGTTGTACCATTCATCCATGACCATCACCTCATGTTGCAGCATGATAATGCACGGGCCCATATTGCAAGGATCTGTACACAATTCCTGAAAGCTGAAAACATCCCGGTTCTTGCATGGCCAGAACAGTTACATGGCTTTATAACAGTTTTTTATTTTCCTAGAGTTTGAAACACACACAGTGTGTTTGCAGTGTGTTTTACCAGGCTTTTGCAAAGGCATTCGTGGCAATCGGACGTCGTTTCACCTGTGTTTTTAACAATCCCATATTACAGTGATATACTGCATCCTATTGCTATGGCTCCAGTATATGTAATGTAATATATATATATATATATATATATATATATATATATATTACATTACATATCAGATTGTGAGTGTTGTCCCATTAAAAACTAGCAGCAGATGTGTCATCAAATTAGAGATACAGATATTATTTAAAAGTCTTATTATATCATTGCTGTCTGATGAAAACCACATATCTCCACTTTTGACAATTTTGACTTTTCACTATAAGTGGAGTGTCCATGTATTCCTCTGTCTCCTGTCAGGATTGGGCATCTGAATGAGCAATGAAAAGATACAGAACATAGCTGTAATTAGGCCACTGTGCCACATGGAAGCATGTACAGTAGCCTTCCTATAAATAGTTTCCCAACTGCGTGGGACATAAACAGGACACTTCAGGTGCATAATTAAATGTGCGTCATGGGAACCCTTGTTAAAAACGCATTTGTCCACTTTCGCCCACAGTCGCCCACGTAAATCCATTTAAAGTATACATCTGTGAATTGTCATCTGACCATGCACTGTTAACTATAACAAGGTTAGCAGGAAGCAAATGGTTGGTGCATTGTACTGTATACTGGATGTAGAACGTGTCCTTTTCAAGTTTTTTCTGTTATCCCCGAATAAATGAAAAGGTTTCCAGACGAGTAAGTCTGAAATAGTTGGGAAAATGTTGCTTAAGATGTTTTAGTTATTCAAATAATTACAGATAATAGAATATTGCCTCACAAACACTTTTTTATTTAATTTAAATTCTTGAATTAAGCATAGTTACAGATGATGGACTGTTTATCTGTTAGGGTGTGTGTGACCATGGTGCCAGACAAGGGAGACCGGTTGTTTAACAGCGTCACCGTTCGGTTTGTGGATGAAGGACGTGTACAGGAAGTGAAATCGCATCAGTTACTGCAGCTTCCCTTGGAGTTCCAGAACTTACCGGGTCAGGCTGTGGAAATCATTCTGTGTAGAGCTCAACCCATTGATGGAGAGATGGACTGGAATCCAAAGGTGACTTTACATACTGTTCGTACATCATGACAATAAATGTGCCTTTGGACTAATTTTACTGTTTAATTACCTGGAAGTGTTAATAGGGTGATATTTATTGGAGGAGAAAAATGCTTTGTTGATCTGGGTTACTGTTACAATTTCCCCTTTCTTCCTGTCATTGGCAGCACCTGTTAGTGTTTGACCAACATAATGTTGAGATGTAATGAACAAAATTATTAAACACACAGCAAAAGCCTTACTGAATACTTAATATTACGACCTAATGCTTTGTGCACATTCTAACCATCAGAGTGTTTAGGAGTGAAATTGTCACTGAACTTTTGTGTTGGTCACAGTGTTAATGTACTGTAGGTCTACAATAATCAGCAGCTGTATATTTTTCTTAAAATTAATAAAAACACAAATAAAAGTGCTTTATTAGAGAGAACTTACTATCTCTCCTCTGTCCTGTCAGCTCCATATCTGACTGCTCACACTTTCCCACATGAGAGTAAAAATCACCTTGTATTTCTCTAACTTGTTGCCAGATCACATCTGTAGGGGTGTGTATATTGAAATTATTATTTTTTTATTTTTTTGCAGGTTACTAGAGTGATCAGTCAGAAAATCAAAGGAAAAATACATCATGCCAAGGTGGTGATGTGTTTGGGAAATACTATATGGGTTGATCCTATGGTAGGTTTTTTGGTATTGATGAGATTTTTGTAAAAGTGTTTGTAAAATCTCCTGTCTATTTAACGCTGATTTTTTATTTTATATTCCTTACTCCTTTAAACCTGTCAATAGGTACGCATGACACGCATGCCTGGTCTGAAGATCTTAATAAACGAATATAATGTCCATGCAGAGATTGCAGCCACTGGGATGGGCACTACAAACCCTCAGCATCTGGAGCTACTGAAGTCGCTGTGCCAGGGAGAGAAGACATCTGCTGTGGTGGAGTTCAGTGAGATTAATGGGTAATTAATCAGTTATTTCTCTTCCAGTTTCCATATTTATCCTCTGTCTAATGAGGGGTGTTCCAAATTTAGGGCTATGTAATCATTATACACTGATGAGTGACAAAAGAAAATAAATAAAAAAAATTACGCATTTGAATCCGAACAATTCCACAGCCATTCCTGATTGGTATCCAAAGGAGCAAGACTGGCCTTGATCTAACTGGTTCTCTCAATTTGTTACCCGGAACATAAGTACAATTTAAGTAAATAGGGCCACAACCTGTTTTGTGTAAAAATAAATGAATAAAATAAAAAAGTAAATAAATAAATAAAAAGGAAAAAGTTTTGCTAAAACTCCTATTAGGCTTCCGTAGTCCCACTGAGCTAAATCAAGTACAGTAGTTACCTTAGTAAGTAAAGTACAAGTTTAACTCTCTTCTTTTCTGGTTGGACATACACAACCGTGTTGTAAGTAGGGCTGCAACAACTAATCGATAAAATCGATAATTATCGATAATGAAATTCGTTGTCAACGAATGCCGTTATCG
>JAQMYJ010000012.1:20316605-20332238 GCA_030014305.1 Clarias laeviceps
AAGTTTACTTTTATACATAAATAATACCCTGATTTATGGTTGTATATAGTTATAAGCAAAACATCAAATTAAAGAAGTGTTTAGGTTTTATCCGATTAATCGATCAATCAAAAAAATAATAATAATCGCCCAACTAATCGATTATCAAAATAATCGTTAGTTGCAGCCCTAGTTGTAAGCATGCTTAGTTATTGGATTCATATGCATGCAGGTTTCTGCTACACTGTAGTTGCCGGGTCGTGCAGAAAAAACATGCAACATAGTGTGTTTTAGAGGTTTTAACAATTTTAGAGGTTTTATCAATTGCCATTTTCCGTAATCATTCGCTTGAAATGCACAGGAAATCTAGACTATAATCAGTGATCGTCACATCAATACGTGTAACAAATACATTTCAAGATGCCTTCATTTCAGAATCAAATTTTGAGGGTCAAAACTAAACTCCCAACCCAGACTTCTTTTTTTTTTTTTTTTTTTGCTTAGCAGTTTTTGCAGACATGCGTTTCCTCGTAATCTAACCACCTAATGATTTTAATATGCTGCTCATGCTGTCCCACTGGGTAGCTGAACAAAGCAAAGAACTAAATGCTCATGAAAACCAATCCCTCCTACCCAGACAGCCTGTACTTCTGGCCATTGGTGGCTCTAGCATTTTCAGGATTTGAACTTGTTTGAATTCCTGACAATAGGGCAGTCTTTTCTCTTTTGTCACTTTACACTTTACTATAAGCTTTAATGTTACTAACAGTTTTTTGTTCTGTACTTTGATTGGTCTGATCAGATATGAAAGTGAGGTGGTGTCTCTGGAACAGAGGATTCATGAAGTTAAGGAAGTTCTTGCCAGTCAGGTGAAGGCTGGAATGCAAATTGCTGAGTCTACAGATACTGAACCCTGTGAACCCTTACAGAACTTTCAGAACACAAACCAGGTCGCTGAATCTAACAGAGGACAAAGTCAGATCTCTGTGGAAGGCAGTATAGATGCTGAACACCTGGTGAGGTAAGTGCAGTAACAGTACTGACTTGTGTCATAATAATGTTATGTAGATATTAAATTACATGACTTTTATTAATTAATTGATTTATTTGTTTGTTTATTTATACTTAAAGTATTCACACTTTTGTACTTATTTAGATCTGCTGATCTAACATGTTTACCTCAGGACTGGACTCCTGCTCTTTCTAATGGCTCAGTTGAAGGCAAGTTAGAATAAAAGTAAGCATTTGGTGTCGTAACATGTTCATTATTACCAGTCATGAATGATGATCATAGCCATTTTTTAAACAGCTGACCATGAATTTAACAATGTCTTACACACTGGCCGTAGACAGGATATTGCTGCACCAAAAAGGTATTTCTTCTTAATTCCAGACACTTTGTAATCTTTTGGTCTTTAAAGATATATAGCAATATTCTGAATGTGTCTTGTGTTCATCAATGATTTGTCCTTTTCTTTTCTGCATGTTTTAGCTTTCATCCACAGATCAGGTGGTATCAAGAAGAAAACTCAGTCACTCTTAAGATAAAGCTTACCAACCCCATGATGCAGAAGTGTGAGTTTTTCTCTGATGGAGTCTTTTACAGGTCAGTGGACACTTTTAATCCTGCATTGGTAGTAGTTTGAAAGAATAAAGTATTTTATTGCTACAGTTTATTTGAAATTGTGTTGTATTTAGATAGCTTAATGTAATAAAATTGTAGTTGTAAATATGTAATTTAATTCCCTCCCCTCTCTCTTTTCAGTGCATATTTAAACAGACAGCGTTATTGTGCCAATCTGGAGCTGCACAGTGACATCAGCACAGAGCAGTGCTCATGGAAAATGACATGCAGCGAACCAGTAATCAAACTGGTGAAGAAAAAGAAAGGCGAGTGGAAATCACTGCTTAAATACAAGGTAGGTTTTTCCTATAGCTGTGTTGACCACTTTTACTATGTGTATCGTGAGAGAGAATGCTGGAGGTATTGTTAATAACTTAATCAGCGATAATTTTACTGACGGGGGACATGAATAACTTTAAAAACTGACTTTTGAATATATCCCAACTCCTTAAAAACATCATTGTAATGAGATAATTAACGGTGACCTGTTAGAAAAGTCTGAGTGACTTTGACAAGGGGCAAATTGTGATTTCCAGATAATCAAGAGACATAAATCTGTACCTGCAGGGTTAATTTCCTCCGTTACCATATACTTCATCTATATTTAATATAGTACTAAAAGGAGGCAATTTTTTAATCAAATCTATTTTTTCCTGATTATTTCTTTTCAACAGAGTGCTTTTGTAAGCTATGATTTTGACCACATTGAAGTTGAAGAAATCTCTCGCTTAAATGGTAAGTTTTTGTGTTTGATACACATAGACTGAGGCACTGAACTGAACATGGCAACATTCGTCAAGTCTTTTAAAAAGCCATCAAAATAACTCTTGACATGATACATGTTCTTCAAATTTGGGGCTTTTTAAGCTTGGTCACCTCATGATCCTGTGGTAAAAATAATTTTATGATATTAAAGTAAGGTGTGACATACTTTGTGTGGAGATGACTTTTTGATGGCTTTTATGAACTAGTGACGAAATTGCAAAGCAAATGGCGATGTGGGAAGGTTTAACTTGTGAAGGTGGTTTTACACAAACTTTTTAGACATCATCAGGACTTAATGCCTTAAGCCAACACCATTGGTATATTAAAAACTCTTATTATACCAAACTTATTTCTTAAATTACCTATACAAGTTATATTTAGCATGTCAAATTTAGTGTGACCCTCACCAAGCAGTTTTTAACAGTCTAAAATGAAACATCAGTTCCAGGCTGCCTTATGGCAATCAAATAACTTTGTAGATGCTAGAGGCACATGGAGGCACTTCTTACGCAATTATTATCCACATACATCTGAAGAATTATACATGATAACATGATGAAAGTTTCCTGACTTTTACAGTATAAATATTTAGATGCATGTAAAATAGTGTACATATATAAAATATTATTATTATTATTATTATTCCCATCTGCAGGAACTTGGTTTGTGGGTGACACAGGAGAAGAGGGCTACTACAAGAGCTCAGAAGAAAAGAGTCTGAGTGATAGTGACTGAACAGACTGAAAATGGGTTACACAACAACAGTGCATATAAAAAGTCTCTACCACCTGTTAAATTTATAGGATCTTCTGTTGTAAAACAAGATTAGTCTCTTGCCAACTTTATTGGAATGTAGCAACCGACTAAATTCGATTGACAAAGAAACAGACACTTTTATGGGAAAAAGGGCAAAACCTGTTCTCTATGAATATATTGAAATAAGAAGACAGATTCTATTGTTTTTGCTATAAACTGAAGACATTCCGATTTAAAATATTTAAAAAATCTACATGAAATGGTAGATCAGAATTTTTGTTTCCATTTTCTGATCCTACATCCACAGTGGTGGCCAAAAATATTAGGACAACATATGCCATGCATTATAGTTCAACTCGTGCACAAAACAGGTGATTTCACTAATTAGTTTTAGCCTGGCTGGCTTCAGAATTGGATTAGTTAACTAAAAAAAACTGTATATGTAACAATGGTATTCAGCTTCTAGAGCCATGGCCTGGTTCATCTCCAGACCTAAACCAATAGAACACTATTGGACAATGGTGAAAAAGGCAGTAATAGTCAAGAAACCATCTTCTGTATATGATCTTCGGGAAGCGTCAAGCAGCCATGGATTGAGCAAGTGACACCAGAGTACTGCAGATGTCTTTTTGATTCTATGCTCAGCCAAATCCAGCAAGTTATAATTAGGCTAGGTAAAGACTTAATACTAAATATTGATTGTTGTATAAATAATTCTTATCTTTATCATTTAAAAATTTTTTGAATGTCAATAAAGCATTGAATTTTGCTTTTGAACCCACTTCTACCTTTTTTGCCACCACTGTAGATTTGTTAAGCAACTTAAATCTTGCCACCTTTTGTTTGATCCCATACTTTTTCAAGTGATCAAAATAATGGAACATGCGACTGACACGCATTTCTTGTTACCTGCTTGTGAACTTTTAGATTAACTGTTTAAATAATTAAAAGCTCTCAATATCTACTCTTAGTTTGAGCCCTGGGTTTCATCTGTAGCCAGAAAGTTTAAACTTAACATGAAGAGCTTTCTCGTGGAGAAAAAGTAAGTGACATTGATGCTTAGAAAAAAGCATTTGGCGTTGTCTGAATAAGAAAGGAAACTATAGGTATACTAATAATCAGACGAGTCATCCAAGAAAAACAACAGCAAGCCAAACAACAAGATGGAAACCCATCATCAGAAGTAAGGACCAGAAGGCCAGATTATAGTTCACTTTTTTTTTTTTTTTACGGTTTGATTTTATTAAATGTTTAAGTGATCTCCAATCACAATAATTCAAAAAAGAAATTCCAAACACTTGCACAAAGGTGATGGTTTATTGTCACCTTAGTTTTAATAATGAATGGGACCGTTCTTAACACATTTTTAGTAGTTTCAGCAATCTCCTTAGTAGTTGTTTTCTTTTCTTGATGAAGGCCAATAATTTTCCACTTCTGAAATGGAGTAACATTTTTTCCAGGATGTGTCTTCTGACAAGGTTGTTTTAAGAAATGAGAAGCTACTCACTGCATCAGTTAGGCTTAAATAACTTGTTCCCAGCTAAAACATATTAATGAATGCGGTAATTATCCAATCTTATCCATTTGCTTAGTTGTTGTTAGGGCACGAGTAGTTTTATGCAGTGCTTATACACTGGCCTAAATTTTCATCTTTTCTCAGCATCAAAAAGACTTGCGTTTCTTGCCTAGACATGTTTCTGGTCTTCATGTTGGTTTAACCTTTTTAAGAACAAAGTCAGTTTTCACAGGTTAATTCTAACAAGGGCAACAAAAAAAAACTGTCAGTGACATAATCCAATATTTTATTACTGAAAGCTGAATATTCTGATCAGTTGTTGATCTCTAACACAATGAATACGCAGATCTGAGATAATTTAATTTCTAACCGAAAGGTCTTTAGTGTATTGTAAAAACAAAAGAATTGACACTTTGTGTTCCAATGCCTTTACAGAAGATGCTAGTAATTTTGTGAAGTGCACATCCTTTTGAGTGAAGGCAGTTTTGTTATTCTTTTCTCTGGCACCTTAAAGGTGTAGCTTTGGTAGCTGTAAATTAACTTGATTTAGTCCAGTGGTTCTCAACCCTTATCCTGGATGGACCCCTTACCTTGTAAGTTTGTGTTTTTCATACTCCATCACCTCTGTCTTATAGGAAAAAAAAAGTCTGTTCATTAGCTCATCAGGAATTGACAACACTGTGCAGGGGAGGTGCTCCAGAAACAGGTTTGAGATCTTGTGATTTAGTCTCTCTAGGTAGTAATGTTATGTTTTGCAGCTCTAATACACCTAACTTTCTTCATGAAAGCCTCAATAAATTCATTTTAAGTGTGTAGTGGATTAGATGACTTGGGAGACATATTTATTTTTGTCAAACTTTCAGATTTTCATTTAAATGCCTTGTAAACTTAAAACCAACGAAAGCCCACAGTCCAACCTTCTCACTGCTTTGTCAAGTTCACTTTCAAGTTCAGGTTCATGTTGTGTGTGCTGTTTACACCATCTCTGTTTTCCCAGCTCTGTTCCAACCCAAATATGTATATAAGTAGCTTGCTCTTAATAATGGGTAAAAACAACTGCAAATCGATCCTTGATTCAGCTCATCTCTTCATCCACAACTGGTGCAATATTTAATTTCTGAAATGCTTCTGATTGTAAGCTAAAACTTTATTTTAAAGCAGAAGTTAGAGTTTCTACGAGATTGCATGTTCTCCCTGTACTTTATGGGTCTCCTCTGAGTAATCCAGTTACCTCCCACAGTCTAAAAACATGCAGATTAGGTTAACTGACGTTCCCAAATTGCCAGTAGTGTGTGTGTGTGAGATGATGAATTAATAAATCAGTTGGGCAAATATTGTAATTGTATAGTAAATGATCATAAAATGACCAAATGCAGCTTTAAGCTGTAATTTTGGAAAGCAGCTGTGTTTGTGTTTTATTAGGTTTTTTTCTCATATACTTAAGTTATCAGTTATCAGCCATGTCCTGATTTGTTGCTGCACATACAATTTCCCTGCTGATATTATTTCGTAGTTTTATCATAATGTTTGTTACGAAGTTAAGCTAAAGATGTGAGATGTACATCTGGTCACTGACCACTTAACAGGTCTGTATCCTGAAGATAGTTTTATTTTATTATTTTTTTGGAAGTCTCATCTATTTTATTTAACTTTGCCTTTAACGTTTTCTTTAATAGAAAATCTTGGTTCCACATATGAGACATTTTGCAACATACTATTTGTTACCATGTTTGGTTAAGACTTGGAAGGATGATGGTTTGTAGTCCTTCAAGTTTAACATTATGTTCATCATATAATTTGTAGAAAATATTCTTTGTGGAAAAATAAAATTTAAAAAATTACATGCTTTTACTTTTATTTTAATGGATTATTTGCAAAGCTAAGAAAAATGTTAATTATCTGTGAATCTCCACATCCTTGTATCAGAGTTGCCAACTGTCACGCATTGAGCATGAGACTCATCTTCACACGTTCGCATGCCACACTTAGTTTCTCGTGCTTTCATATTCAAAACAGTCGTCTGTGAAAGACTCAAGCAAAACCAATGAGCTCCACTCTCACATGTACAAGTGTATTGTGGCCATAACGCACTGGAATGGCACTCCTCCACATTATTCACATTCATTGGTATTCAAGGGATAATTGGAACAGTTATAAACATGCTGAACAAAACAACAACCCAATAAAATAGATCAACATTGAAATGCATGTACAGACTTCACCAAAGTTACGCACCAGCTGGAGCACTTGAAGAATTAGTAGGGGAAGTGACTATTATCCAATGAGAGAAATGCTTGTGATTATTTACAGTCACATTAAAATATCTGCATTAAGTTTAATCACATGGATTCTGTGCCACTCCTCTTTTCCTCCAGACTCCACCATTTCCAAATTGAATGCAAAATTTACTTTAATGTGAAAAGAGGACTTTGGGCGACTGATCAACAGTCCCGTCCTTAGCCCAGGTAAGACGACTCTGATGTCTCTGGTCCCAGGGTGACTTGACACAAGGAATGCAACAGTTGTAGCACATGTCTTGTGTATGGTGGTTCTTGAAGCACTGACTCCAGCTGCAGTCCACTCCTTGTGAATTCTCCACCATATTCTTGAATGGGCTTCGTTTCAGAATCCTCTCGAGGTTACGGTTATCCCCGTTGTTTGTGCACCTTTTTCTACCACATTTTTTCATTTCATTCAACTTTCCATTAATGTGCTTGGATACAGCACTCTGAGAATAGCCAGCGAACTGAATTAGACTGAGAAATTTAAAGGGAAACTTTGCAGGTGTTTTGAGTTAATTAGCTGATTAGAGCATGACTCTCCAATATTTAACTTTTTCACAATATTCTAATTTTCTGAGATACTGAATTTTGGGTTTTCTATAGTTGTAAGCCATAATCTTCAAAAAATAAAAGAATGAAAGAAATAAACACTTGAAAATTAAACACTAGAAGGTTATTCTGTGTGGAATGAATCTATATAATGAGTTTCACATTTTAAATAGAAATAAATCAACTTTTCGATAATATTCTAATTTATTGAAATTTGCCTTGATGTAACTATCTTTCAGGTTTCATCAGCATGCTTTGTTTTTTAATATATGTGCTCAAAATGGTATTTACTGTACTAAATACCATTAACAATGTTATTATACGGTATTTTCTTCGACAGTAAGTCGGCTCTCTGAAGTGAACGTCAAGTTGGTCGTTATTTTCTGAAAAAAAGTCCATATGTAGAGGTTGAGTGTGTTATCTATTGGAAGTGAGGAGCAGTTAGTGGTAGTAAGGAAAAATGAAGGAGACTGAACTCGGACAGTTTCCTGAAGGACCCCGACTGTGGAAGTCGACCAGCTTTCCGCCTGACGATGTGCAAGCAAGCAAAACGCACGTTTATCTAAGAAAACAATTTATTTATTTGAGTCGCTAAAATAAAATATCAAAAAATTATAATACACATATGTACACATTGATTGTTTTTATGTAATTAGATACGAAACGGTGTCAGGCAGTTTGTACGGATACCTAAAGGGTCCTGCTGGCGTTTGACATTTCTCGCTTGTTCGGTAAGCGGGTAGCATGGTGGCTAGCGGTATAGTTGTTACTAGTTAGCGGTGTTAGTAAGAGCGGGTGAGTGGGTTTGGGCTGATTCACGGGGTTCAGGAGGTTTGAGGTCAGGCTGCGGAAGGCTATGGCGCTGATGCTGGGCTTGCTCTCAGCGACTGCTGCTCCTGTCCGAGGCGCACTGAGGAGGACTTTACTGCGCTCTTCATCACTCTCTGCTGCTCGGGGAAAACTTTCATCAGCCAGGTTACATGTCCATACGAACAGGGTAAGACCAAGGTGTTTGTATGTTTGTATTAAATTAGCGCACCGTGTTACTGTTTACTCTCTAGTAGTCCAGTAGGCTCCAGTAGGCATGGTCATGATGACTCGGCGTGTATTCGCTCTGCCTGACTTCACCTTCAGCTGCTTCGTCCTCCTCTAACTGCACATCTGGATGTCTTTCAGAGCCTGACCCTGAGTTGCCTGAAGCCACAGTTCACTGTCAGTAATCCCTGGGCTACATCAATACTTTACACAGGCGGAACTTCCAAAGGTAAAGACATCAGACCTTACTCTGATTACATCAGACATCACTGTGGTGTGTGTGTGTTAGTTACAGGGTTCCCAGAATAAGCAATATTATTCTAGCCCAGTTCTGACCCACATACCCCATAGAATGATGGCCCATGAGAGGTCCAGTCCCTGCTGCCAAATGCTAAAGGCACACCTGAGCAATTATTGGATATTTATAGTGTCTAGAATTTTTCCTTAAACAACACATTATTATATAACAATTATAACACATAACTTAAACACATTATTATGTGCGCAACTCAACATTTGTTAGGGAAGAAAAATCTGAAAGTCTCAAAAGTCCCAGAATTAAAAAATCTCGAAACAATTCATTTAAATGTCTTTAAACCTGGCTAGAATTTGTATTGCTTTAATATATTCTTATTCTTCTCTTCTTTGTCTTTCGGCTGTTCCCTTTCAGGGGTCACCACAGGGAATCATCTGCCTCCATCTAACCCTATCCTGTGCATCCTCTTCTCTCACATCAACTAACTTCATGTTCTCTCCCACTGTATTCATAAATTATAAATCCATATATTCAATAAATTCCATCACAGGATCAATAAAGTATATCTATTTCTATCTCTCTATCACTCTCTCTATCTATCTAAATCTCTTCTTTGTTCTTCCTCTAGACCTCCTGCCTGGCAGTTCCAACCTCAGCATCCTTCTACTAATATGCTCACAATTTCTCTGCTGAAAATGTTTAAACTACCTCAATCTGGCTTCTCTGTCTCCATTGGTTGTCCCTCTGATGGACTCATTCTTGATCCTATCCATTTTTGTTACCCCCCAAGAGAACCTCAGGACCTTCATTTCTGCTACCTCCTGGAGCCCTGCCTCGTGTCTTTTCTTTAGTGCCACTGTCTCAAAGCTGTAGTGGGATTAAATTTTTTCTTCTTCTTCTTATTATTATTATTAGATTCATTAATGCAATTTAAATGGCAGGGTTCATGCATAAAACCTGTGCCAAGTTGTGCGCGGATTGGATGCGCCGCTGTGGCGACCCCTCGATGGGAGCAGCCGAAAGACCACCAACAACATTGTATTAACCAGTATCACAAGTGGGCCAGTAGAGCCACGTCTTTGCCAGAAGTGGCCCATGTCCAGGTGCTATCTGGGTTACGTTAACGTCCAGTTCTTCTCTCTCAGATGGAAAACCAAAGGGACCAGAGCGCCAGTCGAGCGGAGAAGGAGGAAAAAAAGGAGGAAAGAGAGACTGGAAAAGCCGGTTACAACAGGTATGTTGGTCCGTTACTGTGCTTGTAAAAAAAAAAAAAAAAAAAACTGAAGAAATTTTCACCGTCATTAAATAATTCCTTGGAGCTCAGAGTTGAATGATTTATTTATTTTTCTCCAAAAAAGAATTAAAAATGACACGATGGTGCTTCTTTTACTGACAGTGAAACGCTCAATATCGGCCGATAGTCATGTTTATCCTGTTAATGATTGTAAATGTTTTTGTCTCGACAATACAGGAGGTCTCAAAAGTCTCCATACATAATGGACATTAACGGTTTTTAGCCACATGTAATTTTATTTACTAATGCAGCCTCTACAAGATTGTGTTAAGATTATGTTAACACACACTAGGAGAGATGACAGTTAACACACTGAGTCATCTCTCCTAGTCACGATGACTTGGCATTCCGCATATAATTGCATGTCCATCATAACCTTGTGATAGCTTTTAAATCCATCCATGAGAATGATTTGAATAAATTTTTTTTTTGGTCAAAGACATTTTAATAGTTTTCTGAAAAATAATACTTGCTGTAATATAAAATTAACATGAACATTTTTGCTAAATATATATGAAGAGATTTTGCTAAAAAGTGCAAATTTCCCCATATAATAGAGATTTTTCTGTTCTTAAGAGTGAAAAAGTTACACGTTGTTGTTCGTTTGAGATTCTATTTGCCTAATACTGTGATCAGATGATATTTTTTTTATTATGTTTTTGCACATAAAACAGAATTAAAAGATGGGGAGCTAACTTACACATGACTGTATAGTATATAAATATGCACCTCTTTGTCTCACTGTTCTGGTTCATGTTTACACAACTAGTCTTGTTGATTTTCAGTCAGTCCCCTCTCCCAATTCCCCTCACCTACAGCATTAATTTTAAGTACTTGCTCCACAAGTGGATTATCTCTCTTATAAAGTGCAATAGCAGCACAAATTGAAAACATTGTGTGCAATTTTCATAATTTTTACTAGAACAAAAATGATACTTTAAATATATTTGCAAGAATGGCATACTAGTTTTACAATTTTGCAGTGGGTCAAGATGTCCTGCTGCCAACTGTATAAACACGGCTATTAAATGTGCAGGCTCCAAGGATTTTGTTCTCTCAAAATCCACCAGGTCCCTTTACATCTTGTTATGATATGAGTTTGGTTATGGAAACAGCATGACATTTTAACGCTGGCTCAGTTGGTTATTTTTGGGTGATAAACTTTTCTCAACCCAGGAAAGAATCCACAGGATGACAGGATGTGTCAATTTATATGAAAGCTTGTTCAGTAATGAAAGGCTAGAGAGCTCTTAGACACACTTTTTGTGTATTTGTATGTGCATAAGCAGTGGGACCTGTTGTTTTTAACACAATTGCAATAAAATGTGGAGAGTAAAATACTTCAGCTGGCAGAGCTTGCAGGGCCTGGGTTACTTGTCCTACTTGTGCTACACACAACTGTGCCATCATGTAGTCTGCAATTTAAATAATATCCGCTTAGTGACTTTCTACTGATGAAATCTAGACATGGCTTGGTGCTTATAGAATGCAAGTGCATCGCAACAGGTGGCCACCGCCATATGTATACTCATGACATTGTTATAAAACGGTATGATTCACTTCATTTCTTGTGCATTTATCCTGTGCTTCAGGGTGATATTCCATGGGACGATAATGATTTCCGCTATATGGCAGTCACAGTGGCAGGTGTTGCATCTGTCCTGCTTTACTTGTACCTTAATGATCCAGGAAATGAGATTACTTGGAAAGACTTTGTCCATCGCTACCTGGCTAGAGGACAAGTGAGAACACTATCTGTTATTTCGTAGAAAAAAATGTTTTTTTTTTACTTGCCTTAACTGTCTTTTCATGCCTAATTCATGGTTTTTTGTTTTTCCATTTCTAAACAGGTTGAGGGTTTGGAGGTCATTAACAAGCAGTTTGTCAGGGTCATCCTCGTCCCAGGAGCAGAAGGTTCAGATGGTGTAAGCTGCACTGTCTTGCAAATGTGTTTGGGAGTGGGATTTAAAATTTTCTTTGACTTTGTGGAGACAATGACCATTGTTAAAAGCACTATATAGATAAAAATTAAGTGAATTTAAATGACAGTTGTGGTCGTGTCTACAATACTCATCTGCTTTTTAGTCATTAATGGTTAAGACACAGTTTTTACTAGTAACTAGTATTGATGCCCTTCTTTCAGAGCTATGTATGGTTCAACATTGGCAGTGTAGACACCTTTGAGAGAAATCTAGAAGTAGCTCACTATGAGCTGGGACTGGAGCCCTCGAACAGAGTGCCAGTGGTGTACCGTTCAAAGAGTGATGGGTAAGGATTGATTCATGAGAGCTGCACTGCTGTCTCTGGCTTGCCCGTTTGAATGTTTGTTTGTTTGTTTGTTTTTTCCTGACTACCAGTCCTAATGTTGTATCAACTATAACACCAAAACCAGACTGAAAAAACAAAACATCATCAGTTTTACTGTTCTCACCCTCCAGGTCTTTCATTAAGAGTATCATTCCTACTTTGCTGCTGATTGGTTTTCTACTCTTCACCTTACGGCGGGCAGCAATGGGTGGAGGTGCAGGTGGTGGAAAGGGGCGCGGGCTTTTCGGCATGAGTGATTCTCCTGCCAAGATGATGAAGGACAACATAGACGTTAAGTTTAAAGATGTAGCTGGGTGTGAGGAGGCAAAACTAGAGATCCTAGAATTCGTCAACTTTCTAAAAAACCCACAACAGTACCAGGACCTGGGTGCTAAGATCCCTAAGGTATAATCTTTTATAAGGGTGGTGCATAATCATTCGCAAAGGTGGCACAGCTGCTCATGGTACTAACATTTATGCTTGTATTGTATTAAAGTTTAAGTAAGCAAGTAAACTTGTGCTTGTGTATCCCAAGGGGGCTGTGTTGTCAGGACCTCCAGGAACAGGCAAGACACTGCTGGCCAAAGCCACTGCCGGAGAAGCCAATGTCCCATTTATTACTGTCAATGGCTCAGAATTCCTTGAGATGTTTGTGGGAGTCGGTCCAGCCAGGGTGAGTTGATGACCCAAGAAGAACGCATCACAGCTAAAAAAAATATGCACAGATTATATAAAAGCACACTTTGTTAGCCTTAAAAACATCAGTGAAAAGAAAAAAACAATTTCACCCATTAACCTCGTTTCTTTCAGGTGAGGGACATGTTTTCTATGGCGAGGAAGAACGCTCCCTGCATCCTTTTCATAGACGAGATTGATGCAGTTGGCAGGAAGAGAGGTGGAGGAAACTTTGGTGGTCAGAGTGAGCAGGAGAACACCCTCAACCAGCTGCTTGTGGAAATGGATGGTATGTTTATGTGCCACTAGGTATTTAAAAAAAAAAGAATACGTCAGTCTGTATAAGCATTCTTCGTATAGCAGAGTTCTCCCATACACAAACGCATTATTGAGCGAATGCTCAATAATGTAATACTAGGAATTTAATACTGGATATTTTCCAATTCAGAAAAATCATTTTCAATCAGTGTGCTTAACTGCTTTTTTTCCTGTTCCTGATTTCCTGTTTTCTTTCCAGCTTTATATTTCTAGCTTCTTACACCTTACTTTTTTTTTTATAAATTAATTCACTGTTTTATAGCCCATACATTAAGTTTAGTTCATTCTTCCTTCCACAGGTTTTTTATTTTCTTTTTGAAACCTAGGTTTTATTTCCCTAAGAATTTGTCCTTTGTGTCTTTTTATAATCAGGTTTTAACAGCAGTACAAATGTTGTGGTCTTGGCTGGCACAAACAGACCTGACATCCTAGACCCTGCTCTGATGCGGCCTGGGAGATTTGACCGGCAGATTTACATAGGTTGGGCTCTGTTCTTCCTGCTATTTTATTGTGTTTAACAATATTAATAATGCATGTTATATTTGCATTGCATTCACATTCAGATAAAATAGTCATGTAACTTATTAAAGGTGTCTTATTTTTCTACTTTTTTCAGGTCCTCCTGATATAAAGGGTAGAGCCTCTATCTTTAAGGTTCACCTGAGGCCACTTAAACTGGACCAGAATCTAGACCCAGATTCCCTCGCTAGGAAAATGGCTGCTTCCACCCCTGGTTTTACAGGTGTGTGTGGGGGGAATCAGGGAAGATATGTCAGGATCTGTATGACTGCTGTCTAGTGACTAGATGTCTAGTGTTACTCTGACAATGTTCACTATAAGAAGCCAGATAAGCTTGTGAAGCATATAATAACGGGGGGAAAAAAATCCATAATATATTTAACTGTAAATAATCTCAGGCATTGAGTAGATGTAAAATAGGAGGATCAGAACAATGTCTTTCTTAAAGGTTTAAGAAATTTATTTTTTAAAAACAATTGGTAGGCTGTTGTTCATAACTGTTTAGACTAAAGCAGCTTTAGTTTACTTTTGTTTAGATGTTTGTCACATTTGTAAAAATGCTTGAACAGTAAAAGAACAAATCAGATAATGCTTGAATGCAAACTGGACATATTGATCCTCTCGTCCCCTTACATTAACACTAGAAGATTTTGTGTTTTGTTGATGGACTCTGGATGTTTACAGTGTGTTTCTGTTCTCTCCTCTCAGGAGCTGACATTGCAAATGTGTGTAACGAAGCTGCCCTAATTGCTGCCAGACATCTTAGTGGAGCTGTCAACGGCAAACACTTTGAACAGGCCATCGACAGAGTGATCGGAGGTGAGTCATGAATTCAGCACAACCAGCCTCCTGTCTTCTCTGATTGCTGTCTGTCACTCTCTGACATCTTCTGTGCTGACTCAGTTCATGTTTGTGATGACCTATATAACATTTTTAGAACCATTTTTTCATTATCCATAGACAATACATTTTGTGCACTCTTTGTTCAGGTCTTGAGAAAAAGACGCAAGTCCTGCAGCCCACAGAGAAGAAGACAGTGGCTTATCACGAGGCTGGACATGCTATAGTCGGCTGGTTCCTCGAGCATGCAGATCCACTGCTCAAGGTAGATTATAGACGTAGAATTTAATGAGAGATGTGTTGTGCTTAAAAATCCAACCTGAACGTCTTGCCTATTTATTATTTAAAAAATGCATGAATGTGATAACCTAGTCATTCAGTAATTCAAGTGGTAAGCCGACTTCATTTTATGGTCACATAACATCGCTGAGCCTAGACCTGACCAACAACCACAGATCAAAACATTGCCTCCAGAGGCTTGTATAGTGGGCACTAGGCATGATGGGTGCATCATCAGGCTGTGTGACCTTTTTTCCGTTGTTTCAAAAATGGATCTTTTATGCTCCCTAGCAAACTCCGTAAGCTTTTTGTAACAAGTAGTTTTCTGTCTAACCAGACAACTTTTTAGTCCAAATCCTGAGAGTTTCTATCGCTTTGTACATGTGGAAATGCTCTTACTTTTGCTATTAATCATAGCCATGCGCTGTCCCATCAGGGGGCATCTTACAACCAGGGAGAGTGGAGATTATCACATCACTTTCTTTGCCCTAAGGACCCCTGACTTTTTTAACCAGGGTGTATATCTATTCTGCATTCTGAAGCTACATTTGACTGCACTACTTCTTCTTCTTTGTCTTTCGGCTGTTCCCTTTCAGGGGTCGCCACAGCGAATCATCTGCCTCCATCTAACCCTGTTCT
>JAQMYJ010000012.1:20340457-20361024 GCA_030014305.1 Clarias laeviceps
ACACTTCCATAAATTTTCTTTTCAAATTTTCTTTTCATTTTTGTGAAGCTGCTTTGAGACAATGACCATTGTTAAAATCGCTATATAAATAAAATTGAATTGAATTGATTAAACACTATTAAGATGTCTGTGATCACACAAAGAGTCTGTTTTCTGTCTTGTACTTCTTAGAATGTTGTGAAGCAAAGTATTCAGCAAGTATACATTTATGTACTTCAGTGAAGAAAAAAACCCTAATCTAATACGTTTTTAAGAAATGGGTTTGCATTTGCAGTGTGTAAAACAGCTGCTAAACATTGACCTTTGACTTTTATAAAATTTTATTGAAGGAAAATCCAGTCATAAAACTCACTCAAAGGTAAAAATGGCAAACTGAATTGAACATTTTTAAGAATAAAACTGCTATCTAAATTTCCCCTTTAAAATGTTAGTGCTTGTAAAGTGAAACTGCTACTCACTTGCTGGCAATTCATTATGATTCTCTTCATCTGAATCAGCAAACACTTCTCCCAGCTCTTGATCAGACATATCAGTCAGCTCTGTCAGGTCCAGCAGATCAAAATGTACCTCTAAAGAGGACACGCTGCTCAAAGGCTCTGAGGGATGTCGAGACACAGCAGTGAGAAACCATTACTAGTGGTGGTAACTCAGATCATTAACAACCACAAGGAAAACTACAGACAATGAGCATGCAGTGTGGTTCTGTTTAGTCTAACTTTGTGATCATTAGGTTAATTTGGGAGAAGGCTGTATAACTGTTTCAAATATTTAATAAAATATATTGATCCTCCTTCCCTTAAAGTGGATCATCCGTGTTGGAGAGGCGAGAATGATCCTGCTCTAAGTTTACAGGGTTTTTTTTGGTTGCAGCGGTGGCCTCACAGTGGCCTCTGTTGGACACTCCCACTTACGCCGTCTCTCTGCGGTCAAGACCTGGCTGCAGTGGTGCCCGGGGGTCCCGATTTGCTCTCCTGCAGCATTGTGAGATGCCTCCGTAGTGAGACTTGCAGAGCTGGATGACTTGAGAAGTTTCTGAAAGTCTTTCTGTCTGTTGGGCTCTACAGTGAAAAAAAGAAGAATTTGAAGGATTTAATCTAACATTAAGCAGAGCACAGCAACACATTTGTTGAGGGTTGAAAGCACTGCCAGCATCCTTTCCGTAGAGAATCTCTCCACTTGGTCAGAAAGGGTGGTTGCCGGAGGTTGCCAGAATTAAGAAACATGATACACCTTTGTTTTACAATGAGGTGATGCAATTGACCGCTGTCTATTGAGTGCTTTGGGGCAGATACCACAACAGACAGGTGTTCTGTTTCATTGGAACCATTACTACTCTTAGGGGGAAAACAGATACGTTTGTTTCAAGGGATTTCTTTTTGTTCTACTCTGGCTCACTGAGGAACCACATAGACTTATGAGCGGGGCAGGCATTTTATTAGACTGCTTCAACTGTCTGCAGTGTGCAGAGCATCCTTTCCCCTACCCCAAATCTCCCAAATTTCTCATTATAATACATTACTCCCCTCACACAACCAACACATACTGTACAAATTCAGATACAGCAGTCAGCCACCAGTGATTTGAACAAAGAACCTAATTCTCTATCTGCCTATTTATCTATCTCTCTCTCTCTCTCTACATATATATATATATATATATATATATATATATATATATTTTTTTATAATTATTAAAAAATCTATTAGATTATTTTATTTTATATATATATATAAAATAAAATAATCTAATAGATTTTTTAATAATGCAAATGGCCATTAAATGCACTACAGCCATTTCATCTCAAACACCTTTTCAGTTTTAGCTCATGAGCATGAACACCAGCTGCCCATGCTAGTGAACCAAGGCTGTCTGAATACTGTCTTTTTTCCCCCTGCATGTCTATCTTATGTGCAAGAAAGAAATTGCAGAGCCTGGATTCGTAACAGCCTTTGCAGTACAGAGCTTCTTCCATTTATTGTGTCTGCACAGCCACATGCCAAGCTGTGTTAGGACAAAAAGGGTGTCTCTTACCTGCAGCACTGGAGTCTGCCTGAGCCTCCATTCAGCCTACAGAGCAGCTGGTGCAATGCTGTCTGGCGCTGCAGACAGGGATGGGAGGGGAGGTGTGAGGCGTAGCCTCCTTCGTCATGCTCACTCTCTCTCTCTCTCTCTCTCTCTCCTGATTTCCTCCCTTTACACATGCAGTCACATCCACATACCCCTTTTCTTTGCAGCATCCACAGCACAATGGCAATGAAAGACAAAGGCAAAAAAAACAAAAAAACAATTGCCATCTGTTAAAATCTGCTACAACAATTGTGCTAAGGAGAAAAAATATTAGAGGACTCAGCAAGAGACTCAAAAGAAATAAAAAGATGAAGCTACGCATAAGTGATAACCTCTAGTAGTAAATGTAATACTGTCACTTCATGTTTAGTTAAACAGGGGCCAATATTAAAGGGCATGTATTTCTTTGTGAAATCAAACCTATATGTACATATGGAGCTACCAATGGGGCAATCAGATGAGTAACCAGGTGAGACAAAATACATTCATTTCTCTTTTTAAAGAGTTTTGTTTTCTCACACAAACATTAATTCTGCTTCAGTTCTGTAGTGCAGTTACAGTGAAATGGCTTTGTACTGCTTGATCTGAGCTGGCTGCAAACCTGACCTGATAGAGCTCTACAGAGTCCATGAAGGTGGCTGCAAAAAAATAATCTTATTGTAGCTTATTGTGTACCATACACAACAACACTTTATTAGGAACTATGTAAAGCAGCCAATCATGTGACGGCACCAATATGAAAAGAAAGTTCAGGTGGAGCTTTGTGTTCACATCAAACATCAGCATGAAGAAGAAGTGTGACTCTCTATGACTTTGATTGTGGCCTTGATATTGTGAGCAGATGGGCAGGTTTGAGTATTTCATAAATTGCTAATCTTTGGGGATTTTCACACAGCAGCAGTCTTTAGAGTTTATATAACCTGGTTGAGGATAAAAGGTTAGACTCCTGCCTCAGGTCATGTTTTCCCAATACTTGATGAGTTTCCTCTGGCGCCCCGTCCAAGTGTACCCTGCCTCATGTCCCCTGGGATAGGCTCCAGGCTTCCCGCGTTACCTCCCGAGATTTACAATAGTTGAAATGATTTAGATCACAATGGTTAAAAACAAAAATGTGCATACTCATGAGATTGAGTGAAATCTATTTTTTTTGCAACAAAATTTATTTGAGAACTTGTCCCATGAAGAGAGAATTTGTGAGAATGTGTGAGTGTATTCATGATGTACTGTGAGGGACTGGAGTCCCAGTCAGGGTTTATTTGTTCCCAGGATTACCTGCCCAGAATATTACTGAATACTCACTCACTCATTGTCAATACCGCTTTATCCTGTATTCAGGGTCGTGGGGGGCCTGGAGCCTATCCCAGGAGGCTTAGGGCACAATGTGGTGTGGGTGCCAATCTATCGCAGGGCACACAAACATACACTCACTCACAAACTCACTCACACACTACGGGCGATTTGGGAATCCAATTAGCCTAATCTGCATGTCTTTGGACTGTGGGAGGAAACCAGAGTACCCGGAGGAAACTCACCAAGCACAGGGAGAACATGCAAACTCCATGCACACAGAGACAGGAATCGTCTCTGAAGGTCTCTGAAGGTGCAAGGCGACACTGCTAAACACTATACCACTCTTACTGAATAATGAAGAGCGAATTATTACTAATGGGAAGATTTGCCCATTATTGCAGATATACAATTATAAATAATGGTGCAACAGCTCACACAGATACAGGTCAAGAGTTTTAGTTAATGTTCATGTTGGCCATCCGAATGGGGAAAATAGGATTACTGTGTCTTCAGTTGTGGCATGGTGGTTAGTGCCTAGGCGAGCTGCTGATGTGAGTGAAAATCCCTGGTAATACTCAATATTTTATACTGCTGATAACCAGGGATTTTTACTCACATCAGTCTCTAGAGTTTATACAGAATAGTGCAAAAAGAAAAACACTGAACGAGCAATAGTTCTGTGGGTGGAAATGTCTTGTTGATAACAGATGTCAGAGGAACATTGCCAGTTTTGTTCAAGGTGCCAGTAAGCCTCAGATTCTTGTTCTTGGTTGCCAGGAGGAGAACCTGCCCAGACAGAACACATGTCTCACCAATGTCAACCTCAGAGCCTCCTATTTATAAAGTCTGACACGCATCAGTGGATATCTTCTGAGGTGTAGTGCTCTATTTTTCCAGCTCCTCAAAAACTAGTGTTTTCTTAATTTGAATTGTACATTTCTCTTTATTATACACACACAATATTAAAAATTTTAAAATTTTTGGAATTTAGTATTGGGTTTCAGATTGGATTGTAAAATATTTGCAGTCTGAATTGTCTCACCTAAACAAATAAAGATCGTAGTTAACAAAGCCCAACTACAGAGTGGGTGGCCACTACAGCTTTGGTTCATCATCCAAACATCATCTGGTAGACATCTTTGATTAAATGCTGACATCTCAGTGACATATTGCAATTAGCAAATGTTCTCTGTAGTACATCTTGCAGATGTAACCTTATATGTTGGGTGGACATCTGCCAGACAAATGTGTGGTGTTAGGGTGATATGGGCTTCTGTTGTTTCTGTACTTGAGTAGAAATGGAGATACCCAAGTACTGAACTTGTATTAGCTAATGGTAGCCTTTAAGTCATAGCAAAAGAGTTTTTCTCTCTGTCTACCTCTCTCTTTCCTGACTGTAAATGTGCTGATTTCATCTGTCTGCAAACATTTACACTTCTGATTCAAAAACACCAGCTTTTAATGAAGGGAAAGCAAATCACTCAATTACAAATTTTAATAATCAGTACACGATATTCCAACCTCAAATACTACACACCATTATGGTTAAGTAATGTGACATCATGGCGATATGTAGTGAAGTAACAAGAACCGATATTTGCTGTAGGATTTCATGTAGTAAAAGTAAAATGTGTCCTCTAAAAACACTACTCAAGTAAAGTACAGTACAGATAATTTAAATATATACCTCAGTACAGTAACAAAATAAATTCACTTTGTTACATCCCACTTCAGTGACTTGGTGGTTAGCTCTGTGACATCTCCAGGGTCGAGGATTCGATTCCCACCTCCAGTAGGTGTGTGTGGAGTTTGCATGTTCTCCCAGTGCTTGGTGATTTCCTCCAGGTTCTCAAGTTAAAAAAAGGTTCTCACAGTCTAAAGACATGCAGATTAGGCTAACTGGTGTTTTCAGGATTGCCGTAGTATGTGTTAATGTGAACATTAACTGAAACTCTTGGCCTGTATCTGTATGATTTCATGCACTGTTTTGCTGCCACACGATTGGCTAATTGGATTAATCAGTCTATATAGAGAGATATATAGAGTTTGCATGTTTAGATATATAAATGTCTGTATATACAGTATATATGTGTACATGTGTGTGTGTAAAATGTGTTGAGCATGCTATATTCTTGACATGTCTTCTTCACTGAATAATGCTTGCACAGGTATAATGTATATTACCATATATACCTCTCCTTATTACCTATGACATTAATCACTCTCACCCCTGTACATATGCGTCCATACTATCATATTACCATCCATCCATCCATCAGTCTACGAACCTCTGTAGTTCAACTAGGGCATGACCATGGCAGGACCTCCGGGAAACATCCAGACAAATTTTAACACTAAAGGTAATATGGGAAATTACCTAATCTGCATGTCTTTGGACAGTGGGAGGAAACACCTCATGCACACAGGTGGGAATTGAACCCAGACCAGGGATGCAAGCACTGAATTTTTTGAAAATGTTTAAATTACATTTTGGGTGGGGAAAAACAGGATTTACTGCACTATGGCTTTCAAATCAACAGATTGAGAGTACATGGAATGCAAGTATCCACTCTAAGGTTGACCTCTAGAAGGTTTGTTTCACTGACGGAGATAATCATTATGGTGTCACATATAAAAACCAGTAATAAAATGCACAGGAATATATTTCCTACACACAGTTAACATGTGTAAACATATGTCTAGAGAGAAAGAAGAAACAGATGAAAACGCGAACAGCTGCATTTCAGCCGCAGCTCCAGCGACACGCGCGCTGCTGACAGACCCCCCAGAGCGCGGGCGCATGCGCGCGAAGGGGGCGGAGTCGTTTAGGAAACAGTGAATGGCTCTTATGGCTAACCAGAGCTAGTCAGATGGGTGAGGAGAAATTCATCGCAAAGCACGCGTTTCAGGATATGAAATAGACGCAGTTGTCTGCAGTCCGGTTTGAATGGAGTTAATAACCACATTTAAGCCTGAAACGGTGTCCTCGCCTGCTTAGCTTGGCCTCTGCAGCCTCTTGCCCATTGAGCTGTCCGCTCGGAGGAGTGGAAGAAGCCGTTAGCCCTGCTCTCACCAGGCACCGAGCTAACCACACTGCTAACCCGAGCTAAGTTAGTATGCCCTCTGATTTCATAGCTCTCCTCAGCACGGATATCGACCTCAATTCACCCAAATCTCTGTATTCCAAAGGTAAGCGTTTTGGATATCTTATCACTCTGCTCATTCGTGATGGACTAAACCCACTGAGGATTGTATTACTATGGTAATGTTTAGCTAGTCAGCTAGCTGTAGCCAGACTGTGCGTGCGCGCTTATGTATGTGTGTGTGTGCGCGCGTGTGTGTGTTGTGTGTTGCCTGACGGCGGCGGTGTGTTTTTGTTTTCTTACACTTCAGTGTCATTTGTTTCGGTGACGGCTTCACACCAGCTGTACAGTCCTTCACCAAGGCCAAGGTCTTCTGCTCATTATTTAACCTTGAACGGAGATGACATGAATGGGAAATGTGTGATAATTGTAATTTTTAAAAAAATAATTATATATATTTGTCTGAATGCGAATGCCTATCAGGTTGTATACCGGTTTGGCGTTTCATAGATTTTTCTAATGTAATTTAGGCAGAACAATAGTATATATTTTAATTGTATTGTTTGTCACATTTGGGGAACGCTTTTTTTTCCTTAATTTTTTTCATGATGTATTCCTGTACTAGTCTTGTGTTCGTCCAATAAAATGCTTTCTAGATTAATGTCTCTTCTTATGTGCCCCCTGGAGGCAGAACGTGATATAGCAGTATTGCCTTTTTTGCAACAAAGTTTTTGTCGGTGTAGTTTTTTTATTTATATTTTAATAGAAAAGTTTATTTATCTGACAGTTATGGAACAGATGGCATTTTAGACCTTGATGTAAAAAAATTCTGGATTTCACATCAGTTAGGTGTTTGTCCAGTAATTTGACTTGGCATGTGCCAAGAGTGCCGATATTTAGTGTTATGTCACTGTGATACTTTGCTGTTTGTGTCACTATTATCTGTTATCTTTGTGAGTATGTGATTGTTATATAAAACTGTAATTCTTGCAACAATTCATTCGATTGTGGCTGATCCTACACTTACTTAAAGCTGTCAGTGAGTCAAGTGATGCCCTATCTAGTTATTGCTTCTTTATAAACTGCTTTTGTTGACAAAGTAAAAATGTTAAAAGAAATACTGAATTATTACAGCACAGCTGTGATTACATAACATGTAGTCAGTCATGTGATAGTTGCTCATATGATATATTTTGCTACGTGTGATGTGATTTAGAGCGTAACGTCATCAGCACCATTTCCTCCAAAATCTGTGTGCACGCACCAATCTCATCTTTTAACCTGCTTAGCCTATCTTATAGAGTAGGAAGGCATGGGAGAGCATAGTGCTTGACATTTTTTTCCTGAAAAATAAATACTATTAGGCATAGCATGAGGGTTGAAGTTGAAGGAAGTGCATCTTGCGTAAAACCCATGCCAAGCGTGTGTGCGAGAACCGGGAAATATTCTTATAAAAATAATGAATACAAAATATAAAATAAAAATAAACTAAATTAACCTGCACTTTACCTTTGAAAAGAAATTGTGTTAGACGAGGAGGCTACTGTGTAGGACGACTGTCTCTCTCTCTCTCTCTCTCTCTCTCTCTCACACACACACACACACACACACACACACACACACACACACAGCATGGGAGACGATTACCCACAATCCCACAACGCAAGAGGGAGAACAATCATTGACTCTCATGTGATTACGTGATGCTCGGCAGACAAAGCGCATCCATACTACAGTACTCGTATATCAAGACCTCACTCGTTTAACAAGTTAAAATTTATTTACTTATTTTGCTCGTCTTGCAAAACACTTGTAGACCACGTTACTAGCATTTCAAGGTTCCACTGTACAATGTAAAGCATACCAATCCAGTTGACTAAATCTGTCCCCTTTCCCCACACTGCCATCATGTGACCAAAAACATAACCGCGTCTAAGGAAATTAATCTCACACGTCATATATAACAGTGCTCTCTTAAATTGCCAGGGGAATCCCGGACGCCATTTTGTCTCATAGACGTTTTCCTTGTTTTGTTGCGGATTTGCTGAAATTAGGATTATTCACCATCAGGACGGCTTGACAGGACAGCCATTTTCTATCATCGTACTCGTGGACTGATTAATTAAAACCGGTGAGGCAGACTCATTTCTCCCGCAAATGTTCCGCAGATTTGGGCCTTTTTTTAGGTTCACATACACACTGAAAATATTGTATATAATTGTAAATGTTGGTATCTGTGGCACTGCAGTGTTTATTTTTTGTACAGTACACATGAGCTACACATCACCTCTATGAATGTTAGTCAAACCATGGTATATTCGTATCTGCGGAAAATGTCTGCGGGGACTACCTGTAAAGTGCAAAGTCATTTGATAAACTACTGTCAATAAACTCTTCTTTGTTGTTTTGGTTCAGTTGGTTCAGTGTTTGTTTAGATTTGGCCGGGGTGTGGCATAGCACAAACCTTACTGGCTGTTATGTCCTTACAACAGCACACTTAAGTAGACAGGCACTTAAGCATGCTGTTGCTCAGAATGAAATCCCGGCTCTCAAGCCATTTCACCAGGACTGTAATAATGTTGTAAGTAGATCTCACGTCACGTCCGTGTTGAGTGCTCTTGTGGGAAGAGTTACTGCATTAGACTGACATGTTGGTATAAAACGGTATAAGTGGTTCATTGCAGCGCATCATGCAATAACAAACCCCTTAATCACACCTGCAGGAAGTGTAGAGTAACCTGTCTGCCACTATCTCCCACATTGGGAGATAAGAGGAAACCAGAGATCCCAGGTGAAGACCCAAACCCCAACCCGCGACCCTGGCGCATTTTAGCTCTTGCTCAGTTATCCCTGAACATCGGCCTAAAGCCAGCACGGACCTCAAATTTCTTAATTTCCTCACCCAAAAATTCTGTTTCCAGGCTTGTGTTTGAGTTTAACAAGCAATCCATAGTTCTGTATATCTGTATTATTAGGGAAGCACCTGTTTGCTCCTATAAAACGATCCGTCCCATAGTGTTTATCATTGTATCACAGTCTTGTAGCTGTGTATCGATCGAGTGCGTTCTTGGTAGCCAGTTTAATCTCTGTTTTTATATATCTGGGTGACTAGATGAACGATGCGCCAATCAGCGGGTACAGCGTCTAGAGCTCTAGTTGTATCTGTACAAATCCATTGCACCAGATTTAATTCCTAAATGAAAAGAAAAATTCTTAGCATGAGCTAAATTTTATGCTTACTTAATTTATGTGCAGCATCGGCAGCATTATGCTAAATCCGTCTCAAAATCGAAAGACTTCTAATTAGACCCAGTGACTTTAAAAGGTTTTGTGACACGTAGAACAGTTTGCTATTTGAAATGTATACTTTACAACAGTTTTTAACACAAAGATGGATTAAGAGAATGCTGAATACTTCTTGATGCATCCAGGATCGCAGTGATGGAGCGAAGCTTCAGAAGCTTCATTGCCTCAGGTATGAATTAATAAGTGAATGCTGCTGATCGCGACATTAATCAGGACAAAGCAGTTACTGATGAATGAATGAATGAATTGATAAATACTGATAGGGCAATTATTAGAATGGTTTGAAAAATTATATATTAGAGTATTAGAGTTCTCGTCCATAAGTACACATGTAGGTGTCATTCAAACTATTAGATCATTGAATTGATTTATAATTAAATTGATTTCTGCATCTTTACATGGTTATGAATATACTGTATATGGTTTGCACGCTGGCTACTACACTGTTCCCCAAAGAGCAGTAAACCTGTCTGGTTTTAACCTCACACCAGCCCAGTCTGAAGTGGATATATCTGTTCACCAAAGTCAGGGGCCTTGTCCTATTAAAGTGCTGAGTTTAGCTGTTTGTTTAAGTTTACTGATATTTTTTAAGAGCTTCTTCACAACCCTACTGTGTTTTTTAGAATTGCACCTGACCAGGTTCTCTTGTCACAGGGAGACACAAGCGGGATTCACTATGAGAATCGTACTGCAGACTAGATGTTCCTGTGACTTTGTTCACATGGAATTTAATTGCGCACTTATAAGCACGTATTAAAAAATTTACAGCGTCATCTGTTGAATTTTGAGATTAACTAATTATTTTTTAGTGCTGCAACTAACGATTATTTTAATAATCGATTAATCTGATAAAAACCAAAATAACACGAAAAGCATTCATTTCCAACCCTTTATTCAAAAACAGAACTAAAAGAAAGAAAGTAAAATAAAAATGGACTAACACAAAAAACATACACATGTATGCTTTACATCTGTCAAATATATACAGTGGAAACTTGGATTACGAGCATAATTCATTCCGGAAGCGGCTCATATTCAAAACACTCGTAAACCAAATTAAATTTTTAAAAGCACACTAACAGAATCACTGCTGATAAGTGTATCTGTGTAAAGCACCGTGTGGCACGGTGTCCAATGACACGCACACAAACAGAGCTGGCAAAGAGCAGCTTAAGCAGAGAGAGAAAATGGATTTTTAATGTCTCTAATGAGACTTGCTTTTGTGTTACACGCGCGCTGTACACACACATATAGACACAAAATAAAATGTTTTTTTTTTACGCGCACACACAAGTGGTCACAGTGTTATAGTAAACAGTACACGCGTGCACGGATGTTGATTATACCAGTAAGAGACGAGCACTAAGACCCAGCAGCCTCCGAGTGTGTTCACTCCGCTCCGCGCTCAACTAAAGTATTTATTTATTATTATTTTTTTAAATAATCAAATGTCTCCGCGTCGCAACGAATCAATTATGAAATTCATGCCAACTCTGTTAGTAATCAATTTTTATCGATTTTATCGATTCGTTGTTGCTGCCCTATTATTTAAAAAAAAAAATTTTTTTTTTTTTAATGATATAAGGCCGTTTTCTATTTACATTTCAAAGTAGCATTTCTTCTCTTCCCTTGAAGGGATTGTCTCCATCAGTCAGGACAGACCGTTCAGCAGCTGTTAAATAAAAAGTCTCTTATTGTGCGGAGGTTGATACTTTTGCTCAAAAAATAAGCACCAATATCGCGGATATATACATCTTTCTGTATGTTTTTGTAGTTTTACTGTGGTGGTTTCTAAACACTTGACAATCCTCATCTACCCAGGCAGGTTTGATCTGTTTCTAGCAGACAAGACTGGTTATGGAGTTTAGCCCTAAGGGGGGGGCACTGCCTCTTATAAGAATGTATGATGTACAAAACCGTGAGGAGAGAGAGAGAGAGAGAGAGAGAGAGAGTGTGTGTGTGTGTGTGTGTGTGTGTGTGTGTGTGTGTGGCATCTAATAATAATGAGTTATGTATAAACAATGAGCAGTGTGTGTATGTGAGTGTGAGAGAGACAGAGAGATTTTTTTTATTGTACATCAGGAAATGAACAGTGTTGGATAGATTAAAAAGTGAAATGTTTGAATTGACACCAGAATATTTACGAGCATGCTGTTATCTGGTGGAGGAACTCTCTCTCTCTCTCTCTCTCTCTCTCTCATAAGTCAGCATTTCTCTTACCTCTTCTCCCTTCTTCAGTCTGTGCTCATACTGTTCATTAAAAAGCTTTATTTTAATGGATAGAAAATGTGAAGAATAAAAAATCTAGAGCGAAACCTACTTTTCATGCTGTGGATTTTTTTCCTCAGTTAATTGGACTGGCACATACTCCAGATAACGTGGTTGGGAGTCGAGCTACTCCTGCATGTAACTGAGTTGGACAAAGAGATTGGCCTAGACGCTCTCTCTGTCCAATACACTACAGTTCCTGTCCTGGAAGTCGAATGAAATGTGAAACAGCGGTTTTATCTGCCTTGCGATAACACCATAACCACAAGAGATAGCATGTGTATCATTTGTACAAAATGTAAGGCATTCAAGCACGTACGAAATATACAGAGTTGTACAGTTGGCTATATTTTCACAGCTCAACATGCGACCAGTTTGACACTAACTACTTGCTTAATGATTATGTTCTGTGCTGTAAAATGTCATCTGGGAATACAGAACTAACAGGCTGAAAGGGACATATCGCCACCTATCGTAGCAGAGTCGGACATACTTCAGTCAATAAACCGATTCCCGCATTGAGCTCGTATAATAGGATGTAAAATAACCTAGTCGAACTATAATCATAAGTGTGCATATGTAAATGTGCTGTTGGCTGAATGATAGTTTCTAATGTGGGTGATTTAACCTACTCCATTGCTTTGGTGTTAACGTTACCAATTGGCACGTACTACATAGTACAAACTTCTGCCAAAGTTCTTCTGGGTCGCTGTGTGTGAACTGCGTTTTGCCAGGCCTTATGAGGAGGCGGCGGGGGGCTTTTATTAGTCACCACCAGTGAGCAGAGAGATTTGTGCGGCAGTATGCGCTCAGTATTCTTTTGGTACGAACAAATCTGTAACTGTACTAGATGCCTTGCTCGCTTCAAATCAAGTTACAAAACAAAGGGGGAGGAGACTGTGAACAGTTTGTGGGTTGTTAACTGATGTTGTTAACCCCCCCCACACACACACACTTTTTTTAGGATTAATTAGTAGTATTACAAAATTAAAGGATAGAAGGTTTCATGTGGTTGGGATGAATAATAGGAGGACTGAAATTCCGTGCCAAGTCCCAAAGTTAGGCTTCAGAGATAAAAAAAAAAAAATAAAAAAAATAAAATGTAAAAAGCAATTGTTCATGAAAGTTCCGCAAAAACCATACATGACAAACGCACAAATGCAGTTCCTGATATACTGTCTCTTATTTGCTCACATCCTTGTTTTGCATATTTCAGAGTCAGTGTATGACCTCCTGCCTAAAGAGCTTCAGCTTCCTCTAGCCTCACAGGATTGCCAAACCATGAGTCAGAAGAGTGGTGGAGAGGCCGGCCCTCTTCCCTCTGCTGCTGTGGCCTCAGGTAGGCAACTTTCCCTCTTGAGTTACCTACAACCATCTTATCTCTTTTTTTAATTTATTTTTTTATTTTTTTGTTGCCCAGAAAAAGCGACTCATCCAATGTTCTCTCTCCTAATCAATCCTGATTTACTTCACTGCTGCCTTCTGCTCACTTTTGTGAGAATTTGTATACATGCATGCAAAAGTGACCCCATTTTCACTTTTAGTGTTCCTCTTTGGTGTTGATTTATTTTGCCAGTCCATCTCTCTCTCTCTCTCTCTCTCTCCAAGTTCACAACATTGCATTTGTTAACGTTTCCAAATAGTATTAAAAAATTTTTTTATATCATTTGCCATACTTTACTTTTTTTTTTTCCCCCAAGGTCTGTTTCTTTTCACAGGTACTTGTGTTTTGGTGGAACTCTGTCAGTCTACTGTTCAGTTCTGTAACCAGATTCATTTGACTCACGCCAATAAAACCACTAAAATGTTTAAAGAATTTCCTGTTATTGCTCAGAGTGAGCAAGAGTTGTTTTTACCCAGACCACTTTCTGGCATGCGCCCACCAAAATCAAGTTAATAGTTAAGATGACCCCAGAGGACTTTACTAACATTCGCCACCTTGGCACCTGTTTTAACTTTAAGAAATCTTTAAGAATATGGAGTTTTATCATTTTGCTTAAAATAAATAAATAAATAAAAATTAAGGGCATCTCCTCTGCTGTTCTTCCTTCTTTTGAGAACTGCTATGATTTCTAGTCCAAGAATTATTCCGGGGCAGTGGTGGAGGGTTATATTTTAAAAAGTTCCTGTTCAGCTGCTTTTCTGCTTTGACAGGAATCTGAGCATAAAATGGGGCTGTGCATTTGAGGATCTGTTTTGGGGCAATAAATTTTAGGTTTGTCAAACAGAAGACGATGAATCAGAGTTAAAATTGCAAGTTTTACTGGGTATTACAAGATTTGATGCTGGCTCTGTTAAATTATTTTTTTATTATTATTATTATTTTTTTTATTATTTTGCCAAAATTTGTTTTTGGTACTATGTGCTCTGGTTAACACCAGCATTGATTTGTGCACAAAATTGCTCATTTACCAAAATTTGCTGATATTGACATTGGCTGACCTTTGACCAGCACTTACTGCATTTTTGCTGTCATTTGTCGTTTTTATTCCAGGGAGTTCCCTCTGAAACAGGGAGAGTCTGCTTATAAAATGGTCTGCAGTTCTCTGCTTCGTAGGTCAGAAGCTTGTTTATTCTGTCTCCATGGCTATGCTCAGTCCCAACCAAATCCTCCAATTGGCATGCATTAGCTGACATCTGAAAATTATAATTTGAGCCCATTTGTTTTGATAGGTTGTTGATTATAGTTCAGAGGTTAATTATGCGATAACTCTTACACATGCTCTGTATGTCTTACGCATGATTACATGGCACAGGATTTAATATTTTTTAACATTTACACCATAGACTGTAATTTATGATAGAATTACATGCAGTAATGATGATAAATTTATTTATTCACATGTATTCATTGATGGATAGAAAGGAAAAGAAAAGAAATTGCTTTTTATAAGTGATTGGCCTGATATTTTTGCTATGTATTTAATTTGGGGGAAAAAAAAAATTGGCCTAAAGGGTTAGGGCAAAATCATGCAAAAATTGCACTTGCTTGATCGGGACTGCTAGCCAGTTTTGTAGTAATGAGCATTATTAACCCTCTGCATTGTGCACACTACAGATGCAGCCACCGCCTGTGCTGTTTCATCCTCCCCTGGAGGGCACAACAGTGCTTCTTCCTGTCCCAGCATGCACTGTGCTACGTCAGCTCCAGAGCCATCTTCCAGGCTCCACTGTCACCCCGTCGAGGTGCTGGGAGCGGAGCCTGGTTCGGCTCCTGGTGTCAGCGGGACTGCTGGGAATGATTGTGTCGGAGCGGCAGCCCATCAGAGCCAGATGACACCCTCAAAGCGACGCACCGTCCTTAACATCTCTCCACCTCCCGAAGACCTGCTCGACGACAGCCGCATGTCCTGCCAGGACGAGGTAGCAGTCAACCCAGACTCTGAGCAGAGCGGCAGCATATGGATGGACGACTCCGTTTCAAACTTTAGCATGCTGAGCAGTAGTTCATATAATGACAACACAGAGGTTCCTCGGAAATCCCGTAAGCGAACGCCACGCCAGAGGCCGGGCCCAAAGCCCGTGGCTAGGGATGAATCGAACATGGATGTGTTTGATGCTGACAGCGCAAAAGCTCCACACTTTGTACTTTCGCAACTCGGCTCTGAAGGAAAGGGCAGTCTCAAAGGAAGGTGAGTTGACTTCTCCATCTGACTTTTTGACATTTGGTAACTTGTGTAAGTCTTTAGGAGTTAAGTTCTTTAAAATGACAAAATGGGTAACCTGAGCTTTGGTTGGTTAGTCGTAAGACAGGGGCCAGTTGTTAAGTCAGTTACTACCACTACCACTACAACCCCACCACCAGCTTGTCGGAGTGAACAAGGGGGACAAACTTGGCTCAACAGACATCGCAACCTAAATTCCGAATGATGAACCAACATTTGTTAGAAAATGTACCTCATCAGCTTAATGCCATTTTCTAGGAATAAAAAAATAGTTAAATGCTTCTTCTTAGTGTCAGGAGCTCAGAGGCCCTTGTGCATTTTTTGTATGCTTTTCTGGCCACAAGCTTCAGAATCAATTCTGTAAACACATGGATTTCTACAGCAGTTTCCATGCCTAGAAAAAGCACTGATGGAATTTGCCATTGTTTTGGCAAAACAGCTTTGCTTGAATATGAAGTAAGTGTAGATGTATTTAAATTTATTTGCCTACTTCTCTGTTTTTTGGGTCTTGCAACTTTCATAGTATTATGAAAAGTATTATGAGGTCTAGAGTACCTTCCAGCTTACTTGAATGTCAAAATAGGTACAGTAAGGTTTGGCAGGTCTGATGCAGCCGTTTAAATATTTATTTTTGGTATTTTCTATCCCACCCCTCACCCCTGTGCAGGCAAATGAGTGAGAGAATCTCACATCCGCACAGTCAGATGGCCTCTTTGTGTGAACGTAGTGGCTTTCGGCCACATTTAGAGTTGAAAGGTGCCACAGTCGCTAGCCAAAGATAGTAGTCTGGTTTGAGAGTGCTCTTTAAAGCAATGCAAACTTATAGAAGTGTGCATCTCTCCAGACGACTGCCAGAAAATGCAGAGGCTTAATATTTCAGTTATAACAAATAGGGCCAATGTAAGAGGTTATATCAGGTCTTTTTTTAACATGTATGTAATCTTTTAACATTAAACAATTACAAACATCCAGGTCGTTTTAACAGTGGCCGCTTGTTATGCGGTCTAGTACAGGGGTCGGCAACCTTAAAGACGAAAAGCCATTTGGGTTTCCTACAGAAAAGAAAACACCAGGAGCTGCAAAACCCTTAAAAACCTGTATAGTGTGTTGCATTTACAAAATCAAATCTACAGAGAAAACTAAATTTTATTTCTGCATGCAACAAAAACATTTTGAACTCTAAAAAAGAAGACGCTTGGTTTAAGGTTACTTTTAAATAAAATACTCAATGTCTATTTGAGTCTTAGAGTATTCATGAAATCAAAAAAACCTATTCACCTGCAGCAAACCAAAAACTCCTTCTGTGTGCAGTCATTCTTTTATTGCGTGTACTGGAGCGATAAAAAAATTTAACACATTTTATTTTAATGTTACAAGATCACCATACTCTTCAAATTTAGAATTACGTTAAAAAAAGCTAATGACCTTAAATAAAATTGATTTAATTTACATACCCGTTATTTATTTCCCAAAGCCACTGGGAGCCGCAGCAGAGGGATGAAAGAGCCACATGTGACTCCAGAGCCGCAGGTTGCCGACCCCCAGTCTATATACTTGGACTCTGACACAATTTTAATATTTTTGATTCTGTACCCCAACATAATGGTTTAAAATGAGACAATCAAGATGTAATTGATGTGTAGATTTTCAGCTTTATTTCAAGTGGTTTAACAACTTAAGTGATTTTATTATTTGAACTGTTTGACTTTTTGCTGTTTTTCCATAGCGCTATTTATTTTATTTTTTTTAACTGGCTCAGAAGTTATTGGGCAAACTACAAATCATATTATTACTGTTAATACTTGTATGGAACTTGTGTAGTCAATAACTGCCTAAGGTCTAAACCAATGCACATGAACACATGCTGTTTCTTCCCTTGAGGCGTTTTGCCAGGCTTTTACTGCAGCTGCATTCAGCTACTGCTTGTTTGTGGGTCTTCCATCAGTACTATGAAGTGTTGAAGTTTTGACACAACCTGAGGAGGATGTAGATCTCTGTACACATTAGAATTCATCCTTCTGCTTCTATCGGCAGTCAATATCACCTGTAAACACCAGTGACCCACTTCTACATGTCCATACCTCTAATGCCTCCTCCACCTGGTTTGAGAGATGATGTGGTATGCTTTGGATAATGAATTGTTTCTTTCCTTCTTCATCCTCTTCTCTTACTATCATTCTGTTAGAAATTAATCTTAGCGTCATCTTTACAATCTTGCCCAAGTACTGGGCAGGCTTTTATTTTACATGGTTTTAGTCGTCTTCCTGAAGTTTCTGTTCATCTGTTAGCAGTGGTTTGCATTGTGAGGTGTAGTTGTCTCTTAATTGTAAACTTTCAGTAATATACTTGGAATCACCAGCAAATTTTGTCATGAAAAAATGAGGAAACAGGCCACACTTTGGCAGTGAAACTGCTAAACAGGCAATAGTCAAATTACTTTTGTGCATGTGACAATGGAGGGACTTTGTAACTTAACAGTTAATATTTTTTTTGGTTAAAGCTTCTGAATTAATCCTCGAAGTCTACACCTCATTTACATATTGATTGCTTTATTTCAATTCTGCGGTGATGGTGTACAGAGTTAAAAATAAGAAAATTGTCACTATCCAAAGTATCAGTGTTTCCAATGGAAATGTATCTTATTGTACAGGACCAAGTTTGAGAGTTGTCAGCATCTGGTCCAACAAATAAATGTCAAAATAAATAATTACCGCTATTAAGTTGGAAAGCATTATATGTGAAGCATGCTGGAACATATTAGGCCATACTCTTTGAATGACGGATGTTATCTCAGCATAAACACGTTAAAACCAGGGCCGACCACGCACAACAATTTCCAACTTATTAGTTTACCATCTCATTTCACCAGATGTGTTTTGTAAATTATGCTCTTTTTCTGTAGCACCCTCGAGGTAGCTGGCACTCAGAAAGGTGGAATTCTTTCAACACAGTATCCACAAAAGAGTGAGGGGAAAGAACTAAAGATTTTGGTACAGCCTGAGACACAACACCGAGCACGGTACCTTACAGAGGGCAGCAGAGGATCTGTCAAAGACCGCACACAGCAAGGCTTCCCAACGGTCAAAGTAACTAAAGACTGAATTTTTATTTATGTTTATTTATATATTAATTTAAATAAATTTTTTTTTTTTACTTATTTGTTTTTATTCATCACATTTAGCAAATTTTCATGGTAGAGCTGCAGCTTGTTTAATTTAAACTGAAGGAGGGTGTTTATGGATGTACTGTTGTCTTTTTCTAGTTAGAAGGTGTAAATGAACCAGTTGTTCTCCAAGTGTTTGTGGCTAATGATGCTGGACGTGTAAAACCTCATGGCTTCTATCAAGCATGTAGAGTGACTGGCCGTAACACGACGGCCTGTAAAGAAGTGGATATCGAAGGGACCACAGTTATTGAAGTGAACCTAGAGCCAAGCAGCTCCATGACCTTAGCGTAAGAATTTTCTTAATCAGTTTTCTTTATTTTGTTGTTCTTCTTCTTCTGCCTGAAAGTTTGGCAATCTTTTTTTATGTTAAATAATTTTTATGTTAAATAATATTTTAACATAAAGAAAATCCTCTCTATATTTATTTTATTTAGCCTATAACTCTGCTGTACTGGAACTAAATCAGAGTGCTCTTTTATTTTTTTCCCAGAGTGGACTGTGTTGGGATATTGAAATTGAGGAATGCAGATGTTGAAGCCCGAATAGGAGTGGCTGGCTCTAAAAAGAAAAGTACTCGGGCTCGTTTAGCGTTTAGAGTTAACATCCCCAGACCGGACGGGTCCGTCCTCACCCTGCAGACCCTTTCTTCACCAATCCTCTGTAGTACGTATATAAAACGTTTATGTGAAAGCTCCCAAGATAGTGTACCTCTGCGTTATGTACATTTTTAAAATGAATGTTGATGTCTAGGTTACTAGTTGAAATTTTTTTGTTACCTGTTGTACAGCCCAACCCGCTGGAGTGCCTGAAATTCTCAAAAAGAGTCTCCACACCTGCCTAGTGACTGGAGGAGAGGAGGTCTTCATTATTGGAAAGAACTTCCTTAAGGGAACCAAAGTTATTTTTCAGGAAATTGCCACAGGTACCTCCTGTTGCTGAGTTCTAGTTAATGAAATGTCTTTTTCACCAAGTCATCTCCTATGTTATTAATTTGCCTTTTCTGTTTGTTTTAAAGTTATTTTAAAAACAAAACAATTTCTGCTTTTGCCTCAGATGAAAGCCCATGGCAGGCTGAAGCAGAGATTGACATGGAACTTTTCCATCAAGTAGGTGCAGCTGCCCCGAACAATAGGTTATGCAGTGGTGCATAGTTTCTTTATTTTTGTTTTTCTTATTTCAAACAGAATCACCTAGTGGTAAAGGTGCCTCCTTATCATGACCTGACGATAACCTCACCCGTATCAGTTGGAATCTGTGTGTTAACAAATGCAGGAAGAACTCATGAACTACAGCCTTTCACTTATACTCCTCAGCCAGGTTTGTCAAGTGTTTATTAACTGAATCTGAAACTTTTATAGGTTAATATTCTTAAACATATTACAAAGGTAACAAATTACAGTGAAAGAAGAAATAGTGGCTATCATTGGATTACCAGTTATAGCTCGATTTGGGGTAAATACCAGGTTAAGACCAGTGCTGTGTGTTTGGTTGCCTAATTTAGGTCTGTGCTACAAATCTCTGTATATATCTATTGTGTGTGTGTGTATGTGTGTGTGTGTATGTATGTGTGTGTGTATGTATGTGTGTGTGTATGTATGTGTGTGTGTATGTATGTATATATGTATGTATGTATATGTGTGTGTATATATATATATGTATATGTGTGTATATATATGTATATGTGTATATATATATATATATATATATAATATACACACACAC
>JAQMYJ010000012.1:20362067-20388020 GCA_030014305.1 Clarias laeviceps
CACACACACACACACACACACACACACACACACATACATATATATATATATATATATATATATATATATATATATATATATATATATATGTATACACTCTGGATGTAGAATTTATTTAAATTAACTTTCTGAAAAGATAAATACATAATTCTTCAACAAAACCTCTTTTCTTTTCAATTCACATTGTCTGTCAACAAGCTTTCATATTCCTACATCAAAAATGTTTTAGGCTGAGCTGCGAGACACAAGTGCAGCACTTTTTTCATTTCTTCATCAGAACTGAATCCTCGTCATCGTAGGGCTGCTTTCAGGGGACCAAACGAGTGAAAGTCCAACAGAGCTTTTCTGATAATGTTCCAATCCTGGCCCTCGAGAATCCCAGAAAACTATAAGCATAAATTTTCCAGTTTATGGTTGACTTTTGAACTTTTTCTTGGTCTGTGATTTAGGATGTTTCTGTTCCACGCTCTGCAGTTTACTCTCAGGCTTGTGGTGATGAATCAATGTTTCGTCACCAGTAATGATTCTATTTAAGAAGCTTTCACCTTCCGTAGGGTATCGAAGATTGCCAGTTTTGTTTGTAGATATCCAAATGCAAACAAATTTGTTCGTGGTCTTATGTGAGTTGTTTTGACACCAGGTACAACCTCAGACCACAAAAATATAATCACGGCATGCTGCTCTTCTTTGGTGCAAATCATAAGTGGGGCATTCATTTTTGCTCGCACTGCACTTACAAGTAAACTAATTTACAATAGATGTAGACAATTTAATGCATGTGCCATTTTGAGCAGGTTGTCTGATATCTCTAATGTTGTAGATGATTGTGTCAGTAATATTTTGTTTTGTCATGCAGAAAAAGTGGATGTTCCAGTGAAGTCAGAATTGTCAGTAACAGCCAAGCCTTGCACTTTTGAAGAGCAGATAAATGGTGTGAGATTCAGAACTTATATTTAAGTCTTTTCTTTGGTTTAGTCAAAAGTTTACATTTGTTTTAACTCATTTGTTTGCAGCAATGCAAACGGGCACCAGTAGTCTCAACAGTACCTTGATGGCTCCGATGATATCCATAGTCAAAAGGGAAGAAGTGACCCCAATGGAAATCTCTACCAACGCTACAACATCTAACATTTTTAAGGTGAACTGTAAATCACTATTACAATTATATGTTGATAATAGTTTAACATAAAAATATTAAAACCTTAATTTTTGTAATTTATCCAGCCTGCAGAGGTCCTTAACTCAGACCAACAGATTTTGGAAATTACCACCATCCTTCCTACTAGCAGTAAATCCTTTCCTAGCCCTGTGCCTCTGCCTACTGTTGACGCTCAACAATCAGTGCCCGCAATGTTTGTAACTCCAGAGCCCCTTACAACGATTCAGAAACAGGATATGCCCCCTGCACCATCATTTCAAGTCTCCTTATCAGAAGACACCACAGTTCTTCAGCCTGTGCCCCCGCAGGTCCCTCAGCAGTTCTTGAGGGAAACTCCAGAGACCTTGTCTCCAGAAGACAACAGTCCGGATGGAACAGGAATGGTGGTAGTGGGGATGGCGTCCAGGCCACCCCCATCCCAGCAACCCCAGGTTCAGACCATTTTGCCTCAAGATGAGGTAGCACAGCTAGAAAGAGCTGTCAGGGAGTTGCAAGAACAACAGCAACTTAATTCTGTGCTTTATGATTCGAACCCTTCTGCTGAAAATCTTCAGCAACATGTCCAGGAAAATATGAACAGTTTGAGGCTGGGTGGCAATGAGAATACTTTAATAAATCAACAGCAGCAGCAACAAGAACATAATATATTGCAGAATCTTCAGAAACAGCATCAGAAAGCTCTGGTTGATCTGCAGCATCAACAAACAGTACTGAAGAATCTCCAACAACAACAGAAGGTCTTGGAGAACTTTCAGCAACAAAATCTTGGAAATCTGCAGCAACAACAGTCGCATCAAAAGGTTCTGGAAAACCTGCAGCACCAGAAGGTTCTCGGGGACATTCAGCAACAAAACTCTTTGGTGAATATTCAGCACCAGAAAGTACTTGATAATCTGCAACAGCAACAGCAGCATCAGCAGAATCTAGAGAAACTTCAACAAGAGCAACAGCATCAAGAGGTCTTGGAAAACTTGCAGAAACAGTTACAGTCAGAGCTCTTACAGCCACAGATTCCCATGCAGTGCACACCAAGTTTCCAAGTACCACAGGATCAAAGCACCACACAGATTGATGGTCCCTTGTCACAGCCATCTGGTGGTTTTCTTCAGAATTCATCTGCACAGCCACAGCAGCAAGCACTTTTTCAACAGGCTGGGGGGCTACTGACTATTCAGACATCCAGCTTTCTTCAGCAGCCACCCTCCGAAAGCTCACCTCCTCAACAACTGTTTCAAAGTCACACGCCTATTACTGACACACAGGAACCACAGACGGGGCTCTTTGGAAGTCCCAAAGCTACCCAGGTCCAACCTGATTTATTTCCCAATGCAGTAACGATGCTGACAAGCACTAACTTATCTTCTGAGCAACAGGCTCCCTCGACTACCCTGTTCATTTCTCAGGGTGTACTGCATAGCCAAATAGCATCTAATAATTCTCAAAATCAGCAACAACAACAAATAGCTTTTCTCACTCCCATGGAAACATCAAGCTCAGCAACCCAATCAGTGTCCCTTTTTCAGGGACAACCCCAGTTGACCACTCCACTGGAACAGCTTTCTTCACAGTCTCAGCAAATACCAACACCCCAGCAAGCTTCCCTGTTTCAGAATATTTCAACAATATCTCCAAATCAGGGCCAGCAGCAACCACAGCCTGGCTTACTGTTTTGTACTACTCCTGTTAATCCTCAAGACCTCTCTCAAACTCTCCTGTTCAGTACCCAGAATCAGGGTCCAATGGGTGGCAACCCACTGCCGCAAAATATCTTCCAGGACCAGCAGCCCATGCAGGTAGTCCCAAGCCCTGGTAATATTACAGCGGACAACACCACAAACCAAACTACAGTCTCTCCATCACAGTCAACACAAAGTCCACAGATTCTTTTCCCCCAAGCCAGTGTAGTGAACGTGGCTCAGCAAGACTCAACCGAGCCAATGTCTTTTCAAGATGAGACTTCTGTTGTGGGTCACTCGTCTGCTGGTATGCCTGCAACCCAGCCAGGACTATTTCAGGATCAGCAACCAATGCAGGTTGTCCCAAGCACTAGCAACTGTGCCACTGTTGCTCCTACAGACCAGGGCGCTGTTAGTATTTTCTTGCCACAGGCAGCCATTTCAGCTCTTCAAAGTGGTGTAGCCACTCAAGAGTTACCTCAGACTGCTACAGCAACTGCCATTTTTAGTGGGCAGGGTGGAGTGGCAATTGGAGGGTTGCAGAGCTCCACTGCCTCATCTAGTCAACAGACTCCTGATTCGCTTTTTCAGACAGCTTTAGGGGGAACCCTCAACCAGCCTGGACAGCCAGGACAAACAGGCTTATTTATATTTGAAATCCCTTCTGGTAAGTCTACTTTGTGATCATGCCTCCTTTATCGCATAAACAGGGTACTGTATTTTCCAGAATCTCACCAAATCCAAATATTTTTTTTGTTCTATTTACTAGAATGTGGTCAGTTATTAACCCCTCCTGGTCCTGCATTGACAGACCAGCTTGTCACCATGGGACATCCTAGATCAGATCATAACCAGAACCAGCTTCAGACCAGTGCACAGATTCACAGTTTACTAGATCAGTCCAACAACCTCAGCGAGAAGATTGATGAACTACTAGAGCAGTTTGAGGAACAAGGGAAGACGCTTCCCAGAGACTTCTTAGAACAGTAAAATAAATTAAAACGTCACTCCGAAGTAGGTCTTCTTGAGCTCAGCTGTGAGCTCACAGTCATGAGTGACTTGGGCGACTTGAAGGATCTAAGTTTTTAAAGCCTTTAATATATGTTTAATAGATTGGTTGTTCCAGGTGGGTATAAATTATGGAACCAAATAATTGGGGCCAATAAAATGTTTTGTCAAGTCAGTATTGTGATCTGTCATGGCATTTTATATTTCGGCGGTATATGTCATGTTGACAAATTCCGTCTCCGGTTATACTTTATCATCGTCCACCTGTCTAACAGAAGCTGACACAAGTTCTTTAGCTAAACTGTTGTCAATCTGATGTAATACATTGGACTAATTAACTGTCTGTGAATTTTTAGATGGTGTGTTTAGCACTTTATGGGTTTTTGAAGTGAGTTCTATGCTTTTTAGCTTTCAAACCATTTGTATCCATATTTGCCTCTTTTTATAGTCTTTCCCTAAAGATTCTCTATTTTGTACCAGCTCAGTCATATTTACTCTCCATTTTCATATTAACCTATATAACGAGCCATGGCTACTACTTTTTTGATAATTGTATGCTGCGTTCTTTAGTTTCAATCCATATGTTTTATGTTACGTCAATTATTGTATATATTTGTATAAATTATATTTTTGATTGTCATCTAATATATTTTATAAAGAAGCGGTCCATCTTTGGTCATTCCTGTCATAGACATGTTATATCACTTGTGTTTATTGTTACATAATGATGATGTGTCAGATACATACATAAGCTAGCTTGGTGGACTGCCCTAAATATATACAGTATAGTATGTAATACAGTACATAGCAAGGTGTCAGTGATCATTTGTTGGACCTAAAAAGAAACCGTTGTAAAAGTGTCTGTATCAGGAAATTCCACCAAGCTATCGATATGCATGCCCATGACGGTGTGTTTGCTGTCTGTGTCTGTGTGTTTGTGTGTGTGTGTGTTTAATAGGAGAAAATAGTGTATTAATATTTGTACTATGTTACCTGAGTTTCAATCCATGTTTTTTATATTAAAACACATTACATGTACCATTCAGTTGAGCAGTAGCTACTGGAAAGATTTATTAATGTGAAAAGTTGATTGAGCATCATTTTATTCATTTATTATGTAGATTTGGTAAATGAAGTTATACATGGGTTATTTTTAAACACTTTGGTGACTTCCAGTCTAGCGGGCTAGGCGATGGCAGCATAGAACAACAGGGTCCCGACATTAAGCAACAAAAAGTGCCTGATACGACTCGACTTAAGCGAGTAAAAGTGCTTAAGCAAGTGCAGATGCATTGGGCTTATAAAAATGCCTAGTTTTACACAACCTATAGAATGTGATGAAGAGGAAGGCCAGTTGTCAGCCAACACCAACATGGAGGATGAAAAACCTCCACATTCGGATGGGCGGGGGGCAATCTGGCTTTAATTTTGTGAAGTAGCTAAGAGAATTTAGAAAGGACTCCAAGCATTAACTAAACAGCATAAGAGAGGGGCAGTAACAAAGTTTACGAAAGAGTGGAAAAAGTAGAAGAGTAAGTCAGGTTGGCCAAGTCTTGGATTCAGTAATTGGCAGATGTTTTCACAGAGCTGATGAAATTCCAAAAGCAAATGGAGGACAAAATGACTAATTTAGGGGATTGGAATCATTTCATAATACATGGAGGAATTGAGGGAGCTGAAGAAAATGCAACAATCAACAACCATTTTTTATGAAGATTTGTTAATAAAAGGTTTGGCGCTTCCCTCTTCAACTGTGTTAAATAGAGAGATTACACCAAGCTTTTCTGCCTGAAAAGCAGGGAAAATGGTCAAGTGTAAGGATTTGTGCGACTTTGGGCCAAAACTGCAGCTCTTGTGGGATGTTCCTGTTCTGCAGTGGTCAGGATATACCAAAAGTGGTCCAAGGAAGGAACACCGGTGAACCGGCGATGGGGACATGGGTGGCCAATGATGGATGTGGGGAGTGAAGAATAACCTGTGTTAATAGAAAAGCTAATGTAGCTGAAATTTCTGAAAAATTTTGGTTCAGATAGAAAGCTGTCATAAAAAACAGTGCAGGTCAAGGTGTCCATGCTGTTCCGCATCTACCTACAGTGGGCTTGTGAGCATCAGACCTGGATTACCGACCACTAGAAAATGGTGGCCTTGCCTGAAAATGAATCACATTTTTTATGCATTTATTTTATTATTATTATTTTTTTACATCATGTGGATGACTGTGTGCTTGTGTCGCTTACCTGGGGAACAAATGGTACCAGGATGCACTAAGGCAAGCAGGCAGAGACAGAGGTTCGACTATTTCGAAAGTGTTCTGCTGGGAAACCTTGGGTTCTGCCCTTCATGTGGATGTTACTTTGACACATACCACTTACCCAAACATTGTGGCTGACAAGTACACCCCTTCTTGGAAATGGCATTCCCGGAATGCAGCGGCCTCTTTTAGCAGGATAATGCGCTGCCACACTGCAAACAATTTGAACAGTTTTTGGAAAACAACAAAGAGTTTGTTGATGTTGACTTGACTTCCATATTCTCCAGATTTCAATCCATATGAGCATTTGTGGGATATGCTGGAAAAAGTCTGCTCCATCCAAGAGTTACTTCGCAACTTAAAGGACTTATAGGATCTGCTACTGACAGCTTGGTGACAGATACCACAGAACACCTTCAGAGGTCGATGCCTCAATGGGTCAGGGCTGTTTTGGTGTCAAAATGGAGACCTACTTATTAGAATATATAATATTAGAAGGGTAGTCATGATGTTATGGCTGATCGGTGTATTTACTAGGGTAATTCTAGAAGGTTAAAAATTAAAGCCATAGGGTCAGAAGATCAGGTCGGGAAACCCTATACTAGACATATGGAACTATACATCAGCTTAAAAGTTGAAGACGGCCCTCTTTCACTGGCTAGAGGAAAGCTCTTGACCTCAAACCCGTGTTCTTTTCAAAATTAGAAGTCACTAATGTTTTAGGTGAATGTTTTATTTATTTTGTTACTGAGTCGTTGGTCTATGTTTGAGATGTACTGTTCCTTGTAGCACTCAGAGTGCAGAACATGATTTACATATTGGCGTTATGGGACACGGATCGTACTTAAAATCTCACAATGCAAAGTACCGAGCCAATCAGATTAACCACTTATAAATTAAATGGTCTGGGAAACCCAAGAAAAAGGAGTAAATTTATGGCAAAATTGAAAAAGGAGGGAGTGGAAGTGGCTTTTCTCCAAGAAACCCATTTGATAAAATTGGAACACAAAAAGCTTAAGAGATGGAGCTAGCTTCTTGGTCAAGGCTCCCGTGGCAATTTTAATCACTAGTAATCTTATCTTTGTATGTACTTGGGTAAAGTAAGATGCAAGATAAAGAGTTGTCTTAATTCTGGGGTAATTACTGGGGGTTATAGTTCCTTTTTATTGTTGTTTTTTTAGAAAAAAAATAATTTTAAAAACCCAAGGTATCCTGGTTTACAGAGGTGATTTTGTTAGACCCAACCTTGGATACATACACTATTCTAGATTACAAAAGAGCATAAAACAACTAAGCGAGAAACCTAGGACTCTCAGACATTTCACAGATCTAATCCCAACCAAAAGGGAATATATGTATTTTTTCTCAAGCACATTCTGTATATTAAAGGCTTGACTATATTTTTATGCTTTCATGAGAATTACAGGGTGATGAGCTACAGTATTGGGATTATGTACTTGTCAGATCACTCCCCAGTTAATATGGACTTAATACTAGAGTCTGGAAAAAGAAGCACAATTTGGTGATTGTGCACAAGAAAATGACAAAAAGGAAGTTTCTAATTCTAAAAATTCATTGATTGAATGGGGGGGGGGGGGTCTATAATAATATTAATAATAGCAAGCCTGCCCCAAAATACTCTAAATCAAGAAATAAGAAGGGAGATGTACAAAAAAAAATGGAACTAAATAAAATTTTTCTAAGACAAAAGCTTTATGAAGTGAAGGAGTTTGGACACATGACTTGCATTAAAAAAAAAAAAGGCAACAAAAGCAGAAAACAATTTATAAAAATAAAGGACCCCATAACTAATGTCATGCACAATAAGTTAAATAATTTCCATCAATCACTAGAATTTTTTTATTAAAATGTATATACACAATTGATGATCACTGAAACAAAGATGAAGGTCTTTTTTGACCAGATAAAATTAGAGTGAGTGACAAACAAAATAAACTTCAAAGATTTATTTATTATTTATTAATTTTTTTCCCGATTTTTCTCCCTAATTTAGTCGTGTCCAATTCCTCCCCGTCACTAGGGGGCTCCCACATAAGGCTACTACTACCACTCAGTCGGGAGGGCTGAAGACTATCACGTGTTTCCTCCGAACCACGTGACACCAGCCAACAGAATCTTTTCGAACTTTTCGAACTGCTTGCTCACGCACCGTTGGGGGCGGCGTAACACACTCGGAGGACAGCGCTATCCGCTCCTTCCGCTTGCGTGAGCTCACGGACGACCCCTTAATGGCTGTAGAGCCGTGATTAATGTGAGAGCACGAAGTACCTCTCATCCCTCCCCTCTGAGAGAGCCCGGCCAATCAGCTCTCTCTAGACCTCCGGCTGCGAGAGGTTACAGCATCACCCGGGAATCGAACCAACATCTCCGGATGATAGGGCGAGCACTTTACCACTGCGCCCACTGATACTGAAAACCATATATAATTATGTGCTCAAAATGACTTTCTTTGACAGAAGTGGTAATTTCAATATTACCAAAGGAAACGTCTAAGTAGATTTTTATTCTGTCTGTCCAGAAGTATCTTCCAGCTGCTGAATGTATTGCGGCTTCTAAGAAGCCAACCACTGCCACTTGTTCTGGGCCTGTTAAAAACTTCAAATCCTTTTACAATTTACACATAAATAGTGACAATATTTTTGGGGAAAATGTTAATTTTAATTGGGATGAACTCCTGTTTGGGTTTCCACAGTCAATGTTTTTTGAACATAAAATCAAATCGACTGTTAGGAATGTTCAGTGTAGCTGCTAGAAAGTCTGTAATAGAGAAATGGTGCAAGTTGGACCCTCCATCTATAAAATGTTAGCATAGCACCATAATATCTATGAAATCGTTGTACTGAAGAAAAGAAAATCACTTTCTCCACGAGGCGTCAGGAAAATAAATAAATAAAAATCTGGGAGAAATGAGTGGTACATTTCTCTGAGAAGCCCTTGTTTTCTATAATTTACTCTTTATTTCTTATTTGTCTCAATTCTACAATAAATTGCCTAATAAATCTTTGCACCCCATGATGAACATTTATGTTTTAGAGTTATGTGGTTTTAAAAAGTTGGTTCACTTTAAAGATATTCATCTATGTACAATTATGTAAATAACAGATAAGGTCCGTTATATACTGTAAATTAAAAAAAAAAACACACACACATTGGCATAGTGGTGCTACTTTGTTTACATAAATTACACAAAGAACCGTTATATCAAAATTTTGACTGATTATTATTACAAAAGGCTTTGTTTTTAAAGGTTGTGGTCATGTTTTTTTAGTTTTATTGCTTTTTTTTTTTTTTTTTCTGTGTCTTAGTGGCCTAGTCCTCCACTACTTTCCCATAATTTAAGGAAAAAGAAAATTTCAGACACACCCATTGCTTCGACGATGTTCACACACAGATCGATTGATTGTTGATAGAAATGTAAATTCCTCCCAAATACATTTATTTACCGTTGTTTCTTTTCTCTGTTGATCATTCTATAGTCACTGATTGTCTAATTATGTATTCAACACTTCCCACAAACTCTGTAAAAAAGAACAGTGTAGTTGTAGTGACATCGTTTTCCTCTGTGTGCTGTTGGTTTAGTGTGTTGTGCCGTCTATGTAGTAACTTTTTAAAACACATTTTAAGTGAGCCATACATACAGTATTTTTGTAAGTCTGAAATTATTAAATGTACTGTGTACATTTCAAAATATTGAATATTGTGTCCCTTCTGCAGTACTTCATGTATTATGTCATGAAAGAGATGTCTTCTTCTCCCTTCCCCCCATCACTGTGCTATGAAGCAGACCTATTGTGTGCCATATAAAACTCAAATAGTTCAATTAGACCTGGAAAAAAACTAAACAAACAAACACAAGAAGCTTTTTATACAGGCTGATGATTTGCAACATGCAAAGTCCAAACTAAATAGTAACTCTGATTTTAGAGTGAAAGAATGTGTTTTTACCTCACGGTGTAGAGACATAGGTTTCACACTACATCTAGTTAATAACCAATTAAATGACACCTTTTTATTTTGTACAATATGGCAGCAGAACACTTTTTGGACAAATTATTGAATTATTTTGTGCGTCCGATTTATTCCTTTTTTTTAAGTCTTGACACCACATCATAACAAGCAGAAACCGATCAAAAACAGCATGTCTGCAGAGTCCATTATTGCAAGAACTACATAAAATGTGTAGTATGTTATGCATACATTCTATGTTCCATTGAATTGTGCTCTTTTTATTGGAAGTACTTTTGTGCCTTTTAAGAACCGTCCCCCCTTACTTCTAAAGTATCTTTTTTAACTAAATAAACCCTTGGGTTTAGGTTCCACTTTCAAAGAAACCAAAATTCATTTAAATTCCGTGTTTAACTGTCTTGTGAACATGTCGTCTAATCCAAATGCAGAGATGCATTTGAGCTTTCTGTCATGAAACTGCTATGCAGCTAGACCACTTTATTTGTACTGTTGGTTGCTTTTATGATTTGCTAGAACAAGGTACAGAGCAAAACAGAAAAAAAAATTCAGCGTGTGTGAAATGGGGTTAATGGCAATCATAGAGCTTTCATCATTCATCACTTTCATCACTGCAGCAGTTTGTGTTTTGTCTGAGTGTTCTCCCCCCCGAGTTAATTTTCTTCATATGCAGTTTTCCTATGGTTTGTTTTTTGTGAATATTACTTACCCTAGAAGTTACAGGGATAACAGTTTATTTTTCCATCCATGTGAAGTAACAACAGTTAACATAACTATATTTGTTTTTTGCTTTAAACCAGTAAACTCTTGGATTTGTATACTCTTGCAGTTCTATTTCTGTAAAATGTGCTGCTATCTGTATGAAATAAAGTTAGATCTGAAGTTGTTCTTTGTGTGTCTTTTAGGTTAACTGACTATAGAAAATAACAATTGATCACAAGGCTCGTTCCAGCTGAGGTTACCTCCAACCATCATTACTTTAGACTCAAATCTAGTGTATATTTTTCCACCTTCTCAAGAAGATTCCAGCATAATGCCCTTGTGTTTTTAACCAGAGTAAAATTTCAGTCAAATGCAAAGTTTGGAAGAAGATAAATCTGGGAACAGGATCTTCACAATTTTATTTGTAGAAGTTCTACAGATGGAGAAATTCCCAAATGTAGTCCGAGTCATGTATTATGTCTCCCTTCCTATTTAAGTATGTGTCAAAGTTTCGTGATGTATTTATATGTCATTTGTGTGATAACCATTTTGGAGAGGTTTAGCTTATGGTGAGACATGTCCGGTACCCTAGCACAGAATGCATTCACATATATCAAGAATCAGCACAAAGAGAATGGAAAAGATTTTAAGGATAAGAGAAAATAACTTCAATAATTCTACATAACATTATGGTGAGTGTTATCTGAATGACAGTATGCAGTATGAGTTTGTTTTTAAATTAACACAATGAGATAATAAAGCAATAATAATAATATATTGTGGGATGTCAAGTTTTGTGTGTGTATATTGGGGTCAAAATGATGTTTAGTAGGCGCTCTTTTTTGTGAAAGGCAGCAAAAGTGTATAATGAAGAGCTTCGTATGGAATCTGGGTTTTCTCATGTCTCAAACAAAAATTGAGCGTAAATTGGCAAGAGAGATTTGGAGATATGCACTGTAAAATGCAGTTGATTCTCTATGGAGCGAGTTTAGGACCCATTCTTTATATTATTTTTGATCGACATGATTTTTTTCGAAAATTGTAGAACTTTTTGGGCACTTCAATGTGACTTGTTTTTTTAATGTATTTCCATAGTGCATGGGAAACATGGCTGAACGTTTCAATATAGTTTTCATAAGGTTGTAAAATATAATGTTTCAGGTCTACAAAACTGATTGTGTTATCTTAAAAACGTTACTGGTTTAAAGAAGACCATGCAATACATATTGTAATGTTTTTGTATTGTGACATAAGTTTTTCTTTATTTGTACTCTTTTCTATATAGTAAAATAATACTGAAGGCATCAAAACACATGGAATTATATACGCAAACAGTGTAAACAAACAAATTATTTTAGATTTTAGATAGAGTAGCCATTATTCTCAGCCAGCTTCCTGAGGTACTCACCTGGAATGGTTTTCCAACAGTCTTGAAGGAGTTCCCAAAGCATTTTTTTACTTACCACACAATTTTTAAAATGTTATTTTCAGTGCTGTTTCTAGTCTGTTGGGGTCCCAGGGAAAAATTTGCAGGATGACTCTCCTAACAGCATTCATCACTGCTATATTATAAATAATTTGAATAACATACCATTATTAGCCTTTGGAGGGTGCAATTTATCCTCTTTTTCCTAGTGCCAGATCTTGTGGAAAGACAATAAAGTGATAATATTCATTACAGCAGCACTCCCTCTTATTTCATAATGCGTAAATGTTTAATTGTCATTATCTGCTGTCAAACTTATTTTACAGAATCATATGCACAAGACGTGTAAGGAGTCACAGCATGTGAATAAATGCTGAATGGTGTTGAAATGGAAAATCTAAATGGAACTCTTAGGAAGGTCAAGTCTCCCATAATCATTGCAAATTTTTCACATTGCCACTGCTGCGGTTTAAAATTCTGTCAGTTGTCAGGGGGCCCCTCTTAGCCTGGGGAGCCTCTAAGTATGTCACACTGTTAAATCAGTACAGTAGAAGGGTTAAGTCAGGGAGGCCATCTGTTGAATTTGATTTGATCTGGAGGTGATTTCTTAAAGTGAAAAATCATATTCCAATATGAATTTTTCCATAAGAAATTTAAATACAGATCATTCATTCCAGACACCTAAAAATGTTACCAGGATTACAAAAAAAAACATGAAAATTCACGTTGCTTTTGAACACATGCCGAATTCAGTGTTGGTATCGTGGGTTGACTCTTTTGAAACAGCTTTTGCTATGTTTGGCTTTCCAGTGAAGGAAAGAAGTTTCGAATGGCTCCCGGACGTAGACGCAACTTAGTTGGGTGTTCGGTTCAGTTCAGATTGATACAGTTTGTATACCAAAATGCTTTATATGTTGATTTTATTGGTTCTTAAGGAAGCCATGGATCTGCTATATTTTTCTCTCACTCACTCATCGTCTAGACCACTTTATCCTGAATACAGGGTTGATGTGGGGCTGGAGCGTATCCCAGGAGGTTTAGGGCATTAAGGTGCACCCTGGAGAGGTACCAATCCATCGCAGGGCACACACATACACACACACTACGGGCAATTTGGGAAACACCAATTAGACTAATCTGCATGTCTTTAGACTCTGGGAGGAAACCAGAGTACCCGGAGGAAACCAACTAAGCACGAGAACATGCAAACGTCATGCGCACAGACCAGAGGCAGAAACAATGTGCGAGGCCACAGTGCTAACCATAAGGCCACTGTGCCGCCTTTGTCAAAAATAGAACAAATAAACGGAATAAGTAGGTGTATCCAACAATTTGACTGTTACTGTAAGTAGTTTTATATTGACTTTTGATAGTTATTTTTGAACTGTTGAGCTTTTTAACTGACAACCAGCAATATCCTGTGTAAAAAAAATAAAAATAAAATAACTTTATTGTCCCTTTTGGCTTTCCACACGACTCCCCGAGGCTCTCGCTTAAATCTGATTATTAAGGAAACGGGATTCTGACGTCACGGCTTTAAAAGCGCGGGGAGCGAATGGAGCGCGCGCAGAGGCAAGCATGATTCCTGCAGTATCACTGTGGTGAGCTTCAAGGACGAGCTGCTGAGGATGGCGTCTTCTTATGTACAGGTGAGCTGTGTGTCATGTGCTGTGTTCGCATGTCTCTAGCTGTGTGACACGGGCTTCACTGCTGCTTCTCGCACTGCGAACGTGTGGGATGAATGTAGGATAAATGTAGTGTGTGTGTGTGTGTGTGGGCGATGATGAGTGGTTCTTCTTTCTACTGGATGACGGGTATGATCAGGGTGTTGGAAAGCAATGATGTGTTAACCAGTTGAGAGAGAGATAGAAATAGAGAGAGAGAGAGTTGTTGCCCCGGAGACGGCGCTGTTTACCTGTTACTAATCACCCCTTAGAAATAAAGTGCATCAGTCTGCAGCATTCCATTATAACTGGGGTACTTGCACTCATGCACACATCTTCTCTGTAGCTTTATTATGCATTTTTTTTTTTACCTGTTATTTTTTTCTTTTCGGTGACCTCTTCCACAATTCCTTCAATACATATTTATCTTGAATAGTGAACTTAAACTAATATTTTGTGTGTCTCTTAGATCTATAGCAACTTCTAAATGCACGTTGGGTTGAGGGTTCAAATCCTGCCTCGGGTTTGCATGCTTAGTGCTTAGTGGGTTTCCTTCCACAGTCCAAAGACATGGAGGTTCCCGAATTGCACATAGTGTGCGTGTGTCAATCCACCTGCCCAGTGATGGATTGATGGATTGCCACCATGTCCAGGATGGACCCCGCCCTGAGTCCCCTAATGTCTCCCAGGTCACCGGCGACTCTGTATTCAGGATAAAGTGGTATAGAGGTTAAATGAATGACTACTATATATTCCTGAACTTTTTACCTACAAAACACATTAGGTCCATATTGATATCATTTAACATATTGCTTTGCTTGTTGTTCAGCTCTTGTTGTTCAAACCCATTTTATTCAACAAACCACTTTGAAAAGACTTTAAGAAATCTGTAGGAATAAAATTTTATAATTGTAGTATTAGTTAGTGGTGTCACGGTGGCTTAGTGGTTAGCACTGCCGCCTTGCACCTCCAGGGTTGAGGGTTTGATTCCTGCCTCGGGATCTGTGTGCATGGAGTTTGCATCTTCTCCCCATGCTTGGTGGGTTTCCTCCAGGAGGCCGGGTTTCTCGCACAATTCAAAGACATGCAGATTAGCCTAATTGGGGCTTCCACACTTTGTAGGATAAACAGGTATAGATGGTAAGTGATTATGAGTGAGTATTAGTTAGTGTCAGTGGTTGTAGCGTGGCTGAACCTCCACCACCATGATGCAATAAACCCACACAGCCCCAGCAATACTTCACAGATCCCATTTAAGGAACCTCTAATATAATTCACCTTTAAATCTTTACAATAAAGTATTATTACTTTAAAAGGTAATTACATAAAACTCATTTAAAGGCACATCATATCCACATTTTCGAGTGATTATTCATATTAAATTTACAATAGATTTGCTAGTTTAGTGACAAGGAGTGAGAAGTACTCATTTTCTATCATTCTAATAGGCTACACATTCCTATTGTTTTGTCTATGCATATATCTACCGTTAAAATCATTCCTAAGACATTCCATTTTATTATTAAACTTTACAGATAGATGATGAGAACAAGGGATATGCACTGAGCCACTTTTGTGTTCCCAAGCACTATGAAGAAGACTTGGAAAGTGTTATCATTCCCAATGGTCTCATAAAAGATAGGTAAGAGATACTGTGAACTAATGTTGCTTAATAAGCTTGGTGATGAGTAACTCAATATGCTACATAGTGACTGCTTCATTTGTAAAACATGTGACTTCTGGATGCATTGAAGAGCGCATAACTTTGTTAGCAGTGCCTGGGCTCAGACCACAGTATAAGCATGTGATTTGAATCCTGCATTTCACCAGCTTTGTTAAACAAATTTACTGTGAGCATCCCTTTCATGCACAATGGCATTTCTTTAGCACGTTCTATCAAACATGATGTTTCTCAGGTCATTAACCAATGCTTTTGATGTTATCTCTGGGCCACTTATTTGTTCAGTCGTTCAGTTTTTGCACATTGCTTCTACCATTTATACTGTATGTTTTTCTTTTTAGGACTGAGCGCTTGGCCCGAGATATTGTTCGTGATATGGGAGGAGAACATATTGTGGCCCTGTGCGTATTAAAAGGAGGGTATACATTCTTTGCAGACCTGCTGGATTACATTAAGGCACTGAATCGGAACAGTGACAAGTCTGTGCCGCTGACTGTGGATTTCATTAGGCTAAAGAGCTACTCTGTGAGTGCCAGCACTAAATGCCCCTCCACTCATCCATTTACGCTGAACGCTCTATGAGGCACACAATTGTGCCATATTGATTGTTTTGAGCAGATTGTTTTAAGTTACTCTGATGTCATACACCATGTACATACAGAAAAGTTCTCTAAAACCAATTGTGTGCTGTGTTTACGGTATGTAAACCAGTGCAATCATTCCATATATGACTGTTAAGACAGGAGTTTGCCTAAAATCTTTTATTTTTATTTCCAGAATGACCAGTCACCAAGCTGTGTAAAGGTTATTGGAGGTGAGGAGTTGGCTGCTCTCACTGGAAAGGTGAGCTTAGGTTGAATTTTATGCTCGTAATAGGCAATCATATCTATCTCATTGATTTGTCATGTCTTATAAACTATTCTTTCTTTACTACATCAACAGAATGTGCTTGTGGTTGAGGTGAGTCTTTTTGCTTCAAATATATCAAGTTGTTAATTTCACATATTTTGAATCCTTTGACATATTTTCATCCTTTTTGATGTTTCTGTTTAACATATGTAAAGAGAACTTGAGCTGATAATTTTAACGTCATATACAGTATTATGATCTTTATGGATGTATGTGTATTTTGCATTGCATTGTGCAATTGCAAGGCCATTAATATTATTTCGGGTGCACTATTAATTTCACTTCTTTGGATGTTTTACAGGATATTATCGAAACTGGGAAGACAATGGAAACTCTGCTAGAGTTATTAAATGAATGTCAACCCAAGATAGTAAAAGTGGCCAGGTAACAGTGCCCATTATTCATAATGTTTGTGATAAATGGTGTACACATCTGTGCCAAAGAAGAATCTCTGTATAAATCTTATAGATATACCTACATATATATATATATATACTTTAATCCCGGGACAAGATATAATTTAGAGTCAGGGTCAGGGGTAGCTCAGTGGTTAAGACATTGGACTATGGCTCGGAAGGTCGCAGGTTCAAATCCCATTACCACCTGTTGGGCCCTTGAGCAAGGCCCTTAACCCTCAACTACTCAAATATATAATGAGATAAATATGTTAGTTGCTGAGCTTTCTGAGCTGTTGAGTGTCTTTATTGTTAGAAGACTGAACTGCTCAAGACGGACACCATTCTCTCTATTAACGATGAAATGCTTACTAACACTTTTTTTGTGCTGTCCATATCATGTCTGAATGCCTTAAAGAACCTTCCGCATTGATTCCGCAGCCCTTTGAAAGCAGTTCTTGCCCAGTGCTGCTTATACTCGCACAATCTAAGAAACGCCATTTTATTAGACAGGAAGTAACCCATAAGACCTGGCTTGTACCTCACACAGTCACTAATGTATAGCAAGCTGCAGATTCTCCACAAGATGGAGCTATAAGTCGACCACAGCTTCCCCAGCCTGGTGCTGGAGTACCCCTTTTTTGCACATATTTCATTTAATTAAGTGGCAATAGCTTCAGGCTGTTCTCAATCAAGTGGCATGGCCAAATATCTGATGTGTACCTCATGTAGATCTATTATATTGTGAATCCAGTCACTTTGATAGTCTTAGACCTAAAAGTACCAAAAATATTCTTGTACCCAAGTTAACAAAGATACTTGGGTACAAGAATGTTTTTTGGTACTTTTTAGGTCTAAGACTATCAAAGTGACTGGATTCACAAGCCATCGTAACAAAACTGATTGTATCAAATGCAGTCCAAATACATTATCCTGGTTTTAAGTGAAGCCAGTAGTCAACCATATGGAGCCATTTTCAGCACCATATTCATTCAAGACCTGTTTGTCTGTGACAGGTGACATGTTGACACTATCTACAGTATGCATTTGTTTTATTGATTCTAGAGTGTTATACTCTCCTCTCTCAATCACTGCTAATTGTAGGCATCTGTGTGCAGTGTAGCACTTACCATCTGAGTGTCTTATATGATGCTGAGCTTTATGCTAGCCCCACTTTCTATGGATAGTTACTTAGTGTGCAGGGACAGGCAAGTCCAAATTGGTGGAAAAAACAACAGTAAAAACACGATCATCATAGTGCATCTGTGTTATAGTGATGCATAAGGATGGTTACATATTTGTACTCTATATCAGTTAATATTAAGTGCATTCATCTTTTTGATCAATTTTTAGCCTGCTTGTGAAAAGGACACCGAGAAGCTCTGGATATCGTCCTGATTGTGAGTACCTTTCTATTATTCCTATGAAAGCATTACATAACCATTACAATCACAGATGCATTAGACTGTTTAAGTCTAAGTCTGAGTTCATGATGTATCTGTGATTGTAATGGTTATGTAAAGCTTTTAGTAGGCTGGAGCCTGATGAGCTTTTCTCCTCAAATTGCAGATGTTGTTTTGGTACAGATTGCTAAATAGTACAGATTTTTAATTTTTTTTTTAAGATATAGGCTATAATTTTATCAACTTATAATCACTGTTATAGAAACAGAAATTAAAAAGTTACAGTAATATTCATAATTCAAGGCTCAACTTCTGATCTCTGAATGAATGAATTTTCATAATCAAAATTATCAGAAAATCCTGAATAAACTTTGTGTATACGCAGTCCACAAGCACACACACTGGGGTGTATTAATATAGTAAACTTGACATAAATGAGTTACACACGTTTTTTTAAACCAAGTGTTTTATTAGACATTAAAGTAGAGTTGGCAGTACCTTCCATCTGGGAAAGTTCAACAATGGCTTGATCTCAGAAATTTTTTTTTCCATGGCTTTACCCAAGGAAGAGCTGTTGCTTGCTGCTTATCCTGAATGAAATTATTTAGTTGTGGGTTGATGATCAGCAGTTCCTTCCTTATGCATATGACTCGGAGCATGCATAAGCTTAGTATCAATTAATTAACGTTCATAACTTTTAATGTATTCACTTCAGCTTCTAACAAACAAATCTTAAAAATTCGTATTATCATTTGCATTCTGAAAACAAGTGAAAAGTCAAACCCAGGACTTGTGCTGAAATTTCTCACAGATGAGGTGAAAAACTGACATTTACAGAAGACTTCAAGCACAGTATGGTGATGGAGTAAAACGTTTTAAAGAAGGCTGTACATCTATGAATTTCACAAATAACACTCACAAACACCACTTGCACATTACAGGAACTCAGCTGGGAGTTATTGCAACATCCCCCATATAGTCTTGACTTCACTCCAGTTGATCAATTAAAGGAGTCCCTGGGAGGCCAGTGTTTTAAACATGAAGCAGGCAGGCCGATCCTGATGGTGGTGTACTGACTTTGTACTCTCATAATTGTCTGGTTTGACTTGAGAGTTCCACTTGAGGTATTTTATCATAGAAGCGACACAAACTGTTATGAGAGTACAGGTTTTCTACAAACAAAATTTTTTTAAATAAATGTTTGAGGGATGAACTGTAGTTATGGATGTGACATGACTGAATCAGTCCTCTGCAGACTGCAAAGGAACATGCTTGAATATTTAATTTCAACATAAAATATTTAAAATGGTATTTCTTCTGGTTCTTTTTTTTTTTTTTTTCTTTCTAACTCTTGTGCCTCTTTGATTTGTTGCTTACTGTTTAATTAAAAAGTTAAAGTTTAGTAAATTCAAGTGTTTGTAGTTGCCTAGTATTTAAGTGTATCGTTATGGTTTGGTAGGAACTCTATTGCATTATGTCTACTTTTTTTTTCCTCCCACAGTAGGACTGATCTTTGCATGAAAATTGCGCTGATATTTTAAATATCTAGCTTGCCTAGAGTAAAAAAAATGTGTAATTTTAGACTCGAGGTCAGTCCCAGGTGAGTGCTATGGATTCATTCGACCTTGATCACCCTTGCATTTCTGACCTTGTCTTTCTTCCAGACTTCGGTTTTGAGGTTCCTGATAAATTCCTGGTGGGATATGCTCTAGACTACAATGAATATTTCAGGGATTTGAATGTAAATATCCTAGAGTTGCACTAATAAATGGCTGCTTTTTGTGTTATGTTTATTTCATGAGATTTTTTTTCTCCCTCTTTCAGCACATCTGTATACTTAGTGACCGGGCGAAAGAAAAGTACAAAATGTGAAGAGTACGCATGAAGTGGACGCATGAAGACTGAGAGCACTGTGACCCCCTTCTGCCTCGGTTGTGTTTCTACAGTCTGCTTTATCTTGAAGGAGTATGGACTTCGCTTAACAAAAGGCCAAAGATATTGGGGAATGAAAGGGCAACAGGAAAATATTTTGCTCAGAATTAATAGGCTTAGAGTTCAGGTTAGAGACCTGAATAATATGACATTATTATGAATTTCTGTTTTACATGTTTTTATTTATTACTATTGAGGCCTTAGCATATACTTGATTTTTAAGAAAAAAAAACTTTATAAAAGACAGTATGAGTTATATGGCAGTGGTACAGAGAAAAGACATTTTTGTTTTTGAATTATTTGGTGCATGACTGGATATATTTACTTCTAACAATAATGTAAAGTATGCATCGATCAGCCATAACATTGTGACCACATGCCTAATACTGAGTAGGTCCCCCCTTCTGCAACTAAAACAGTGACATGCTGTGTGCTCTGTCACCTTTCTATCAGAGCCAGCATTAACCTTTTCAGCAATTTGAGCTACAGTAGCTCTTCTGTTGGATCGAACTACACAGGCCAGCCATCTGTCCTCATGTGCAGCAGTGAACCTTGGCCTCCCATGACCCTGTCGCCAGTCCGCCGGATTTCCTTCCTTGGACAACTTTAGGTATGTCCTGATTATTGCAGACCACATCCCACAAGAGCTGCAGTTTTGAATTTGCTCTGGTCCTGGTGTCTAGATAACACAATTTGGCCCTTCTCACTGTAGCTACAGTTACAATATCTCATTACATAGGCACCTGGAAGTGGGTGGGATATTTTAGCCAGCAAGCATACACTTTCTCCCTGAAGCTGATGTGTTGGAGCCTGAAAAAAATGGGTAAGCATGAGGATTTGAGTGAAATTGTGATGACTAGAGGACTGGGTTAGAGCATCTCCAAAACCGCAGCGCTAGTGGGATCTGGTGACCGGGTCGTAGGTGGACAAGGCTTACTGATGTAAACGGGGAGCGAAGGCTGGCCATCTAGTCCAATAGAAGCACTAGTGTAGATCAAACTAGTGAAAAGGTTGACGCTGGTTGTGATAAATCTGTCAAAACACACAGTATATCATCACTGTTATATAACAACACTGTTATGGTGGCAAAAGTGGGACCTCCTCAATATTAGGCTGTGGTTATAATGTTATGGTTGTTCAGTGTATTTATCATGTATTAAAGAAGATGACAATGAACTTTTATGTTGTTTATTAAGTCAGAATGCATTTGCGATAACAGAGACTTGATTGAATTACTGCAATAAAGTAACATTAATAGGTCTGTGATTTATTTATTTATTTATTTGGACTTTATAGGCGAATATAAATAAAATGTACTGTTTTGTTGGAAACAAGTTGAATGTGTAAGTATTGTTTCCTCATAACAGCTCCTGGATTGACCACTAGACGTAACAAAACTGTTACAGAAATGAATGAATAAAATAATGCTTTTGTCTGGAGAGTGCTGGGAAAAAATTACACCCGGATAAAAATATTCTCATCATATATATAGCGATGTTTAACACGAAGACTTTTGTACTGTAACGTAGGGAGTAAAGCGCTGCCTTCACATCCCAGAATTCATTGCGCGCAACGTCACGCACGTTGTTGCGGAAGTACAGCAGCAAAATTAGAGTCAGGTTTTTCTGAGTTGAGTTTTCAGGAGAGTCACAAACACACAAACCGGACACGGTGTAATGGCTGCTCTAAAGTACGCCGGAATGGATGATACCGACAGCGAGGATGAGCTTCCTCCCGGCTGGGAAGAGAGATCCACAAAGGATGGCTGGGTTTATTATGCCAAGTGAGTGTTGGATCAGTCCTGTGCAGTGTGTCATGAGTGTCATCTGCCTTGAGATGTGTGTGTGTGTGTGTTTGTGTTTGAGAGAGAGAGAGAGAGAGAGAGAAATGTTCCTAGTAAAGTACTGCAGGTTTGGACAGACAGGAATGCACTCATGGCAGAATTATAATGCAGAGAATAATGGGTTGAGGAAATGTCCATAACTGTGTGTTTCTTTCTGTCTCACAGTCATGAGGAGATGAAGACACAGTGGGAGCATCCTAAAACTGGCAAGAAGAAACGTTGTGCAGGAGGTTCCTCACTTTTTATCTATCTATCTATCTGTCTGTCTGTCACCTTAAAGGTTGCACCAGCTGATTCTAAATAATCTACAAATATTGAGTACTGTAACTGTATACTCTACTGCACACAGTACACAGATGAACCCAAATCTTTATCCTGTACAGACGGGAAATAGATTTTTCTATCTTTGTTTATTTCATATAGCAATTTATTTCTTTATTTTCAGACATTCCTCTACCATTTTCCACACATTCAAACAAACACATCCAGTTCATGATGAACTTGTGTTAATAGTATTTCAAATGAGTTAGCTTAAGTCTTACCTGGATTTAAATAAGCAATTTGATTCAATCCAACTTTATTTATATTGTGCTTTTAATAGTGGTTATGGGTACGAAGCAGCTTTACAGAATCAAAAGTAAAATGAGTATGAAATGTGTGAGAAAATATGTATACATCAAAATGATTTATTGACCCTGATGAGCAAGCCGAGGGTGATGGTGGCGAAGAAAACGTCTGAGAGATGACCGTAAGAAGAAATCTTAAGAGGAATCAGACTCACAGGGAACCCATCCTCATTTGGGTGAATTCAGAATGCAGGGATTGATTTGTAATCATACTGTGTGTTAGGCAGCTAAGCAAAGATTTAACAGCTTTCCTTTTGATAATTACAGCAGTGAGTAGTATGTTTCAGCTGACAGCCAGTCATTTAACCATAACTGACGTAGAAATGAGTAGCTTCTCATTTTTTAAAAAGCCATGTCAGAAGACTTATCCTGTCAGCTGAGAGGCTCCAGGTTTTTCCATCAGTGGACTTTTTTCTTCCCTGATGGCCTGGTCATATTCCAAGATGTCAATGGAGGGATTCAACAGCCTCAAATGGTGAAAAAGTGGTTCAAGGAGCATAAGATATCATTTTCACACATGCATTGGCCAGCACAGAGTCCAGACCTTAAGCCCATTGAGAATCTTTGGGATGTGCTGGAGAAGACTATACACAGCAGCGGTCTGATTTTCCCATCATCGATACAAGCTCTTGGAGGGAAATTACTGCAACTATTGACGGAAATAAATGTGGTGAAATTGCATGAGCTTATTGAAACGAGGCCACAGCGAATCTTTACTGTAATCAAAGCAAAAGGAGGTTTAACAAAATATTAGCGTATGTGACTTCACACAAGTTTCACAATTTTGGGCCAACCCGGATTGTGCTTAATACTCCTTTGAAAATGGGTCATTTTGATTTTAAGCAGTGGAGAAGGAGCTGATAGAATATGATATGTGCTCCCATTAATGTATATTTTTAGGGAACTGTATTGAAGACAAGATTGATACACTAGATGAGATGCACAGAAAGTAGTCTACATTTAGCCTACATTTAAGCATAATCTATAACTCATAAAAAATTAATACATAAAATAAGAACTTTTTACGATAATGGTTAATAGCAAGCTTCTCAGAACTGGCAACTAACCAAAGCTTTCGGTCCAAGGAATACAACTGCTGACGAATATATAGGTTCAGCTTTGCATAGATTGAAGCTGGACAGTTGTAGATTTGACTGGAGATGTTTATCTAGTCTTTGACATTGAGTCTGTGTCTATTATAGGCCCAGATTACAGTTTTTGCTTTCAGGAATGAAACCAGATATGGTTTTCTCTTATTGTGCGCCATCCACATCGGCTTGTGATGTGTTGTATGTTCTGAGATGCTTGTCTGCTCACCACAGTTGTCCCTAGGTGTGACTGAGTGTATGATTGTGTACATGTATATGGTGTCCTCTAATGGTCTGGGTATATTCGAATGCTCACAATTTTGAAATAACCAATCCAAATGGACACTTATTTAGATTGTTATTTATTTATTCTTTTAGAAACTAGTGTATTTATACATGACACTTGTTGACTCCATTATCTAATTATAATGGCTTTAGATGGCAATTGAATTCTAACCACGACTAAATCTTTTGCGAGCTATATACAGTACTGTACAGTAATAGCGATGAGAATCAGCAGGGACCTCCTGATCCGATATCATCACGATACATAGGTGCCAGTTTGATTTATGTTGCGATTCTATAAGTATCATGACTTTATAAATATCCTGATTCAATTTTTTTTGTTGCAATTTTAAGATCTTGAAGGTGGAATCATAATTTCAAAAGTTTTATATCTCTTATACCTAGTTTCCCAACTGGGCAAAGAATCGCTTATATTTGAGGCTGATATGAATCTCATGAATGTACTCCAAGTAGTCCAGATCTCACTCCATATGATTTTTTTCCTGGACAAGGCCCTGCACACTGGAGGACTTGGAGGCACAGATTCAGGAGGTTCTCAGAAATATCCCAAACGACCTCCTTTAGAAGACTGTACATTCTATCGCCGGCTGTTTTAGGAAACTGTTTGACTCCACCGGTGCCTACGTTGAAATATAAAGATTTACTTACATTTTTCTGTCCAATTAAATACATGTACAATTTGTTTTAATACATTTGTATTAGAAATGTGGACGTTCTTACCAATTTTTATGCCTAGTCACTTTTCACCCACCCTATAGATCCCCCCCACCATAATCGTATGGATTGTTTCGAGTCGATTCATGGCATATAATCCCAGTTAAGTTCATTTGCAGGTTGTAACACTACAAAATTTCAAAAACATTTAAGGGGTACCTCAGGTTTATTTCAAGCTCTGATTTCTAGTATTAATTGATGGGTGTGATAAAAAAAAAAAAGCCCTTTGTTGAAATTGTCTTTGGCCCAGTGTTGAACCCTTGATAAGTGTTTAATGGACTTGGAGAAGGCTGATCATTGTGTGCCTGGACATTTTTGTCATGTTTTAGTGCATCTCTGCATACCTTACTCCAATCCCTCCACACCCAAGTCCAAGACCATAGTTTTCTCCCAGGAGAGTTAGACTCTATAGGAGAGAATTTGCTCCTGGTATAGAAGTTCTTGAAAAAAAAAAAAATAATAAAAAGAATTATAATTGATGAAAAAGAAGCTGTTTTGTTTACTGGTCAATCTACATCATGAAATGTAAAGCAACTTTTTCCATTTTTAGCTACTGGATTTACCTAATTCATGCTTGTGTCTTTTTCTACAGCTCTTCCTTATGGATGGGAGCAGGAGACAGACGGCAAGGGTCAAATCTTTTATGTTGAGTGAGTTCAGCATTTTTAACCATGGATAAGTTTCCTCGCATGCCCATGTTCTCTGATATTATATGCTTAAATTAAGATTTAAAATATATGTTAATAAAACAGGAAGCAGTTTACTCAATGTCTGTTTTTATTTTTTCATTTTTAATAATAATAATAATAATAATAATAAAATCTTTCAGTCACATCAATAAGAAGAAGACGTACTTTGACCCTCGGCAGGCCTTCACCATAGAGGATGTGCAGGTGAAGCCTAAGCGCTATGATGGCAATACGTCTGCGCTGGAGATCCTACAGGCTCACGACCTTTCTGACAAGGTTGTAATCATCACAGGGGGCAACTCTGGTATCGGTGAGTGTTTAATATGTTTTGTATTTTTTTTGTATTGTCTCAATAAAAAAAAAATAAAAAAAAGAGTGCACTAGCAGCTAGACAGCTTTTATGCTGTCTATATTCCACTGTACAGGGAGTGCAGAATTATTAGGCAAATGAGTATTTTGTCCACATCATCCTCTTTATGCATGTTGTCTTACTCCAA
>JAQMYJ010000012.1:20402305-20427025 GCA_030014305.1 Clarias laeviceps
TGACCTGTTGTGTGTATATGTGTATATATATGTGTGTGTATATATATATATATATATATATATATATATATATATATATGTGTGTATATATATATATGTGTACACTACCGTTCAAAAGTATATATATACACATACATATACACACTACCGTTCAAAAGTTTTAGCTGTAGTGTGTGTATATATATATGTATATATATATATATATATATATATATATATATAGTGTATATATGTGTGTGTGTGTGTGTATATAGTTTTTAAAAAATCCACCATTGATCTAGGAATGTAAAACAATATCTCTAACATATAAATATTTTCATGTGTCCTGAACAAAAAGTCATAAAATGTACCTAGCTATAATAATTCTTGTAGTTAGCTAAGTAATACTTAGCTGTCAGCTGGAATTATATGAACGATGGTTTGTGCTTAGTTGTATATTGCTGTAAGTTCTGCAAATAAATATTATGTGCCAAATTGCACCTGTAAGCGAATGTACATTAAAGCTGACTGCTCGTTTTGTGCGAGCATTATGGTGCTATATGACGGTTGCAGTGTGCCCGTGTCATCACAGGAGATAGTTTGCATCTTTGGTTGTTTGGGTTTCTTGTATGATTTCACAATGCTGATGTGGACTCTGTGAATCTGGGCTGCTGATTTCAACAAATGAAACATTGCTGATCAGTAAAAGAACACACCAGTTTATTATTAGAGTAGACCATAATAATATCAGTAAGTTTGAGCTCTGAACACATTCGTGGCTAATCTCCTTATTGGTGTGATTATAAATGCAGCTGATATGATTTAACAGTACGAGGACTTTTTTGGCAGATGCACTTCTTTTGATTATTATTATTAAAATTTTTTAGCCTTGATCTTGCCTTGACCTTTTTACTTTCGGACCATATATGAATTACTGCTCTGACTCAAGACGTTTGGGCTGAAAAGGCAGGCCTCACCTTCCAACATGAGATGTTTTACTCAACATACTTCCTTATTTAGAAGAAGAATGATGGTTTTAATCCAATTTTACACTTAAGAGTAGAAATGGTTCCTAAAGGCCTTTTTATATGCTGAGGCTGTAGTGTTTAAACACAGCACTGGTTCAACATTGTTGCATCTACGCATCATAAACATGAATTTCATGCCAATTTACTTATTTATAAATTTTTTTAAAGAACGAATATCTTGTATTTGGCTTGACTAAGGGCCAAAATTCGCTGAGTGATGATGATAGAATAATTATAAAGGTCTTGACTAAAACAACATGCATGAGGAATCACAAAGGAGTTTTTATTTTCTGCAATAGAAAAGTACTCAAACTAGTTACTTTTATCAGAAAGTAATGCTGTAATGTAACTGATTACTTTTTAAAGACAGTAATTTTGTAATGTAATTAGTTACTTTAAAAAGAAACGTCCCCCAACACTGTTGGTATGACATTCTTGTTCATGATGAGTGAATATAAACTTCTTATTGCAACTGAGCTTTATAGGAGTGTGATATTATCTACAAAGGTTAGCCTGAAGAGAATTTTGTTTCCTATGATGAGTACTTCCCTTAGATAAATGGCAGCCATCCCATCCTAGACCAACTGTCTGGCACAGAGGATAGATACCTTCTTATCAACATAAAGGCCGGCCCATTCCTAGAAGGTCTGGACATCCCTGTGAGACAGAACACAAAAGAGAAGACATCCTGGCGATCCTCATCAGCCTCTGGCAGTTACAGAACTTTTGTTTTGATGGAATCTTCTTGCTCTTTTCATGTAGTCCTGAATTCAGTTACATCAGTATTTACACAGGGAAAATTATGAATATTCAGAGACAGGTTATGCAACTACTCAAGTAGGTTTTCTAAGCAGGCCATTAGGACTATGAAAATTACCTGTGTGTAGTTTACGCTTCTGGGGTTACCAATGTTTTGTTTAGTAGACCTGTCCGGGATTGAGTTTTTCATTAGTGGTTGGACCACCACTTGCCCCCCAAAAAAACAATTAGGTGATAGAAAATGTTGAAGTAAGAGTGAAATGGGACCCCCTCCCCTTTTGATTTCAACTATAATGCAGTATGAAGTACATGGTAAACTCAAATGAAAACCTTAATGTTTATTTCAGTTTTGCATTGTTCATTGCAAGTAGGTGTAACAAGATATATATCTTTGTGAAGGCAGCAATATAAAGGCCTACTGAGAACACTGGACCAGTAATAGATTTCTACTTTTGTGACTACATATCTTATGTACTGTTTCTATAATTTTTGTAACATTTAAAGATTTCATTATATTCATAAATTCAAATGAAATTTAATAAAAACATGAGACAATAAAAAATGGTAATAAATCTGAGAAGATGGCAAGCATTGAAAGAAACACATAATAGCCATGTAGTACTTTAGCAGTATATTGCTGCATGTATAGATATGGATATAATTATTATAGAATTATAGAATAGCACTTGACCCAACACATCCTTACTCTCTCATTAGCACACTCTCTCTGTGCACGCAATGTAATAAAGCCAGATGACACACTAAACTGAGATCATTAAATTGTACTTCATATAACCGAGCTTTCACTTTCTAAAGTGGTAAAGTGCTCGCCCTATCATCCGGAGATCGCTGGTTCGATCCCCAGGTGATGCTGTAACCTCTCACAGCCGGAGGCCTAGAGAGAGCTAATTGGCCGAGCTCTCTCAGGGGGGAGGGATGAGAGGTATTCAGTGCTCCCACATTAATGACGACTCTACAAGCCAATCGGGGGCGTCTGTGAGCTCACTCAGGCGGAGGGAGCGGATAGCGCTGTTCCTTCGAGTGTGTTACGCCGCCCCCAACGGTGAGCGTGAGCGAGCAGTTCGAAAAAAATGGTCGGTGATGCCACGTGGATCGGAGGAAACACGTGGGTCGGTCTGCGGCCATCCCTACTGATTGGCAGTAGAAGCTTAATGTGGGAGCCTCCAGTGACTGGGGGGAATTGGACACTACTAAATTAGGGGAGAAAATCGGAAAAAAATTCGGAAAAAAAAACAAAAAAATGGGTTGTAAAGGTTTTGCGTAGTTTATTTTTTATATTGCAAAACATACTTTGGGCATGATTACATCTAATTGTGCTGGAGTTTATATTTAGCTCTAGCAGGAAACTCCATGGTCAGAATCGTCTGTAACTGAGACACGCCTCAGTTTTAGGATCCACCAAATTTTCACAAATCTCCCTGTCTGACTAGCACTTAAGTCTATCATAATAACGAACATTTAATGGATAATTTTTATCCAGTTGTATCTAACTCCCACACCCCCCTTATTAGGACACTCCCCCATCAGTGACGGCTACCAAGCATCAAGGGTGCAGCCTAACGTGTGCTGCCTCCTTTAGAATTTCTGTTCACACACTAGTCGGGAGTGGCATAACACACTCTCTACGGAAAGTGCACTTTGCTGTCTTCTGCTTGTGTGAGCTCACCGACGCCCATGATTAGCTAGTGTTGCTTTGTGGGAATGTGAGTATACCACCCACCCCCCTGGGACAGCACGGCTAATCTGCTCGCTAGAGTCCTGGTTACGGATGGCTGTAGCATCATCTAGAAATCGAACTCCAGGGAGCGATCTTCAGAAAGGGCCTACAGCTTTCCGTCGTCACACAACTCAGGAGCCCACAAATCCAGTAAAAATTATACCATAATTAAAATAATGGCATTAGGGCGACGTGTGTATAAAAGTTGATGGGATTACTCATTCATATTTTTATTGAGAAGCATACATTAAAGCGAAATTACTTAAGAAATGCTGCAAAAACCAATGGTTTACTAGATAAAGAAAATAATGGCACTTGGTGTACTAGAAGAATGATATTCTTTGCATATGTCACAGTGTTTTGAAATTTCAGCCAGGAGTCTGCATTTGTAATTTACATTTGAGGCTTTTTTCTGAGAGTAAAAAGTAAGGAAGATACATTACATCGCTGTTACTTTAAAGGGAACTGGCACCATAAATGAGGGTCAAATGGATGGTTAATAATAGTGTGTGTGTGTGTGTGTGTGTGTGTGTGTGTGTGTGTGTGTGTGAGAGAGAGAGAGAGAGAGAGAGAGAGCGGGCGAGATTTAGTTTTCTTGATTGCTTGTAAAATTCTGCTTAACTCTGATTCATGATCCCCTGAGAGATGTTTAGTAGAGTCCCAGGAGGAGAATACATTTCTGATCAAGGCTCATCTGTTGACCAGAATAACTTTTTTTCCCCCGATTTTGAGTATGTTTGGCGTCAAAAATTCTAATAAGGCTCTTTGTAATCATGCTAATTGCCCACCTAGCCTCATGTTACCAGTTATTCATTGTTTTTGCAGAATTCTATTTCCAATCCAGAGGAAAATTAACATGGCCTGTGCGGCTAAAGTGGTGTTGTGTTCCTAGGATGTGCTTTGGAACCAATTAGGGTGATCCCTGCTGATCCGCAGAGGTTTACTGGGCGAGTGAGTAGAGAAAAGATCAACCTTGTAATGTTTAAAATGTGCATTATCTTTGAGGCAGACAGACACGCCATTGTAATTAGATAAGTGACCATGTTTAACCTTTCACATGCAAGTGCTCAGGGCAGTGCTGAGTGTTTAGACACACATTCCTCCTTGTTCTTAACTAATTTCTCTGGATACAGTAGTCTATTAATATACATTGTTTCATATCTATTGGTTTTGAGGCCAGGAGATGTACAAAACATGTCTATTTGCTTCAATAAAGAAGTATCAGAATTAAAGAGAAAGTGGTGCTAAACTCTGTAGTGCGATTGTATGAGTTCTAGTTTAAGATGAGGAGGAATGTATAAGAAGAAAGCAAACGTTTAGGGTTTCAGTGTTAGTGAAGTGTTAGTAGAATTCCCTTCCACGTGCTATAATGAGGAGGAGAAGGTGTCTCTGTTCCGTAAGCTGCTGAGCTTGGATCACAAAGCATCTTTGTTTAAACTCGTCCAGTGGAAGCTATGTCCAGGTGACTCAGCTACACTGGATGCTGGTCTTGATTGTGGTTGAAGGTTTAATGGAGAAAGGAAAAGCCTAGAATGCTGATCATGGCACCTTGTGGGCTTTTTTTTGTGCACGTGGGGTACAGTTTATTGCACAGGCTGAGATTTCCTTCTTTTGATTAAAGAGACATGCAGTTATTTTGGTGACACTTTATTTCAAGTAATATGTACAATATAAGAGGTTAATGAGGGTCTTATTTGTTTAATTCAACACAAATTAAGCAAATCAATTAAGTTTATTTACTATGTATTAGTCTAAATGAAAAAAGATCTGCCTTGAGGCACAGATGCAGTACGTACAGTACCAGTCAAAAGTTTGGACACCTTCTAGATTAATTTTAAATGGATTTTCAATATTCTGGAACAGTGCTGGAGATTTCATAGCTATGTCATTACACATATGGCGTTACAGTATGTAATTAAGTAAAAACATCAACAACAACACTCAGTTGTTATTTTAAGACATGGAGGACAGCTGCTCTGGAAGTACCACATTAAGTGCACTTGCAAAACCTATCAAGCGCCCTGGTGAAGCTGGCTAACAGGTAGGGGACACATCTCAATATCATCTGTTTAAAAGGAGATTATTGCATATTTTGGGTGCCTTCAGCCTTGTTTTAAAGTGTAGACAGAAATAAAAATCAGGAAAGACCATAGAATTAGAAGGTATGTCCAAAGTTTAGACTTGTAGTGTATATCTGTTATGTGAAGGTTAGTTCTTGTTCCATTATTGGTTGTAATAATAAACACTGTTAATAAGGCCTGGTCATATAAACTATAGATCATGAATTAAAACCCAAAATATCTGTTAAATCTTTTTAAATTAACTTTTAGTACATAAATATTGATATATAGAATTCTACTGTATAATATGCAGCACATGTTAATTCTTTGTGATTTATTTTATATACAGTATATAAATTTAATTAAACTGCACTCACTTGCTGCTACTTTATGCTACCTACAGTACATGTAGAACCTAAATATTTCACATAGAAGTTTAGGTTATTTTTTCTTCCTTGGCATTTTGTTAACTAAGTTAAAGTTATAAAATAAGTAAAAATAAATAAAATTACTCATTTAATAATAGTTTAACTGTGTGTGTATTGCATATAAGTTACAACTATTAATGCAATCATTAAAAAAAAAATGTTAACAGATTTGTAATTATGCAGCAGTACATGGCTTGAAATCATGAAGAACAACTAAAATATAACTAATAAACCTTTGACAAGTGTTTAGTTTGCGCTATATTTTATAAACAAGACCAGTGTTAACCTCTTGAATGTGTTCCTTCTAATAGAGTTATTAGTGTTTCATTGACATCGACAAGAAAGTTCATATACTCTGAGTAGGGCTAATTGAGTTCTTTGGAAAAAGAAAAAAAAACTGCCATTTTCCATAAAGCATTTTATATTAGTGTTGTGGTAACCAGGGGAAGCTTTTTGTTTATTCCAGTTTAGTGGACAAAACAGGGTTTTTTTAATGATGCAGTTTTTTAAGCCATTGTCAAATGTGGAGGCATACAGGAAAATACCAAATGATTGAAATAGACTTTCTAAACTCTATCAATAATAAATGTAAATCTTATTTGTTTTACAGCACAATATAACGTCATATCCATGATCATCACAACCATTTAACCATTATTGACAGGTTCCGTCATTGTATCTTTTTAGATTATGATTTTTCCCAGGATAAACGGTATCCTTGACCAAAACACCATAGAAAAAAACATTATTTAGCGAAGAAACTAAATTTAAGTTAAATTTATCATTGTTGATATGGTGAAGCTTTGTGTAGGTAAGAACAGCTGATTATAACTCTAATATCAGAAATTATACCTGGAACTAGCTTATCTTGTGGATGTTTTACAGCATTAAATGTAACCATGAGGTGTTATAGGTGTGACAAGTTGTTCATTAATTAATTAAAAATTGTAAACCTTGGTAGATATTATAGAATGTAGGGAATTAATTAAAATGACTGACTAACGGGCCTCATTATATACACAGTTAAGCCTTGGATTGCGAGCATAATTTGTTCCGGAAGCGTGCTTGTATATCAGAGCACTCGTATATCAAATACGAAATAATGGAAATTACATGGTAGAGTGAGCACTTTACCTCTGCGTCACTATATTTATATATATATATATATATATATATATATATATATATATATAAATACCTAGTTCTAATATACTTTTTTTTAAGTCTACGTAATAAACATTAACATTAACTTAATAATTTTCTAAAGGGTGTATTTTTTCCCCCACAATGGTGTGCTATTTTAGTACCTGATCATTTATTTATATATTTGGTATACTGTACAACCTAATTTACGTTATAAATAAAGACTTACTCCTATTGAACTGTCTAAATATCTAGTAATGCAGTTGCTTTGGTTGACTAATGACTTTCTAGGTAACATTATTAACCAAGTTGTTAGTCATTGGAATAGCCACATTGATGTTTACAATCCACTGAAAAAAAAAAAAATAAATAAAAAATTCTAGATGGCCATTTTACACTTTGTATTCCAAAGCCATATTGTATGTATATTTAATTTGGCAGCAGAAAGATTTGAATGGTAGATTATTTCGGCACTGGTTCTCCGTAGTTGATCCGTGTCTGCAAGACCGGCGCCGATTCGAATACTTGACTCCTTTTCTCCATGTGTGTTTTCTCCATCATCAGTGGAATTCTGTTTTGTATTTTGTTGCAAAATGATTTATGTGACAAGGCATCTGAAGCACACGCACCCCTTGGTTACCATATGGGACCGAAAAGCACCATTGTACTTTCAGGACATGTTCAATTGGCCCTCACTGAACTCTGAAATCTGCATCTTTTGCTGAAATTGGATCTCAGTAGATGGATACACAAGGGCAGTTTTGAAGAACAGAGCGGGTTGAAAATATGTACTGCTAATCATAAGGCAGCTGTTACATGACCTTCCCTTTGTGTTCTGGTTAATTTCATACCTGTGTAGATTCTTCAGGTTTACTAAGATTAAAAGTAATTCTGTGGTGAGCACTTGGAGCAAGTGTTTATGGCTAAGTTTTGGCTGGCAATTTGGGTCCATATGATCATGATATACAATGCAGAGGTCTACAGCACATAAGAGTTTTGTTTCATAATCTGAATGCAGCACACAAGCTCCTTGTGACCTGACCGTGCATGTAAACTGTACACAAGACTTTGGCCTCGTGATCTATTGGGTGACTTGTCCTTGCTATAAGAAGCATGCAGTTTATTAAACAAATGTATGCACGTGGTACATTTGTTTAATAAATTGCAGGCATTTAGTGCTCAGTTCTGGGAAATCTTTACCTTTGCCCTGAACAAACCACTCTCATCCAGCACCATATTAAAGCCTCAGCTACTTGCAGGGTAACCAGTGGCTATGACTGCACAACACTGACATGCACAAGCACACCGAATAGGAGACACTAACAGCTCCGTGCTTGGGAATAATAAGCAATTTATGCTTGTCTGTTGCAATGCATGTCCCTCCTTGGTTTTGTGCTGTTATTAATAGGGTATAATGAAACCAGATCCAGAAATCCAAAGTAATCAAAATAAAAGAAACACACAGCTTGCATTATACTATGTAAGTATTCTAAAAAAAAAAAAAAAAAAAGGCATTGCTGATCGCATGTCTAGTAAGCAAGTTTAGGAAATAGTTGCGGATGAATTGAAAAACTGATAGGATGTAATTTTGAAAGCATTAAAACATTTTTATGTGCTCTGGTGCAAAAAAAGGATTAACCTGTCTAATGATGATGCTCGCTGCAAATCTCTAAGTTGTTATACTTTATCAGCGTCTTTTTAAGAAGCGTTATGCTAATTATGATCTAACGCCTAACATGAGCGATTTGCAGTTTTACAATCGGAATGTGGAATTTACTAAAAAGGAGCCTTGTGTATTTGTGTTTTTGCCGTTGGATTCGAGAGAGGCAGCTACAGATGAAACCTTTGCTTGGACTCCTCTTGCATTTATTATGTCTTATCAAATGAATCATCGAGTACCTCTGATAAGACAGCGGCGTGTTTGTTAAAATTATTCATGGTGAACCATTTAAACGAGTTGTTTGGTGCCGCTGTGTGACACGGTCTCATTAATCACAGGTGTTTTAGCCCACCCTGTATGCACATCATCATTGCACATGGAAACCATAAACATGAGATTACATAGAATACATTTGCATTTCTGTTGAGTTCATGATGTCTTAGCTTTAGTCTATTTAAAGGAATTATGGTGTAATCATTTTCCACTTTTTTCCTCCCTCATCCTTTGTTTGGATGCACTAATTGAACACTAATTTGCATGTTGAATTGTATTTAACTGACAAAGTTCTCTCTGCTCTAGTAGTATCATTTTTGGTAACTACGATTAGCGATTGCTTCAACACACGCATAGACGCACACACACACGCACAGACACACACTCCAGCACATACTGATTCTTAAATGTTGTGCAGCTTAGCAGAGCTGTGCTCAGGGAACTGGGCTCCTGCTGGTCTGGGACTCTGTCTTAATCTATCCATTCCCCCCTCCACTAACACACACATTAAAACAATATTGCTCTCCTGTCCCCAGCAGACCTCAGACACAATAACCACACTTGCTCCTAGGAAAACCCACCCAAATACTTCTGCACCTCTGGGCTCCCTCACTGCTCCTTGGGTACAGCCACAGGTCAAAACGGAGGGAAAGTTTCAGGTTTCCCCCCTCCTTTTTCACCTTTCCGTTTTATTTTTTATCTCCCTGTGCCCTGGCGACAAAATGAGGGCTTAACTTGTAATGTGCTGTACTGGTCCCCTGGTGGTTGTTGATTGTTTAGTGCTGGGAAATTAGAGGGCTGCTAGCCAGGATTGTCCTTTCTGTGCTAAGGCTAGGAATGAGCCCATTCTTGTTCAGCTGCACTGCAGGGGCAAGGGCCGAGCCTCAGGGCTGAACCTACAAAGAGACAATGGTGTTCAATACTTTGACTCAGCAACTACATTACTAAATCTGAATAGTCACACTGCCGAGTTTACATAGACTTCTTAAAGCTAAAGAAGGAGGAAATGTGAAATATGTTCTCTCTCATCTCTCTGAACATTTTATACAGCTGTGGTGTAGTAAACAAAACATCTGACCTGATCCCTGGACCCTCCTTCAGATAGCGCTGGTTGAAGTTAGTTATGTCTTCTCTAGTGCCTCTCGTGGTCCTGACACATGTAATAGACATTGCCATTTCACAGCGTTGTAGGAGAGCTTCTCTTTCACTGTCCGAGCTCTCTGTCTCGGCCCTGGTTTTGTTCTCACTCTTTAGTTTCCAAGCTAAAGCTCTGACCGGCTTCCGGATGAGCCTTTTTCTCCTTCTGTGAACTCTTCACCATGAAAGAGAGTGCTGTGCAAAGGTCTTGAGCCACACCTCATTTCTTCATATTAAATTAAATGAACTGATGTAGATTAACTTAAAGAAATATCTACAAATGTTTTACTGTAAAATACCTAAAGATAGAATTCATAAATTGCTTGTTTATGTAAAAACCTCAACAGCAGCCTTGTTTCCCCTCTTATCTGTTCCAATCACTCAGCATTTAGCATCACCAGTATACTAATCATGGGCCTGATCATCTGTCATCACCAGTTCTTCACTGGTTTGTGCCTTAAGTTAGATGTTTTTTTAACGCTTGAATGATGGTCACTGACTTAACAAACCAAAAACATTCCTCAGAAACTGGTCAGGAACAGGACCTGGACTGAACATGTGAGGCAAAAAAGTCCTTCAGGAAGTCTGCAGAACTATTCTCACTCACCGTCTATACCGCTTTTTATCCTGCATTCAGGGTCGCGGGGGCCTGGAGCCTATCCCAGGAGACTTGGGGCACGAGGCGGGGTACACCCTGGACAGGGTGCTAATCCTTCGCAGGGCAAACACACATACACACACACACATTCACACACTACGGGCAATTTGGGAACGCCAATTAGCCTAACCTGCATATCTTTGAACTGTGAGAGGAAACCGGAGTATCCGGAGGAAACCCAACAAGCACGGAGAGAACATGCAAATTCCATGCACACAGAAACGGGAATCAAGCCTGGCCGGGAATCGAACCCAGACCCTGGAGGTGCAAGGCGACAATGCTAACCACTACACCACCGTAGAACTATTCTTCAAGACTATATTAACATACAAGAAAGTTTTGATCTTTGGAAGTGAAATATGAAAACATGAGGAGTAGCTCTGGACCTTTGCACAGTACTGTATGTCTCTATGTCGAATGCATTGCGTGTTGTGTTAATAGGCTGGTTGTGTGATAAGTCTTCAAAATGTTGAAATATTCACGCTACCCAGAGACACTCAGATATTTCTCTTAAGTGCACACTGTACAGTTGTTAGTCTTAAAACATATAATGCCATGTGCTCACAAGTGGCCGATTTAGTGCTCTTGTGACTGAAAACAGCAGATCACAAATTTCTGGCACCGTCAGAATTTTTTTTTAATTAAACTCCATGTGTGTTCATTTCTGTGACATTTGTCTAAAAGCCACCAGTAGTAGGATGAAACTCGGGGGGAGAGCTCCAAACATGTTAGTGGCATTGGCAGTGCAAACATTTTAAATTAATTATTTCATATAAAACATATTAATTGAGAATAAATTGATACAATATTAAATGTTTGATGACTTGTATAGTGACTTGCAAAGCAACTATGAGTATACACTCACTGAAACAAGTAGACTTGTGTCTTTTAAAAAATGTTAATAATATCATCATAATTTTCTTCATTTTTAAAAAATATGTTTTCTCTAGGCATACAACTGCTGTTTTATAGCGACGGATTATTTCTGGTTTTAAGGACATAATCAGAATGCAGCAAATTTTCTTTAATTGTAGGTATTTAAGAGGATAACTTGATTCCGGACAAGATTTTATTGGGATCTTGTATAGTCTTAAAGAAATGCTGGAGGAATTAGCTTTAGATATGTGTCCATCTTTTCACAGTGTATTTGAATGTAGAGTTTTTTTCCCCCCACTGTCCTGACTTTCCTGAGAGGAATTTTGTCATATTTTCCAGGAAAAAAAAAATCATCTTTAAAAATATTTCTGATGAAGTCCTGGAATGTTGCTAATATATTGTAATATTACTATTTGCTCAGTCGGCCTTTAAAAAAAATATAAATAAAATAAATCAACACTGGTAGCGAAACATTCGCATTTATGAGAAGTCGCCTTCGAGCAGCCTGTATTCACCCTGTACAAACAGAGCCTGTGGGCTGAGGAGGAGCTGTAAAGTGGATAGATTGCCCTCGTAGCCTCTGTCTCCCTTTATTGGCTGCGGTAATTGACATATCCTTGTCATTTATAATCATCTGTGCGTCTCTCGAAAGTTAATTGCTTCCCCCTCTGCATTTGCATGAGGCTCACCTCTGAAGGGCACAGCCACCCATTAATATTGTGTCATGATGAATTATCACAAATAAAGCCCAACGTATTGATTAATGATGGTTGCCGTTCGCGCTCACTTTCTCACCGTCTGAGGAAAAAAAAAAACACACACTTGGCCAGAGAGAGAGAGAGAGAGATGATAGTGCTAGGTGGTTTCACAGGTGGGAATAAGGGTCAGGGTCAGATTCATTGTGGTGCTTGTGTGTGACCTGGAGTGGTTATAAGAGTTATGGGTTAGGATCGAGATAAATAAAAAGGCTTCTGTATTGTATATACATATTTATATAAAAAATAAAAAAGAGGACCACCCTGCTGATGATGATTATTCTATAACAATTTTGAAGTGGCTTTGTGAAAGGAAGGGATACTTACTGATTTGTAAGGAACGGGGAAGGCCTCAGCTAACGCGGTGCTTTGGTGCGTTCACAAGCCTTCAGGAACTGAGAACAGTTAACCAGCACCCAATCTCAACACCAGGCTCGCAGGCAAGGCTGTGTGAATAGCACTTCATTAGGTCCCAGCTGAGCGCAAGGGCCCACAGACTCAAATAATCATAAATCCACTGATGACCGAGCCCGGTGGCAACCATAAAGACGATTGCTTTGTAGGGTGCAGGGCGACACCACACTCGCACTGTAACAATGTTTTGGCTCTAGGTTAATTTGTAAAAGACTGTATAAGCATGTAAAGAAATGTTTTATTAATTTTTTCCATGCACATTACTTTTGTAGTTTATAGGTACAGACAAATCTGTGCATATTTGCGTTGTGTGTTTGTGTCTATGTGTGGTGTTTGAGAGCACACGGTAGTGTTGTTGTTCCTGTGATGAATGCACTTCATTATTCAGCGCTAGCCTTCTGGACATAAGCAAAAAAGCAAGGAAATGCAGAGCTGTCCACCCAGGAAGTTGAGATACACAGAGTTCCTCTCATTAACAGCGTCCCACCAGGGTCATAATACATGGTCGAAAATGAACAATAAGTCTTTGGAGGCGGGGTGTATTCTAATGAAGCAAACATCCCCAAAGTCATTTCAGATATTGGTATGGGCCGGAGAGAGGCGAAGGACCTGGGGAATAGCTAACAGGATCTCATTTCCTCTACTGAAATATTCCATGTTATGTGTTAAGGAGCCTCCACTTCATTAAGAGCATAAAAGAGATGCTAATTTTGCCGAACAAGAAAAACAGAAGTTTTTGACAAGAATTCCTAAGTGAAGACGGAACAATAGCCGGCCGAGAGGGTCAGTAGTAAATAGTAAATAAGTAGAAGAGGTTTGGAAAAGAAACGATCGGGAATGCTGCAGGGAAAATCACGTCCTTGCATCCCGAAACGATTGAGTGTGTGAACAGGGTTGTGAGGAGGATCTTCGTCAGTAATGTTTTTACGTGTGAAAATGCAGTGATTGGATGAGTGATTAGTCTTGAGACATTTACCTTTTCATTCTCTCTCTTCCTCAGTTCTGTTCTTTTATTTTCCCCCTGTCTTAATCTCTCCATCCATGTGCAGTCATTTTCTCTCGAGTGTAGGAATGAGGGCCCGATTCTCCCCCTCATTCATCACGCTGAATTTGATCCCTCTGTTTTTTGGGCAGGAAAGAGAAGAGCAGCACTTTTTTCCCCAGCCCTCTCTCCCAGGGCTCTAAACTGGTAGGCCTGTGCTGGATGCAGCCAGCGGAATTAATTGCACCCTGTTACTGGCGATCAGCAAGTTTGCACGATGCACATGCTGTTCCGCCATATGGCTGCCCACTAGGTGAAGAGTTTGATTAATGTTTCAGAGGCCCCAATTTTTCTCTCTTTCGGCTAATAGCTGATCCCCAGCTATCGGAAAGCCCTGCTTGTTCTCTTCTTCTTTTTTTTTTTTGTTTATCTCTCTTCAGCTTACTTTTGGCTTCTGCCTCACACACGCCGTCTTAATAAATAGTGTGTCATGTTTTTTTTAAAATAATCGAAAATCACCAACGCTCCTGCACATTTAAAAGAATTTTGTGAAATATGAATGGAAAGATAATTGAAATGTATTTTTATGTCACAGTATTTGAAATAAACACTTGTACTGTATGTTGGATCATTTTAAATAGGTCCTTTTTTTTAGATGACTATATATCAAATTATAAATATTTCTACACTACTAAATTCAAGCTTGAAATATTCTTGTTCAATGTGCAAATATATTGCTTTTTTGTATTTTTGTTCCCTAAGTAGAAGAAAAATGATCTGCAAAAAAAAAAGATTTTTTTCTATTTGATTAGCACAAAAAGTAGACCTTTAATAATAAAACATATCTCATGATTGATTTGTATAATATTGAAAATATTTTTCCTTTTCCTAATAAGGCTTTTTTTTCAAATATAATTACATCATTAAATTGTTAGTGTTAAACTGTAATGTAATACACACACACACATATATTTTGCAAAAATATCAAAATAAAAGTATATAATAATTCTACAGATTATGAAAAGAGTGAAAATACATGATTAATGAATAAATTAATGACTTTTTACTTTTCTAACTGTACTCCAATATTGTTTTTGATTTTACATATGGCATGATACAGTACGTTCACGGTATTTAAAATATGTGATTAGAATAAGTGACTTCTTGGCTGTCGCTTCTTACTGCAGCTGTTCGTGTGCCTGAATGCACCAGCACTTCATTTATCTAAATATATATACTCTACTGTGATATCAGATAAATATTATTGAGTAGGTGATCGGAATCGATCCAGTTACAACTGTTCCTTCTAGATATGATTAGAAAATGAGAAAAACAATTCTTTCAGGAACAACGTTAATTTTGACTAATGTAATTTTGACTGAATGCAAATTCTCTTTTCGTCTGTCAGTCTTCCTCATCATCCTTCTCCCCCTCTCGCTTTCTCTCTCTCTGTCTCTCTTTCTGTGTCTCTCTCTCTCCCTTTCTCGGCCTGGATCTTTCTCATTAAATGTGGCAGCTATTCTCCACTAGAATGTGGCCCAGTAGGGCTTTTTTTGAGAATGGGAGTCTGGGAATGGCTTGTACACCGGCACCCCGTGCTCTTTGGAAGCTTCAGCTCAGCACGGTAAATCTCTCTGATTGCACTGTGTACCTCTACACTGATGGGGTGTTACCAAGGTGGTCAACTCTCCAAAGAGCCACTCTGAATTGCAAATGGCGACTATAACTCAAACATAATGCAGATCTTAGCATGGACGGACGGTCATTCCTCTCCATTTGGCCCATATGGGAGAGTCACCCAACATGGGGGCTGCTGGTCGTTCGAGAGTAAGGGGGTTGTTATTGTGTCTATACAAAGTTAGTGGTTTGTGTTTATCCTGGAAACGAGTGTTAAGGATTGTCGAACAAAAGACGGAGAGATTAGGGTGTTCAGTAAGTACTGTAAGTGTAGGCGAATGCGTTCGCTCTCAGCCGCACAATTTTAAAAAATCAAGTGAAAAGTTAAGGTCGTTGGCTGGGAAATATATTTTTCTTTTCGTTCATAAGACAGGATTTATTACTCTTATGGATGAGAAATCATGTTTGTAGGTTTATCAGAAAAGTCTGGAGTCATTTGCGATTGAACGAGCGGTGTGTTCGTGCTGCTCCGTAGGACTGAGAGCGAAGAAGGAGGGAGGAGAGGCATGAGTGAAGTAATTGCAGTGTGCACGCTGAATAGTTCTGTGGATGCAAATTTCAGTCCCTCCTATTATTTTAATAATCTGCATCTTACTACTTTTACATGGATCATTTGTTTGCAAACCAGGTTATTTAGCGAGGGAGGCTCGAGGGTAATTTCATGCTTTAGAGCATTTATACCTATAACTTAATGAGGAAAATGTGTTGTTTCTCATAATAATACGGAAGGAGAACGTAGACTGTTTCTACACCAAAAAGGTGTTTATTTATGCCATACATCTTGTGTCTTGTTGGGAGAGTAAAATTAATCCGGTGTTCATTTACCTGCTACAATTCAAATGGTCATCTCGTCTCTTCAGCTCATCTCGCACCTCTCACTCCTCTTCTTTTCTCTAATCTTTACTCATCTAGTAATCTCACTTTTCCTCTCCTAACATCTCCTCTCTGCTTCTAATATCTCGTCTCCTCTCTTATTTTCTCCTCTTCTCATCTGTCTTCTCTTAATCTCTCATATCCTCTCTGAATCTATATTCCCATCTCCTCTGTAATCTCTCTTTACCTCTATCAATCTCTCTTCTCATCTCTTAATCTCTCCTTAACTGTTATGCTCTTAATGTCCCTTGTCCTTTCCCCTCCTCTCCTCATCTCTGCACTCCTTTCATCTCCTAACCTCAGTTTTGTAATTTTTAATCCTCATCTTCTACTCCTCTTACAAGATGTAAGAGGAGTAGAAGATGCAGATTAAAAATTACAATCACACTTTTTTTATTTCTCCTCTGTTAATCTCTTATTTCCTTTCTGAATCTCTTCTCTCATCTCTTAGTCACTTCTCTTATGTTTTACTAGCCTCTCCTGTCTTAATCTCTCCTCTCTTCTCCTTTCTCAAACGTATCTCTAATTTCTCCCCTCTTCTCCTTTTAAACGAAATCCTAATCTCCCCTCGCTTTGCCCCATTTTAAACTTAATCTTAACCTTTTTTTCTCCTCTCTTATTCTCTCTTGACTTGTCTTTTCCTCCTTTAACCTTATTTAAACATATCTTTCCTCTTCTCACTTAATCTCTTGTTTCTTGTCACTCCTCTCCTCTTGTCTCCTCTCTTAATAGTAATTACACCTTTGCCTTTCTTCTTGTCTAGATAGATAGATAGATAGATATATAGAGTATTTTATTAATCCCAAAGGGAAATTGTATCGTTCCAGCAGCCAGTTCTCAGATTACACAACAACAAAGTCTATTAATCTATTCTCTCCCCTCTTAATTTCTCCTCCTCCTCGCTCCTTTCCTAATCTCTCTCCTAATCTCTCTTTCCTAATCTTCTCTCACCTTCTAATTCTTTCTTTCTTAATCTCTCCTCAACTATTATCTTTTACCTTCTTATCCTTAGTCGTTATTATTATTATTTTTTTTACCCTTCCCTCTCGTCATCTCTTTTACTCTTTTTGTCTTCTCTCCTCTTGTATCTTCTTCTCTTTTTTAATATCCTGTCCTCTTTACATTTTGTCCCCTCCTCTCCTCTTTTATTCTCTAATCTCCCTTCCTCTCTCATTTTTATCCTCTCCCTTTCTTCTTTTACTCTCTCATCGTTAATCCACTCCTTTTCCATCCTCACCACTTTTCCCATCCCCTTTTTTATCCTCTCTCTCGTCTCTTCTCTTCTCTCCACAACTCCTCAAGTCTTCCTTCCCAGTTGAAGCACAAGCTTGTCCGGAGAGCCCGACCAGGCCTAGCGTCTAACTCGATTTGCACTAGAGATGATTTAATTAGTCCAGAGATAGAAGGCAAAGTGTTGATGATGTTTGGGGCACAAGTCTGATTATCCACAAAGCCTCTGCAGGCTAACTTTAATGCACTTACCGCCGCAGCTTAGACGAACAGGATGAGATGTCTGTGTCGCCGTGTCTGACGACGTCTCCTGTCTCTCTCTCTCTCTCTCTCTCTCTCGCTCTCTGCGTCCTGTCGAAAGCCTCATCTTCTTCCAAATTGAATTAGGCTTCATGAATAAAGCAATAACACAATTTGTTTACAACCTGTGATTTATTCCACGTCAAGGAACCTTCAACTGTAACCTGCGATTTCCTGACCTATGACCTTTGGTCACGATTTGCACCGTAAATGTATTACATTACTTCATGAACTCTGGGATTACGCTGGGAGTGATGGAGTTACACGATAAGACAATAACAGGAAAAGAGCGCGAGAAAGTCGGATTGCTTTCATGTTTTTGCCCAAGGCCTCATTTATATATATTTATTTGTTTGCTTGAATTTTGATTTACTTCAGTCATATTTTAAATAGAATAAATTTAGTCAACTTGCATATTTGCTATTTGCTGTGTGGTGTAGTAAACAAGATTTATAGTTTTTAATTCTATGTCTAAAATACATCTAGATAAAGTTAATTATATAAAGCTACAGTAATATTTTCATAAGCTATGAATGTAAACATAAACTGCTGATATTTCTACATAAATATATTTTATTTAATTACATCAGTAACGTGTGGTTTTTGTATTATTATTATTTTTTAAATCTGATAAATCATGGCTTACTGAGACAGAAAAATTTATATCATCTTCAAGTGAAATGCATTTTCATGTGTTGATGTTAAATTGTGAAATATAAATAAAAGAGCTACATAAGGTATTTAGTATCTCAGTCGCCCGCAGCTCATATTCTCTCCGATTCAATTATATTAGTCCTTTTGGAGCTTATTTCATGTATTTGTTATTTAAGGCTTAATTGGAATAGGATGCATCGAAAGGTACAACCTGCTACATTTTCATGATTCAGCCCTGTACTGTAGATGTTAAGATGTGTGGCCCCCCCCCCCAAAAAAAAACTTTAGATGATTGTTGGAGTGAAATTACATAAAACTTGATTTGGAGGAATGCAGTCATAAAGAAAGAAGCGTGGCAAAAAAAACAAACTCATTATTTTGTGTCACTAGGAGCAGTCATTTTGCTGACATTAACAATATGAAGTTTTGCTCAAGCACAATACGATTTACCTTGTACAGACTTCATTTAGATCTAACATAGGCAATGGAAATTTCCTTAAATCTTCTTCTGTCCACTAAATTACATACAGAGAGAGTGAGGGAGGAGAAAAGAAAAAAAAAAAAAACTTGCAGAATTGCAAAATACACCCAGTGTAAATATGTAATTGGTGGCGCTTATTTCTCCTTCTGAAATATTAGGGAGCAATAGGTATTGCATTAATGTCTAGTTGTTAGGATATCGGAGAAACATGGCAGATGTGTTGGTAAATTTTTGCACGGTGAGCAGATCTCCGCGAGGGCTGAGGAAAATTGGGAGTAAATCTCAATATCTCCGGCGATAAAGATGCATTATTTCAATCTACATCACTTTCTGATGCAAATCTAATTTCCCCCTGTAGTGCCTAGATGGAGCGAGTGAGAGAGAGAGTGGGACAGAGGGAAGATGAGAAGGGTGGAGAGAAAAGAGGCCTGTGGGTGGTCTGAGTGCGAGTGGATTTATTTGTTTTATTTTTGCTGCCTTTCTGCCGTTCCACTTCGGTTATACACAATGAATATGGGAATACGGCGTGTTTGTGCTCATTTACCCCTTTAACCTTTATGAGAATGCTTTGATGGTGGATCGCTTTTCAGGCTTTTTTTTATTTTTTTTTATGTGCATTTGAGTGCGAGAGTATTCGGAGTAGATTGTGCCACAGTTGTAGCAAATATAGACATTTTAGAGATAGAGATATTTTAATGCTTCTTGAGGAATAGTTCTCCAGACTTCCTGAAAGACTGTTTGATTTTCATTTTTGCCTCTTATTTTCAGTGTACCTGACCAGTTTCAGAGAAATCTGTTAAGACACACAGTGACCTTTTGAATCATTCAAGCATAAAAAGATCTAAGATAATATATGAATCAGTGAGATAAAGGTGCAGAACATAAGGCCAGTGATTAGTATACTGGGGGTGATGCTGAGTGGTTGGAACAGACGAGAGGGGAAACGAGGTGCTGCTGAGGTTGTTACATAAACAAGCAATCTTTAAAATGTATCTTTAGGCACTTTGCAGCCTGGCGCAGTAAAACAGTTGTTCCTGTTTCTTTCATTTAATCTACATCATTTAATTACATTTAATACAAGCCTTTTTGACAGTACTGTATAAGGCTCAGACTCATTTCACACGCATCTGCTATTTAATGTGCTTCTCGTACTTGAACCTCACATAGATTACATATCAGATATATGTTCCGTCATTAACACATTTTAATCACTCGGATTAAATCACACTGTTGCTTTACACCTGTGTGTGTGTGTGTGTATGTGTGTGTGTGTATACGTATGTGCTGATTTCCTGCTTATTCTCAGCTGAAAAATCATTCCGTGTCTTTCTGCCCCCTTCTCCGTATCTCGCAGTACTTGATTTGTAACTTGATTTCAAGAGAGAGAAAACCTGTAGATGATCTGCCTTTCATTAGGGATGGAGAGAAAGAGAGCCCAGCCCATCTCAGTGAAAGAAGAAATCAATTTAATATAGACTTAACTTGGGGAAATTGCATATTCTCCTTCTATGTGCTGAACAGGCAGTTTCTCCCAGTGCTCAGGAGGGACCAGCCTCTTTATTAATTGCTGTGTGTGTGTGTGTGTGTGTGTGTGTGTGTGTGTGTGTGTGTGTGTACGCACGCGCGTGCGTGCACATGTGAGCGAGTTTACGCTTTTGTGTGCAGTTGTGTGTGTTACATGTGTGTTGTATGGGATGTTGTATGCTCTCCTCTTCTTCTTCTTCTTCTTCTCTATTCTCAACTCCTTCAGGATGAAAAAACAAATGAGACAATAATAGTAGAAAGAACCAAAAATGAGAGTGAGGCAGAGAAAGAGAGAGAGAGAGAGAGAGAGTGCAGTAATTAGCTGTTTCCACAGGGCTTGAATAGTGGAAGCAGCCAGGTGGAGAAGAGATTGGTGGGTATTTATGAACGAATGTCATAATTGTGACAGGATGATATATGGAGCATGAGCACTGACCATTTTTCTCACCTCTTTTCTGCTTTCAAAAAAAAAAAAAACATGATAAAATATAGTCTTAAAAGTTGATGACCAATTTTGTGTGGTCAGGTCTTCACAAGGTGACTGATTTTTTTTTTTTTTCCTGCTACTTCTTCTTTTTTCTTTTTTTCTTTTTTCCAAAATAGTGTGAGGAGGAAGAAAGAGAGAAAAAGACAAGTGGTAATGTTGCAGGCAGGATAATGCATTTTCTTGCATTTCGCAGATCTTACAGAGATAAATTAATTCATTTTTTCATCCTCAGGAATACATTTTGAAAGAATACCCATAATATCTCCTATTAATAATCGTATATTTCATTCCAGACGCCCAAGGAATGAATCGAGGAGGATTTTATTAGTAAAATACGCCGTCCTTTATTATCAGAACTGCTCATGAAGCTTCTGTTCTCACTTAATTGATTCATTTTTTTTTTTTTTTTTTAAGCAAATTTTACCCTTTGAGCTGGAAAGTTTTTCATTCAAACTTTTTAAAAGATCATATTGCCACGGCGCAGTCTTGCCAGTTTACACCGTGTATAAAGATAAACTTCCTTTATTTAACTGTAAATGCTCTGGGGTCACCATCAGGGGCTAACTGTAATGCTCTGAGACTTTGGCCCGGTGATGATCTCTGCTCTCGGTGTATCCTCCACCGAATGCCCACTCAGCATTTAGCTCAAAGTTTCTCCGAGGAAGCCTCCGAGCTCGCTCCTACTGTGCCCTTGAAGAGATGTGGGCTTGTCAGACTCCTCATAAAATTCCTGAATGATTCCGTTCATGTGTTTCTCTCTCTCTCTCTCTCTCTCTCTCTCTCTCTCTCTCTCTCTCACTCTCACTGTCTTTCTCTCATTTTATTTTTGCTCCTTCCTCTGAAACCTGGCCATCTGTCTAATTGTTCACCTCTGTCGCTTTAATGCTTCTACATGCTTTTTTCCCTCCTCTTTCCAGGCAATAAACTTTATTTTCATCGCAAGACTTCAATCTTCAGAGGAAAGCAGGCATTCAGACCGCTCACTCACTCTTTCTTTCTTTATTTTCTTTCTTTCTTTTGTTTCTTTTTTTTTCCATTGTGTTTCCATCTGCCTTTTTTCTTTTAGGTTCTTTTGTGATACTGTTTAAGTTTTATATCAATTACTGCTGATGAAGTGGGGATTGGCGCTACTCTTACGGGTGGTAATAGACCACGCAGCTGACATTCATGCATGGTTGTGTTTTATAAATTGCGGAAATGCCATTCTACACATGTGATGCTAATATTTTGTTTCAGGAAATATTGGACAAATGGAAAGAATATAGTTCTGCTCAATTTTTTCCTGTTATTGTCTTATTGTGTGCCTATCAGTGGAATTCCCAGTTTTGATCCCTGTGCAAAGGTTGGACACATCCATATATTCCTGAGTATATTGTACGGATGTGTGTGCCCTTCCTTTTCTTTTATCTACCTTGATTGCTTGTTTAGGACTGTCTCGAAATCACCCTGTCTTCTCGATTCTTAATGAAAAAGCATATTTGTTTTGGAGCCGGCTGACTTCAGGGACGTCGGTGCCTCGACGAATTCGGTCCTCGTTTGTTCGCCGTCCTAGTCTCATCCCATCTCTCAGCTTTCCTCTTCATCAGGTCTATGATAAATCACGCTGCCCTCCAGTGGGGGGGTGATGGAGACTGGGGAAGCGCCCTGAGGCCTTCGGTGCCATCACTGTAAAAATAAACCTGTTTGTCGGCTTTCCATCTCGCATTTATCAAATAATTTGCGAGTGCTATTTCAGCTGCTAACTCCCACCGAACCAATTCATCTCCCTCAGAGCTGAGCTGTGGCTAAAGGTGGAGGATATGGAGACATTTACCGCCTCCTCCTCCCGTAGCCATGCGGAAAGTGTCGGGGTACACAGCGCTCAGTTAACGCGTCTTATTCCGAAGCCTGGCGCCATAATGTATTCTAGTTTGATCATGAAATGACTGTGAGTGATGTGGCCTTACTGTAGCACACCACACCGTTTTCAAAAATTTCTCTCCGCCGTTGCCTCCGAGACAGTTTTAGTACCGTTGATGGACAAAATGTCTGTAAAGTTGGTCCAATTCACTCGCACATCAAACTCCAACATCGCGCTACTATTGCCATGCGGATGCAGGACGCGGTGTTCGCGGCTAACTAGTCTTTTGCCAGCACTTGTTCCCGGACATCTGCTTTATTTCTGAGTGTCATGTACTGTTAGTCTTGCAATCTGCAGACATGAGAGACCGATGCTCTAGAATAGATAGCAGGCATAACTAATGGACAGCGTAGAGGCGGGTAGCGGCAGGCGGAACACGTTTCTGTGGTTATATGAGTTGACAGGGCTCCTGTGGGACTGCGCAGGACGGCCCAGCTGGAAGAACTTCCATATTCCCAATCCCAGAGAGGGTGAGCGAATCCAGTGTTGTCTTTTTGTTCTGTCGTTCCTCTCATTCTTTCTTTCTTTCCTTTTCTCTGTCTTTTACTTATCATGTGTCTAGTTTTTTTTCTTTTTCCACCGCTTTCCTTCTCCTTCCTCCGTCTTGTGCTCTTTGATGAAGAATGGTCTTTCTCCAGGCCATTTGTCTGCTCTATGTGACCGTGGCCCCCACTTGCTTCACGCTACCTCAAACAGAGTAGAGCAGGCTGGCAGCTCCACCTGCGCATATTTGTCATATGGAAATGTTCTATTGCCTTTTTCATATGATTTAGTTTTTTGAATGGAGAAGCAGGGAGAGCGGAGTGCGCAGCACTGACAAGGTCCCTATCACACACGGCCCCAAATAGATAAATGGTTTTCAGAGGGGACAGGTAATTTATCAATGACAGTCCGCTACTCTGTTCTGTGCTCTGTTGATTGCTTGTGCTCTGTGAAGACTGTAAGGAAAAGGAAACCATGGAGTGCATGTATTCTTAATCGGTTCAGCTAATGGATAGCGGTGGCGAGTTAATGAGAGAAATGGAGGGAGTCGTACAGGGAGGGAAAGAGCGAAGGGGGGGGGAATAGGGAGGGAGCTTTGGGTAAGTGCCTTTATCTTTTTTTCCGGTAAGCTATTGAAAGACAAGCTTGAAATTCAGAAAATTGGAAGCGTTATGAAACCGGAGATTAACGTTCACACCAAACTTGTGCCCCAGTTTCGTACAGTGCATCTTGCAACGTCTCACTCTGCTTATGGAAAACAGTTGTCTTCGTCATTTAGTCATTAGTCTTCATGTCTGTGCTGTGTGTTTCTCACCAGCTGTTGTTTCTTATGCTACAGTGTTCACACAGTAAGGCCTGACAAGCATGGCTACTGAAGCCTGACTTAAAATAAGTCATACACGCATTGCATCTACATTTCTTTTTCCAGTCATTAGTCTGATCAAATGGTGATCTTTTTTAAATCTGTCACTCTTGTTTAGGAGGAGGGCCTCAGGCTCGGTGCTTGACTTTTTCATGTCCATCAGCATATTTACAGCGCACTTCTTCAAAGTGTCTAAAGTGTCCAACACCTGATTTTTTTTTTCTTCTTTCTTTAAAGAAACTAAACATTGGGCACTGGTGGCTCAGTGGTAGGTGTTTCGCTTGCCATGCGCAAGGCCCGGGTTCGATTCCCAGCCAGTGCCCAAACCCCAGCCACTGGATGCAGTGCCGGTCCCAAGC
>JAQMYJ010000012.1:20427125-20447813 GCA_030014305.1 Clarias laeviceps
AGACTTAACAACATGGCTGAACACTGTGACGTATGGCAGGGTACTTCAGGCCGATCGGAACGCACCTACACACACACCTACCTGGTAGTGATGGGAAGTTTGGATCATTTTACTGACTTGGTTCTTTGAATCTTGTGCATAAAAATAAACAAATCTTTTTTTGAGTCATTTCGTTAATTTCGTTCTTTTGATCAGAAATACGATAAAATGTTCCATTTTCAATAAACAGACCTTACACTTTACATCACCTTAAATATCCGATATTTCAGTAAATAGCATGGTCTGTATAATATCAGAGTTCGGACATCAGTCTAGCGTTTCAGGCCAGTATACTGTACGTCTCAGTATCGAGAGTATGGAGCAATAATATGTTCTGAGTCTGGCAGGCAGTCAGGACATTCAGTCAACACAAAGCATGTGGCGGGGTTAACTCGGCCCTGCGTGCCTCACGATGTCTGTGGATTTCGACACCTCGTAACTAATACTAATTTGGCCCAGAAAAAAAAATAAAAGACTTGTACAGCGAGCAGATGCGTCAAACATTATGAGAAAACGAGAGACGGCTCCCTATCTGACGCTCAACTGTGAGATTTGACATTTCTGTCAAGAGTGCCAGATACCTCTGCACCAGGCTCCAGTCAGGATCTGATAATGCACTGTGTAAAGCAATTATCCAGAAAATTAGCTGGACAGCTATTTTGTATCTGCTTCTTTTTTAATGAGGCTGGGCGCATGTGTGTATGAGCGGACACGATTGTGTTGGCGTCCTCGTGGCACCGTACAGTTATAGAGTTGGTACTAAAGAACTGATTGCAGTGTAGTTGATTAGTGCTAGTTACTGGCTGACAGACGGCTCGTTGATGTGCGGGAAGTGCTGAGCTTGTTTTTTTTTTTGTGTGTGTGTGTGTGTGTGTGTGTGTGTGTTAACCTGCTACTGTACTGTATGTGGCATGATTAAAATGCCCTGTGTCTCTTAAGCCCACTCTAATATGTGCAGAGTTCAGATGCTCATTCATCAACCAAGTCCCTCATCACAGATGCTGCTGAAGTCAAGACTGGACCTGCTAAACTGGCATCAAGCTGCTACTAGAATTGCTACTTTTTTTTTTTTTACTGTTGTGTTTTCTCACTTGCAGTGTATGATGAAGGGACCATGCAAAATCCTAGCTTTTTCTGTACGTAGCATGTAACTATAACTACAAGCCTTTCTTACCTCAGGGGACCTGTGTTTGACCTGTGACCAGTCAGTGTATGATTATATCTTTTGGAGTGATTTATATACCTTTCCTCTTATTGATTGTGTTACAGAGCGATCAAAGGTAAACTTAAAAGCCAGTGCTGAGCGGCACCATTACTGCAGATTTGGCTTTTTTCATCCATTATTTATCCCTGCGAGCCTCTTCTATATGCCATTACAGACTTCATAAGAGCACAGGTTTCTGCAAGACCTCGCTGCTCACTTAATGTAAATACTGAATGGATTCAATACGATGAGTGTGGGGAATCATAAAAGTGCCATAAAAAGCCTATGGAGATGCTATCCAGCCGCAGACTGTCCAACTCTTCCTGGTGGAAATGCATTCCTGATTTATTGCAGCGGATAGAGAGTTGATTTAAATGTGGGCATGTCAGTATATCAGTGGCTAAAGCCTCACTGCCGTATAGCACCCGGAGTAATGCACAGGTGGGGAACGTCTGAGGAAGCGTAACCGGTGGCCGATGGCTTAGCGAATATAATGATGGATGAGAAAGACGCTGTGTGTTTTGATGGATGCTTAAGATGCTTTATATACTTTTTTTTTTTCTCCTTTTAGCACAAAGCTCGTGTTGAGGCCATGATGCTGGACTTGGCATCGTTGAGAAGTGTCCGAGAGTTTGCAGAGGCCTTCAAAGCAAAGAAACTGTAAGTATCACAGTTTACTTAAAAACACAGTTATTTTTATCATCCATGTTTTTAAAAATTTATTGTGATTTCAATTCTTTGTCATCAGCAGGACGTTGTCTCCAAAAAATATATATATATATTTTAAGCATTAATGCATCCCTCCACCCTAAAGAGAGTCCTGCACATAAAACAGAATGGTCTTGGGGGCTCAGCCAGGATTTTTCCAGAGAGCCATTAGCTCCATTTGAGCAGTGGTCTGAGTCCAGGGCTAGAGCCTGACCCCACCAAACTCACTTGCTTCCTTTCCCTGACTCCATTACCGAGCTATCAAATCAGCACAGGGCCAAAAGGTCCAGCCTCTCTCATCATAAGCTTCCCCTCCCCACTCCCTGGTCAATAAATAAGTATCTCAACCTTACTGCATAATTCCATCAATCTCATCTCCACAGATTTTGAAGTCCTTCACAGTCTCCCAGTTAAATCAATTACTGGCGAGGCTTTCATGAAGTTACATTACATGACTGAAGGCAAAAGAATAGTGACATTGGCTTTCAAAGACAGGTAGTGTAACGAAAACAAAGGGATACGATGCTTGTTTTTCCTCCCCTTTGAGCTAAAGTAATGGAACAAGGCAATTTTGTGACACTCTCTAATATTTATTTTTAAACGCAGTAATATTGATATTTTGTGTTCATTATATCACTTGATAGCAACCTGTAGTATTTGGGATTGATCAGTTCTATACAGTACCTGTAAGTGAAGTGTTTTGAAATATGTTATATGATTAATATAAATTAGAAATACATTACATGGCGCTCCGTAATTGTAGATATACAGAATGTAAGATGAGAATTGGATTCCCTTGTTGTTTGGGTCATTATATTTCTCTGACACTGTTGGTGCTGTAGGTTTATGCTAGAGAAGCCATTTTGCACCCAAGTGAGCTGCCACCTCAGCTTTCCCAGATGCTCCTGGGATCAATCCGTTCCTGCTCTACTTGGGTGTTTCTGTAATGTGGACTTCTCTATTGTCCTAGCACTCCTTCCTCTGGAGCTCTCACATAGAGAGGAAGAGAATGTGGTGGTAGAGGTGACTGCTGGCAGTTGGGATGGTGGTGGTGGTGGTATCATGCTCTCTAGGCTCTCAGGGGATAGTAGGGCTCATCTGGCCCCAGGCAGCCCCTCAAGCAGGACACTGCCGCCTGCAGCAGCCGCTTGGTCAGCAGCCAGGGGCCTGGAGGTGACCGCCACCCTCTCCCCTTATCTTTTCCTGACTCCCCCACCTCACCATCTTACCACACAGTATGCAGTTCAAACCCTAACGAGGTCATATCGGTCGTCATTCATGAGTCAAATTGAGGTGCGATTAGCTGATTTTGTAGTATTTGATGAGAAACTGAGTGGAGTCATGTCATACTGCACTGCTATTCGACGGCTTCTTTGTGGTGGGTGGGTATGTCTGTACGAGTGTGGTTTTCTACTCTGTCATGGCTGAGTGAAGGAAATGACAGCCTGGGCCCTTGCAAATTTCTTTCTTCTCTTTGCCGCACTAAGATCAGCCTCTCTGGCTGCTCTAATGGAAGCTGATGGCATTTAATAAGAGAGAAAGATTAACCCATTAGTCCACGGCCATTTGGGACCCAAATCATTTACTTGGCCCAGTGACCCACAGTGAGTGTGGAGATGGGATTCAAACATGGCCTTACACACACGCAGGCCCAACCGACTTACTGGAGGTTGCGCTTGCGTTCCTTCCCTGCTCACCTAAGCTGCTCGTATCCAGTCAGAGCCTTCGTTACTGTGTGAATACTAAATGAAAGCTATGAGTACAATAGAACATTTCCTGTCTCGCTTTGATCTTTATTATACTCATTTATCACAAAGGGACAGGACATGCTGTACCTGTTCCAGGATGTCCGAATCTATTGTACTCGTCGGCCGTACCCATCGCACACGCACCCCACAAGCATGATCTGTTCCGGGGTTTCAAATGAAAGAACAATGTTTTTCTTTTCTATCAAGGTTGTATTTCTTCATTAGTTATTCCTAGATTATTGGTGGGCTTGTGTATGTGTGCGTCCCAGAGGAAGAAGAGTAGATTAATTCGCATCAGAATAGAGAGCTGCTGAGGTGTGAATGGCAGCAGGCAGCTGGTGAAGGTGCCTCCCACCCCCTATTTCTGTTTCCAGCAATTACACACGGTACTAGTAAATGCAAATGCGATCTGCGCTTCAACACTACTTTCTCTTGTACTTTTTCATCTTCTCCGTATATTACAAACTAGGCGTGTATAATGTAATTATTTAACTGTCTCTACACTGCAATCATATCTGTTACGTTTATATCGCAACATCGGAACATGCCAATAGACACTTGGAGCAGTAGCAAAAAAAAAATAAAAATGTAAAAATATAACAACCAATTTGTAAAAGGATTGTATTGAAGGCTGTTTTAACTGTTTAATGGGAAATCACCTAAAAATTCACCACTCGGATGCATTTTCATGATCGACGCTGACTGCAAAGCTGAGAGTATTAATATTATAATTATTATTATTATTATTATTATTATAATACCTTCCCTATTTAAAGCTGAAATGCTCTGAGCACTTACCTTCCTATCTCTGTAGATCATCAGTTCTGGATGATTACATCATGTATTGTGTTTTTTTTTTTTTCCCCTTTTAAATGGTCAGCTACAAGCAGGGGAGAGAAAATCTATCCCACAAGCTTATTACATACATATCTATGCATATTCGTTTTTTTTCTTCTTCTGTGTAATTAACTTTGTTTATTAGCTTCGTGCACATGGTGTTTTATTACCTCGAAAATATGCTCCGTTTTTGGGCACAAACTTCTCCCCATATCACTCGTTGCTTGTGCATTAGATGTCCCTCCATAGTCACATTATTACCTTGATGAGCTCTGAATATCAACTGCCATGTCAGGAATGCAATCTAATTTAGCCCTTACTGTAAAAAAGTGTGCGTGTGTGTGCGTATGCGTGCGTGCGTGTGTGTGTGTGTGTGTGTGTGTGTGTGTGTGTGTATTTTAAATCTGTGCTCTGTTACACCAGCACTTTGTGTAAACCCATAAACAGAGCCCCTTAATAGTAGGTGGCCAGAGTAGAGGGAGAGAAGGTAATCGCTCTTTTATGTGGGGAGATTATTCTCAGGTCAAAGGTCGTGCCCTGGGGGTTCTTTTAAAGTAAATATGTAGGATTATTTCTCCCTGCTCCCTCGTTACTGCCCCCGCTAGCCCAGCATGTAAATTGCACATCTGTGGCAGACCCCCTCGATCGTGTTAATAAGTTTAAAGGGAGTTTTTGCATTATGTGGGCTCGCCTATTAAAGCCGTTTGTTAGCTTTTTGCTTATGAGGACAGACCTGGCAGGGAGCTGTATTAAGAGAGTGAGGCTGCTGTAAAGGCATGTTGTTAAATCACGGGCCACACACCAGGAGAATTAGCCTGAGTTTATGGGGCAAACAGCAATACATGGTCCTCTCTCCCGCCGAGGCTCGTTCAATCAGCCACCTCATATATGAAACTTGCAGTGGGGGTTGGTCTTCCGTTATCTGCCGTCTTGATTCCCCGTCATCAACATTAAAGGGGCTTTCGTTTTCTTTTCCTGTATCTTTTGACCCATGGTGGATAAATATATCACATTAAGTGTTTTGTGTAAAGATGAGGATGTATTCAGAAATGAATGAATTATAAATCATCTTATTGTGAACGGTGTCTGGTTTTGACATTGTCTTGGGTATGTGCTGCCCTGGGATCAGCGTCCTGCAGTTCAGTAGAAATCGCAAACATGTTCTTCTTCCATTACGTGCCTTTCGACCAGAGCGTGAAAGTCATAAAGTTTAATAGTATTCGCTGAGAAGTCCAATCATCCCCTCCTCTGGCATCATGCTTCATTAAGTCTCGTGTAGAGTCTGTGCATGCATGTCAGTCAGTGGGTGCGAATGCCCACCCTCAGAGACCCGTGCTGATGTTTTTCTTTTTTCTTTTTTTGTACATTTTTTTAAAATGAGGGGTGCTACTTATTTACGCAGTGATTTGTGTAACGTGCCATTTCTGTTAATCAGGCTGAAGGAGAGAGAAATTCTTTATACTGTTTAACACTTATCTGCTGTTCCCTTCTAAGTGGTCTGCCAGTCTTGTGCTTGGCAAATGCTTGGTTTAACATTTTGACAAAAGTTTTATTTAATTTTGTGCTTATGCACTGTCATCTTTAAGAAAACATAATATATTCTCTCGAAAACGATGTGGGAATGGTTTCTCATTTGCAATTTTGTGTGAGCTATCTTCCTGCAAAGATCGCACTAGCTAAGGAGAAATTAAAATAAATACATTTTCAAAAATGTAAAAAAAAAAAAAACTTTCTGCCATTCATGAGTACAATCTTGGTAGCTAAGCGTAAAGTTGTTGGGTAGTTAAGCGGCAAAGTGAAATTTACCCAAGCCTAATAAATTCACTTTATAATCAGATTTTGGCTGGCCGGAATTTTTTTCAAAAAAAGTCTGTAGTTTTAAGAACTATGGTTAGTAGAAAATGGTGTACCAGTTTTATCAGGTCAAGGGTTTCCCCAGGCTGTCACACATATAGAAATTTTTAGCGTAGCTTATTTTTGGATCTTATCACTGTGATCATGCCTCAAGCCAGACCCACCAATCATTTGCAAGGCATTGCTTGGTCTACTGTGGTACTGTACTTGTGCACACTTCCTACATCCCCTCTGCTGATGCCGACTACGGTGTTTCCTTTCTGAACCTGGGGGGAAACGCATCATGCATTCCCTTTTTTTTAATGTCATAGGGAAAGCTCATTATAGTAGGCGAATAACAATTCCTCCATTAATTTTCCAGCAACCAGTTTTTAATTAATAGTGCAGGCAGTTTTAAACACAGAGTACACAAATTGCCTCTGGCTCTCATAATTAATTCTAATGGAAGAAATTAAAAATTGGTGGGGTGGATTCAGATCGTTCTGCGGCGCCACCAAGGGTTCAAGACCAGTGGAGCGACTCTGTCAAAGGCAAGGATCTTCCAGCGATTTGGACTATTCTGTGTACCCGTATGTGAGATGACCTTGTTTTAGTTATCTCTATGGTTTATGCATTGGCAGAAGTCAATCTGAGAAAAGCTTGAAACAGCCTTCAAAACTGTGAGAATCTTACTAGTCTACCAAGCTCATGGCGTATTACGAATGAGATCAGCATATTGACCTTTTTGGTTTTAGCCTCATAACCAAAACGTGATCTAGTGTCATGTGATAATCAGGCCATTATGTGATTCCAAGGTTGGACCTTATTTAAAGTGGAACATCTGTCCAACTTTTCTTCCTAACATTACAATTGTAAACACTTAACCTGTAAACATACAGGTTGTTCCTAAAAAATAATCAATGAATAATGATCATCTATCAATCATATAAGTTCTAGGCCAAAAAAAAAGATTCCTATTTTATCCATAATCCTGCAGCGATATTATGTAGTATGTATCCCAGCTCTAAGTCCTGCAGTGTAAGACATTAATGTACTCATCTGAGGACATATGGGGAAAAGAGCTGTCCTAAGATGCCTCTGTGAAGTAGCGCTCACCTTTCTTCAAGCTGATTTAGCTGATCCTACAGAGTGGCTGCGGCTCCAGCTGGATTCCAGCCCAGATGTCAGCTGACACCATTAGCTGCTTTCTCGCACCCGCTGCCTTCCTCTCTCACCTTTCACAGCCATTGTCCTACCTCTTTCACCTTTCTCCCCTCTTGTGCTGTTTTCCTTCCACCAGAACAGCACCGCACATCCTGTGCTGCTTTCAGGGAACTGGATTATTTTTAAACTTGCTATTTATGGCCACTAGTTCTGGCTTCCACGAATATCACAATACAAAATAATGAAAATAATCGTCACCTGTAATGTTGTTTAACTCTTAATTTTTCATGTAGGGTAATTCGCTACTAGAAAATATATTTTTTTTTAGTTTAAGCAAATGTCATCCTTCTGCAAATGAATAGCTAAATGAAAGTGTTATATGTAAGGTGTATGTTGTGTGTCTGTGTGTGTTTGTGTAGGCCCCTGCACATCCTGGTGTGTAATGCGGCAGTGTGTACGCAGCCATGGCGCCTGACAGAGGACGGACTGGAGTCCACCTTTCAGATCTGCCATCTGGGCCACTTCTACCTAGTGCAGCTGCTGCAGAACGTGATGCGGCGTTCGGCTCCTGCCCGCGTGGTGGTGTTGTCCTCCGAGTCTCACAGGTCACAGCTTCCTGCACACACTCCTCTCTCTTTTGTGGACTGAACAAGCCAAATCCTTAAATGCATCATGGAAAGAAATGATATTTCTAACATGACTTTGATATGTATCGTTTTGCATTCAGGCATTTTGTAGTCAGACAGGGAAGTAAAGCAAAAGTCTGTAAAGATTTGTTAATGTAAAATTGCTGGTAATTTTGCTGACATACTGTATTGGTGGTCCTCAGCAAATAAACATAAATATGTAAGTACTGTGCAAAAGTCTTGTGCCACCCTCATTTCGATTCTTCCTATCAAAATAAATAAATCATATATTTAAATTAATAACATGGGAACACACAGTTTTCATGTGACAGACTATAAAATCTCTGAAGATACAATTTAAAAATTGTAACACCCTCAGCGGCAGCCTCATTTCCCCTCTCGTCTGTTTCAACCACTCAGCATTCAGCATCACCAGTATACACCAGTATACCGGCTGATCATCTGTCATCATCTGCACCTGTTTCTCACTGGTTCATGCCTTAAGTTAAATGTTTTTTAGGTCACTGTGTGGCTTAAACAAAAAGATTCCTCAATCAGGTACAGGGACTGAAGCTAAAAATGTCTTTCAGGAAGCCTGACTACATTAAAATACAAGAAAGTCTGGTGGATCAAGACTTTTGCACAGTACAGTGGGTCGGCCACTTCTCATGGCTGATTTAATAATCTCACATGTATCAACTCCAATTAACAGCAAAAAAAAAAATAATACATGAATTTTACAATTTTCAAGCATGAACACACACTTACATATATTAAGCTTTTCCATTTTTACAAATGTCTTGTTGCATGTAGCTTCCTGGTGAAGTAGACTATTGATTCCGGCCGAGCAGAGTTTGATTAATTTGGAATAGAATTGCCTGAATTGATCTGATCTACTGAAATGCTTCATCGTTCAACTGCTAGGTTGGAATACCTGTGGAACACAAAAGAACAGAGGTGTTTCCTAAAAGCAGCAAAGATGAGAGGCAGATGAGACACGCCAATCTTAATAAAAAGATCGGGGTGATGGAGAAACGTAAAGAGAGTCATTTTGAGACTCTTCTGATTAGGAAGAGAAAATAACAATGTTTCCTTTCACAGTTATCCTTTCCATCAGAATCTAAAACTGTTATTCATCCAGTAACCTCTTCACGACAGACTAGCGCTGATTGAGCTTATACACACACACACACACACACACACACACACACACACACACACACACACGCTGTCATTTCCCTCACAACGTGCAGTCGAAATAAACCATTCCTTAATGTTCTTGTGACTTCCTGTGTCTCCATCTCTGCTACGTCCCTCACGCTGATTCACTAGCTTTAATACGAGCCATTTTCACTTCAATGGTTTGACTTTCAACCCGAGTTAAATTACATTTTGGTACTTAGGCACTGAGAACAACCTTGACCTGGTTCGAAAGGAAGGTGAAGCCAGAGAAGGAGAAAGGTATTGAGATGTAGGAAAAAAAAAAAAAAAGTAAGACGTTATTTGGTGCGTTAGGGAGCAGGCTGGGAGGCAGACCTTGGACAGCAGGTCTCATACAGACAGCAGGAAACTAAAAATCTGAAAATCCTCTGTTTTTTCTTAATGTAAAGCAGGATTCTTTCACACTGTAGTTGTTACTTTGTAACTTTCTTGTTTTTTAATGCTTCCCCTAGCCTTTCTTTAGCTTGTAATGCATCAGAGAACTGAGACAGAGCATGCAGTATGTGTAAGGTTGCACTGCGAGTGTTTAAAGTGAACGTATATACTCAGCATCCCTCAACGAGCATCTTTGTCAGTACAGTGCACGAGCGAGGTGCTGTGGGCCGGAAGAGGCGGAGAAAGGTTTTGGACGGGAAAGAACCGGTGTGCATCTGTTGTTGGTTAATTAACCAGAGAGCTAACATGCCAAACCACAACCCGACATGGGCACACGGGGCTTGTCGACTGCAAACGGAGCAGTTTGATTGGCTGCTGCGTAATGGTTTTAGTGAAAATGTAAATGTTGACTCTGAGTGTGAGAGAGAGAGTGAGAGAGGGATGAGCCTGGAACAGTTAGACACAAACTCCTTGGGAGAGAGAATTTCTTACAGTAAACCATCTCTCCAGGCTTTAACTACACACGCGCGTATATATACACAGCTTTGTGTTCATGAAACCTTGTCAAACATCTGGTGTTTAACAGCTCATTCGGAGCCAATTAAACAACATCATGTCACAGCTTTGATTTGCATTAAGCTAAGCCAGGTTGTAACAGTGCTGGAAGCACAGGACTTAGCCAAAGCTGCTTTTTTTTTTTGTTTAAACACTAGTTTTGGCTTTTGCTTTTATATGTGACAGGTTTTCTCTGAATTTTGTAAAATGAAAAAAAAAAAGTCATCCATGAATGTTAATAAGCATTCTGTTAGCATGGTGTTTAATGCATAGTGAGGTTTGGATTGTGTGCACATGACCAGGTTAAAATGACACAAATCTAACTTTCTGACATGACGTCAAAAATAAATATAAATAAAAGCAAGAATCCAATCAGACCTGTGGGACTTTTTAATGTGGTCCAAGAGATCCTGGATTCATATCCAGTATGTGATATGAGACATGAATGAGAATAGTCAGGATAGAACACATTTGTGTGACGTTTCCTCAGTATCTTCGTACGTACTGTACCATTGCCGTTGTCATTGTTCAAAGTTGGCAGCTTTAAGGGCAACAAAACTACGAAGACCCTTGGATTGAACCCTGTTTCGTGATGTTGCTGTCAAGCTGAAAAGATTTCCCTCTCGTCTCTTGTTATAGGTTCACAGATCTGTTGGACTCTTGTGGAAAGCTGGATCTGACCCTGCTCTCGCCTCCCCAGAAGGAGTACTGGTCCATGCTGGCCTACAACAGGGCCAAGCTCTGCAACATCCTTTTCTCCAGTGAGCTGCACCGTCGTCTCTCTCCTCATGGGGTCTCCTCTAATGCTGTTCATCCGGGGAACATGATGTACACGTCCATCCACCGCAGCTGGTGGCTCATGACCTTCCTTTTCAACCTGGCGCGCCCTTTCACCAAGTCCATGGTAAGGACTGGCTGCTTCTCTGCATATTCGCATGTGTATGTGTTTGCTGTAATAGTCAGAATTGGATTCTCATATTTGTGATGGGATTTCAAAGAGCTCTATGGTAGAATTATGTGATTGCAAGTAACTTGAAAAACATTCCCCTGCACAGATTAATCTGAGGTGACAAGAGACGTCTTGGTAAATGAGACGTTTTCAACAAAGTCTTGATTTTGCGGCTTTAATTCTTTGTTTTTTATTATATGATATCTCCACATTTGTAATGAAGTGTTTAAGAAAACATGACTGGTACCTTGATTGAGTACCGAAAAAAATATGTTAGTCATTGAGAAGTAGCTAACGAGATAATAATTAATAGTATAGCATTTATACTAATAAGCCATGACATTAACATCACCACAAGGTGAACTGAACAACACAGATCACCAACTATACACTAGCAAACTGGCTTACGGGCACCCAAGGCTCACCCATGCCCACAGGGTCCAAAAGCCAGTCTGTCCAGTTTGATCCCACAGAAACGCCAATGCAGCACAAATCACAGAAAAAGTCAATGCTGGCAATAAGAGAAAGACACCAGAACACCTGGTCACAGCATCACAGCTTATCGCACAGGGGGCCCGGCACGAGCGTGGGATCAATGGGATGCCCAAGACCTCACAACCCACAGCACCCAAAGGATCCCCTGCCAACTTCCTGGTGCCAGACAAACCTACTGTATTTTGTTTTAAGGTTAATAATTATAATGTTATGGCTGTGATGTATTTGCATATACAGTATGATGCTGTTTAGGAGCATTAATGGCTGTTATGCTCCATTATTACCACTCGTGTAATACCTTTCTTTTTTAACCAGCTTACTATATAATTAGCCAATATCACATGAGAGTAGTGTTGTGCTTAATATCAGCATGGCTGTGATTGTTCATATTCGGCTTGTTTTTATTTATTAATTATTTATCAATTTTTTAAAGGTGTCTAACTTAACGCTGGCCTCAATATACCGTCGTTAATATCAGCTGAAATCTATATCTATCTCTAATCTATATACTAGCTGAAATCTCACCAAAGCACCACATGCTTATCGATCATTGCTTGGTGAATGCTAATATGTTGTTTTTTAAATCAGAGCTTTATACATTTTAAAATAGTCTACAAGTAAATTCCTGCATGTATTAATGCTACACAAAAGTTACATACTGCAGCTTTAAGTCGCCACAGGTAGATTAAGTGTTAGGCGTACATTATTTATGACACAAATGTCATTGGCGTTTGTGCTGAAACAGGCAACGCTTGCATCTTTCTTCTTCAACTTCCTTTTTTTTTTTTTTTTTTTTTTTTGGGTTGCAATTTTATGTTTATGTAGCAATGTGATTTCAGAGATGTGTCCTGCACCGCCTCTGTGCATGTATATGTGTGTGTGTGAATGAGTGTGCGTGCATGTGCGCAGCTGACAGACTCATATAGCTTATTGTGGCATAAATCAACTGAGTAGCTCTTCCTGCGGATCATCTTTTAGCCAGAAGCTGGAAGTCACACACACTTAGAGAGCCAAACTATAAAACCGAACATCATCATAAATCATAAGCCATATCTGCTGCTCATACGCCTCTGGCCCTTTCTTCCTGTCATCGTTTGCCTGAGGCCACACATTGCATTTGACGTATGCTGTGTTTTAAATATGACCACTTTTGTGATGCATGCTTTTTTTTCCCTTTTAAGAAAACCTTTATATGTTGTGTAGGAAAATATACGAACAAGATTATATTTTAAGGCCATAGTATGATGGTGAGGTCGTGTCCACTCATCAGCCATAGCCGTGCCAGCGTAGCTAATAAAAACTATTCAATCTTCTTCTCGTGTCAGCTGGATCACCTTGATGGATTAATAACCTTGATGAAATATCAGATTACTAAATAAAAACAAAACATTTGCTTGTAACTCCATCTTCCTAGTTTAAGTGCATGTTCCCTTCTCCTCTTCCTCCTCTTCCTCTCTCCGCTGGCCTGCCCTAACTGTAAATATCAAAGACCTTAATATAAAACCTGATATTGTTTTATTTACTGGCTATGCTGATATGAAGACGGTATGATTTTTAATTGCTTGCAAACACATCTGAGGTCCTGAGAGACCTGTTCAAGGTTGCAGACATAAGCATAATGCTGGCAGGAAGAGGCTCAAAACAATATTAGCCCCGAACACAGTGTGTCTTTTAAAATAGGCTGTGGGAGATTTATACTGGACCGATACCAAACAAATGTGTTCAAATATACTGTATGACCAGGAGTAACCTATGATCTAGTCTATGAAGCTTGCTTAAAGAAGGAAAAGTTCCTGGATTGCAGATGCACATAACAGCTGGTCCACAAACCCTTTTCTAGGACGTACTATAGCCTCTGTGTCGGTGTCAACTCCAGGTACTGCTACTGCGAAAGTAAATCTCCTTGACTAGATCTGTGTGATCCTGAGTTAGACAGACGTAAGTACTTATCCTGAAATGCTGCCTTAATTTCTGGAACCTGTGAAGAGAAACATACTTTTGATTACATTTCTATATTCAGCCCATCCTTTGATATCATGATATATGATTTAGACGTACTTTTGCTGAGTTGAGAAAGTCATCTCCACCGCAGAGCCGCAATTTATTATATCAGGCTAATAACTATCTCTCTTTCGATTGCTTTCTTTAATCTTATCTAAAAGTAGAGCCGGTTGTCCCAGAGTTGGACGTTAGCGCCGTGTTAGATCTGTACATCGAATGAAGACAGGGTCATTTTGAAAAACGAAAACGATTCTTAGCAGTGATGAAAGAATGGATGTACTGATTATATTAATGCCTGCCCCTTCCTAATATGGAAATGTGGATGAAGCATTATGGAGCGTTTGCTTTTCACTCGAGATATGGTCCGGGTTAACTCCAGCAAAAATGGTGGATTGGATGTGAAAGAAAACGTCTCGAATTTCTTTCCTGTAACAAACGGCAACTGGAATCCAGTTTGGAAAAGAAATTATTTATTTGATAAGGATGGGAATTGCAAAGGACCAATTGATACGATATTATCACGATACCTAGGTGTTGATTCAATCTGTATTGCGATTCTGTTAGTATCACCATTTTATAAATATCCAAATGCAATGTTCATTTTAATTTTAATTTTAATTTTGTTACAATTCTAAACCAACTTGTAAGCAAATAATTTGCTCCTACCACACGGGATGCTGTGCTTCTGCCTATGTGTTACTAGTTAAGTGTGCGCCACCTGCAGGAATAAAGAGGAACATTTTGGCACCTTAAATGCAAACGTTTAAATAAAAAGAAAAAAAAATAAACAAATTGGAGTCATTGTGGCCATACATATATTGCCAACACACACACGAAAACAGAATTGCGATACGTAACTAAATAGATTTTTTTTCCTCCATCTCCAGTATTTAGTACTGGAATATTTACTTGAGTGCTTTTTCTTTAGTAAGTTTATATTTGTACTTTAAATTTTATTATAGCTAATTTGATACAAGTGATGTTTAAAGCATTACAAATCCTAAATTTATCTTTAAAAAAAAAAAAAAAAAAGGTAAAGCTAATAATATCAGATATAATTGATATGTATCAGAATCGATCAAGGAAATAATGTCTTCATGGCATCTCCAGGTTTTCCTAATAGGACATCATTAAATACTCCAGAAAATGTCATATACAGTATTTTTTATAATTGTAAAAATATTTCATAATATTTGATTCTTTCATATATTATATCTATAATATTAAAATATTTATTTTAATATCTTTATATTATTATAAATGTCAACATTATGATTATGATTATTATTATTATTATGATGTGCATTGGCTCAAGGTCAAACACGTAAGTAAAGAGTAACAGTGTTTACTGCAATTTTATCCTCGGTGTGCATTCAGATTTCCCATTTGACAGCCGTAACCTTTTTGTTAGTGTTGTCAGACAGCTGTTTTACCATGTTTTGCATGACATTTCTGAGATGTCTGGCCTTGGTGGCACACGTCTAATGGCTGTGTGAAGCTTTGGGAGAGAGGTCTGATGAGAACAAGGGATTTGGAACCACAGTGGTCCAATCAGCTTCCCCTCCTCTCCTCTCCCCACCATGTGGACCCTTTACAGGGAGCGTGCCCCACGTCTGACTGCATGCTTTCAGCATTTTAGGGCAATTATTTTCCCCAGGATTCCGCCTCAGGCTTCTAGCTACCTTTTTACATATGCACGGGCTGAACTTTTGACCACGGCCCAATAGTCGTATATTAGCCAGCAGTTTGCTCTTAAAGGGAGACTTTAACAAGTTCCTCTGTGCATTGGCACTTGTCTCGCCACTTGCCTGCAAGGTAATTTAACCAGGCTGCTGAGAGACCTGGTCTCACTTCATCCTTATGGGAGGTTAAATCTCTCTCTCTCTCTCTCTCTCTCTCTCTCTCAGTGCACGTCTCTGTCTCTCAAGCCCTTTCCCTAGTGTCCTGTCCCTCAGTATACTGTAGGTAGAATAAGACAGAGATGTCGTGCAGAGAGGACGAAGATCACGCAGACTGTAGTGATGGATTTCTGTTCGTGTCCAACTAACGAGAGTCCTATTTCTATTAGCGCAGTCCATCTCTTTCCATCTCTCCACGTCTCCTTTTTTTTTTTTAATGAAGTCTTATCCTCCCAAGAGACTTGGCGTCATTGCACTGATGTGTGTGCAGTGCTGGTGGTGCTTTGCATGTCTTCCTTCAGTTAACGGCAGTGAGGTCAGGTGTTGTTCTTCTGTGCTTTACCGGGCCCGTGACATGCAGCTCAGCTGACATGTGCTTACTGGAGCAGAGCGGAGAGGTGCAGAAGTCTCTCCACCCCAACAGGGCCTAGTGAGCTGCCAGGAGCCTTAATAGACTCATAATTGGTGATTAGGGCCTTCAGGAAAAGCAGTCGAAATACTGCGAAAGCTACAGACTGCCCTCACCTCAGTCTCTCGTCTTCTTACCCGATGTTTCATGGCCGCGTGATTGGCGGAGTGACGCTTTCTGACAACACGGGTTTCCATTATGATCCAACGAAGGAACAGGGAGGCAGTAGTTTATTTTAGAGTGACTTCCTCCAGTGTATTAAATTCAGATCTTGCAAGTCAACACCAGAGTGGCAAAAAAGAATCAGGAGAGAGCGCAAACTCAACGTGTAGCCTCTCCTTCCCTACTCGCACACTCTCTCCTTCCCTCACTCCTGCCCTCCCCTACAACAATTTAATAAACTTTATTGGATTGCAGTTAGAGTGTTGCTAAAGCATCATAGGAAAGAGATGACCTGTTATTAACAAAACATTTGGTTATATCTACTGTACATGCATACTGTCGATATTAGGGACAGGAATCACCAGGGACAACCGGATACGATATCGTTGCGATACCTAGGTGCCGATTCGATTTGTATTACGGTTGTGTATCAGAATCACAATTTTATAAATATGCCGGTTCGATGTAATTTTGCTTAGAATTTGTTACAATTCTAAAGAGATTTAGCAAATGATTCCCTCCTACCACACATGATGCTGTGTTCTCTGCCACTGTGTGAATAGTTTAGAGTGTGTAGGGTTTTAGAGGAACTGCAACATATTACTGTACTTCCACAAACTATTTTTTTTTAAATTCTGGACTCAGTGTGGCGATACATGAATAACCAAACAAAAGGATCACAATACATCACTGAATCGATTCCCCCCCCCCCATTTCTAGCAGATATAGAGATTAATATGAATAATAATGATGATGATAATTGTAAGTGTTTGTACATCTAATTTTTTTGCCTATTGAGCCTCTGGAAGGCAATCTGACAATCTGGCCTAAAAGGTAACAACTCCATTTGCTTCTATTGACTTGTCCCAGTGCAAAACCTATTACCTGGATTATTGCCTACCAAGACATAGGCTGCCATTTCATTAAAGCAATGCATATACACGTTAACTCTGTGGCTTTCTCTCTCTCTCTCTCTCTCTCTCTCTCTCTCTGTCCCACCCACACACCCACACAGCATCTCGTCCTCAGTGTTTGGCTCATTCCACTGAGGGAAATTGAGTAAATGGTTTTTTTGTGGATTAGTTGACGTGGCCGGGAGTGTGTCCGAATCGATAAGGAGGCCGTCAGAGGCTGGCAGGCAGCTTTCAAGCAGGACCAGTGGCTGTCATGTCACACCGTTTGACCCCCCTCCCCCCCCCAGTCAAAGTCACACAGCAGCCCATCTATCTGAGACCTAATGCTATCTTCATCAAATGAGCTCAGCGTGCCCAACTGATTCGGTGTAAATGGAAGTAGAATGCTCAGGGATTTGGATAAAGTTGTACGTGATTTAACTTCACACGTCTCATCAGGTGGGCGAATAACACAAGGTAATTAGGATCCTCCACCGAGCCTCCTCCATCGTTCGGTTGTGTAATGTCTTAATATTTAACATTTTCCAAAAACGCTTACCGTTTGTTTTTGAATAGACAGCTCCGTTAGAGACATATTGATATACAGTGTCTGTCAATAGCAGTTTAAGCTGAATATTTTTCATCCAATTTCTTTTTTTTAATGTGAATTTTAAATTCGCACATGAGAAGCCACAACGGAAATGGCAGAAATTCTACATTTATTTTATTTTTAAGCTTACCTGAGCATGAAGCGCTGGCATACGGATAAAGAGATATGATAAAGGGCCACGCGAACCAATTTTTCAAATATTTGATGACAAAGCAGCGGTGTTTCCGTCTCCGCGTGACTGTTTGAGATTCACTGTGCCGTGTTGCGTTGGCTCTTTTGATTACATAGTTTTGCACCCTTTTCAGAATATTTGCATAAAAGTACTTGATGGAAGCTGATAACTTCTTTTCTTTTGGATATCTGTTTAAATTTTTGAAACCTAATTACACAATACTGTGTTATTTTTAACATATAAAAAACAAAAGAACATTCTAAAATTTAATTTCAACAAATCCCTAAAACTTTTGTTCTCTTCAATGTGTTAATAATTCACCTGCTTGAAATCAAATACATTTTTAAACATATCAGCTCACATAATCCCAGTTCTTTGGGATTTCTGTTATTTGTGGCTTTTCTCAAAATCTTTACTCTTTTTTTTATTTATTTTTTTTTTATTGATTTTTCTCTCTTTTTTGGTGTCTGATTTCTGATTTCTATTATTTTTGTAGTAGTAGTTGTAGTAATAATAATAATAATAATAATAATAACAATAATAATAATAATAATAAAAAACTGCAATACATACCTTTTTGCCTTTTTTTTTGAGAGAGAGAGAGTTCCATCATAGTGTTATATCAAGGGAACAACATTTATAAAGTCAGGAGTGCTCCTCACCACCCTGCCATATGAGTTCTCTCTCTTCTACAAGTCCCTAATGTTTTAAGACGCTGTGATTATGTGCTCCCGGTTATTGTAGTCTCCTTAGTGTCAGCAAAATGAAACCCTTGTGCACGGTGTTACTTTCACAATTTCCGAATACTAGCTTAAAAGATTCTAGCTTAACATTAGCAATGAAAGTGGAAAATCAATCCTGAAGCTAATAATGTAGTTAGCCATCTGAACAGTGTTCTAGGAGACTCTGGAAGCACAGCATGTCTACAGAATGGGCAGGAAAGTACATAGTGCTGGACAGCACCAGAGAATAATAGCTAGTAAGGAGCAACTTTAATTGCACTTTATAGCTGAAAGGCCAAGCGGCAGAAAAAGAGCACCCTTCAGAACGGCAGTCGAATGAACACACGCTCTGGAGTTGGTGGACGGTTAAAAAGGTTTTATAAAACAAGTCCAATAGTAGCACTGGTATTAGCTTGCTAATTTCATTGTCTGGCTAGTCAGTTAGCAAATAACACATTCTGCTAGAAAGCAGTTTCTTTGGATCACATGCTTTAGGTTGCAGAGTTATCACTTTTATATGTATATTTTAATTTAAAATGTAAATTTCTATTTTCCATCGCACACTGGAAAATTTTCTTTCATACATCATTAATGACATATATATTTTTTCTACATACAGTATACAGATTCACAGATTTCCTCAGTGTGTTGAGATGCTGAGTGAGATTGTCCCTAAGTACCATAAGTATCGGAAAACCCTATTGTTTGTCTAACAGAAAAGACTTCCATAACTCCTTTGTGCTCCTGCCCCTCCCCAAGCCTCGGCCAATCACTCTTCCAGGCTTTCCTGTGCACCGGAACAGACTGGGTCTGATACCAACCCCCCGACACTTCAGAATAAGACTGGCTGCCCAACTCTAGAGCGCTGTGACACTGCAATGATGGACTATTTTTCAAATTGATTTCAAAACTGTATGTAAGCAGGCGATCTTCCACCCTAGATTACCTATTGATTTTTAATATGAAAAGCTCATTATACAAGCAGTACTGCAACACAAAAAGCTAGCCAACCTTTGCATAAATCCTTTAATTGAATTCCCAGAGCCTGTGGTTCTACATTTTTTTAATTAAATCCATTTCTTTCTCTTTTTTTCTTGTAAGTGTTGGTGTTTAATTTGCATGCTGTGAAGTGGGTCCTGTCCTAGATAAAGTGCCATTGATCCTTATTAAAGCTCACCTCTGGGCCCGCTGAAAACCAACTGGGAAAATTAAATGTGTTCATGGTGCATACACTTATTCCCTGCATGATCGGATTAGGGGGGGAGAGAGAGAGAGAGAGAGAGAGAAAGGAAAATGAAGAGAGTGAAGATGGAGAATGAGAGGAAGGCGGAGGCAGAACGAGATGAAAAGATTGAGAGGAAAATGGAGAGAATTATTATTGATTTGGCAAATATTATTATATTATTTTCTCTAGCTATAGCGAGGATACACTTTTTGCTCGAAATGCTTACACAGTTTCATCACAAATGCTGCTGTATATTTTTTTTCCCCTCATTGATCATCCAGCAAGTTATAACCATCCATATGAATTGTGCTATTCATTTTTCTAATTGGCGGTTGTATGTTGTGGATATGGGGTAAGAGTCTTCCTCAGCGTTTGTGTGTGTGTGTGTGTGTGTGTGTGTGTGTGTGTGTGTGTGTGTGTGTGTGTGTGTGTGTGCAGTTCTGCTGCAGCCTCATTTCATTTGTAATGATTGTCTGGGATCTCTCCAGACTCAGGCTCAGCCATAACAAGAGGTCATGACCCCCTATGACCCTGTCGCCTTCACCCAAACATATTATTAAATATAAAAAAATTGCACAACTAATGTGTAACGAGGGCAACTGATTGTTAATTATATATTGTCTGACAAGATTAGCCCAATGATATTATGTGAGATTGATGTCCTGATTGCGAGCCATTGATTAGGCTGTGCTGTGGGTTGGTGGGAAATTGTGTTTTTTGCTGTGCTGTGATTTTGTTTCAGTGAGAGATGTATGTTAGGGATGTAACCAAATATACTCAGCAAAAAAAGAAACGTCCCTTTTTCAGGACTGTGTATTTCAACAATAATGTTGTAAAAATCC
>JAQMYJ010000012.1:20458012-20530312 GCA_030014305.1 Clarias laeviceps
TTATATTTTGTGTTAATTATTTTTATGTATTTATTTTTTTGGGCTGTGGAACGAATAATTTGAATTTCCATTATTTCTTATGGTTTGGTTTACGAGTGTTTTGAAATATGAGCCCGCTTCTGGAACGAATTATGCTTGTAATCCAAGGTTCCACTGTATAACATTTACTTTAACTGTAACTGTACATATTCGCAACGTATTTACTATATCTACTGATATCATTTCGTGGTTCCTCCTAACTTCTGATGTGTAAAACTTTTATTAGTACTCAACTCAACTCATCCTCGACCTGAACTTTCCGACTAGCTTTTGTCTCGTCTCCTCTTCCCCATTTCCGTCTACGTTCCCATGCAGGAATGTTTTAGCCACACTGTCTCCTTTGCTTGTCACCTCCCCCAGAGCAATATTCTCTGTGTGCGTTTCTCTTATTTATATAAGCATGTTAATAATAAAAGTGCTTTTTTTTTTTTTTTTTTTTAAGGGAGCAGTGAATGGAAATGAAAACATTCTCTGCTGGAGCGGCGCGCGGCCTCCGCGCGGGTGGCCTGCTCGCCTCAATTTGCCGTAAAACACAAAACAATTTGAAATTACAATAGGGAGAGATTAAGATGAGATTAAATGGGAGGGCGAGGCGCTTGATGGCAGAGAGAGATAGTGCATATTCATTATGACAGGATTGGGCTGGGGAGGAGGAGGAGCGGAACAGGCACGGCGGCGGAAAGCAGATGGCATTGTAATTTAACTGGGATGTTTCCGAACCACGGGAACAAGGCGGCGCGTCAGGAGTGAAGGATGCCAAGCGTTTTAAAAGAAATCAATTGTGAGCTGGAAGGAAATGTGGTGCATACGGTAATTGAATATTACTGGAGTGTTGAGCATGAAAGGCCGGGGTCTTCACGTGGAAGGCTGAAATTAGGAGTGGAGAAATCTGAGCGAGGCAGGAGTGTAGTTACCTGACCACAAGTCGACATAGTTGGGATGAGCAAACTACATGGAACAGGACATTCATAACTGTGCGAGTGTGTGTGGGTGGGTGGGTGTATGCGGCATACCCCATACCTGAGTGTGTGCTACCAGACACAGCAGCTTTGTCTGCATGAGCTGCATGACATAATCAATAATTACAACTGTTAATCAATGGGATTTAAAATAAGCATTGATCAGGTTTACAAGGTTACACAGGTCTATTGCTTTATATTAAGCTGGGTTACAGCACGAACATGTGAAACAGATGGAACATTCATTAGTGATCTTCCAGATATCTAATCTAGAGCATACACACTTATATATAATCTACCTTCCTATCTGACATCCTTCTAATTTTTATATTTCCAAATATGCCATACATTTGTTTACCTATGTCGTGTGTGTGTGTGTGTGTGTGTGTGTGTGTGTGTAGGGGGAGGGTTGTGAGCACGTTAGAGGGAAGAGGAGAAAGAGAAGGAAAGTGTTTCCGAGCTTCCGCTGTGGACTGTAGATTAGTCTCTGTCTGATTTAGTGTCCATCTCTGCATCTGTCTCCATTTCCTAATGGCATTTCAGCAGCTTCGGCATAAGAGCTACTTTTTCATTTTAATGGTACTACAAACACACACACACATGCCCTGCAACGGCTCCCACTGATCAGAGACGTGGCCAAACTCGCAGCTACCACAGAGACATGTGCAGATAGCAAGAAAGATATGAGCTTCAACACACACATGTGGCAAGAGGAATTGTTTTAACTGAAAGTCCATTTAAATTGTTTCCAAGATGTGGACCTCGATACGTGAAGTGGTGATATTGCGAGAGAGATTTTTCTGATTATAATTTTTTTTTTTTCAAGAATTTTTTTGCCGTTCCCGATTTATAATTTGGTATTTTATTAGACATCTTGCATCAAATTATATACAGTATGTCGATGCTTTTATCATATTATTTCCTCCTCCATTAATTTTAGTACGTAGTATAATTTGAAGACTAGGAAGAAGTGTGCTCCAATAAAGAAAAGGGAGAAAAGAAAAGAAAAAAACTCCATGGAACATTTGATCTAAGTTGATTTGATGTGACCATTAATGGGTTTGGATGTGAGGGAAATTGACTGACTCTCAGAAAGGAGGGTTTGGACAGTAGGGGTCACTCTCTGTCCTTGGTGGCATGATGTAATGGTTCATTAAAGCGAGCCCTAACTACACTGAGAGTTGAGTGGTTAGTGCTCTCCTCCAAGCACACTGAAGCGCCTGGACCATGCCGCTTAGAGGAAACAATTGCCGTTTTCGTGTACTGTTGTAAGATTTTATCAGAAAGCTGAAACACAAAAAAGGTCTTTTTTTTTTTTTTTTTAGAAAAATTCTGAAATGCATGGTGAGATTTTGAGTAAAATATGTGCAGAAAAGAACATTGAGGCAGATATTTTATAATAATAAAAATAATAATACACTAACAATAATAATATACTTACAGTAATAATAGTAATAAAAAAACATTTTTTCTCCCTCTTTCCCTGAAGTGTCTGCGCTCTTTGATGATGTGATGTCTTATCCCTTTTATCTTGTTAAAACCACCCTGCTCTCAGGTTTAATTAAACCATTCCTTCATCCCTTCACCTGTGTGTGTGTGTGTGTGTGTGTGTGTGTGTGTGTGTGTGTGTGTGTGTGTGTGAACGGCGTGTACACTGGTACTGTGCTGCTGGCTCTCCTCTCCACTCTGCTTATCTGTGGTCTCTGCGCTAACCTTGAGCGAGGGACTTGACCGGGCTCATTTGGGTGCTCTGTCAAGTGCAGCCTCATTTATTGTGCTTAAGGACAAGGGAAGACGAGGAAATTACAGGGAATAAACGGCTTTTCAATCAAAGCCAAGATCCATTTTCTCTCCTGACAATGTCAGTGGCCGGTGTATGATTATAATATAATTACGCTGGGTTATAAAACAGGTGACCAACCTAGAGAGAGTTTTATGCAAAGCTTCAAAGAAAATGTATTTTGTTTAAAAAAAAAAAAAAAACTCTGTTGTTGGGTAAATTTATGAAAATTTTAGATACGAGAAATTTGAATTGTACCCAGGCCCTGATACGACGTCCAAATCAAATTATCCTGCACCTTTATATAAAACACTTTTGGAACAAAGACATGTTTTTTTTTTTTTTGTCTATCCAGGTCTCCTCCCCCCCCTTTACATTTTTTTTTCCAGCTCCCACATAACAGCTAGCTTACAAGACAAATCCCAAGGCTAGACTGGGGTGAAGCCTAACATGTGCTTCCTCTCATGTGATGCCAGCCAACAGCGTCTTGCCGCCTGTTCATTTTAACCCACTCTGAAGGATATGCTGTATACCCTCTTCTACTGTACATACAGTATACCCAAACTCAACCATGCCTGCCACAGTGCCGCGTTACTGCAAATGATGACAGAGAGAGAGAGAGAGAATGCCATCCCACCCACCCAGTGAGAATGGCCAGTTTTTATTTATTTTTTGGCTTTTACCCACTGATAGCTGTGAAATTGTCAAGATTCTACCTCAAAATAGACTTAACACTTTTGTGTTGCACCATTGGGGAGCTCCAAAATCTGTTTGTTAGATAATAGTTCATTTAAGAAAGAAGTTTGTTTAAAGCAAGAGTCAGTTTTCTCCATTACAGTTTGGAACTAATAATTAGCTGGAAACTTTGAATTAATTATGTTTTTTTTATTTTTTTTACTAGAAGTCAAAGTTAAAATATTCCACCTAAATATTCCGTCCACACTCTTTAAACTCCTCCTGTCTTTTCACAGCATTACTCTTCTCTTCCATGTGCTCTTCTCTCTCTCTCTCTCTCTCTCTCTCTCTCTCTCCCTCTTCCTCTCTCTGTATTGAAAATTCCCGATGGCCTCGTGCTTCCTCCCTTCCTAATCTTCTCATCAGGTCTTTTGCTTAAATCATGATGCATAGTCCCAGCTTGAGCAGAGGAGCCCCATTAGTCACTGAGCGACCATTCGACGTATCTACTTTTTATCCATCTCTTAAATCAGTCCGTGCGGCTATTGGCAGCGGGCTGGGCAGCCTCCAAGTGCACTGATTGAAGTGGCATTGTTTGGGAGACAAGCCGTGCTGAATCAATAGGCAGTCTTACTAAATTACAGTTTGCATGAAAAATGAGGCCCTGCCCCTTTTTAAGAGCTGAAGAGGTGTGAGATGAAGCCTGCACATGGTTACATGCAACATTCTGCACCATCACTGGATGAATGTAGGTACACTGTGATATTCAAGTAATTTCCATGTAAAGGCAGTTCGAAAATTGTAATTAATATTACAGCTTGATGTATAAAAAAAAAAAAGTCTGGATGTTGGATATACAGTACTGCATGTATGTGATATATCGAGTAATTTATTGTTTTGCTATGTTATCATTTTATTCTCTCTGTCTCACTCACACAAACTCTCCACTGAGTCTCCTGTCTTACTCTTTGGCTTCTTTGTGTTTCTTCTGTTCTGTCCCTTTCTTCAGCCTTCAGCCTTCACCTCTTCCTCCTAACCTTTAACCTCACTCATCCTGTCCTCAGATGGGTGGGGGATACCGCATGTCCGCTAAGGAGGGCTTAATGCTCCGTGGTCTATGGCTTGGGTCATCTCTCCTCCGGGCCGTTCTCAGGCCTCTAACCCCACACTATTAATCATCCCTCTCATTCTTATTTACCCTGCCTTCGTTTAGTACTCCACTACAGTACCAAGAGGGTCAATTAGGCGCTGCAAGCCCCTTGTCCCATACTCCCAGAGACACAGCAGGGGCAATTAGGAAGTCTAATACCAGCCTGCCGAACAGAGGTGCATGTTGTAAACACGCAGAACATATGTTTGTCCTCAGATAGAGTATGTCAACTGTGTCTGTGTGTGTGTGTATATATATATATATATGTGTGTATATATATGTGTGTGTGTGTGTATATATATATATATATATATATATATATATATGTATATATATATGTATGTGTATCTCCTATAAAAATATTTGAATATTTCTTAATATAAAACATAAAAGCATTTACAGTATAATAAATACAGAAATGTGCAGCTTTTGAAAAGCATGTTCATTTATGCACTTAATATTTGGTCAGGGCTCCTTTGACACAAATCACTGCATCAGTGCGCCGTTGCAGGGAGGCGATCAGCCTGTGGGCTGCTGAGGTGTTATTGAAGACCAGGTTGCTTTGATAGCAGCCTTCAGCAAATCTGTACCGTTGGGTCCACTGTTTCTTATTTTCATTTTGACAATACACCATTCATTCTCTAGGGGTACAGGCCAAGTAAGTTGGCCGGGCAATCAAGCACAGTAATGTCATGATCAGCAAACCATTTAGTGGTCGTTCTGGCACTGTGGGCAGGTGCTAAGTCCTGCTGGAAAAGGAAAACGGCATCTCCATAAAGCTTCTCAGCAGGCATGATAATTAAGGCCATGTCCACACGTAGCCGGGTATTTTTAAAAACGGAGATTTTTATCTGCACTTTTGGCCGTTCCATGCAAACGCAGTTTTAGCCGTTGAAAACGAAGCTTTTGGAAAAATCCGTCCAAAGTGAAGATTTTCCAAAAGATTTTGGTTTGTTGTAACGTCACTTTGTGTGCCAGTGATGTAATTGAGTGCTAGTCTCTTTGATTTGACGTTAGCTTCATTTATGAGGATATTTTGTTAACTTTGCTTACTGGACTTTTTACATACGTGTACATTCATGCGTAGTTACTTACACATTACGTTAACGAACAGAGGTAGCTGAATGTACTACGAAGCTCACACCTCACAGACAGCCACGCCCGTCACGACCCGTCAGACTTCTACAAAGTGCAACCGGTGATGACGTTCCTAACAGCCCTTAGCTTAGCTGTTTTCATGTGGACAAAGATATTTTTTAAACGTAGGTTGTGTGGACAGAATTATTTAAAAATCTTGTAAAAGAAAAATCTCCATTTTTAAAAATACCTACGTGTGGACATGACCTTCATCTTTTGTTTGATATCTGCATGACATTTGACTTCATAAAACACATTGGACCAACACCACCAGCAGATGACATGGCACCACAATCTCTGACTGTAGAACCTTCACACTGGACTTTCAGCATCTTGGATTCTGTGCCTCTTCACTCTACCTCTAGTCTATGGAATCTTTATGTCCAAATGAAATGCAAATTTTACTTTTGTCTGAAGGGTACTTTGGACCACTGAGCAATGGCCCAGTTCTGTTTATCCTTAGCCCAGGTAAAACTCTTTTGATGTTGTCTCTGGTTCTGAAGTGTCTTGATACTAGGAATGCAAGAGTTGTTTGCATGGTGGCTCTTGATACACTGACTCCAGCCTCACTCCATTTCCCAAATTCTTGAAGGCTGTTGTCGTCCCTATTGCTTGTGCAACTTTTCCTACCACACTTTTCTGTTCTAGTTACCTTTCCATGAATATGCTTCAATACAGCATTCTGCGAACAGTCAGCCCTTTCAGCGATGACCTTCTGTGGCTTACACTCCTTGTGGACGGTGTCGATGATCATCTTCTGCTGTCAAGTCAGCAGTCTCCCCCATTATTGTGGTTGAGTGTACTGAGCTCGACCTGTGTATCAAGGGATACACTGTATTTCTAAAGTAATTTAAACAAACGAAAATGAAATATCCTATTATTTTGAGATACTGAAAATTTTACAAGAAATGCTTGAATTATTTCACTTTACATGTTTTTGAGATTGAATTCATGAGAGTTTACTTTTTTTTTAATTAAATTACAAATAAAAATATTCTTTTTTTTTTCTATAAAATTCAGTTTTTTTTTAGATGCACACTTTACATAGGTTTACATGTCATAATTTTATTTTTTTTTCATGTTAAACTGCTATTGACTTCTCTGAGTGTCACATAACATTGAGTTTCCTCTCACAAATACAGCACTGGCCAAAATCTCTGACTTGAAATGAACAGACCTGCAATCACAGAGCTGCAAGTGTATTATTTATCTCTGCGATGAAACACATGTTTTAACTTTTCCACCTCTCTCTTTCACTGCGGTTTTTAATATGCCATAAATCTGATGATCCAGTATAAGGTATGTTGAGTCATTTTCAAATGGACATTTTTTTTTTCTTTTCTTTTTTTTTTTTTTAAGCTGCACTGCCAAAGCGGGGGGTTGTGCCAGTCCGGTCTTTTTCCATCATGTTAATTACAGTAGTGATAGATAGGTTTAGTTTGTTTGTGCATATGTGAGTGCGTGTATGTGTGTGATTGAGAGAGAGAGAGAGAGAGAGAGAGAGAATGATGATTCAGGAGGCACTTTTTTAAATAGCAAAAGTGCTTTACTAATACAAGTGGCTCTTATATAGCTGCTTTTATTCTATAAAGGTGTGTGTCTGTGTATGTGTGTGTGTGCATGTTCAGAGGAGAGGCCATAATAAACATGCATTATCATCCTGATCCTCTAGCCAGGAGAAGGCTGCCATCGACTGATCATCTCCACACAGTTCCATATGATAATGGATCCTCTGACTGTAACATGTCAGCCTCATTGTCATGTAAAAGCATTCTTTTACCCCCAGCCCATGAGGGGGTGGGAGCCATGTCACACAAGCAATAACGGCCCCCATTCGTATTAAATGTAACATGACTTTAAAAAGCGATGGCAGAGGGGGGGGGAGCAGGGAGCGCGTGAGTAAACCGCCGTCGTCTCTGAGCACAGCTTTTACAACGTCGTACAAAAAGTACTACATTTACTTTTTTGAGGTCTTCACAGACTTTATATATCCATATTTCGTTATTAGCCACACAGTCTTTCCTGATTAAATTCCATAATCTAAAATAAGCCTTGTGTGGATGAAGTGAGGAATTCCCAGGTCGCACTGGACTGCATATTTTTTATATTTAAATGTATAGGTTATGGTTGTTGTCGACCTTTTCCCCGTCAGCTCAGGGGTTTCCTCTCATTTTTGGAGGAGGAAGAGGAGGAGATGGCTTAGTCTCTGTGTATTTGGATCACAGATACTGTAGGTGTTCTCACTCTCTCACACACACACAAACACACACACACATACACACACACATATAAATAATATATATATATAAATATATATATATAAATACACACACACACACACACACACACATATATATATATACATACACACACACACACACACACACTTATACTCCACATTCATAAATTGCAGAAAGACAAGTGTGTGTATCTGTGTATTTCGGACTATTTTATATAGTGGTGTGGACCAATTGTCCCCACAGGGATAGAAATATCTGTCACTGTGTGGACATTAGTATTAACCCAGGGAGAAAAACTGCTTTTTACACCAAAGACTGAAGATTTATAATAATAATAATAATAATAATTTAAAAAAAGAGTTGTGTGAAGTTTGTGGGTGATTTAAGATTTAATTGTGTGTAGTATTAATGATTACTTTTACAATATAGATCTGATTTGAATAAACTTAATAATAATAATTATAATAATAAAAACAATTAACATCAAGTAAGTAAATAACAGAAGTAAAGAAATAAATTCATGGTTCTCTGGCAAGTGAGACAGATGTGTGTGTGCGTGCACGTAGGAGTGTGTCTTATTAGTCCTGGCTGATTGAGTCTTTGCCGTGTACTGGATGAGCCCATCTCTCTCTCATTGATTCTTCAGCGTCACATCAGCCGAGTACAGAGAATATCATCCAACAAAACATTAAGTAAACCAATAGCGAGTGCTAGACTGGTAATGTAAAATCCATTGTGTTTTCATCGTGCTAATTGATCAGACACTAGCGGAGATAGTCTCTGCTTAGCTGTTGATTTTTCTTTCTTTCCTCCTCGGTCAAATTGTCTCCATCACACGCAGTGTCTTGTGTCCCGCCGGGAGAAATTAGCTAATGATGTAATTACCGCGAGTCCAGTGCCGATAGCGCGCTATTGTTTTGGGGAAATAATGGATACTTTCTTGATTCTGGCCGGCACTTTGGCTTGTTCTACCTTCAAAGGTATTAAGCTCTTGAAAGAATTGATTTGTTTGCTGCTAAAATGGAGCCAAATGGATAATGTAGGACGTGTAGACTCCTTTGTTCTCAAGCACTGATGTAAAGTTGCCTCACCTGTGTACTGTGTGTGCCAACTTACACACCTTCTACAAGTAATATTTTGTGTTTTTCATAGTGTATATTTCCTGGGATTTTTTAACTCAGATTGTTATATACCGACCATTTTGAGTTCAAACGAATTTTAATGATCTGCGATAATCAATTAATATAGAAATTCAATTTCACACTCACCCAAAACAAAGGGATTTCAGTCTGAAGGCAAACCAATTAAAAGTCCCAAGAGTTTTTGAGATCTCACAATTAAACCATTTTTTAATTACAGTCAATACTGTGCAAAAGTCTTGGGCCGCACCTCATTTCTTCATATTAAATGAAATTAAATGATGTAAGTTAAATTGATGTGGAAGGCAAAATGTTTTTCTGCTGCAAAGTGCCTAAAGATACAATTTTAAAATGACTTGTTTATCTTACAACCTCAGCAGCAGCCTCTTTTCCCCTCTCGCCTCTTCCAACCACTCAGCATTCAGCTGAGCATCCATCAGTAGACCAATCACTGGCCTGATCAACTGTCGTCCTCTGCATCTGTTTCTCACTGGTTTATGCCTTAATTATTTTTTTATTTTTTTTTACATCAAAGCACATTCCTCTGGTCAGGTACAATGACTGGAGTGAAAATGAGGACCTAAATGTTTAAAAACAAACAAACAAACAAAAAAAAAGCCAAAAAAAGTCCTTCAATCACTGGCTGGTGAACCTTCACACTGGAACTAGGATTCTGTGCCTCTCCTATTTTACTCCTCTTTTACTCTGAGACCAAGATTTCCAAATGAAATGCAAAATTTACTTCAATCTGAAAATACGACTTTGGCCCACTGAGCAACAGTCCAGTTCTTTTTGTCCTTAGCCCAGATAAGATGCCTCTGACATTGTCTCTGGTTCCAGATTAGCTTGACACAAGGAATGTTGTACTGTAGCTCATGTCCTGGATATGTCTGTGTATGGTGGCTCTTGAAGCACTGACTCCAGCTCCAGTCCACTTCTTGTGAAATTCCCCCAAATTCTTGAATGGGCTTCGTTTCACAATCCTCCTCAAGGTTACGATTATCCCTCTTGCTTGTGCACCTTTTTCTACCACATTTTTTTTCCTTCTATTCAAATTCATGTTACTGTGATTGAATACAGCACTCTGTGAACAGCCTACTGAACTAGACTGAGAGACAATTTAAAGGCTCAGGAAAACTTTGCAGGTGTTTTGAGTTAATTAACTGAGTCTGACAATATTCTAAGGGGGTTTTATTAGCTGTAAGGCATAATCATCAAAATGAAAAGAAATAAACACTTGAAATATATCAGTTGGTGTGTAATGAATCTATATAATATGAGTTTCACTTATTTAATTATTAATAAAACTTTTTGATGATATTCCAATTTACTGAGATGCACCTGTGTACAGTATGTACTGTATATATCCATGTACTTAGGGAAGAGGATAGACATGTGAAGGGTTGGGAGTATTTGAATTATTAAGGCTGGATTTCTTAATGAGGGTTAAAAAGAGTTACTTCAGGATTAATTTTTCTGCTGTATGACCTTCTACGATAAACAAAACAATGCAAAGCATTTTTATTTTTATTTTTATTTTTTTTGCCCACACACATTCTCTACCCTGTCCCCCTACATCTTCAAAAACATTCTAAAGTAACCCATGGGGGGAAAATAATCAGGTCATTTATATGGGTGCCGCTCTCGAGTCACTAAATACATTTCCATAACGCCACATGAACCTACTGCAAGACTGATCATTGATTTTAGTTGCAAATCTTTTCATCATTAAAGATTTTTTTCTGTTTGATATCATTCATATCCATCTGTCAGACTTGTGCATCAATAAAACGTCTCTAATGTTTTGTACCTCCTACCAGATGATGGGGGGGAAAAGAGAAAGATTTACATTTAGGGGTTATAAAATTGTCCTTCCATGTGATAGCTGCGCAGTGTTGGTAAATGATGGCCATTTAAAATCCATAAAACTGTTATTGTGCATAATACCATATTAATATATCTGTGTATAAGGTGCAGTTAAGCGCAGAATGCGCAAGAGGTTAAATAAACGACTCTGTGATCTTTCTCTGTTTTTTTTTTTCTTTCTTTTCCTTCCCCTCCTCTATTTCGGCACTCACCTCAGTGTTGTAGGGAGGCGGATCATTTCCCATTGCAGGGATTTATCTAGGAGAATAAGTCTCTCTGTGTCTGCTTTTATTGACACTGTATTCCTACTGTGATATGATACTACAATAATGGACCTTTGTAACGTGGGCGGAATATAGTTCCCCTCTTTAGAGATGCAGGAGCAGAGCAGTAGTGCTCAGAGTTGCACTGAATACATGATGGAGGGGAAGGACGGGCAGCAACATTTATGTAGATGTACAGTATATATGGTTCTACAAAATTGGGCATTTATTGGGAATTTATTAGTTGTGTTTATCTGGACGTGTCTAAAAGGTTTCTTTTTGCTAATATGAAAAATGCACACTGCATCAGAACAGACCAGAACAGTTTTATGGTTTCTTTTTGTTTAAATAAATAAAGAAATAAATATTATATCTGTATTGTACTATTGAATCTGCCACCCATTTTCATTAATACTTATTGTACAGTACAGTATACTAGATAAATAATTCTTGCCCAGTGTAAAATCCATCAATTTGTAATATTAACTTATGGCTTATTTTTGCATTTTCTCTTGCAGCCTGTTGAAATAGATATTGCTTAAGATACTTCAGATAAATATAAGCTTAAGTTTTTTTCTCCATGGCTGAGAAATAAACAAATTGTCATTTTTCAATTAAAAGATGTGTTATTGAAATTATATAAATGAATAAAGTTGGTTTGTAGCTAGTGCTTCTTAATTACTAAAGAGTAATTTAGCTAGACAGCGTAGGTAATGGTCGGCATATTCCTCCCTGAGGTTCTGTACGTTCATGTGCATGCCATGCTTCATATGACATATTTTCAAACCGACAGCTTTTAATTACCAGAGTTGAGGAAAGGTTGTGCTGTCATATATGACACCAGGATGTCAGTAGAAGATCCTTTAAGTGCTGTAAGTTATAAGGCGGGGCCTCCATGGATCAGACTGGTTTGTCCAGCACATACCATGGATGCTCAATCGGATCAACAACCCTGAGCTCTTTGCCTGCAGAGCCCCATACTCAGCAAGCTGTGATGCACTGAGTGTTCTGATACCTTTCTATCATAGTGAGCATTAACGTCTTTAATTGCTTCAGTAGCTTTTCTGTGGGATCGGACCAGACAGGCTCCCCACAGGCAAAAATGAGCCTTGGGTGCCCATGATCTTGTCACCAGTCTACTGGTATATAATTGATAATCAGTGTTACTCTGGTATTTCACCAAGGCAATGGTGTTAATGGTGGGACTGATCAAGGCACATAATATTTATTAGCCTACTGTTTTTTTTTTTGTTTTTTTTTTAATTATGGCCAGTTCTCCACTGTTTAAATGTTTGTACAAGTTTATACAGTACTGTGCAAAAGTCCCCTCATGTCTCAAGGAATAGTTCCCCAGGAATTCAGATGAACTTTTTTCGCTCTAATTTTCAGTCCGGTCCCCGTACCTGACCAGTTTCTGAGGAATGTTTTTTGTTAAGCCACACAGCAACCTACAAATCATTCAAGCATTAAAAACACATCTAACTTAAGGAATGAACCAGTGAGAAACAGGTGCAGGTGATGACCAATGATCAGGCTGGTGATTAGTATACTGATGATGCTGAATGCTGAGTGGTTGGAACGGACGAGAGGGGAAATGAGGCTGCTGCTGAAGTTTTTACCTCAACAACCAATTTTTAAAATGTATCGTTAGGCAGTGTTCATCCTGGCGCAGTAAAACACGTGTTCCCATTTCTTTAGTGTAATGTACATCATTTCATTTAATATGAAGAATAAGATGTGGCTCAAGACTTTTTTTTTTTTTTTTTTTCACTTTTTCTGTCCTGTTACACCCATAGTATAACAGCATGGCTATAAATCAACTGTTAGATAAAATTAGCTAAATGACGGTGATCAGTGTAGATTCTTTGTTTTGTGCCATTGCTTGGATCCCCTCCCTTACTTCTTTCCCTCTGAGCCTCTTTCAATATGTTGGAAATCCCTTTAGCTTTATTTTATTGCTGTCCTCAGCAAGCTTTTATCCCACTCCAAGCCTGCCATGCTGTCCTATTTAGCCTACTATTTTCTATGTATGTTATTTCCGCTCTGTGGCAGTGGAGCTTTGACCAGCGAGCATGTTTATGTTTTGGCTGCATTGGGCCCAATGCCCTGTAGTACTGGGGCTTTAGAAATGCAATTTCCCCTTCTCCGTTCTACACATTAGAATATGAAAGTGTGTAGGGCTCTGGACTGCTCTGCAGCTGTCCGCAGACGTGCCCTCATGCATAAGACATGAGCTGCACAGTCAGTGTGATGCAGCGAGACTGGGATATCCTGGCCTAAGACACATACACATGCTGTAATGAGGAGGATTTGATTCTTCAAACAGCATATGCACAGGGGAGGAAGTGCTCTTTAGTGCATGTGTGTGTGTGTGTTTGTGTGTGTGTATGAACATTTTATTAGCTACCTGTGTATCACTCTGTATTTTTGATGAGTGTGTCACTAAAGTTTTAAAGACTCTTTTCAAAACACTTTCACTATAATAAAGAAGTGTAATTGTAGAGAGGGAGAATGTGTGTGTGTGTGTGTTTGTGTTTGTGAGCATGTCGTGCACAGAATATGGTGACCAGAAGCTTATCCAGCTTTGTGTATCTGCTGTGAGATATACATGTAAAACATGTGGCTTTGGAGCACCTAAGTCCTCTCTGATTGATATAGTAAGGAAGACGGATAAACAGTGTATGAGGACTGTATTAGGCGGAGTGTGTCCATGCATCTCCGGGGAACAGAAAAAAGATGTATAAAGAAAAAGATGTAACTGGCTGTAATGCACTCTCTTGCTCGTTCTTGCCATTTATCACTTTGTCTGACTCTCATGAGTTGCCGTGCTGAAACCATGGCAGGAGACAGCATCTATCTGGTGAAGTGTACACTTGTTACAAAGTGCATACTAGAGTGCAAGAGTGATTGCACTTAGATTAAGGGGGTGATTTGTCATCCCTTTAAAGCCCACACTGCTCCTATCTCCATATTTCTGCAGTGTGCATTAGGAGTGGGACAGAAATATAGCGAATACATTTTTACGATACGCAATATGTATCACAATATATTGGTTTGCTAACAATTTTCTAGCAGGACAGTACAAGCAGCAATACAGATGTGTTTTTATTTATTTATTTTTCATATTTAAAAATGCATTTTTATTCATAAAAAAATAACTTAGCTGCTGCTTAGTTTGTAATTTTTAATTATCATTAATATTATCATATCGCCTAGCCATAGTGTGTATGTGTACAGGCGGGCATGTTTTTCATGCTGTGTGACGTCTAAAATGAAAAACAATCACAGTGAAAGAGTGTTGCCGAACCAAAATATGTTCTTATATATTACATTTGGCTAGTGAGGTTAAGGATGGGATTAGATTGAAGTTAAGATCCAATCTTCCTTACCTGCATCAATACAACTCGCTCACAAACATATTACACCATTGTGTGTGTATTCATCTGTGCATGTATACAGATGAAGAGTTTTAACTTTGTTCTACAAATTCGAACTTGTTTTGTCCTCCCGTAATATGTAATATCTGATAAGATCTGTGACAGCTGCCGTTTTGCACTTGCTTCGACTTTTTTTTTTTAACTGAGTACGTTCAGGGAGTTAAAAGGTGGCCTGTGAGAAAGTGCAGTGAATGAAAAACATTCGTGATGTGTACAATCCCCTGCTCTCTAGTGTGTACACTGACACCATGCTTCCTCTTTCTGTGAGAGTCCAGGAGACATGTCCAGTCACAGCTGTGCAACTCTTCTATCTCCATTCCAACACAGAATATAATGTATAGCCTTTTAGACGAAGAGTAAATATGAGAAGAACTAGAAATACAAGGAGGGATCAGTCTTTGAGCACTTTTAATTGAAGAAGAGGTGAATAGAGTGACTGAGGTCTGGCTGAGTGTGAGAAGCTCCAGGAGTCCAGGAGCTTTGAACGAAGGGTGAACTGTGGAAGACAAAAAGACAGAGACGCTCGTTGTTCTCTAACGAAAGAGAGAAGCAAAGCGTGAAAAACTTGAGCTACCTGGGGGAGAATCTCTCCCTTTGTCTCACTCTCTTTGTCATGATAGCGCTGAGGTCACAACTGAATGGTGTCCCACACACAAATGCACAGAGAATAAAATCTGGCTTTATGAACGTTGGCCAGTGGCCAGTTCTGTGGTTGTGTGACAGCCGGGATGTCTACATTTTTAACATTTTTAACGCTTCATGTCGTTTACACTCTCCTACTCTGGTCATGGGTGTTAGGAGTTCTTCTGAAGGTCACATTTGTGTTAACTCCCTTGTATATCATCCTGTCAGATTCGTGCTGCTGTGATGTGCGTTTCAGTGCTCTACACCTGCCTCTTAATTTAGCCTCCTGGCCTAATCCTGCCTCGTCTCGCCCAGTCTTCTTTTTCAGCTTCCCCATCGGCGCACTCAGGCCTGACCCAGTCCGTGACCCTCTGCCCTTAGGTATTGCTCGTGCAGGGCTCCATCAAACACACGAGTCACCTCAGCTCCTGCCCCAGCCAACCCCTAGTTACCTGGGCTAGACCTACTGAGGACAGGCCTTACAGCAAAATTAATGGACCATGGAGAAAGACAACCTGTTTGTTTCTCTCTGTGTTTGTCGGAGCTATTTTTCAATTGTAGACAATGTACAGTAATTAACAACAAAACGATATAAAAAATATCCTTTTATGCACATATAGTATGCTTTAATGGGAATTCCTGCATATTCCTACACTTAATCAATCAACCACTCATGTGGCAGCTGCTTTGTGCTTAAAATAATGACAATAATGTTCTGTTTATTTTCACATCCAATGTTTGAATAAAGGGGGGAAAATGTGATTTCACTCATTTTAACCATGGCATGGTTGTTCCTGTTAGACGGGCTGGTTTGAGTATTTCAGAAATGGTTGATCTCTTGGGTATAGTCTCTAGAATTTTATAAAGAAGTGTTCAGTGGGCGCCAGTTGCAGGTGGAATCACCTGGCCAGGAAGGTCAAAGGAGAATGGTGGGAATGGTTTGACGATTATTACTTAAATATACAGCAATCAGGCATAACATTACAAACCAAAAACATTTTGCCCAGAATTGTGTCAGTTCCACTTGTGCCATCAGTACATCTCTGGCCCCTCAGGGCATGACTCCATAAGACCTCTGAGTTAGTTCTGTGGTGTTTGGCACCAGGATGTTCGCAAGGGATCCTTTGGGTGCTGAGGGTTGCAGGTTAGGGTCTTCATGGATCGGACTTGTTTGCCTGGCACGTTTCATGGGATCTGATTGGGATCTGCGGAGTGCACGGTGGGCTGTGGTGCTCTGTCTGTCTATTGTGGCCAGCATTTACTTTTTTTGTCTGAGCCCTAGGTGAAGATGTTCCTGTCACCATGTATATAATTGATAATCACAGGTGTAAATGTTATGAGTTTTTAATGTTATGGCTGATCGGGATAATCCATTTAATTAATTTAATTAATTCCTAATTAAATCTGTAACACAGTAAAATGTCCTAAAACTATCTTATTCCATGTGTGTTTATATACCCCAGTAGTACCATGTTTTTTTTGGTATAAAAACATAATAAAAACCATCGAAGCAGTGTTTAATAATAGGCAAATACAACCCCGGCAAACAACAACAACATATAATAAACACTGTGTAATTATGTATTTTACAAAAAACGAAGCCAAACTAAAAAAGATGTTGCCGATACTACTGCTTCCACAGGATTGAAGAGGGTAAGTTGCATCCAGGTTCAGCTAATCATCGGCCCTTGATTAACTGATCATCAGCAAGTGTGCATACCTCCATAAAAGCAGAAGTTTTGGCAGTTTGCTTGTCTGGAAGAAACAGTTGTGTGTTAACTCACTAGGGAAAGACATAGGCAGTGGTCTATGTGGTAGTAGTTGCTGCACATCAGTCTGGAAAGGTTATAAAACTATTTCCAGACAATTTGGAGTTCAATGTTCTACAGTGAGAAAGATTATTCGCATATGGAAAGCATTCAAGACAGTTTCCAATCTTGCCAGGAGCAGACATCCCAGCACATTCACCTCAAGGTCAAACTGTGCAATACTTGGAGAAATAATAATAATAATAAAAAAAGCCAGTTACATCTCTACAGGTTTCACCGAGCATGTTAAATGTTAAAGGCAATGACAGCACAATTAGAAGAAGACTGAACAAGTACAGTTCAGGCTCCTGGAGCATTGTCCTACTGTATGTACAGATCAGACCAAGGTGGAGTTGTTTGGCCTCAATGCCAACACTTCCAAGCATTGGAAGTAAGTAAAGGGGTGATGATTTAGGTTTGTTTTGCAGCCTCAAACTGGGCACCTTGCAGTCAAACGCTATATATGAAATAAGTTGACCATGAACTCCTCTGTATATCAGTGAACATCAGAATGGCTGAAAAATAAAAGAGTCAAGGTTTTTGGAGCGGCCTAGTCAAGTCCAGACCTCAACCCAATTGAAACACTGGTGGGAGCTTAAGAGAGCTGTGTATAAGAGAATGGCCAAAAACTTCAATTAACTGAAGCAATGTTGTAAGGATGAGCCATACTTTCATTCCTTGTCATGTAGGAAACAATTAGTTTAAGTTATTGCTGCTAAAGGTGGATCTACAAGCTATTTATTCATGAGGGTACTTACTATTGGCCAAATGTTTTTTTTTTTCTATCGTGGCTTCATTTTTGTTACATAAATAAAATGGCACGGTTAGAAAAGGTATATGTTGTTTGTCTGAGGATGTATTTGCATAATCTTAAAAATCGACTACGATGAGATGATTGTTTTTACACCCATCCACCCACCCACACACACACACACACAAAAGAGGGGGGGTACTAACTTTTGAGCATGCTGTATTGCATGATGCATGTGCTGAGTAAATATCAGTGGTGAGTTCATCTCCCCAGTTTTACTGTTACACTGACGCAAATGACCTTTACTTAGGAGATAATTGTTCAGTTCTGTGCTAGTGTGATTGTGATCTTTCTTTTTTCTCATTCTCTCTCTCTCTCTCTTTCTCTCTCTCTCACCCTGAAGACTGCTGGTTCAGCAGTAGGGAGTTTCCACGTGGAGCTGCAAGGTCCTCTCTTCATTTTCAAGGTGTCCCTTTGCCAGGCCCCTTTTTCAGCCTTTTTTTAATGGATTGGCCTTATATACTTTCCAAATGGAGGACTTTGAGCGTTAATTCACACACTGATAAAGATCCTTTTACCTCCTCTTTTAGAGCTTCTCTTCCAGATAGGAAGTACACAAGCGAAGGTTAGATTGGGCTTGAATACTCACTCTGCCCAGACTTGGCCGGGAGAAAATAGGGAAGAAAAAGGTGAAAAAGAATCAATTTAATTGCCTTTCATATGTTTGAGGCACGACGCAGTGTGACTGTGTGCTGCTGAATGGAGGAGAAGAGTCTCCCCTCTTTTGCACGTCTATAAAAGCATGAATGTGTGTTAGGGGAGAGAAAATGGAAGACTATTGAACACACTCTGTTAGGACAGAAGGTTATCTGGCGTTACTGTAACGCGACAGGTATAGCTGTCAAAGCTGCCGTCACCTCTGGCCCTCGAACCACACACATGTACACACACATGTACACAGACTGTCAAAATGAAACAGTAGAGTGTGAGCTCAGGGCGCTCAGACAGGGAAAGGAAAGGAATTGCCTAAATTATTTCATACTTTAATATCGAACTCTTTGAAAAGCAAACATCCTTTTTTCCTCCGTCTTGCGCTTTATTCAACTCTTGTCTTTAATCCTCCACCATAAAGCCAGAAATCAGTTTATTCGAGGAAGTCAGAGCATGTATGTTTGTGACAAAGAGAGAAAGCGAGTGAGAGAGAAGGAGAGATTTGCATAGCTTATTACTTCTCTTGAACATGTATACAATGTTCATAGTTTACAGATGATTCATCTCTCCCCTCCCCTTTCCTATTCCTCTCGATTCTTTTCAGTGTCTGTGTGTTTGATTTCCTTTGAAACCTGGCTCTGTCCTTCCTCTCAGTGTTTATGCTATACATATGCAAATGACAAACAAATTCTATTGTGCCACCGAGCACCGGCCGTGTGTTTTAGAATTTTTCCCCATCCGAAAAATTTTACAGACTAGATTGCAAGAAAGACTCTTGAAATGCTTTCTGAAGCCAGTCCATCTGCTCTTTGTTTTGCTGCTCAGCTTTACTTATATTATTTTATCTTTTTTTTTTTTTTTAGATTGTTATGGTAAAGATTAATTCAACAGGAAAGCTTGCAATGCATTTCTTTGTTGTAAGTTTGGAAAAGCAAGTGCACTGTGTGATATGTTTTAGTATGTGTGTGTAGGGAGGCCGTGGCGGGGGGGGTTATTACGCTAGTCTATAAAATTAATTTTGGTATTTTAAAAAGGACATGCGGTACGTGTCGGTGCGTAGAGAATCACTGCACGCTTTGCTGTTTTTCTTATTCCTTGAATTGTGCCAGAAAATGTCTGTCATTTTTGATTAATTTGAAATGCCAGTCATTTTGATTGCCTTTAATATAAAAGTCTGCTTGTTGTGATTTCTTTATATTGGAACATTATGATAAAATGGTGGAGACTTTTTTTTTTTTTTTTTTATAATCTGAAGGCACCAATTCAGCAACATCACATTTTGCGGTATATTTTGTGTGTTAAAGCAGTTACCCCTATCTGGCGCATCCCTCTGCCTTGTGACTTTTGTGCCACGGCCAGGCGGCAGGTTCCCAATCTGCGTGCACCCTGAGCGCTTGACCTGCTTGCCCACTCGAGCGTGCCACGGTTATTGTACATGCATGTGTACACTTTAGCATTTTTTTAGGGAAAAAAAAAAGTGCTCAGATCTTTTGTGACAGACACAAATGATGCAACATTTGACTTTGCGAGTGCTTACGGAAGTAGTTTTCTTTGAGTTGGCACTTAATTCTGTACATCTGCAGTCTCCTCCCTCACAAAGCGCACACACCCACACACACACACACACACACACACACACACACACACACACACACACCTGCACAGCATGGCAAAACCACATGCCACCTTCATGAGGCTTGTTCGCTTTATTATGTTTTTTTTATAAGGAAACACAAAGAGTTTTTTTTTTTTTTTTAAATACAGCGTCATTATGATGAAGAGGTTCCTTTCTGGTAATTGTAGTTATTTATTACATTTTAGAAAATACATTTTTGAAACATTTGTTTCATGTTGTTAATGAAGCACATTGATAACGTAATAATCAAAATCAACTCTGTCAAAATATTCTCTCTCTCTGTCTCCCTCCCTCCCTCTACACACACACACACACACACACACTTCATGAAAAATCCTTTATTTATAAAAATGAAAGCGCTTTGACGTTAGTAGTGATTTAAGATCATACTTGATGCATATTTAAACAGCTCCGGACATTTCCATTTCTGCTGTACATCTGACTTCATCCCTCTGATTTAATCATGTGTCTAATCGCGCTGCATATTTAAATAAATATCTCACATCGCCGGTTTATTCATATTAAGCCGACATGTCAGGATTCTCGGTTCTTCACTTTCCCTCCCATTCTTATAGATAAATGTAGAAAATGATGTAACGAGACGTGCTACTAATTACCCAGCCGTTTAGTGATAATGTGGGGCCACATACGGAACGGTCAGTTCTGGGAGAAGGGGAAAGGGTTATTAAATCAAAGCTGTGTACAGGTTTCAGATCAAATTTCAACAGAGAAATTGAAATACCACAAGCCCTAACCAGATATCTTGCAATAAACGAATATGATCTTTTAACAAAGCATTGTTTTTTTTGTTTTTTGTTTTTTGTTAACCTAGGCTGATATATTTTTTCCTGTTTTGCAAAGTTCTATTTAATTTTATTAACCTTATTTATGATCACTCATTTTTAGACACTCAGATGAAGCTGGATGTTTCATGGTTCACAGTAAATAAAGGTGAATATTTATGCTGTGGCATGTTGCCTGGCTGCAGACTTGTGCAGTTTTCACCTGAATCGAAAATTGGAATTCACTGGAATTTACAAATGGTTTTGGATTTAATTCATTGCCTGCCAGCATTTGCATAGAAATAATCTGTACAGAGGTAGATGAGGAGATGAGAGGGCGTGCTTCTGCAGAAAGCCCTTTCTTTAAAGCGCCTCTCCGCCTGCTGTTACATCGTACCGCGCTCTTTTCACGCCTATCGGTCTCATTTGCTTAATAAATTTTTTGTTTCCCTGTAACAATTTCTCTTCATTATTTTTCACAAATGGTACTTGATCCTTTCTGCCGTTATTAGTTGAGAGATTTTAATGCATATACAGGGACAGGCTGCTTCTCCACCTGCCTGCTTAAGAAACTAAGATCAGAGTTGCTCTGTATGGTTCATTTTTCTTACCTGAACTCACTCATTTCTCTGATTATGTCAAGGGAACTATTACATTAGAGGAGCATCTGTCTCTGCTTCTGTCTATACAGCGGCCCATCGATACACTCGAGCAGAGCACAAAGCCATTCACACGCACTCTGTCACACATATTTGCACACAGCTCATCGACGTTCAAACACGTTTGATCAATGGGTTGAACAACAGACAGAGTTTTGTCAATTGTTAGTTAGAAATAGTTCTAGATAAGTAAACAGAACATATATAAAGTACATGTATAAGTATCTTCAGTGAATTATTCAGCATAAAAAAAAATCTGTGCATCTTTCTATCCCTTATTGTACTGGGACACCTGATCCAGAATTTATTTTCTCGGATTTATATTAGTTTTTTGCTGATGTGGTTTTCTTTTCTCTTTTAATTGTGAACTAATGTGTCACTGTGCGATCATCCGTAGTCTTATGTTCAGCTAAAAGGGTAATGAAATAGCAGAGCTATATAGTATTTTATCGCACCACGTCTGAAGTCTATCATGTCACACCTAACGTCGAGGGCTGTCTTGAAATGACATCATCAAAATGAGACAGAGCGGCCCGCAAAGTGCCGTGTGAGTTCCAGATTATAGGTGGGGAGGGAATTTCATGCTAGGTCAAATGGCCCATCTTCTCACCGTGTCCTGTGTGTGGCTCCATTGACGAAGTAGCTCCAGTCTGCAATTTGCAGCAGGATGGCGCTGCGCTGACTGTCTGACTTTTCCAAATGGCTCCTCTCACCGCCATTGACTCTAATGAAATCGGACTATTAGGGCCACTTGACACCATGCTAATGGTGGTGACTTTCTTTATGGAGCACTCATAGACACTACAGGATCATAGTACCTAACGTCACACTGGAGACCTCCGGTGCACGGGCGCACACTCATAACCTGCAAGTCACACCTTCTCTTTCCTTTACATTTGTTCTGTTTTTCTTTTTCTCATGTTCACATTTTCATATACAAGAGTTGGCAGCGGGGCCTCGTGTTCTGGCGTGCAGGATAGTCTCGACTCTCAGCTTCTTCTAGCTCTAGTGCTCTGATGCTTATAGAGATCTGGAGGCAAGGTGTTAAATGAATGATAGATGTTTTACAGACAGCTATTCTTTCTTGTTCAGTCGAAAATGTAAGTTAATCTCTCTGAAGCACAATATAACACAAGTAAAATATACTCTCTTTGGCCAAAAGTATACGGACACCTGACCTTTCCCAGATTGTTGAAAGCTGAAAGCACACAAGCATGTTCTAGCATGTCTAGTGCACCTGTACATTAAGTGATGTCCGTAAAGACTTGGTTTGCCAAGGCTGGTGTGGAAAAACTCAAAGGTGCACAGGACTGCACAGAGCCGAGCCCTCAACCCCACTGAACACCCTTGGGATGAATACCAACTGCACCCCAGACCTCCTCACCCAACATCATTGTCTGACCTCACTAACTGATGCACAGTGACTGAATGAACCCCCAAAAAATTGTCTTGGAAAGCCTTCTGCGCATTAGATGTGAACAACTACCTCTTTATACCACAAGCTGAAAGCTAGAGTGCGATCAAGTTTTTTATGGGTAAGGTTGTGCAAACTTCTTTGACCAGTTGGTTTGCAATGTGTTTCGAAACACTAAATTGCTGAGGCCATCATTTAGAGATGAACCTGAGCATGAGGGATGAAAGGTTAGTAATGATGACCATATGTCAGCTTATAGTGAATTGGTGGAGGCAGGATGAGCCTTCATTGCTCCTTCCCCATCCCTCAGACTTCAGTGCCCCTGATGTGGAGCTACAGTTAAACCCAGCACCAATTCAACTTCAATTAAAACCACAGTTAACGGCTCGACTTTCACGGCCAGCTCACCGTGGCCCACTTTAGTAGGAGTGCTCATCAAAGTCATGTTGTTCTTTTAATTGCTTGTGTGATTTAATAGCCTCCTGCCTTCCTGCTTTGTAAATCTCCATCTCAATAACTCCTGCACCATATACGAATGGCGGAACAGATTGAATTAAAACAATGAAGGTCTAATAAGATAAAGCACAATCAAAATAGATTAACCTTTCCACACCAGGACCCTTCAGCTCTTTCTTTTCCTTTGGCACCATTGCGTATGGAGCCCTCCAAACTTTAATCTTCATTACCTTCTTTGATTTCTTTTTTGTACTGCTAAAGGAAATGCATAATTTACACCCTTTGAAGTTATTCCAGTGATACTGACAACATGTTACCTTTTATCTCAGGACCCCCAGACCATTAAATATTTAGCCGTTACCGAACAAAGGACGGGCAAAACCTAGCATAAGCTTTTTACCTCCCTGACTATTTAACATCATATTCTTTACACAAAGCTAGTGTGAACCAATTAACTTTCGAAGGCTGTTTTATATGGCCGAAACCTACGCTTGTTTCCTCCCCGCTCTCCTTCGTATCTATCATGTCACTACCCTTGAACAAGAGATGGAAAAGTAAAGTGCTCGCGCTAGCAAAAAGCAGCAAGTATTTGTTTGACTTAATGGATAAGTGGCTAAGTATCTCCCTGTTGCGCAGGTAATTCTGCGGTAAATTTGTAGAAAATATTCACATCCTATCATCCCGCTTTATGCTTTCAAATCAGCCACTGGGAAGGACCATTACGTCTGGATTATGTTAAACCCAGTGCTGCTGGTGGTGCTGTGTGTTTGTGTCTGTATAGAGTGGGACATCATGGTGTCAGTGCAGTATCTCCTATTGGAAATAGAAGCTGTATCCTTGAGCCGTGGTTTTGATTCAACGGTTATCCTTGCTGAAATGTGTGCAGTGACCGCATATGTCTTCGATTCAGAGCCGTTTATTTCTCTTTCCGGGCACACCTGTACTACAACAGACACTGTCCTTTATTCCCGATACACCTCTGTCCATCATGAGCTCAACTCTCCGGCATGGGTTGTTGCTGTTCCACCTTCATGTATGTTCCTCTGCCCTACTCTTCCCAGGGGTCCTTTAGAGAGTGTTAGAATACCACTTTCTAACACAGTAGATCTGATGGTACAGTTGTGTGATCTGGGTTATTTTTGTCAGTCTGGCCACAGTGTGAATGAGCCATGAATAATTAAAGACTTCATCTTTCTATCACTCCTAGAATAGAATATAATAACATACACAAGTGTGAACAATTAGCATAGAGAGTGGTAGAATGGTGTTGCTTCCTTATGGAGTAACCCTTCAGGGAGTCATTGCACACACATTCTTGAAATGCCTTTCAATAGAGCTCCCACAGTCCTGCTGTCTGTGGCACCAGCAGTGCAAGGCTTATAGCCTTGATACATTTCTAGGCTTAGCTGTGAACTAAATTTTTTGGCTGTTTCTTGAGTAAACATTTTTATGTTTAAAAAAAGAAGAAGAAGACGACGAAGAAGCATCATATACAAGTCGGATCAGGTTGTATTGCATTAGTGCAGGGTTCATTGTTCATTTATTGTCTTTCTGCTTGTGCTTGTGGGGTTGCAGTTGCAGCAGGCTCAGAAGGTCACGTCAGTCTGCTCTATCCCCAGCCACAGATCCAAGTTCCTGCTGGAGTTTTCTCAACCACTCACAAACAAACTATGATAAAGAACTGCAAACAATTACAGTTTAGTTGTAGCATTTAATGTGAGCATTTTTGACCCATTATTACAGTGATGCAGGAGACACCTGTATGTTCGACAGCCCTAACATTGTTCAATGTCTTCAACATCCGTGGCAAAATCTCATCCATCCCTGCTGCTTTGCCACTAAGGATTCTAAATGTTATAATAACCTCAGCAACATACTGTAGATAGAGTCTAAAACACCAGGGCTTATAAATGGAGCCATTGTCCCCTGAGTTGCTTGAAGTTCTCATGATATTCCCAGAAGAGCTCAACACTTCCTTATACTCCCTCAGTAGAGCTTGGGGTCAAACAGTTGAACAGGCAAGAACATCTTTGAGGCCACTTTAAGAGTTTTCTTTCATTGCTTTTCAAAACATCTCCCAAGCCTTCTCTTCTCCATCTGGTTTTACTGCAACCATTCTTGCTCAGCTGTAGCTCTTTACTGACAGAGTAATCTCTGTCAGTAAAGAGCTACATCACTGTAAGCCTATATCTTTCCATCTCACATGTTTCATTGCAACATTGTTGACCACCACATGACTACTGACATTATACCTGATGCCCTCTTTTCTTTTGCAAGTGGTGAGCTTACAAGATGCTCAGTGTTGCCATATCGGGCTGATGTGGAAGGCCTGCAGCTGTTACCAACAGGTCTGGGGCCAGGGGTGGGTCATGGTAACCCCATTCCAGCAGAGAAAACTAACTTTTTGTACCTATTATGAGCTTTATAGGATTACGCTCTGCCAGACCTTTCACTTCGGATATGTTTGCTAAGCGTGACATTGCTCAAGCTCTTGGTGACATAACTCTTTAAAGGACAAAAGCCCTTGCACTGTCACAAGACCTCAATCCACAAAGGGTTCAGTTATAAATTTTCAGACTAGGTTCTATTTTTATTGATTTATTGATTTTTTTAATTCTATTTATTTTTCTTGTTGTATTTATTGGTGTCACATTGTGGTGCAGCAGGTATCATTGCTTCATAGTTCTCCAATTATCTTCAGCCTCCAAAGACATGTACTGTTGGATTGTCTATATACTAGTTTGCCCTTAAGTGTTGAAGGAGTGTGCATATGTGTGTGCACGATAATCTATGACGGACTGGCAACATATTCATGACGAATTTCACAGATTCCAGGTCCCGCCATGGGATTCCCAGACATTCCCGAAATCAGCTAGGAGACAGACCTGCCAGTATTTACAGTTTAGCTGTAACATTCACAGTTTTTGACCCATTGCTACGGTGAGATTAATCCTGAATTCCTGTCATGTGCTCATGGTTTCATGGGTAGGCTCTGAATTCCCCCTGACCCTGACCACGATAAAGCAGTTACTGATGATCAATGAATGAATGGATTCCTTTGATGAATATTTACAGTAGATGAGAATTTGTGCTCAGGATTAAAACTACACAAACTAAGTCTTTATGTCTCTCCTGTTCTCTCCATCTCCTCTTTTTGCTCTTTCTGTTTCTTTCTCTCTAATGCCTCATTAGAAGCTGTCTCTATATGCACATTCATTTATAATGCTGCATATGCCTATCCTCAGGCGCTGCATTTTTCTGCTCTCAATAGTGCATTGATTTCCTGTATGACTTCATCTGCCTAATACCCATCGGCTCCAGGCTCCTAAACACACACAGACACACACACATATATATATACACACACACACATAGCAAGCAAGGTACTAGATTTTGTCCATTTGCATACATTGAAAGATTCAACCAACTGCTTGTTAAGGTAAATATGATTTGTTCAAAAATATTTTCTATATTTACCATGTAAAATGGCAGCTGTGCATATATATATATATATATATATATATATATATATATATATATATATAGTGCCTAGTGACTTCCTGTTTCCGAAGTGTCCAATGATGAGTATGCATATACGCCATTGTCTATATGAAGCAGAAACCTTGGCTCAATAGCAGAGGACAAGGTGGAGCTTTTCCTAATGAATGAACTGACGTTTCCCCATGGCCCATTGAATTCATCAGACCCCTCTCTCCCTCTTCATTACACCTCCCCAAGAGCTGCCAATGAAAATGCAGCCGTCCATTTATTAGCTCTGTGTGATTCGCTTCCAGAGTCTAATCAGCCTCATCTGACCGAAGACTGATTCTCTGCTGCGTTTGGGAGGAGAAATAGTAAAACTGTGGAACGGTTTTGCAGATCGTGCCATTTGACATATAGAAAATGTAAACCAACAATATCTATTATCATCCTTATAACCTATGAAAAATGGTTGTCCTAACAATGTTGTAGTGCTTTTCCAGTTGCAACGGAGATCCTTATACAGACCTGCACCTTTGTCCCAAACTTCCCATTTTGCCTGGCACTGGGCAGAGGGTGTCATGTCTTCAATAGATAAACATATGTTTCAATATTAGGCCAACATGTTCCCTGTCTGCCTTGAAGCAGGACATGATGGTGTGTGTATGAAAAAAAAAAAAAAAAAAATCTCTTCATGTTTACTGATTACTCATGCTCCACATGAAGGGTGTTTTCATCACGTAGAATGGCAGCTTCTCCCCTGCAGCTAAGCTATTATTATACTCATAATAAGCCTTATTTATTTTGCTCCGAAATGGTGAGATGTGTGTGTTTTTCTCGTGTCTGATTAAATTCAATTTTTAAGCATCGTTCCGTGTGAAGACGCTCCTCGTCGATCTCAGTTCCAAAACCTGTTTCTGCACTAGCCATCGTTTTGTACTTTGCTGATATGTGTGTGTTTGTGTCTGTATGTGTATATTTTGAGAAGAGAAAAATAGATCTTGACCACTAATTACTGATTGGACCTGCTCATTTTAACCATTCTACCTGAATGTTAATGGCACTAAGTGGGCGTTCAAGTAAAACATTTGAATGGTGCAAACATTTTAAAGAAGGCACACGTACATTCATAAATGATTATGTGGACAAAGTTGGCTTGGAGCCCACTGCAGTCGTTCCCGGGAACATTCGGGGAGTGAAACATCTGATCCTTGAAAATCAAGAGATACTTGTGCCACCTTTTTTAAGAGACGCATTCGACTGTGAGAACTGTACACACAGTCATTCATCAATATGACTTTCACAGTACAGAAATTTGGCTGGGAGTTATTGGCACTTCTTCCGTACAGTCCTGACCTCACTTCAGGTGATTTCCACATGTTTGGGCCATTAAAGGAGTTCCTGGGAGGCCAGCGTTTCAGACGTGAAGCACACAATCAGATACAAACCTTCTACCTTGAGGGTATCCAAGCACAAGAGAAACACTGGGGTAAGTGTATTAGTGTATCAGGGGATTATATGGAGATTTTTTTACTTTAATAACTGTTCTCTTATTCTGCAAAATCAAAAGTCTTGGTTTGACTCAAACACCTTTAGATTAGAATTTTTTTAACCAGGAGTTGCAAATCTTATTATAAACTAGACACACTAAAACTGAAAACAATAAAATGTTATTGGTAGTTCTTTTGCTGGTTGGGTAATGGAAAACTTGAGCATGGTCAGCTCAACTGGAAATGTATAAGACACATTCACAGCCTAAACCAAAAATGTCTCTTTTATTAATCGGGCCCAACTAGCCAAAAGACTAATTAACATTTTATCATTCTTTTTCTGCTTGTCTTCCATCTGTCTAATAATTTCTTGTATCAGTCTTGCTTTGATGTCCCAAATTTGTATTTGAATAGTGTGAGATTTTGATGACATCCCCCCCTCTGAATTGGAAATGGGGATCTCTGTAAATGGGGGAATTCCAGCAAAAGAAAAAGGAAGGCTTTGTTTTTGGCGAAGCCTTCATTATTTGTCTGTGTTTAAATGTATTTTGTTATAGAGGCCAAGTTTGTAGCTGGCAATCCTGATTATCCTAAGGGGGTGTCCTCCCACACGCAGAGACTGGGCTCGGTTACAGCTCATAATGGTAGACTTGGGACCCACTCTCATACGGCACATCTCTTTGACATCAGACTAAAAGCCATGACAAGCGTTCTCAGAGCTGTCAGTTTATTGCTATGGTTAAAGAACTCTTGCATCTTTTCTGCCTTAATGCTCCTAATTCAAAAGCTCTAGCATGCATTGCCTATTTTAAACTTTTAGTGCAATTGCATCGCGAAGATTTATAGCGCTTAATTCCACTGTTCTCTGTTTACATCCTAATGTACTGTAGGGAGCCAGTAAATGAGCGAGTGTCCAGATTTGAGCTGGTCTGTCTCTTGAGTTGGCAGGCTAGTACTTTCTGCAGGCGAAGACGCCAGGGCCGGTCCCTCTGTCTGACTTATGGCTGTGGGATCACACTCTCACTGGGCCTGTGAGGGCACATTGGCACCGGTTTCAAAATTATACAGTGTAAAACTATCATCATGTATTTTCATAAAGATGAAATATTGCTATCTTTGCTCACTTACAAGGGTTTTATTAATGACGGGCTGTCAGGACGGAGAAGCCCTGCATATTCGCATATTAAACAGGCAGGAACAGAAATGCTTCTTTTATTGCCTCCAGATATAAATCAGCGTAACATGTCGCCTCATCATTTACTCTCCCCCCGGCCAAGTCCTCTCTTATTTAAATGAATTGGTGGAGAGCTTTGATTGGCTGGGTGGCCTGCCGGCAGGTTTAGGCAGGGTGATGGGGTGACACCGGAACTGTTTAAACTGATATACTGTTTGTCTATTGAAATGTATCAGGCTTCCTGCTCTCTGGTGGTCATTTTTTGCTCGTTCTCTCATCGCTCCTTAGACGGCATTCCAGGTTTATCGGGACACTTTACAACATTTTTTTTTTGTTTGTTTTTTTAAATTAAATTTTAGAATGAACAATTATTTTGGAAGCATGTATTGTTTAATGCTAAGTCTTTATAAAATCAAACTGACTAATCAATGACTTCACATGTCTCTAATATATTTACCTTTTATATTAGTATATATATTAATTAGTATATTCGTATAATTACATTTTGCACATTGTGTTAATTATATATTTCTATTTTAATTATATTTTACTGTAACTTTTGTAAATCTGTAAATTTGTATGTTTCATCCCAAATTTAAAATTTTACATTTTTCTTAGAGCTATTTTTCTTCCATTGCAGTAAAATCTTCCTATTCTTTCCTATCTTTCCATTTTAGGTGACTAACAGTCATACAAGCATTCCACTGTGCATCAAACTGTGTATGGTTGTGTGCATGACGAATAAAATTTGAATTTGAAATTTAATCGTTCCCCTGTTCTCTAGGTTTTAACTAGACTAGCACACACTTCCCCATCGGCCTGTGTGTGTGTTCAAGACAGTTTGAACATAACAAAGCAGCCCACAGGTGTTCTACATCATGCTCCCGTATACGCCTGTCGGGTTGCCTTGTCTTTCCCCAAACCCCTCCCGTTTGTACAGACGTGTGTTGTTATGTACAATATTCCTTGCAGTCATAAAGCACCGTTATTAATAGTGTGCTTTTACCCTCAACCGCTTGACTTTATTAATGACGCTTTTCATTTAAATCTATCAAATCTGGTGAAAAGCACTATTATTTTTTCTTTGCTGGTGTGGGGCTAACACTTTAGAGTCACAGCCATTTATCTTGTGACCTAGAATAGATTTAATTAACAGCTCAGCACACTGGAGCCGTGCAGGGGCACTGACTGCATTACTTCTGTGGGAGAGTTCAAGTGCTTCTTCAAACTAACCCAGTATAAGAAATCTAGCAAGACTCGATTAGTATCACTTTAGTATCACCAAATGAATATGTGTATTATGAATATGCATAAGTAAACAAATCTCTTTCACATCTCCAGTGCTTTACCCTACACTCACACTAACTTGTAGTTTGTCTGTTGTGGTTGAGTATTGACTGTGACTTTCATCACTTGTGTGTGTGTGTGTACACTGGACAGCTTTTTTAATAAGAAATAGTATCTATATACAAAGGGTGTTCATGTCAAACTGGGACTTGTGATGAAATTGATCATAAACGAAGGTGTGAATCCAACTGACATTTACAGAAGACTTCAAGCGCTGTACAGTGATGAGACTCTCAGCTCTCAGAGAATGGTGCAAACGTTTTGAAGAAGTCTGTACATGAGTGAACGACGATCCGGGCCGAGGTGGCTCGGAGCCCAGTGCAGTCGTTCCCACGAACACTCAGCGAGTGGAACGCCTAGTCTTAGAAAATCAACAGATAACTTGCATAAGAGATGCATCTCTCTGTGAGAATTGTACACACATTGATTCACAAACATCACGTCCACATTACAGAAACTCAGCTGGGAGTTATTACCACATCCCATGTACAGTCCTGACCTCGCTAGTGCCATTTGCACATGTTGGGCATTAAAGGAGTTCCTGGGAGGCCAGTGTTTCAGATGTAAAGCAGGCAGACCAGTGTACTGAGAAAACGTTCTACCTGGATGGTGTCCAAGCACTATTGAAATACTAGGATAAGTGCATTAGTGTAGCAGGGGATTATATAGTGGAATAAAGGTAGGTTTATAACAGAGTTCTGTTATTCTGCACAATCAAAAGTCCTTGTTTGACTTGAACGCCCTTCATAGCTTCTAAAGCTTATGTGCTCTGCTGATTCAGCATAATTTTTGCTGGCTGACTTGCAGAGCAAGCTATCTCTGTTACCTACATGTGCCTGCCAGAAGCACCAATAACTCCTAATGATTTCCTTCCAAGCTTTATTCTTATCTTAATGTTTCTGCACACATTTAATGTGAGGTTAAACATAACATGATTAGATAAAACCACAGGTCAAAAAATTTCTTTTATTTTTACCTCTAAACTTGAAAATTGGACACAGTTTTCCTATGGAAATTGTAGCCATGAGTGTGACATGCACCACAGGATCGGTCAATGGAATCATTCAAGCCAATCATGTTCAGTACAGTGCATCCGGAAAGTATTTACAGCACTTCACTTTTCCCACATTTTTTCCAAAAGAAACACACCTGTCTATATAAAGTCCCACAGTTAACAGTGCATGTCAGAGCACAAACCAAGCCATGAAGTCCAAGGAATGTCTGTAAACCTTTGAGACAGGATTGTATCAAGGCACAGATCCGGGGAAGAGTACAGAAAATTTCTGCAGCATTGAAGGTCCAGAGGAGCACAGTGGCCTCCATCATTTGTAAATGGAAGAAGTTAGGAGCTGCCAGGACGCTTCCTAGAGTGGGCCACCTGGCCAAAGTGAGCGACTAGAGGAGAAGGTCCTTAGTCAGGGAGGTGACCAAGAACCCGATGGTTGGTCTGAAAGAGCTCCAGTCTTTCTCTGTGGAGAGCAGAGGACTTTACCTTCCAGAAGAAAAGCCATCTTGTAGCATCATACTCAAAAAGACTGAAGGCTGTAATTGGTGCCAAAGGTTTGAGAGTCCTTCAGGTGCCTTTTGGCAAACCCCAGGCACCTTTCATGTGCCTTTTACTGTGGAGTGGCTTTCATCTGGCCACTCTACCATGCAGGCCTGATTGGTGGAGTGCTGCAGAGATGGTTGTTCTTCTGGATGGTTCTCAGAAAAAGTGAAGCGCTGTGAATACTTTCTGGATGCATTGTGTATTTGTTACTTTTCTACACCATGCCTAATTTGCAATAGAAAGAAAATTAATAGTTGTGTATCAATTGCTATTGGGTTGAAGTTCTTGTTACTGTAGATTTTTTTTAGAAACTACTTTGAAAACAGACCAACATGGTTATAGGAAATCAAAGCAAAGTTTTTTCATACGAGTCTGCAGAGTTGCCTGTGCCATTTATTAGAACAGACCTGTCAAGAAGAAGTCAAAGACAGTGCTCGATCTCTATTCCGTTCTCTCGCACCATGTCCCAATCCGCTCTAATAAGGCAGGATAGCTGCCTTCCCTTCACATAAATGAATGAAGAGGTGTTCAGTATGTGTTTACACTCTACATGGCATCACAGTCCTTTCCCATACAGGTCCCAGAAAATCAGAGGCAGCAGAATACTCACCCTGTCCACCACCCCCACCCCCTGTTTTTTTGTACTCTAAAGTGTTGGTGCAATTGGAGCGCTGTGAAATGATATTAATCTGGACTGCCTGCTCCTTTCATTTCATCCCCCCCACCCCCCACCCCCCAGAGAGAGGTGGCATGCTCAGAGACTTCATAAATTTACAATGAAACATGAACGCATTTCCACACTGCATTTCAAAATCCAGGGCTTTTTGCAGTTGAGCAGAAGTGAATTGGCTGCCCTGGATTGTTTGTTTTTAATAAAGACGAGGAGGAAAGAGGCAGCAAATGGGGAGCAGTCTTCCAAGAAGTCTAGAGGAGCAATGGGAATTTGGGAATGTAGTGGAAGCTGGGATAGATGGAAAGGGAGTATGGGAGGGCTGGGGGTTTAAACGGCTTTACCTCACTGGGCCGCAGGGTTCCGTCATGGGTTAGAGGGAGTGATATGATGGCTTTCTTTAGTTTGCCTTCATTTCTGTGTGCACTCCTCCACTCTATCTAGCCATGCCTCAAGAGGAGGCTCCCATCTCATTTCGGGACTGGGGAGCCCAGTGTATCTGTGTGTGAGCAAGCATCTATGTGTACACGTTCTGTTCGCCCACTCTTTCAGAAAAAGGCTTTCATTTTCTCTCTTTTTATCCCTCTCTCTTATTGCTCTCCAGCCCTGAGTCCCAAGTGGGGGCGGATAGAGAGAGAGACCAGGAATGAGTGCTTTATTACCTCTCTCAACAACCAGCTCTCCCAGTGGTGCCTCTCCATTGCTTGTTTCGTTCAGTTTATTCCCTCTCTCTCTCTCTCTCTCTCTTTCTCGCCGTACCTCCGTCTCTTTTTTGATATCCAGACTTGTGTTCTGTGAGTGGCAGAACGATAGACTCCCCAAGCCCCATGTTAAAGTGCCACTGGGAGTGAGGATCTTTTTTTTTTTTTTTTGCAGCGCTGGGCTGCATGGAGCCTGAGCGCTCTTTTAATCATATCTTTAGCGCTGATAATGACATGTTTGTGTTATTGTCCCGATATGGGGGTTGCTCAAGCCTGCGGCTCCGGCTGCTGAAAAACAAGGCCGTTCATTTTGTGGCTATTGAGTGTCTGCGCTGAGCCGGAGCGAGCTGTGCAGCCAGCGGGAAAAAGAGTATGCACTCAAACGGCTTCATTTCAGCGCCTGACATGTTCTATACGACACGCTTCGCTCTGCTTCAAAACGCTGCACAGATTGATTTCAGTGGTGTTTTTTTTTTTTTTTTTGCCTAAACAGGGAAATGAAAGTATTATCATTACTGTTTACTCTAATAGCTTCTTCTGTGGAGAGATTTATTTCTTTTATTATACTTAATGATTAAAAAAAAAGAAAATCTATGCAGTAACACTGCATCTGTCATACACCAGCATTACACTCTTTAATTAAAACATTATACTGCATATGCATTATGACTTTGACTTACTATAGTAAAGGCTTTCATTAGACATCACCTGAAAGTTACTGTGCAAAAGTCTGCAAATACTGTACATGCTGTAGAGCAAGGATGCCTTATATAAAGAAAAAGCCCAATAAAGCCCAGCAAACATTAATTAATGAAACAAAGTCAGTGTTTGGTGTGACAATGCTTTGAGTCTCAGGTACAATTTGTGCAGTTTTATAAGGAGATTAGCTACTAAGTTTTACTCAGCATCCTACAGAGCCACCCACAATGTTTTTTTCTGAGGACTGTTGCACCTTCTTTTTTAAATTCCATTTTTCTGTAACTTGTGATTTAGTGGTAGAAAAAAACAATAAGTTAAAAAATCAGGAATGTTTTTGTACTGAATCAATTATGTCATAATTCATAAGATAAAAATAAGATTTAAAAAAAGTCATAAAATTAAAGAAAATTCTATAACAAAACTTGTACTAAATAAACGGAGTGCATAAAACTTTTACACAGTACTGTTTGAAAATGTGATGTCATCAATAACAAGCAGCAATATAACGAACTATGATATTATTTTAGATTTCCTTTCCACCTTCCCACACCATCATACCGGTATATCGTTACACCTCTGCTCTCTAACCATATCGATCTGTGATCTGTGTGGGTTTGCCAATTATCGTTCCAGCTGGATGGTCCGTGTGTGTGTGTGAGTGTATATGTGTGTGTGTGTGGATGCCGAGGCAGTTAACAGTGCCGTGCTCGTCATTTAGCCTAACATCTTAATTCCTCTCAACAAGAAATGGCAACTCAGTCACCTGGAAAAAAAACACCATTAGCTCCAATGTAGGATCCACACTGTCTCGTATTGTGTGTGTGCGTGTGTCTCTTAGAGAGGGCTGAAGGTCATTAGACTCAAACTGGATCCAGGTCATGGGGTGCCTGTAAATCCAGGGCCCAACAGGCTCGATAAGCACACAGTTCCCTCTCTATCTCCCTCACTGCATTTGAACCATTCATCACTGACACCCTCTCTGTGCTTGCACTCTAATAGACTGCCTACACTCCCACTGTTCTAATGGAGTTACTCTAGTCATACCGTTCTAATAGATTAACTGTATTCACACCATCCTGGACTGTTTGACACTGAAACTCTGTTTCTAGTTGAAAGTATTTATTATAGGAGCAGTAAATTTGCCTGCTTTTACCCCCAGTGACTCAAAATCAACTACTTGTCCTGATTAGGAATATTAAAAGAATATGTCTAGGGAGAGGGAATGACCTGAGATGGACAAACCTGGGAAACTACAGAGGACAGAGTTGTTAGAGCTCTGTAGCTGGAAGAGCTAGAAATGATAATACATTGTATTCATCATGTGATGTGATATGAAATGCAGATTTCTCCTGCAGCTGCATTTATCTACGGTGGCTTACAATCCAATAAATGACTTTTATTTTGATGCAAATACTGTACAGAGAGCAGGGTATACTGTAGCCACACAAGGTGTAGAATCTAATATAGGCTGACCAACAGAAGGTGGCAGAGGTCGAGCTGACGCACTGTGCTGTTCTAGCAGGCATTGAGATACTGGACTCTACTGATCAGCATGTCATGAGTTCAAATCCCAGCAACACCAAGCTGTCAGTGTCGGATTCACGAGCAAGCCGCTTAACCCTCAACTGCTCAGTTGCATCATGTCTCAAGTGTAAGTTGCTTTGGATCAACCAGATGTGGCGCACATGACCTGTGACAAGTAACAGGAGCATGAGGAGTTGTGTCACATAACAAGCATGAGGGATTGTCACATATTCCAAGTCTGTAAGATTGGGAAATCCCCAGGACGGGGGTGTGTTACCCTGGGTTAACGTTTGATCACCTTGATGACAGTAGTGACGGTGTTCCAGGCTTGATAGAAGTGCTGTATTGGATTATGAGATTTGCTACTATTCAGGGTAAATGTTTGAGAAGAGACAGAGGCGGATTCTTTGAGTTAAATCTGTTGTCACCTGATGCAGCATGGACTTCAGGTCATTGTGGAGAGGCAAGAAGACTCATTTGAGAAGTCGGACTTGTGCAGTTGCTGCTGTTTCAGGTTTGGAGATGGTTTTCAACTGGATCTGATGCCTGTGTTCATGTTAAAGGCTAATGGGTCTCCTGAGAGATGCAACAGAAAGATGTTTGCCCTTTTATTAGGAGAGCATGAATGTTAATCCTGATGATGACATAGCTGTTCATGGCCATGTGTCCAAGAGAAAAAAAACTGTGTTTTATGGTTGAGAAGGATGGCACTACTCTTTTCCCTGCTGACTAGACAGAAAAAAAACAAACATATTGCTCTCCCTCACTGGTACGTGTCATGTAATAATGGGGCACCAAGTAGTAGATATGCATGTATTAGCAAATGACCAAATGGAATCAAAAATGCAGATAGATCCAGCAGTGTAAGTACTTCAGCCTCGTCAGCAGCCAGACTGGTTGGTATCTAAGAGGTCATTCTGTGAAAAAATAAATAAATAAAACATTGCCCAGTTGAATACAGTGCGTTCAATGAACACTGGAGACAATGGAGACGGGTCTTTAGGTCTGTGATCGTGATGGGTTACACGTATTGATATTGTGAGTGCAGAGATGAGTGTGGGGTAGGTGGACTGCAGGAGATGTCTAGGGATGAGGTATAGGGGCTGGATCTAGATTCAAAATATTTCACACCTGAAAATGCAGATGGTAGTAATGGATTAAGGATGAAATTTACATATATAGTACTGTGCAAAATTATTTTCTTGTATTTTAATCTTGTCTTGAGGAATATTTTTTGGCTTTCATTTTGGGAAAGTTTTTGGTGCTGATTTTCAGTCCAGTTCCTGTACCAGTTTTAGAGAAATGTTTTGTTTTGTTAAGCTACACAGTGACCTACGAATAATTCAAGCATTAAAAACATCTACACATGAACCAGTGAGAAACAGGTGCAGATGATGACAGATGATCAGACCGGTGATTAGTCTACTGGTGATGCTGAATGCTGAGTGGTGGGAACAGACGAGGTGGGAAATGAGGTTGTTACTGAGGTTGTTACCCAGATTTTAAAATGTAATCTTTAGGCCCTTTGCAGCCTGTCACAGTAAAACATTTGTTCTATTTTTTAAAATTGAATCTAATTTAATTGAATATGAGAGGGCGGCACGGTGGTGTAGTGGTTAGCACTGTCCAGGGTGTACCCTGCCTCGCGCCCTAAGTCTCCTGGGATAGACTCCAGGTCCCCGCGACCCTGAATACAGCGGAACCTTGGATTAAAGCGGTATAGACAATGAGTGAGTGAGTGTGAATATGAGAGATAAGGGCTTTAGGCTTTTGCACAATGCTGTATTTGAAGTGGAGTTTGTTTGAGAGAGGACCGTGGGTGGAGATGCTGTAGGCATGGTGTCGGGTCAGTGACATGGATGTTGTATTACGTACTGCATGTAGAAATTTTGCACATAGATGTGACATTCCAGTCAATGTCTAATAATCACTATGCTTGCATTGTTCTAATAGAATTGCTCTACTTCCATGAAGTATTAGCGATAAGTATGTCCAGTCACAGAGTCACAACAATATACTAATTGCTGTTTAAATGATATCGTATTCTTTAATATTCCATGTAAATTGTTACCTAGATATATGTTGTAATAATAATTGCAATTTTAGTAACTCTACTCAACTTCACACCAGTTGATAATGAGGAAAGGTGGGGGGGGACAGATGACTCGGTGTCCTACCTCTGTCACTCTTCTCCGTCCTCCGTCAGTATAAATTTACACCATGTGCGCACGTTCCTACTTTCCCCTGCTAAATTAGGATTTGAGCGAATGAGATATTCAGACTGTCCGTCACTGCAACTGTTTGTTTATCCGAAGTCTTTTAATTGTTTCTGGTACATAACCAGGACATTTGCTGCTCAACAGAGCTTTCATAATCAGGAGCAGAGCCTTTTAGCCCACTTGCTTGTTCTCGGAGCTTCATGCAAACCGCCCTCTGGGAAAACTGACTCTAATATGGCTCTATTGTAATGGCAAAGACATGGAAAGGGCGGGTGCGATTGTGATTGCTTGTGCAAATGTAGTCAAACCCCCAAAGCACGCAGGTGTTTATTTTTTCCGTTGCGTGTACTGTATATATAAAAATCCCTCTTTCTTTTTCTCTCTCTCCCTTCCTCTCGCACCCCTGCTGGAAGGCAGAGCGTGTGTGGGTTTTGTGTGGTGGACAAGCAGCTCGTGACCTGGGTGACGGGACCTTACCTCGGTGTGCTCAGGGTCTTTTTGATTGACTCTTTGACAAGCTCTCCTTGCCCTCTCTCCCCAGGCCCCAGCCGGCTCCCCACACTGAATTATTAACGAGATCCCCTCTCCTCTTCTACCACCATAGCTGTCCTTCACCCTTCACCCCCACTGGGAGATCTGTATGTGTGTGGGTGTCTGTGTGTGTGTGTGTGTGTGTGAGAGAGAGAGAGAGAGGGGCGATGCCATTGTCTCTGACTGTAGGTTACCTTAACTAAATAATTAGCAGACAACAGAGACCATGCTGCTTTCACTGAGTGACCTGAAAATGTCAGAGTGCTGTACATCGGAAAGGGGAGTAGGGTCGGGGCTTGATGGTTTAGCCTTGACCTTGCGAGTCACACCATTTGAAGTCTGCAGACTGTTTTACTATAACCTGTAAGGCTAATCTAATCTCTCTCTCTCTCTCTCCCCCTCTCTCCCCTCCCTGCTTCTCCTTGCACTACACTATTATGATGGACCTAATATGATTACGCACTTTGTACATGTGATTGTTAGAGGCAGGCATTAATTCCCTACACCTATAGAAATACCAAAGCGATTAAACACTCCATTGGTTTTACAAATATCAATCCATAAATCCAAAGTCAGAGCTAAAGCTTGCATTTTTTGAGTGCTGAGAGAAGAATATGTGGATATAGACTACTAGGCCAGTGTTTATAGAAGCTTGTGGTCTCTGGAGACATCTGACTCGAGTGGGTGCTGTCTGGACCGGACTAACAGTTGCTCTACTATACTTTATATGCGCAGCTATTTATTCTAGATAAACGGGAGGCTAATCCATCCCGAATGAACATCATGGCTTTTTGTCTTATCTGGTTGTTCTTTAAAAATCCAGACGAAGCTAAAGAAATATTTGAATCTTGTTTAGTTCATACATCATAGCGTTTTAATTGTATGAAACACTTTAAACATACACCATAATGCATATGTAATCGGTTTTAAATTAACGGTTGAAACTACAGAGAGCTGGAAAATAATGACACAATAAACCCAATTAGCAGGGATGAGCTCTCATTAGGAATGTTATTTCAGCACAATGCTCTACAAAGCCTTTTGTAATTAACGTATAAGCATTTAGAGGCAATTAATTAACCGAAGACTTAAATAATAACATTTTGCTCACATGTCGACTTGAGTACTGTATAGTATCGGGTATAGACGCGTCTGCTTGGTGGATGTGATGACTCGTAAAAGAAATCCAAAAAACAGATGGAAACCTCAATGATGGAATGCTATTAAGAGTCCCAACTCATTGGTTTGTTGCGTTTTAAGGAGAAACTTTAGTGCGAGGTGGCACCAGACGGCTCCTGTAGTCTGGGTGTGTATGTAGACGCACCGGCACAAAGACTGCATTGATCGCTGATTTGGCTGTCTGACTAACCTGTCTGTCTATCTCCGAGCCAGCACTGTGGCAAGAGTGGACGTGTGTGTCTTCTGACTTAGGAATGTGTGTGAGCAGGATGGATGATCCAGAGAGACCAGGCGTAGGACGTACTGTAGGGTCCGTAAGGAAAAACTTTGTCTATTGTAAATGATCATTTAAACTATACTGTTGGTCTTAGGACTGGTTTTGTGAATAAGATATTTTATTGAGCTGTATACTGTATATGAGTCTGTGCATTTGCTTCGTTATTTGAATTTACCCAAATGGTGCAACAACTTGTCCTTTTTTAATCAAATGCTTGCTTTAGATCTCATTTGTGTAACCAGGTTTGAAAGGCCGTTGCCGATTTAATCAGGGGGTCCTGGGGTAGGAGAGGTGGTGAAAGGTGGGGGGTGGGGGGTGGGGAACTGGATCAAAGATCAATAAATTCTGAAGACACCTCACTCCACTTGCCCCGCCTTACCCACTTGCCCCCTCTACCGTAAACACATGCATATAAATCAGCCATCTACACTCCCAACTAACAATGACAAATGATGTTGTATGTAATTTTTTTCTATTAACATAAAGTAATATAAACTGAAGGACACTAGTCTATAGAGTGAGTTAGCGGCTAATGTTGCGTATCAGATGTGGACAAAGTCAAGACTGAATACAGATTACTCGGTGTCCTTCTACCCCACAGAGTATTAAGCTTTGACCCAGAATCGGCTGCCAAGTGTATTAGTGCAACTCGCTGGTGCCAGGCATGTCTTCCCTGCACTGTTAACCTGCCTGGTCAGCTCAGACCCCAGCCCTAGTGCTTCGTTTTACACCTGCACACATTCGCATACGTTCCTGCGTTAGCCCCATTCTATCCCTCACAGAAACACATACATCTACTCTCGGGCCGACTCTGACAAAGACCATAAATCCTAGACTTGTTTTCTTCGACTGCTCAGGTCTTCTGGCTGTGTTCATAATAAATGCAGACTGCCGTTTTATTCGCCCCGCTACCACAAAAACACACCAATAATCACATTTGCCTAACTGCATCCTCCGCTTTATTCCTACCTGGATTGTATAGCATTGAACCGAAGGTCAAAATAAAAAAAAAGACCTTGATTTCAAGGTGGAAAAAAAAATTAGTGAGAACTAGAGACATAAGTATTAGAGATAAATAAGATGTAGACTGTTGCTGTCTTCAGATGAAAATCCTTCACACAGCACTGATATGATAAATGCAGTCTTCATGTGCTATGACAGATTGACAACTGAAGTGAAATGTTCTCTCTCTCTCTCTCTGTCTTTAGAGAGAGGTAGAGAATGTGCTTAGAGCCAATCCACAACGCATCTACATTTTTGACAGATGACTTTTTCCCCCCCACACATTTGACTAAATACTTTATCTGTAGATGGTCTCATATCAGGACATTTGAATCAAGGTAAGTTGAAGGTTATTAGTTTACCGGTATTTAGAGCTTTTATTTCCATTTATAAATAGATTAAAGGCTGATTTTAACAAGATTTGAGTTTGGTGAATTTCTGATGTACAGTATTGTACATAATTACTTGATCAGAGTATTTTGCATCTCATTCAAGTTCAGCTCAAAACCTGCAAACCTCACTCAACTTTCTCACCGAACACACGGGAGACAAGTGTTATACAAGAGGCTGTGTCATAAAGTAAAGCAGCCTATCAGGGGGTCAACATGCAAATGGGCCATGTTATATACCGCTAGCTAGAATAGCAGGGTAAAGTCAAAACACGACTTTTAGTAACTGAAAGTCTTCTTGTTGCTACCTCCCATGCTGTTCAGTTCTGTTTGATACAACAGCTTTGCTGCTTGTCGCTTTGAGCTAAGATCATTAACCAGGGTTTCACCGAACTTTCCAGCTGAACTACTTGTCAAAACAATTGAGCCTAGCCCAAAATCAGGCATTGTAAAGACAAGCACTTTTTACTTCTTTTTTTTTTCCATGTTTTGAATAATTTGAATTATTCCTTTATTATTATTATTATTATTATTATTATTATTATAATATGCATTTCAATTCAATTCAGTTTTATTTATATAATGCTTTTAACAATCAGTTGTGATTGTCACAAAGAAGCTTTACAGAACCATAAAAAATGATGGAAATGAGTCTGAGAAGTGTGAGGAAAATATATACAGTAAATTGTAACTATCAGTTTGCACTGTGTATCAGTATTTCCGATGTAAGGCAATGTTTACGTCACAAGCCATGTTGTTCAGTTCCGAATTTTTGCTCAGATCGGATTTGCATGCCATGACAGTCTACATCCATAATTACAAGTGACTTTTATCTGACTCTAATGTGGACACGTCTGTCCTCTGCAACAACACGCCTGCGCACATTAATACGTTTTTGCTGACAGAAGTTATCTCAAACACTGATCTCTCTCTTAAGGTTCCCTGCAGTTTTTCTGCGACAGGCATATCGCCCCAAATAACTACTAAATCATTGATTACACTTTCGCTCCACTGCGTACTTTCTCCATTGTCAAAATTATATCCTCGCAGTTTGCGAGTGTTTCGCAAGATGAGCAAAGATTTGAAATAAATTTTGACTTGGAAAATGAACAAATCTTGGTTTACGAGTACCGAGTATCATGTATCACGCATGTGCTTCTTCTTTTGACGCCGAGCGTCACGTGATCACAACTGAGCCAACGTTTTTTCTCCCTCTTGCGCTGCAGAATTGTGGTTAAATCGTCTCCCCTGCTGGGTCTTGGTGCTCGTCTCTCACTGGTATAATCAACATCCGTGCACGTGTGTACTGTTTACTACAACACTGTGACCATGTGTGTGTGTGAGAAACATCTTTTATTTTGTGTTTGTGTATTATGGGTGTGTGTACAGCGGGCCTGCACAGTTTATTATAACACACGTGTGCGCGTGTGTAAAGCAAAAGAAAGTCTCGTTAGAGAGGTTAAAGATCCCTTTTCTTTCCCCATGTCTGTATCAGCCTGCACTTTGTCACTGGACACCGTGCCCCTTCACACACACACACACACACACTCTCTCTCTCTCTCTCTCTCTCTCTCTCTAAGGGAAACACAGCCCTGTCGCCATTTTTTAAAAGGTAAAGTGCAGGTTAATTTGTTTTATTTTTACTTTACAGCATTGATTCCTTTAGTATGCACTCACACGAGTGTCATTAGCGATGTTCCTTGTTAATTTTTCCAATAAAACAGTCTTTCCGTTAATGTGTGTGTGTGAAAAACTCAAATAAGAGAAGAAGGTGGTTTATTGTGTAAGACGAGAAGAGGGAGAGGGTCTAATTCCTCCTCTCCTTTTACTTTAGCTTCACACACACACACACACTCTCTCTCTCTCTCTCTAAGGGAAACACAGCCCTGTCGCCATTTTTTTAAAGGTAAAGTGCAGGTTAATTTGTTTTATTTTTACTTTACAGCAGTGATTCCTTTAGTATGCACTCACACGAGTGTCATTAGCGATGTTCCTTGTTAATTTTTCCAATAAAACAGTCTTTCCGTTAATGTGTGTGTGTGAAAAACTCAAATAAGAGAAGAAGGTGGTTTATTGTGTAAGACGAGAAGAGGGAGAGGGTCTAATTCCTCCTCTCCTTTTACTTTAGCTTCACACACACACACACACACACACACACACACACACACACAGCGCCTAAACGCACATAAACAGAAACACTTATCTGTCAAGATTTATTTTTACTTTTTTTAAAGGTTTTATTTTTACTTTATATTTTGGGCTGTGGAACGAATAATTTGAGTTTCATTATTTCTTATGGGAAAATTCGCTTTGATTTACGAGTGTTTTGAAATACGAGCCCAAATTATGCTCGTAATCCAAGGTTCCACTGTATTCAGGGTTAAGGGGACCTGGATCCTATCCCAGGAGGCTTAGGGCATGAGTCTTGGCACCTGATCAGGGTGCCAATCCATCACAGGGCGCACACACACACACACGCACACACACACACACACACGCATACACTCACACACTCATTCACACACTACGGGCAATTTGGGAACGTCAGTTAGCCTAATCTGCACGTCTAAGGACTGTGGGAGGAAACCAGAGTACCCGGAGGAAACCCACCAAGCACGGGGAGAACATGCAAACTCCATGCACACAGAGACAGGAATCAAGCCTGGCCGGGAATCAAACTTGGACCCTGAAGGCGACAGTGCTAACCACTACACCACCGTGCCGCTCTGATCTGGCTCTTCCCATTTAATTCAACCATGTATTCGATATATATCCGATCTAGGACCACATTTAAAAGTGATTAAGATCCGATCTGAAAAACATCAAATTTGCGCGTTCAGACTGCCTTAAAAATCAGATCTGTGTCAAATTAAGGTAAAAAAAAAATAAAAGAGCCACTTCAGGCTGGTAATGTGAACTTAGCTAAGGACACCCACCATAATTCCTCTTCCTTTCCAAATATTTGCAATATATCTTCCAGTAGACATGCTCTGCACATCATAGCATAAATTATATGCACATACACTACTTCTTTGTGTACATGTGTTTTTTTATTTTTATTTTACAGATTTAATTGTGAATATATTATCTATAAAACAAGATGTTGGTGGCAGGGGAGTCTTTCTTAAACTAGAACAATATGAAAAAAGATGGCAACCATGCCATCTCTTCTGGCTGCTTCTATTTCTCAACTGACGATGTTCATGAGGATGAGTGGAACAGTGGAGCTGAAAGCAAGCGCCTGCATGATTGTACAACATCCAGAAGGCTGAGCAAATAAGTGGAACATTTACTTCTATCTGTCATTTGTTTAGGTCACTCAAACGTATCAAATGTATTTCATTATGAATTGAAATAGATGTGTGAATGAGGAGACTATAAAGATTACCATTTGTGGAGCAGATGATATATGGGTCTCTGATGAGGGTCTGGTTTAGCTGGAAGTAAGGTAGGAAACTTGTTTCATTGGATCAGATGATGCTAAACTCAGCTGAACCACTTTAACCTAAATTATTTGCACAGAGATGTACACAAGTTAACATTAAGTGTGTTTTTTTTGCCTGTTGAAAAAAGTATTATTGTTTTCAGTTACTGCTTTAAAAAAAATCTTGCCTTGTTTGTTTTGATGGATTTTTATGGCTTGCTTTAAATGTTTTGTTTCAAACATCACACATTCGGGAGCCGTGTCACTGTCCTTGGACGTAAAAATTCAAATGCTAAATATCTGTCCTATAAGTGTCTGTCTATTTTATTTGATTTTATTTAGCTCAAGAGATTTTACCCTCGAGTAATGATTTGGCTAGCTAACACTATAACTTATGTTTAACTCTCACATTCTAAGAACTCATGTCTTATGATGTGTTTAATAACTTTCTATCACTTTCTACTCATAAGGGTTCAGTGAAATGCTACAATATTAATGCAGATGTTGTTCAGTGGACTATAAGATCTGCTTAACTTGGGACTGGCACTAAGTACATCATGCGACCTAGTGGCTGGCTTTGGGGCATTAGCTGAGAATCAAACCCGGGCTTTCCACATGGCAGGCGAGAAGCCCACCCCTGAGCTACCAAGGCCCATTAATGCTATAGTATTAATGTTTTAATTCATTTTGTTCTTTCTCATTTTATTTGACTAAATTTGTCATTGACATTTCCATCACAGTCACACCAACTCCCTGCGAAGCCACCACAAACCCCTGGTTGGTTATCCCTAAGGATATCTTCAGGTTTAAAACAGTTAAACAGTTACTTTTTTTTTCCTCCCTAATGCCATTTCACACCCATCTTTAGGGCATGTCCCCATCAAGACGACAACTACCAACGACTGACTATATCTTTTTGAACTGCTGCTCACACACCATTAGGCAATGGGGTAACACACTACGAGAAAAGCGCTATCCTCCCTTTTCCGCTTGCATGAGTTACATATGCCCATAACTGATTAGTGTCCCTATGATTAATGTGAGAGAGCAAATATGCCACCTCTACCCCCATGAGAGCTTGGCCAATCTGCTCCCTAGACTCCTGGCTACAGATGGCTGTAGTATCACCCGGGATTCACACTTCAGATCTCCTGATGGTAGGGTAAACCCTTTTCTGTTGCACCTTGGGAGCCTGCTTCATTTTTCTTAGGAGGAATGTGTGTTTTCATGCATATATGCTTGTCTGGTATAGTCGTGGACTGTTGGAGTCTGTGAAATCATGTTTGGAGCATAACAAGATCAGTTGAAACAAAATTAATTGTTCTTTATTGGCTGCTACAACAGGGTTCCTCATGGATATTTCCTGTCTTGCCAATGTTATTGCTTTTACTACTCCCAAAAACGCCACTTCAATTTGGGAATGTCCTATTAGTTGAACACCCTACAGTCAAACCTGTGGATCATACATGCAAAATCCAATCCCATTGATGCTGGAAAACTAATGATAATGTTCATAGTTAATGAAATAAATAAGTGACTGGCCAATTAACATTAAAGTTAGCAATTGATATATAGAAAACATAAGTCAATAACTACACTCGCCATTCTGACACATCTGCCACAAGCTGGCATTGAACTGTTGGCACTCCATCAACTTGATCCATGTTCCTTACTGTAGCTTCTCCCGGTGCAGAATGGTGCTTGTTTTCTGTTGTTACACATCTATCTATCTATCTATCTATCTATCTATCTATCTACCTATCTACCTATCTACCTACCTACCAACCTACCAACCAACCAACCATGGGCATTCAAGTCAAACCGGGACTTTTAATTGTGCAGAATGCAGTTCTGTGAGTAAAACTACCTTTATTTCTCAATAGAATCCCCTGCTACACTAATACATTTATCCCAGTGTTTCACTAGTGCTTGGATACCATCAAGGTAAAAAGTTTTCTCAGTATGCCGGAGCCATTCCAGATGTTAGCTTAGCCACCCAGGAAATCCTTTAATGGCCCAACATGTTAAAATGGCCTGGAGCGAGGTCAGGATTGTCATTCATGGACGTACGGCATTCTTTAAAATGTTTACGCCATTCAAATGTTGTTCTGCGGCTAACAGTCTCATCATCGTCCTGCGCTCGAAGTCTTCTATAAATGTTAATCAGATTTTACGTCTTCATTCACGAGAAATGTCATCATGAGTCTTATTATATCGAGAAATCGATCTATTTCTCAACATAATACTCACTGAGAATAATTCTCAAAGTTTTCTAAGTCTGTATCCAGATATAATGGAGTTGAAAAGTCTCACACATTTCAAATAGGGAAAGTCTATAGGGGGACACTTTCAGTCTGGATGTAATGACTCCATGTTTTAAAATATGTTTTGAACATACCCCAGAGTTGGGCCAAAATTGTTGAGTTGCAAGTCATGAGTAAGTCTTGGCATTCAAGTGGCAAATTTAGTTACAAGTCCTTAGCTTAATTTTTTGAGTCTTACACAAGTTATAATGTATTCTACCAACTTTAAGACCAGAGGAATAATTAGTATAGTAAATTTCAAGCAGAAACTAATATAAGATGTGAATGCTTCCATGTCGATGTGTGTACAGTATGTCCACAAGAAGCCAAACCACATGAGTGCTCTATTTAGAAGTGCTTCAAAAAAATCTATAACATACTGTATAGGACTGTCCATTCATCCATCCATCAGTTTACCTCTACCTGTGTGTATGCATGCCTCAAGGGCTCTTTGGATATCCTGGTTTTTAGCGCTTCCTACATTGTCTGTCCTATGCTGTGCTCCTAGGCATGTTCCCCAGGAGCTAAATCACAAGCCTGCTTATTCTTTGCCCTCAGCAGTGCTATAAGGGGTCTCCAATCACAGCAACTGAACCTCTGAACTTTGACTCTGAGTAATGACTTGTTTTGTGGAGGAAATGAGCTGTTATTATGAGAACTAGGTTTAAAGGCTCTATATAGTTCAGTGTGTAAACCACTGCCTTGCCCTGTCTGGGTAAGTTTGGGTTTGGGTAAGTGTCCGATATCTCTGTAACGGTTATGCCATAAAAATTATTTGTTTGTCCAGAAACGTAACTGACTAAGGTTAAATGTGATATCTAGCATATTGTCACAAGCTGGGTATTTAGTTGTAGTCAGAAATGATTATCACTTGTGCTGGCGAACTCAGCCTCCTAGGGAAAAAAATCATTCTCCTGACAGCCTGTGCATGCACTGCATAGGAGTAAGAGAGCCTGAAGATCCGACTAACACAGAAATATGTGTCACAATGTCACAGCGGCTACAGCAGGACAAACACAGGAGTGTGCAGGATTGCAGAGCAGCATGTTAAACATTCAAAGTCAATAAACCATCCCAAAGCTACAACTTTCGCTATAGGGCTTTTCTTCTATCTAGCACTCGACACATCCCCCTTTCAATGTCACAAGGAAAAATACTAACCACTGCTCTAGACGTGAATTTATGATTTAAAGCTATGCTTGCAGAATGTTCTATAATCTTCTATATATTCCTTGCAATTATTTACTCAGCCGATCATGTCGCAACAACACAATGCATGAAATCATGTAGGTACAGGCCAAGAGCAGTATGGAGGAAAATGACTCTGACTCGGTGACTTTGCCTGTTGCATGGTGATTGGATTGAGTATTTTAGAAACTAAAAAGTTTTATCTCAAACCTTTCTTTTTCCCCCCTCCTTTGGTCTTTCTTAGCTTTCTTTTAAAATGGAAGACCTTATTGATGGGATACTAATAGTCCACTTTCAAGGCTCTCTGCTCTGGGGAGAGTTGCTTCTGTGAGGATTCATTTCAGATTCCAGGTCCATGCTAAATGGTGGTAATCCTTTGATGAGACTATTTGATAAGTGCATACAGATGCTTGCCTATTTATTTATTTTTTTTTAAGATTAGATTTTGTGCCAAAATCTTTCTTCCTGCCTGAAACGTCCTGCCAGCATGAAAACGCACACTACCCCAACAGCTGTTGTCTCTGATAACTCGTGTTACTTACAGGAAAGCACGAGGGAGTGCATTCCAGTAGGCATTAACGTTTTGGCACAATGGGCAAACATGAGAGTGATGGAGCAGAAGGTAGTGCAGCTTCACTGTTGCTCACTGTTCCCTTAAGGTGCTGGCGTAGAACTACAGTAAGACAAACCAGAACACCACCTTCACAGCAAACATGTTATCTGTGAGCGGTTCAAACATCAGACGGTCAGCTCGAACATCGAAGTTGTACTGCAAGTTTAATACTGTACAACATCAAAAGATTTGCCTAGCTAGTGTAGATCACTCAGCTAGCTAATGGCTTTACCTGTACACGTTTCCGCAGGTTGGGAGTGGAGCTGTGAAATGCCGACATTTCCAACCACAGGTTTGGTTCGCATAATTTGCAGATTGTTATCCTGCTTCTTTCTTTGAAGCATTTAAAACTGAGGATACCTAATAAATTGGGCCAGAGATACTCATCTGTCTTCATTATCTCAGACTTTTGGTGACTGAAGTGTAGACTTTTGGCAGGAAGCTGCTTTATTTTGATTGGATCTCAGAATAATCTCAAAAAATGATTTGAAATTTGCACATACTGTCATTTAATTGTCTTTTGGGGTTAAGTCATGCATGACATTTTACATTGTCTGTTAAATATTTGATTTTAAAACAAAACATGAATAACTTGTCACCAGCTTGTGGAAGAGACGCTTCTGTCTGTGGGAACTGTACACACAATCATTCACGGACACCACTTGCACATTACAGGAACTCGACTTCAAGCCATTTCCACATATCTGGGCCATTAACGAGTTCCTGGGAGTTTCAGAAGTGAAGCAGGCTGAGAAAACTTTCTACCTTGATGGTATTCACGCACTAGTGAGACGCTGGGATAAGTGCATTAGGCAGGGGATTATACAGAGAATTAAAAGTATAACTCATAATACTTGTGTTGGTCCGCACAATTAAAATTCCTGGTTTGACTTGAACACCTTTTGTACACTTTTGTGAAATTAACTTTTTTTTAAAGGAGCTTTTCAACAATTCTCATCTTTGTTAGTCATTATGTTAAGTCTGCTTCAACCCTGGAGGGACTGCATTGATTAGAAATAGTCTTAGACGAGGTCAGGAAACAGGTCTAATCACAGTGACAACAAACCTGTTTAACTTTTATGATCTCCAGACTTTTACTGCCTCACATTTAGTTTAGCAGATTGAAATGGCCTTTTCGGATGTTTAAATACACTCCGGTGCAGCTCAGTCTTCTTACTTAAGACATCACTTGATTTCCAGTCAAGTATGCACTAAATATTTGCAGTTGAAATTTGTCAGTAGCATATAGAAAATTGCCACAGGGGACTACGTCCATGGCGGCAATTCACTGTAAGTTCAAGGACGCCCGTTAATTTAAAGATGTGTTATAAATGATTAATTTGATATTTATGAATATTTTAAACCTACTAATAAATTATCATGTACGCCATTAAGTTCTACACTCATCTGTGGATCTGAGGAAGCTCCTCATGCTACATGCTAATTTGTCACGTGATCATCTTGTACAGGATGCATTTTGACGTATGATTTATTTTACAATGAAATCGTTTTATACTATCCATTATGCAATCTATAAAAAAGTGCGGATTTTCTGAGAGCCTGCGTCTGAGGCTGCGCTGCATACAAAGTGGCCTCTCTTGATAAATCTCATTATGACTATGATCTCATTATGACTTCCTTTCTCTCTCTCTGCCTGCCCACTGGACGATCCTCAGGTGCTGACATCTAAAAACTAGCTGCATTCTGCAGCAAGAGCCAATCTGCGGAGGAGCAGCAGTGGACTTGTGAAACACCGCCGGCTCACTTTATTTAAGCAGAGCAGAACCTGATTTTCTTCAAAAAATTTTATTCTGATTCAGCTCCCTACTGTGTTAATACTACTGAGCAAACACACGGTCTGAAGCTACACAAACAGGATCTCACACCGTGTTCAAAAAGGCGTTCTACCGCAGTATTAATCCCGGTCTGCTCTACAAAAGTTAGTACAAGCGCTTACAGTGATAAAAAGCCATGGCTAAATAATACATGAAAGTGGGAGAGTTAGCATGCAGAGATTAGTGCCGTTTCTTCCTTTATCAAAGAGAATCAGAGAGAGGGGAAGGTCTGATTCAGAAGCCACTGACCGAGCTGATAGGAAGAAAAGGGATGAGTTAGGAGGAGAGGAAGAGCATATTTCTTTTTAATTTGAATAGCACGGAGTGTGGAAGGTGTTCTGGTGAATTCTAAATCTGCGATGCGTTCCACCCACTGCCACCACTTCTAAAATCACTACAGACTTTTACCAAACCAGTGCATCCTACTGATGATATCATGACGTTACCTCAGTATTTCTTCACTTTTTGTCCATACTAGTTAGACAAGGGTTTCTGCTAAAATGGAAAAGATCTCTGGTACTGTTTGTGTGCAAATAAACATGCAGAAATTATGTACTTTATATGCATTTAGGTATCGGTCCTCAGAAAATGTTACACACAGAGACTCTTGTTCACACACTGGTCCTGCTTTAGAGGTCTGCATTAGAGAATGTAGAATACAGTGATACTACAGGGACCGCTCTCCTCTGAAGGGCCTTAAAGGGGCCGAGAGAGGAATGTAGTATATCCCAAAATAACGCGTTCTGTTCAAGGGCTGGATTGATTCGAAGCTATTGCTCCATCATTACCTATATACCGACCATGGATTTCCTGGAACTGCGCCGTTCTTCGGTGCACCATAAGTGACCGTCCATGCGTCAGTGTGTCCTGGGCTCTCCAGGCTAACCTCTTGCTCTCCCTCACACTGTTTTAATAATGCTTTAAGGTGCTGCATGGGCTTTTAAAGAAAATGAGATGGGTCTGGCAAGAAGGCCTTTAACAGGAAAAGAGCCCATTGAAATGGCAGTGAAACGGCCGTGCTAACGCCCAGGCTCCGTCCGAGCCGCTCAATACCATCTCCAACCTTTTAACTCACTCAAATTAAGTTTAGGCGTCCTTCAGAATGCCTGACTCTATTCATCTCCCATTTAGGGCCCATTGAAAAGAGCGCCACTCCCTATGCATGTACTGCTGTAAGCAATACAATATCTATTAGATTACAGCAGCAACCCTTTGCCTTAGCGGCTAGCGAGGTGGGCCTCCGCTCAATGATATTGTGGCTTTCATTGAAACCTCAGACAGGAGGTGAAAGAGCTGGATGGGGCCTTTGAGTTCTTTGTTACGTGAGAGGCTTTTAATATGAGGTTTTCATAATCTGATTCGTTAAAGAGAGTTTCTCCAGATAATGCAGTGCAGCGAAGGGAGGGCTCTGGTGATGTTACAAGCATTTATTAAAAGGCTGTGAAGATCTTAGCTTTAACACTGTGCGCAGTACACGCAGTCTAGCCGGAAGGCAAAACGTCTGATATTAAACTGCAATATTGAAGCAACCACCAAATACAAAATACATATACTGGATTGTCTGCTTAAAAAAAAATGGCAATTGAGTAAACACTGTTAGTGTTTTGTTGCATGGCTGCTGGCTACGGCCTGTACGCTTCATTAGTAGGATTTTGTGTGCCTGTTTAAGGAAAAAAAAAAGCACACATTGACATGCCACAAGTGATGTGTGATTTGCAAAGAGGACAAGTGAATTAGAATAAAACCTCTACGGTGATCCTTCTAGCTGTCAGCCGTACATATTTCATTATTTTCATAAATCAAGGTGCTGAGATGGCTCACTCTCTCAGGCTCGCAGACTGATGGCTTCCACTCATAACCGCCAGCGGCGGGTGGCAAACTATTTCTGATCCAGTCACTGCTAAGTGTTAAAGATGATCTCTAGCCCTGGAGCTCTTCTTTTTTCTTTTTTTTCGCCTTCTTTCACGGAAGGAGATACTTTAGAGATTTGTACCTCTTTCCCATATTAGATTAGTACACTGATGGAAGGAGAGCTTGATGGAGCAGAAGGAACGTATGACCCTTTTCTTAACATCTCTCACTTCCTTATTTCATTTTGATTCATTTATCTTTTCTCACCTTGAAGCCAATGCTCGCGCAGACACGCTAGTTTTCAGTGGGTATGCTGATCGAGCATCGATGTTCAGCCTCCTCCCTGTTCCTCTCATAACCTCTCGCTTTATGATATGAAGGTGATATGTTTATGGGATATAAGGTATGCCTGACTGCTCTTAGTTGCTGTTTATTAATCGATAGCAATATGATTAAGCCTCATGCTGCTTGTATGGATTATTAAAAGGCTGATCGGTGTATAGGTGTATGTTTGCCTTTCAAATTAAATTTAGTGTCAATAATTAATGCATGGCATTAATGTGTGAGGACCTTGCACTGATGGTGCAGCCCTGCCTGATTCAGTATTGACCAGCTCCGTGTGATTACATTGGCCTTGGGTGATCACTTACTGATTCCCCTGGAGGCAGACCTTCCAAAGGGGACAGATATGCACTGACTAGACTAGTTTTTATCATTAATTTCATCTTGCATATTAAACGATGATTTCACCTTGTAGTTTAAAAGGATCATCCTCGAAGTGTGAAGGTCAGTGTTGGTTCGGTTTGGATGGAGGTTCTGGTATGGAGTACATACACATACAGTATTTGGCGATAGATTCTAATAGTTCTGACTATTTTCCTAACAGATATAAAGTTTTTCAGCTCACTTGGGGAGCAGTTGATATTACGTGAGAATGCTGAAATGGATTTTTTTTTTTACTGAAAAGAGCAGCATAGCCCTCGTCTCTTGTCTTTACTTCGGTAAAATCGAAACAAGTTGTGGGAAGGATGGAACCATCTGCCTGTTGACTACATGGTGCCACCTTAAAGCCACGTTAACGTGAATATTTGTGTCTTTGTTCTTGTATGTATGTGTGTGTGTGTGTGTGTGTGTGTACTTTCATAAGGAGAGACTTAATCTTTCCTGCTACCATTTTTTAAATGTCCTCAGCTTTCATCTTTTGATGGATTATATTCTGCACACAGACATTAATTTTCCAGAACAAGAGGACAAGCGAAGAAAAATAAAACCAGAAGACTATGCTGGTAATTTCATGAAACAACAATAGCACTGCTTTACACCTCTCTACCAGCACTATTATTATTATTATTATTATTATTATTATTAATACTTTTTAATTTGTGAGGAATAATCGAAAAATTGCCATCATCCTGGTTCCCATTCAACCGTGCTTGTTCCTTCACTCTCTCATTCCTGCACAATTCCTGTCTCGTTGCAGCACTTATGTAATTATCCTCAGTACCCGTCCTCCACTTCTGTTCATCTGGAGCGGTTAGGGAAGCTTTCTCAGGTGTTAACCCCCACACACAGACGCGCACACACTTTGGGAGTATTATCATAAATACAGAACATTAACACTTGTTCCTCGCTGTCAGCATATGAAGTAAGACTGCAGGTGCCCCATCGAGCTTTCGCCCCCACACTAATTAAGCAGCGGTAATTAGGCCTGGGATAGTCTCTCCTGTGCCCACTCAGCTCTGAAGAACAGAACAGGGAAGATTCAGGTGCAGCCTCAGTGCATGTTGTGCAATGTTGTACCTACAAGAGAAATGTGACTCCATCACTGACTACAGAGCTCTAAAATATCACTCCGCTACGATAAGTGTGACCGCTCGCTCACTGTGAGCAGGAAGAGTTTACCTTTCCTGGAGCTTTCCAGTTCCTATCCTGACACGTCTCATTAATTCCAGTGACCGTTTAAAGTGAAGACAAACCAAAATTATATTAACATTTCAAACTCGGATGATTTCTCAGACCCAACCCTATTTTTTTTCCCCCCTCATCAATGATTAAGGCTGTGATCTACTAATCAGAACATCACAAGTTCAGGCTCTACAAGCTACCACTGTTAAACCCTCTAACAAGGTGCTTGACTCGCTCTGCTTCAGAAGGGCCAAAGCAGAGCATTTCAGAAAGTGTTCATGCTCTGGCATTTTTTTACACACATTTCTTGCATGTTGCACACTTCTTGTTTGCACGCTGCTCACTAGCACATAAAATGAGGACTAACTTGCAGTTTAGAACATGGACAATCACGCCGCTACTCACACACATCATTTCATCCTCCATGTTTCAATCATACTGCTGCTGTCATACCCCATGTGCCATATTTTTACTATACAATTAGGTATTATAATTTAGCTAAATTATTTACTCCTCATCTTTGAAGCAAAATATGCCGCTTGATCTTAGAAGCAGTGGCTTCCTTTAGAGGCAACATTAATGTAATTTCTTCAAATTCAATTAAATTACATTATGTAGATTAGAAATGTAAAAAAAAAAGGAACAATTGTTTTACTATAAAGTGCATAAAGACATACATTTGTTTATGTAACAACCTCAGCAGCAACCTCATTTCCCAGCAACTTCTATACTTTAATTTTTTTAATATTTCCATACTCCAAAGTTTCCACTTTAATTTTGTAAATATTCCTGTATAATGTATATATTTGCATTTAAATTCTATTTTATTCCCGCTTAAATTTTTACTTCACTCTAAATTATATCTTTAGTTTAATTGTAATCTCTAGTGCAATAAAAAAAATTATGTAGTGAAATCTTTTTATTTTTAGAAATATTTCACTGCATATCATACTGTGTATACTGTTGCGTATGTGACAAATAAAATTAGATATAGAATCTTGTTAATGAGAATGGTTGTAAACTGACTGGAAAACGTACATAACAACTCTTCATATCCATGGTCAGGAGAAAAGCATGGCGCACATTTGAGCAAAAGAGGACTACATTGAGCAAAGTAAGCCCACACGAGCAGCAACAGTAAGATTGCTAGACACGCCCACCAGAGAAATTCGAAATGTGGCTTCTTTTTCATATTTGCTCAATATGGATCTAAATCTGTTGCTCCTCAATTGAAGTGAATTGAACCTGTCATGTCCAAGAATCTCAGATGAGTCTGGACTGAGATCAGAAGTTCATATTGACCGCTCAGTAGTGTGTATGACAGCCCAATAGCATGTGCATGGACACCACTGCACTATACTGTACAGTCAGGACCGACTGCTCCTTGTTATACGACTCGGTAGAAGGGATACATACAGTAAAAACATTGTCAAGCTGCAGACTTCTCATGCAGCGACTACCGCCATGCTGTTTGAGTGAGAACATGAAGTTTCTCTCCAGAGATCCGAACTTGTGCTGTTATTCATCACTCCTTCCCAAGTGACTAGGACTGTGTCCTGACCCTGCACTGCAACAACACATGAACTAACTGCACGCTGTCTCTAGTGTGCTCTCTCTTTCTGTCTTCAAGACACACTAATCTGTGTGACTGTAGACACAGTGTCTGCTGGATTCCACAGGCTGTATCTAAGCGGCAGTAAGGACTGCGTCTGTCCCTGCTGTTCTAACAGAGTCAGACGTTCTGCCTCCGAGCATGTGCCGAACTTAACTTCATACGCCGAAGCAGCTCAGCATTACACCCGTCTTAACGCTGAAGCGGCAGCCAGAACGCTGCAATTAAGAGCAGTGTGTGAAGAACGCATCGCACCCTTAATCTGCTCGTCTCATCCGAGATCTTTTGATACCTGCCTGAATCTTCCTACGAATCAGCTGAGTACATGCTGCGTAAGGAAATCATCCGAAGGATAAATAAATGTGACTAAACCGAACGATTTGCACTACATCTTGGTCATGAGATTATTTCATCATTAGTGATTCAGTTGCGTTATTACCTTAGTACCTTTTACTACTGTATTATTGTAGCAAGTACTGTAATAGTAATTGCTGGAAAGAGATGGCAGTGGGCTGTGAAGCAGATCTTTGTTTAGGGAGGAGAAAGGGAGAGGCATGGGGAAGCAAAAGCATGTGAATACAGTGCTGTGCGAAAGGCAAAAGTCTTGACCCACCCCTCATTTCTTCATTTTGCTTCCAAGGAGACAGCCGTCCTTGTGATTTAATATACTGTAGTCTTGATGAATAGATCTCCAGGCTTCCTGGTTTACTTTTTCTATTTTTTTTGGCAAATCTTCCAGTACAGTCCCTGTTCCTGACCCAGTTCAGAGGAATGCTTTCTTGTGACCTATGAATCATTCAATTATTTCAAAAAACAAACAAAAAAAAACCATCTAACTTAAGGCATGTGAGAAACAGGAGCAGATGATGACAGATGATCAGGCTGGTGGTTAGTATACTGGTGATGCTTAATGCTGAGTGGCTGGAACAGACGAGAGGGGAAATGAGGTTGATGCTGAGAGTGTTACATAAACAACACATTTTTAAATTGTATCTTTGCAGCATTTTATAGTAAAACACTTGTTACCATTTCTTTCTTTTCTATGATGTAATTTAATTGAATTTAAAGAAATGACATTAATGTTGCCTCTAAAGGAAGCCGGTGCTTCTAAGATCAAGCCCCATATTTAGCTTCAAAGATGAGGAATAAATAATTTAGCAAAACTCTAATACCTAATTGTTAGATTTTGAACTGCACTGTAGTCCTGACAAACACAAAAGAAATGATCATGTCACCATGTTTATGCAGTTTTTCCTTAGAAAATAAAATTCCTATCAGGATGGTGCGCTAGTCGCTGTTTTCTAGCTTGTAACGGTCTTGGTTAGTTGACCCCACTCAACAGAGATGCATCGTCTCTAAGTAGAAAGCAGGGAAATTATTACGTGGTTTGTTTTTCCACACATTATTATTTCATAGAGTGACTGTGTTGTGCATGGGAATCTCATTGGCTGCCATTACCTCAACTCTCAACGGAGTAAACTAATTTCAGCACCTGCCCTCGTGCAAAGACCCACCCGCATTTTAGGTCCATAATGGATATTGGAATTATTTCTGTGATGAACTCATGTTTTACTTGTCTCCCACCCCCCCCTCTCCTCCTCCTCCTCCTCCTCCTCGTGTGCTCCCTCGCTCCGTCTGGGCAGCTTTAATGGCCTGGGTTGCAGGGCTCACTGTGTTATTAATGGAGCCTCTGAGCTGGGAGGCCGTGGGCTGTGTGCGCGCACCAAAGGACGGTGGGGAATTGAGTGTTTGTTGATTATTCCTCTGCTTTTTGTTTATACAAGTTCCCTTGTTTGATCTCACACTCTTACATTGTCTCACTCGTTTTCCTTCCCCTGCTGTCCTCTCCTCCTCTATACTTTTTGCATATCAGAGTCATTACCTACCATGGATCTGTGCGCGTGTGTGTGTGTGAGTCAGTAGCAGGTGAGAGGTGGGAAACGGAGGGCTTTAGAATAGATTTCTGAAATGAACCATTTCAAACGGCATTATCTTCCCCCTGCCAGGCATGCCTTACATAAATCAAAGCCCAGCCACTTACAATGGAGCATTTGTTACTACCTTATTGTCTTCCTCATTTTCATGCAGTCTTCCTGCTTGTCCCCTCTCCCCGTAACAGGGCTTCTTCTTGTCTGTGTACAAATACGCTGTCTACCGAGCTGCTTAAACGCTTCTTGAAATATCCTAGTGGAGTGAAACCCTGTGCTTCAACCATTACTGCAGCTCTTTCTGAATGCTCAGGCTATGCCAAGGCCTGGATCATGTCTGACTGCGTACAGTCTGTGCAGCTTAGATGAGGCAGAGGTTGGATCCGTCAGGGTGACCTTCTTCCCTTGAAAGAACATCATTGGCTGGGTGCAGAAGTTTGGAGGTGGTAGTAGTGGAGACAGGTGTGTGTAAGTGTGTGTGGATGGCACCGGGGTGACTGCCTGAGGAAAACCGGCTCGGTGCCACTCTGCCTACCAGCCTACTGCCGCCCCACAGAGCGGAGAACAGCCTAATGAGATAGAGAGACAAAGTGTGTGTGTGTGTGTGTGTGTGTGTCTATTGTGTATGTGAGCATGTGTGTTGTCCTTGCAGAAGTTTTCCCAGGAACAGTAAACTTCAACTATGGCATATGTCTTTCCTCCCCTATTATAAGACACGTTTATGTTCAGGTGATTATAAAGATGCATGCATGATAAATATAACTTTTAGCTGGTACATTTTTTGAAGTGAGATGGATTGAGTGAAAACAACACATCTCCATATGGATTACAGAACAAGTGTTGTTATTATTACCAGAGTAACTTTGAGCAGAATCTACAAATATAATGAATTTAATTTTTGTTGGCATTAATGTTATAGATTTAGATATGTTTATTTTTATAACTATGTTTTTAGACATAGTTATCTTCATCTTTTTTTTTATATTTTCTTATTATGGGAAAGCATGTTATAATATCACACAAATAATGTTAATGCGAATGAGGGTTTCTTGGTTTCTAAATAATGATCTAAAGCTATTAGTTAACAACAACCATTTTTATTTGTCTCAAAAGTATAAATATTAAAATAATGAATAATAAGTAGATTATATCATATGTTGTTGAGCGCGAAAGTTCTGTCAACTAGGTTTCTGACAGATCTCCATCTTGTACCTGCAAAATGATTAGTGTCCCCCTTAACATGAGCTCATTCTTCTCTGTTGTATAAATTTTAAACACACTGTTTTAATTCTTGTCCAAAAAAATTTTTTTTATGTATAATTTTTCATTGTCATTGATTATATTAATTGACCAGCAATTATGTTCTGGTTTACAGATTTTTTAAATGATTTAATTTAAATGATTTGTTTAAATATAATGTTGAACAATGAGAAGTGGTCAGCCAGGCAACTCTGTAATCCAGTAGTGTCCATAATCAGTCATCATTCCTACATCATTACCGTTATCAGCCTACATCTGTCAAAGCACACATTATTCCTTTGGGTAAACTTTCTACCTCATCAACACATTTTTCAAATCCAGTTGTTTTAAATAGATTAACAAAGAGAGCGGACACAGGGCTTGTTTGGAGGAGCAGGGAAAAGCAAGGCACAAGTCCTGTATGCTCAAAATCTATCCCAAAAGGAGATCATTAGACGCTGGGCACGTGGTATTGGGACAAATCATTTTATAGTTGCAATATAAAGTTCTAACCCCTTAAAAAAACAAACCTTGCAACTGGTTTTGTAACTATCAGATACTGTACAGTGTGTTACACTGAAAGAATTTACTCACTGGAACCACAGTTAATTCTATGCTAGTTTTCTAATCACAGACCGGTGTAGCTTCTTTAGCTGATTCTCTGTTGTGCTTTATTCAGTCATATGCGTTTGTGTAAATTATTTAGCTGAAGGCAGCTCATCAGTCCAAAAACTACTGTCGATACGGGACTAAAGACATTAGATTACAAAGGGAAGAGACAGTTTTTTTTTTTTAATCCTTGGCTGTTTAATGATCTGGCTTGTTTAAAAAAGCTATACTAAAAAAATAATGTTTAAAGACGATCGTACAAGGTGTTCGTGCATTTGAAGTACATGTGGAATATTGTTACTCCACGTCCCACATTGTTAGTGAAATGCCAGAAGAAAACCCACACATAACCATTTTAAATTGTCTTATTTATAGCCATTAAATAATGGTTGCACATTAAAATGTACAGTAACTGTTGTGCTTTTGTCGGTCAGATCTTTGTAAGATACAAATCTGATGTAACTGGATCTTTCCCATGTTTGGACTGAATGCTCCCGATCTCCTAGTGGTGAATCACAGGTAGATAAACGTGTAAGAGTGTAGCGATGTGATGGAAAGGCTTTATGTATACCAACGCTGTTTTAATCTTGTAACCTGATGAACGTAATGAATCTGCTCGGAGGCTGGTGTGTAATAACACTCGAGAGCTCTCTCCTCATTCTGTTCCCAGCAGCAGACGCAGATGGGAACATGCATTAGACAGAGAGAACGATTCTGTTAGGCGGGGATCCGTACTGCCTCCTTTCTTCTCTTATCTTTCATCTCCTGGAACATGTACTCCAACAGTACGAGCAAATTCCTTGTCTTTTTTCCCCCTTTTATTTCCCTGTCCTTATTGTGCTGTTCCTCTCATGTGTCTTGCTTCCACTCTGTTCTATTTTAGTTTTTTTTTCCTTGTACATTTCCTTTATTTACGTCTCTCATTTCTGCCCACTTTTCTCAAGTATTTCCTTTTACCTGTTTTTTCCAGCGCTCGCCGTGTTTTCCTCAACACTACACCTTTCTCCATCTCGCTCTTCTTCATCCCGTCCCTCCCCTTGCTCCCTCCTGTTCTCTCTCTCTCTCTCTCTCTCTCTCTCTGCTCGGTGCTGGTGGATGTGACAGTGGGAGTGGGATAGGGGGAAGAGTAATTATGGTTCAGCAGAGCTGGCGGCAGTGATAAATGGGTGATCAGGAGGTAAGGGTCTGTTCCTCTCTCTCTGTGGACCAGAATGCTGTAGCCCCATCAGCTGCATCCCAGCTCGACACAGATGCCTCCACCCTCCCCCCTCCTTACTTTCCCAGCACCATCCATGACCCGTCCACCTCCCAACACTGGGACACTTCTCTGACCCCAGGAAGAGATAGAGGGATGACCCCAGAGCTGTTTGTACCACAGGAGAGGGGTGTGATATACAGGGTGGTCTTTCTCTCCTCTGTGCTAATGGTGAAGGTGTGAGATATTTTAGGTCAGATCTCGTATTAAACCTAAAGTCTAGCTTCAATGCGTAAATGGAGCTTGTGAATAATTTCGATACATCCCTTATAGGATTTCTGTATATGTTGAAAGGAAAAGAGAGAGGGTGAGGGGGGAGAAAGAAAAGGAGAAGATAAATTAGACAGATGTGAACATGGCCTCTGAGGAATATACAACAAGGACAACCACTGGTTGTTCTCTTTCTCCCTTTGCGCTGCCTTTGTGTGGGACAAAGAGACGTCGTCTGATGACTTTCACCTTTTTTTTTTTTTTTCTTTTTTTTTTTCTTTTTAATCCAGCACACTAAAGGCCATCTTAATGTGTTTAAATAACTGACTCTTATGAATAATTAGAATGATGCACATAAAGCTTTAATGCCTTGTAAGTTTGCTTCCTAATTTTACCCTTTCTTTCTTTTGTTTCCATGATTCTGGACATTTAAATTTCTTCAACGAACAGGTAAGATGTTTTTCCTCTTCGAAAATGTTAACGATTCAGTACACGTCACCCAATCACATGATGTTTGGATCACAAGAAAATCAGAACCAGTACTATATTTCTATTAATTCCTTTCCTTATTGTAATTATCATACATATAGCCACATCACCCTAAACCAAAGCATCCAGATGTTTTAGGCAGGCTTCTAAAACTTTTAACTAAAGATTTGAACTGATAATTAGCCACGCCGACAAGAAAACTAGCTGAAACTATTCTGTCTTAAGCGTCTGCTTGATAGCAATAACTGCAAGCTGCTATTCTGGTAGAAGCGTACATGTGCCTTTTGATAAGGATTTAGACTTTTATGTAATGACTAGACTAAAGATGCATAAAGAGCCTAAATACAGTAGGTATTAGAATATGAACTAGACTTTCTGAAGCGTAACCGAGTTTTGTTCAGGGTGCTAGTGAACATTCTAAAAGGTTTCTTGTTAATATATGGTATAAACATCACTATAAAGAAGTGTGGAGAACCGCTTTACTTCTGGCCTTGTGAACACACTTTTACCATTTAAAGTTCATAAACAGAGCTACAGTATAGTATACACAGCACATTGTCCAGCACATCGTACTGTAGCTCAGATTGGGAATGTTGCTTCCTTCTTACAATGAACTGATTCATTACTATTACTATAATAATGTATTACAATCTTTATTTGCATACTGTATTCATCAAACTTTAATCAGAACCTGATGAACTTGTTATGGCAAAGAAATTATTCAACACACAGTGCAATCCAAAGCTATAAGGTAAAAACTAGTGAATACACAATTGTTAGTATTAACTACAGTATGTGTAACACATTAAAAGGTAAGGATGTAGTGCAGAGTCAGTTTGTTTATCATATGAATAATAATGTGTGTACTGCTGGCTGTATATTGTATATGCGTGTCTTATTGTGATCTCTTTCTAAAGCCATCTTAATGCCACATGGAAGGGACAGAGGTAACGTGACTCAATGTCCAAGTGGCATCGTTGGACCATTTCATTTCTAACCAGTGAACTTTGAAACTGTGTGACTGCCAGCACTTTAGCCTTTAGAGCTCCAAAATATTAGTGACGCGTGTCAGAATCAGTAAAATAATGATGAAATATATTAACATATGACACTTAATTGAAGAAGTGGCTTACTTCTCCTCGAACAAACTTTATTCTCATTAGGAAAAAATTACTGTTGTTTTTATTTTTGATTTTTCAAAGAAAGTACAGTTATTGAAATGAGGCAATGAACATTTATGCGTTGTTTATTTGTACACCGCGACCAAATTTTATACAGAATAATCGGAATGTGAGGCTGATCCCTATAAGGGAAAAACTTTTTTAATAACTGTATTTACTCCTAGGAGAAAAATGGTGAGCAGTGAAATCATCTGATTTTTATAATGGACTGTTTTTAAATACAAAAACTACAGATTTCATTTGGTGAGGTTAATATAAGGGTTTAGTTAGGTGTGGACACAGCATTAATTAGCTCTATTAATAATTATTTCAGTGGAGGGACCTGTAAAATAATTGTTATTTGCGGTTGTGTGTGTGAGAGAGAGAGAGAGAGAGAGAATGTGCATGTCCTTTTTCTATCCCATGTACACTAGTAAATGAAGTCATCTAACTGGAAACGCTGGGCACTGGCACCATTAATGAGCACAACAGTGGCCCGTGCTGGACAGGCCTGTATACACACAAGCACACAACGCAGAAGGAAACCCCTCCTCTCAGCTACATATGCTCACACACCTGGTCCACATCGTTACCTGTTTACAAATGACCAGCAATTTTCTGCTTCGTTCAGCAGCAACTGTTCCTCCTCCCTGGTGCTATCATTAGGGTGTGAGAGCTCATGTTTGGTTATTATGCTTGTCTCTAGTGTTTTGTCCCTCTTGTTTTGTACACATAATCATGGCCTTTCTCTCCCTCTCTGGCACCTTTTCTGCTAAATTATGCACTCTGGGCCAGATTGCTCCAACCCAGCATTTGCATGCTCTATTTGGAGGGATTTGTTGTTTTATGACATTCATTGTTTTATTAACCCATGTGTAGTATTCCCATTTGTAATCCTCGATCTGGATGGCTCTCAGGCTAATTGAAATCCAGGGCAGCGAGGCTGTTTCTCACTCTCGGTTCATATCCTCGCCTCTTTCTTCGAGGCGTCTCTGTCTGTGCCGTGCGCCTGGCTGCGGAGCTAACAGGGACGCGGCGATGTCGGCCTCCTCAGCGCTCGATGATGCGTGGGGGGGAAAAAAGGCCGCCGTGTGAAATATGGGCACAGGAACCGCTGAAGGTTGGAAGGGCACAACAACTTCATCACAATGTATAAGTGAGAGCCGTCAAGCCAAAGTGGAGTTTATGTTGAACACCGAGATTGTGTGTGTTGTAATATATCAAGCAATTTTGTAATGAACACACTCAGAAAACAACATGGTCAATGTCAGGACGACCGCCAAAGCCGGATAAGGTGCGGAACTGAAGATGAGGAGTTTAACTTTTACTAACTGAAACAACGAATAGGTGTTTTTACACTAACCAGACACGATGTTCATACGGAGAGACCTGTTCCCTTCACCTTTTGCACCTTTTTGTTGCTCTAATTTTTCCATTAAGGTCTTGTTCTCCAGGCAGATCTGCGTTAACACCCGTGTCTGCAGTGCTTGCATATTTCATCCGAATGATATGATCTGCTTATACTGGAGGATTGAAGAAGAAAGTAAATCAGATTGAATTCTAAAATGTTGAACTCTGCAGCAGCTTGCTGCTGTTTTAAACATAGATCCAATTAGTTCATAATGCAGATCCCGGCTAATTGCTTTTCCATTTCATTTCATGCACGACTTGCAAGTGACACTTTGACACTGTTTGCACATCTGCTTAATTCTTGAGGACAAATCTTTAATCTTTACATTTTAAAGTTTATCCAAAAATACTGACTAAAAACAACATGTGCAGCGTTTAATGTGAATAGTTTTACAGAAGTAGCATCAGACAATCATAAAGGCTAATTGTATATTTGCCTGTCATGATGTGCGTTTTGTTTCTTTAAGCCTTTCACTGAGTGTCTGCGCTTTTATATTTCCAGCGTCAGGAAAAGGGGGGAAATGGCACGTCAATTTCAGGATAATGGTCTGACTGTGAAGCCGCAGTGGTGAAGATTTATGCCAGAAATTAGGCAAATGTGATCAACTAGGCCTCCAGTTAATCTTCCCTGGCCTGAGCATGTCCGCCTTTATCTGCAGGCATAATTAAAGACAACTGTTCATCTGACAGAGCGCTGAGGCCCCATTGGAAGGCTTCTGGGGGACTAAGTCTGCAGCCCTGTCACTGTGATAGATGTTTATGTGGTGACACGCAGGATGGGAAGATTGTTTTAAACAGGTACACATTTAAAACCCCTGTGTGATTGGTTAGGGCCATTTGACTGATTAGATATATGCCGTGCTTTGAAAACTAATATTAGCTCATCTGTTAGACTCAACTTTTTCAACTTCGGCCCAATCGCTCATCCAACACACCCGAAAGCCACGAAGCATCACCATCAGTTTATATTTACCTACACACTGCTGTAATACACACACACACACACACACACGTATCCAGAGCATTCCAGCTAACATTAGATAGCTGCTAAATTGCTGCAGCCTAATTTGAGTCTAAGGGATATTTTTTGGCAGTAACTTTAAGTGGCTATTTATTTGACCTTTTTTAATATTGAGAGAGGTTGAAGAACCAAGTCCTTTTTCCCTCCCATTGCTTCAGAATAGCCGGCCTTCCACTTTCCTGCATGACAGACTCAGGCAGTTATGTCAGCATAAAATGCGCAAGCTGTTTGGCGTGTGAGAAATGATAATAGTATGCTTTTTAAGTGGTGTATCTCCCAAGAGCCTAATGAAAACTCTGTTTTAATGCAGACCAAAGAAATGGAGCTGGTGTGAATCTGGGTAGTGGCAGAAGGTCAGACTTCCAGTTCCTCCCAAGTTTTGGTTTGTTCGGTTCTGGGCTTTTGGTCATGATTTTGTCATATTGCTTACATTATTTATTATTAAATAATTTTAATATCATGATGCACCTTCCTGAGTATCGTAGGTTTTTTCAGGTGTCTGAATTTATATCTAAACTGGCTCTCACAATTGTCCAAATCTTTGTATTTTATACCAGTTCTGTTTCACTTATTTAGTTTTGTAAATGATAAATAATAGAGTTTAGATCATTTTAGTGACACAGTTCTTTGAATCTCGTTCATCAAACTGCACAAATCTTTTTTGAGTTATTTTATTACATATTTAATAAACACAACACCAACACATCTACATACAAAACTTTTGCCAAAGTAATGGAATTTTTTCATGCAGCTACGGACATATTATGATAAACAGAATGAGCAGCTCACCTCTCATATCTTCTGGTCCGAATCGTTCGTTCTTTTGTCACATGACTCTCATAGACGCTATGCAGTGCATTACACAGAATTGAGCGGTTCTTCTCTTCTAGTCTGAGTCATTAGTTTTTTTTTATTTATTGCACCACGTAGTCTCTATGGGAATCATCACAAAATCACGAATCATTCATGAACTACCCATCACTAGTGTAAAACAAAAACATGCAGCATTCCTGCGATAAATATTGCGGGAATACGTCATGACCGACATCATCGGCCAGATTCCTTTCTGGTTTTTCAGACAACTAGAGAACTTTTAGGTGGCACCATTTTAACTCTCAGGCACCAGACACATTATGGATGAATATGGTTGATGCTGTTGGTAGTGAAGTATTTCCATAATTTTAGTGATTTGTGTTTTTTTTTTTTTTTTGTGCGCTACTGTTTTGCACTTCAGTGCCCACAAATATTACAATACAACATATATATTCTTTAGATGTGTCTATTATAAGTTATGAAGAGAGAGCAGACAAGGTGGAATGGGTGGAGAGGTGATGGGGAGTGATCTGTGACAGAAAGGTATCAGCATGAATGAAAGGGAAAGTTTGCAGGACGTAGTGAGACCAGCAGTGTTTGGAGATGTTTCAGTTGACAAAAAAATAGGAAGCAGAGCTGGAGGTGGCAGAGCTGAAGATGCTGCGATCTGCCTTGGGAGTGACAAGAATGGACAGGATTAGGAATTGAGTTTATTAAAGGAACAGTGTAGGTAGGACAGCTTGGGGACAAAGTAAGGGATATGGTTTGGACATGTGCAGAGGAGGGTTGAGGGGTATATAGGGAGGATTGTGTTAGAGATGGAGCTGCCAGGCAGGAGAAAAAGAGGAAGACCCAAGAGGAGGTTTATGGATGTCAGACAGGCTGGTTTGAGTATTCCAGAAACTCATAATCTCCTGGGAGTTTACACAGAATGGGTGCAAAAAAAAAAAACCCATAACATCTGTGTGCAGAAACACCTTCCTTATAAAAGAGATCAGAAAGAAGAGAATGATCAGAATGCTTTGATCTGTCACAAATGATGTGGTCATTTTAAATAAACGCTGCTTATTTTACAACCATGTTAAGCAGAAAAAGCATCTCCGAACACGTCAAAACTTGAAGAGGATGCGCTATGACAGCAGAAGACCACATCAGGGAACAGACTCAGCACAAGCAGACAGTTAAAGACTGGAGAAAGTTCATTGTAGTGAAACTGTGCCCACTAAGTCTCCCGTCCTGCATCTGTATGAATGTATTGTACGCATTGCACTACTGCCGTATGATTGGCTGATTGGATAATTACATTCACTGGTAATTAGTGTACGGGTGTTTCTAATAAAGTGCTTCCACGGTGAGCGTATGCCATAATGCAGTCCCCACTTTTCATAAATCCAGTCTGCATTGTGCTGCGTCTGTGGCAGGATGATGTGCTTGGTGGAGCTGTAAAACCTTTGGACCATTTAAACGCTTAATTTATCAGAGTACAAACCTGTGCATTTGTATTCTGATAAATCTACGAATGTAATGGCTCGCTCCCCATTACAGACGAACTACAAGCACACACACGCTACTATACTCACTAGTATGACGAAGGTTTTCTCCTTCATGTCAAGCCTAAACTGTGATACAGCACCAGCCATGCAAGTGTGCGAGACTTGGCGAGGTAAAATCTCATCAGCTAAGATCACAAGCGCGTTTTCCTCTTGAGAAAAAAAAAATCACCTTTATACACTCAAAACAGTTATGGATTGAGACAAATGCAGGTTTTTGTGTGCGTGTGTTGGGGGACATACTAGTGCAGTCTGGGGAGTATCCGCAGTAGTGTGTGTGTGTGTGATGTGGCTTGATAGACAAACAGTCTGTAGTGATGACAGACTGAGGATGGAGCAGCTGGAGGCGTTTGGTGTCAGTCGTTTATTAAAAGTGACACAGAGGCTCCGAGTCAGGAACACCGAGGCATTTTCAGGTTGGTATAGAGTCTCTCTCCCTGAACATGTCTCTCACACACACACACACACACACACACACACACACACACACACACACACACACACACACACAGAACTACTGCAGCCATCACATCACCATATCAATGCAGCATTATCGCAAACAACCACTTGGACGTTTGCCTGTACTACCTCATGGTTGTGTGTGCAGATGTGCAGGATGTGTATGCGTGGGTGTATCAAAGGAACAGTGTGTGTGCATGCGCATGCATGTATGCCGCTTGTTAACACTTGACTGACGTAGCGTCAATCGATAGCAAATAGCTGAAGAGCTACGAGTTGCTCTATGCGTCATGTACAGTATGGCTTTGTTTTGGCATGTGGACTCGCCGTGTGTGTGTGTGTGTGTGTGTGTGTGTGTGTGTGTGTGTGTGTGTGTATGGGAGGGGGTAATATTTCAGTTAAAAGGATAGCAAAATCGCTGAATGTTGAGCTGGTCTCTACAAGAGAAAAGCTTTCCTGATGGTTATTGAGATCAGGGTTTGAATGAACTATGTTAATAATTCTGGGAATTATCACAAGGGTATGTACAGTGTGTGTCTGCATGCATGTGTGAGAGAACCTAACTGCTGGAGGGTGTGTTTGTTGATATTGGCAAGAACTTGGAGCTGTGTGATTATAATAATGAATCAATTCATAGCATCTTCTGCTCTATTTTTCTATTAATGGAGTGAAACAGAGGTTTGAATGAAAGGCAGTGAAAACACTACATACACACGGGAGAGTAAGCGTAAGAGTAAAGCGTAGGAGTCGACATGTGTCTTCAGATTCAGCCGCTCAGAAATAATTCAAATTAACCCCAAACCCACAGACAGTCGAGAGCAAATGAGAGAAATTGAAGAGATTATGGAAAGCGAGAGAGAAAGGGAGATGAAGGAAGCCAGTATGGACTTTTTCCTCTTATCGCAAAGTTTTTTTTATTTTTTTCATATATATATTTATATATAATTGTAGATAATGTGCATAATATGTCATTTATTCATTATGGTGCAGGAGTGAGGGAGGGAGAGGGGCTGGCAGGGTGCTGACTGGAGCTCTGCCTCTTCGCCTCTCTCATCTCTTATCTTTGTGACATTGCAATAGCAGAGTTTTACAGCCTGGAGTAATAGGATAACGCACAGCGCCGCCTGATCGGCCCATCACAGATACACTTACATTTCCAGCTCTTTAACCACGAGGGATTTTTTTTTCCTGTAAGCACGACTCACACCTGGCCTGGGAGAGGTGCTTTTAGGGGAAGATCATGTGGCTTGATGTGTTGATCATTTCGCTTCGGTGTCAGTTCGTCTTTTAACTTCATGGCTTATATAAAGACACCTGACTTGTTGACTAAAGCTTCGGCGTTGACTTTAGTTTTGGAGGGGAAAAAAATCTAATAAAAAATCAGATCTGTTGGATGAAAGACACATTCTGTGTCTATATGTATCTCTTTCTCACTTGCTCTCTCACTTTCTCTCCTGTTCCTTTCTCTGCCTTCATCCATCTCTCTTGTGGAGAGAAGGAGGGCTGATGGATGGATGGCATGGCACAGGGTCATTCCTCACTCAGCCCCTCCTCTCTTGGTGTATCACTCACTATCCAGACAGAACGAGAGAGCAAGACTGAGAGAGAGAGAGAGAGGGACAGGGAGACAGTGATGGATATGTGCAGGACGCTGAATAAGAGGACGTTGAAGTCACTGATAGTTTGAATGAATTTGGGAGTCCGTGTCCCGAAACATATCCTTAGATTTAAGCCATGCAGGAGTTGCAAATCAATCAGACATGAACACGCTTTACAGAACACCTGCTCTATCGCACCCCGAGCTTAAAGGAATATTCCAGAGGTTTTTAACCCCGCCACATGTGGGTAGAGACGAGAATGTTCGGTGCAGTTGGTAGCTTCCTCTGTGAGTGTGTTTTGGGTCGACTTTTATCTTGATATACGAAAATGTTTATTACACCTATCTTACGAACGTGGTAGATAGAGACTAGGTTAAAAAAAAAAAAAAACTTTCGAATGAGACCTGTCCTTAAGACAGTGCAAAAACAATTGCACGTGTTTGCTTGTGTGTGAGAGAGAGAGAGAGAGAGAACAAGACAGACCGAGAGAGAGAGAGAGAGAGAGAGAGAGAAGGGCTCTAATGACTTCACAGGCCATTAGTCTCTCTGTGTGCTCTGTCACACCTCATTATCCACACACACACACACACATACACACTCACACACGCTACTAGAGCAGCAGGCTGGAACTCAAATTCACACAGCTACAAACTCAAGTCTTACTCTCCCCCTCCTGTATAAGAGTGTGAGATGGAGAGGTCAGGAGGTCGTGCGTGCGCTCATTCGTCTAGTCAAATTCTCGAATCGAGTTTGCAGTAGAGCATCATAATACTGTACATTTTAGCCTGTGTATGCGCTACCTCGCCGTTTTTTTTTTTTTTTTCCCTTTTGCGTATCTACAGTACACTTGCAGCGGGGAACACTTTAATAGGGCGAAGGCGAGTGAACCCGATAGTGAATCGGCTCACCGAGCGCACCACGCTTACATCAATTGCTTTAAGTGCAAGGGCCATTTTATTACCGCCGTTAAACATGCCTTAGCAATTTCTGACAAACAACAAATATCTAAAGTTAATCCATCAAGAAACTATAAACAAATGAACAAGGAGGGGTGGAGGGGGGGCGGATTCATGACTGGCTTGGCCATGGAGCGTGATTATTTGTGTGTTCTGGTGCTGCGTGTACTCCCAGCCCTGCCCTGAGCTACATGGCATCCATTAAGCGCTTCTGTAAACAGTGGGCCCTGGTGGACTCGGCAGCATGCGCTTTTTAAAAAATATGATCTTTTCTGCTGCGTTTGGCGCGACCTTCCACAGCCCAGCGGGGTAATGTAATCATGGGCAGGCAAGCACGCCTGTCAAAGGCATGTAAACTGGATAATAAATGCAGGCAACATTAACATGTCTAATGCTTCACGAGCACGCAGACGACTCGGTCCACAATCAGCGTTATGGTGTACTCGCAAATAGCCGGGGTTTTGTGTTTGTGTAAGGGGGTGGTTTAGAGAAAATCTGCGAATGGACGATCCTACAATTGTGTTAATGCGTAACATTTATCCATTTATTCCCTGAAGAAAGTTTAAATGCAATTATTATTTTGTCACATATAAATATATAAATATTACATATATTGTGTCTGTCTCTGAGTGAAACTGAGAGAGAAAGAGAGAGTGAAGGTCTAAGCACAAACCAACAGATCTTCTAGTTCTAGTTAATTTTCCATCAATCTGACGGACTGTAGCCATGATGTCAGCAACTGCATTCTTCCCTCCAAGCTTTTTCTAGTCGTCGCCACAGCGGATTTTACCCGCAAGTTATTGGCACAGGTTTTTATACAACCCACTCATTGTTCCAGGTTTGGCACTGAGGATGCCCTGCCAGCATCTCCAGTGCCTGGGTATTTTATACGGGAATAGGGTTAAGGACCTTGCCCAAGGACCCAACATTGGCAACGCAGCGCTGATGGAGCTCGAACTGTATGGAAGTATAACAGTGCCAAAATTCCTCAAAGCAAAACAGCATACTGAATCACATGAACTGATAAAAAACTTCAAAACAAAAAAGCAGTTTGAATTTTTCTGCTTTGAAATTTGATCTGAATGAAAAAATTCTTACAGCATTTATACTGCTTG
>JAQMYJ010000012.1:20537931-20555381 GCA_030014305.1 Clarias laeviceps
ATTTCCAATCCGTTAATGTGTATGTGAGAAAGTTGTCCTAAGTCCCCCCCCCCCAAACCCCCCCCCCCCCCCCGTTCTCTGTTTCAGTATAATTCTGATTAGGTGCTCACCAATCTTCAACGGTTCAGCACGGTGACTGATCTCGGTGTACGTCCGTTCAGTTAGTTCATCCGTTTCTTCCATTGCTTCACTTCTGTGCTTGAGCGTGCTTGAGTAAAAATAACCCCGTTCTGACCCCGGATATAAATGCACAAAAAAAAAATTCAAACTGCATGCATACACACCATGTACTGATATCCACAGCTCAGGTCTCAGTGGTAATGTTTGAGTTCTCAGCAGGTTGTTATTTATGAGATAGAGGTTAGGAAGGCTGGGCATCACCACATTTATTTCATTATCTAATAAAACCTGGATGAGAGGAGAGGACCACTATTTTCTAAACCTCACACTGGCCTGTTATACCAGAAAGCTCACAAAATAGCAACCAACATAGTGCTATGCTGTGTGTGTGTGTGTGTGTGTAAATGTGTGTGTGTGTGGCAGAACAAGTCATATACGTTTAATTCCCCCTTTGTCTCTCTGTGTGGCATGTGGCCATGTTTTAATATGAATAATAAACAAAAGGTTGAGAGTAAATTCTATATGAAATTTAGCCTCTGGGCTTTTTGCCCTTGGTTCCCTTACTCCCACTCTAGCCAGTGTGTGCTGTCTACTCTAAATGCAAAGCTATTTCCCCTAGAATTGGTTAATCCCACGACAGGCTGGTCTCCGCTCCTTACGGACTGCCCGGACTCGCTGCTAGCCCCCTCATTACTCTCAGGGATAAAAGCGCTAAGCAGCATGACAAGCTCGGCTAGTCACGCAGGATCACTCCGTCAGAGTAGGGTGCGCACTGCTACCGTTCAGCCTGCAACAAATAGCAAAGCCCAGAGAGAGAGGGAGCAAATGTGCAAGGGGTCATAACTCAGCCCCCCACGCTTCGTTCACTCGTTCCATTATTACCTTCCCTAGCAAGGTCACACTAATCAACTCAATTACCAGTCCTCTCAGACATTTTCATAATGTTTTCTGCTAGTTGCTCTCCTGTGAAAATGACACAGTCTTGGCAAATTAATATCATTACTATTTGCGCTTAATGGCGCAGTGATACTTTTTATATTTAAGATCGAGTCCTGCCGACGACCTCCAACATTATGGAGACTTGTTGGGGGGGGGGGGACGAGTTGCAGTGGCAAGAGCAAGCAAGGGAGCACAAAGCCAAAAGGAAATGAGCAGTAATCACAAACCTGTGAAGTTTTACTGCTTAGTTTTATCATTTTAAAATGTACTGCATTCATACTGATGCGCTAAATAATAAAATCATCAGATTTTTTTTTTTGTTGGTCTTAGATTATTATTATAATGCACATAGTGCTTGTGTGCCCTGTGATGGACTGGCACCCTGCCTCGTTCACGGTCTTCCCGTACAGGACACACGGTATAGAGAATGAGTTACTAATACACACAGTATTGTACAATTGCACTTACAATCCTGAGTTCTGTTGACTGTGCAGAGTTTTGCTTGTTGTCTCCGTGTCCACATGGGTTCCCCCAGGTTCTCTGGTTTCCCCCAAATCATATAACTAAGTGCTAAATTGTACCTCGATGTAAATATGTGTATGAAGCACCGTTTTTCTTTCACAGCAGTAGCATGCACTCTTATGGGCCATGTTCATTCTGTATTAAAAACTTGTGGTTATTTGATAAAATTGAAAATGCACATTAAACATTTAAGCAATAGGAGTTTAGTTGTATTCAGCACCAGCGTGGGTGAGATTCCACTTTAGGCGATGTCATATTCATTAATAAGAAATTAATATTAAGTAAGTGACATCATTGCAGACGTGAAATGCCGATAATCGGTATACTTTTGCTTTGCTAATGGAAATGAATCCCGACTAAGCCACACCCACTAGCTACATTTACATGCACAATATTTCATCAGTTTGATTAAAAATCATTCTGATTAGAGATTCCATCTTAACGGATGTAATATGCTCAAGGTGTTTAATCAGAATGTAACGCTTGTTGACATGCGTGAAGTGGTTCGGCCCGCTGTCAAGTGTTTAATCTGCCAGGAATATTACAGAAGGAGAAATTGTTTTCCACCAAGTTTAAGGTTAGGTTAGACTTTTTTTTTTTTTTTTTTTTTTGGACAAATCCCACTTTCTGAATTATAATTAGTTTTAAGAATTAAAATAAGTCACATTTAATTTTATTGTATTCATATTGGGCTTTTAACAAAGGTCATTGTCTCAAAGCAGCTTTACAGAATAAAAACAAAGTTAGGGAATTGAGTAGAAAATGTGTGGGAAAATATGTATAAATCTAAATGATTAGATTGTCCCTGATGGGCAAGCCAAGAGTGAGAGCGGTAGGAAAAACTCCCTGAGATGCCAATAGGAAGAAACCTTGAGAGGAACCAGACTCAACAGGGAACCCATCCTCATTTGGGTGATAACGGATTGCAGGAATTCAGCCTCATCTGTGATTGGTTAGATGCTTTACTGTGTGTGAAATGGCGAGCCAATCAGCGCTCCTTTCTCAGCCGAAGACCAGGAGCCAGTGAGGGAAAGTTTGATATAAAGGCAGCTGTGAAAGAGAAATTTCCCTCCCAGAACCCAGTCAAGTCTCTTAATGTTACTCACACATGGGGCAAACCTTCGCAGCTAGAATATATTTGTTCGGACAAGAGAGAAACGATTGGATCAAGTGTTTACATGGCTAATATTTATCTAGTGAACTGATTATCGAAAGTTTACGCCCTCTCTCATTCAAATCAGGCCGGATTAAGTCAGACTGTTCCGACTGTTCCGAGGTTTATATAGAAAATACATTTTTGTATACGTACTTTTCCTTTTCTCCTTCATCTGAAGATTTAAATTCTGACGTTGTATTTATAAAATAAAAATGCTGATTATGTTGTAACCAGGCTGTAGTAACTGTTTCAGTGGGAGTGGCAGAATTTTGAAGGTGTGCGCAAGCAGTGAAACGTCTCAGCGTGGTTTTACTAAGTATAAGAACTTTTGGAACGCTGCCCTTCCAATCAGATTAGTTCTTAACTTTCCAACTTAAGTTTTTAACACTACTTAATGTGAGAGTTCATTGCAAAGAAGCTTTCTTTTACTGCATTACTGGATTCAGTGCTACATTTCTTGGGCACGTCTCTACCATCATATCACAAAAAAGTGATCACGCTTTCAACAAGATGTCAGTTTAACTTTTTGTAGTCTGCAGTTCAGTTTCATGAAACTTTATTTCCTAGAGCAGTCAAGTGATTTGTGCAGTGTGTGTGTGTGTGTGTGTGTGTGTGTGTGCATGTGCATTCCTGAGTGTGTGTGTGTGTCTGCACCCTTTGACAGACTTTTTGCTCTCGGTTTGGAGTCATTAGAGTGATAATGGCTTTATTATAGGAGACACCCCGTGAGCCCCACTAATGAGAGATTTTGGAGTATGTGTGTGACTGAAGGAATTTTTCAAGACAGCGATTGTGGTCTCCCAGTATAGGAGCCTTTTGAGACCAATTAGAGTGGCAGGTACTGTAGAGGAGCTCACACCTGTCTTTGGCCTTATTATTCCAGCAGTGTGTACAGGGATAGGCTGATTAACCCAGTGCACAGGTTTGGGATAGGTTGAGTTTAGCTAGAATAGCACTCTGAGCTACTGTATTAACTCACCATAACCCCATTATAAAGCCATCAGAGCCTCTGATTATCTGGTCAAAACCAAAGCCACTCCAGTGCTTGGAAATATCTGAACAGGTGTGTATGTGTGTGTGTGTGTGTGAACGCTCATCTCACCTGGCTTTTCCTTCAAGGTCACACCAAGTTAAATCCTCTCCCCCATACCCTTGCGTCAGGCCCTTGCGTCACTCTTTCTCATAGGGTTACAATATTCTAAGGCTTTGCCTTTTATCGAGGCCAGACCCGCGCAGCGAGCACCGGAGCAGGCTCCCTTTTTCTCCGAGACCCCTTTATTCTAGCAGGCCACTCTCATTACTGTGAGCAGAAATGAATAAGGTTAAATAGCTGCAAATTTTTTCCTCCTTCAAAGATCTTTGAGCACAGAAGAGCGCACGCCCAATAAACCCACACCCCTCTCATGTTTTATTCAAGCTCTTTTATATTAGAACATGGGGTGCTAGAGCCGCGTTAAAAAGAGCTCTAAGCCGATTTTCACATTCCGAAAAGCCTTTTTAAATCTCGTCCCCATGCACGAATTCTCCTCTTTTTACAACCACCTTTTAATGAATAGATGTCCAATAAGGGCTTTTATTGTCTTAGCATATGTTGCTTTTATTAGGTGAAAATAATTACGTTCTTCGGATCACCTCGGAAGTCCTTTCGGAAGATAAAAATGAGAGAGTTTCACAGTGACTGCACAAGTCCTTCTTAGTTGGGTCGTTTTCCCCATGGGTGCTTCATGTCCTAGCACCCCCCCCTCTCTCTCTTTCACACACATCCACACACGCACACATACATTAACCCCTCCTCATTGATTCTCCACACAATCATCTCCACACCTCCTCTATTTTCATCCCAACCTGAAGTGTGACAGGAGCCACTTGGCAACAGACACACACTTGATCTTATCACACAGAGTGTGTGTGTGTGTGTGAGTGTGTATAAGGATGGGGCTTTTGACTGATAAATGATTGTCACTTGAACATTGTTTATTCCCACATCCACACTGGCGGTCAGGTTGTGTCCTTTTTTCTATTCAAGGTACACTTTTTTTGTCTCTCTGTTTATTTTAGGACTGGAGTCCAGGATCACACCTCTTCGCTTCTCACCCACTATTCATTAAAATAAATAAATAAATAAATAAAACTTAATCAAAATTAACCTAATTTGTTTTATTAAACTCTCTATGTATTTTTTTTTCTAATGTAATTTCAATATCCTTATTTAGCCTGGCACATCCATAAATAAATTACCTTATGCTGAGTCATACCAGGAACATTACAAATAAAAATACAGAACAAGATATATTAACTAGTTAGTATTATTAATAGTTGCGACACGGTGGCTTAGTGTTTAGCACTGTTCCCTTGCACCTCCAGAGTCTGGGTTTCTGTGTTCTCGCCTCGGGGTCTGTGTGCATGTAGTTTATATGTTCTCCCCGTGCTTGGTGGGTTTCCTCCTACAGGCCAAAGACATGCAGATTAGGATGATTGGCGTTCACAAATTGCTCTAGTTGGACTACAGTGGTTCTTTTATTTATATATATATATATATATATATATATATATGGATGGATTCATAGTAGTAGTAGTGTGTCTGTGAGTTTTATCATCATTCTTCACCAGGCTATCCTGAGCTTTAGGCAGGTACTGTTCTGCGCAGTATGTTTCTTGTGTAGTTCACCTTTCCAACGTGAACATTATTACTCAGCTTTGAGTAAGTGAGAAAGGGTTCATGGGAATGGGCCATGTGTACATGCTACAGTATCAGTAATATTAGACTCAGGGGAGAAGGAGAACCTTTTCCATTACACACAGGCCTACTCCATAATGAAGGCCATTTTAATAGGATTTAATGCATGTTATGGGTCAAGGTCCTGCTACCTTAAAGCTCTGACTAAAGAATACAAGAGTGGAATCATGAAGGCTTGTTTAATAATAAGCCTTTGCATGCACTGATCATCCCCTCTTCAGTAATTTGTTGTTTACAGAGGTTTGTCCTTGGTACGTTTTACTTTAAGCCACATTTAAATAATAAAAAATAAAATCTAATAAAAATGGCTGTGACTGTGAGGATTTGTGTTCTTTCAGCCACAAGGTGTTGCACTGATGTCGTGTGCCGAGGCCTGATGTGCAGTCCACATTTCTGTTCTTCCCAATGGTGTTGGGATGGTTTAGTGCTGTATGCAGGACACATGACTGGCAAACCAGGTCTTTATAGATCTCGCATTGTGCATTTTCATGCTGCAACAGGTCAGGGCCTCTTAGTTCCTATAAAATGATATTATAATACTACAGCATGCAAATTATATATATTACAGACAATCGTTTGCCTCCTTTGTGGCAAAAGTTTGAGACATTTTCACATACATGGGTCATGATGGTGTCCATATACTTTTGCCAATATAGTATACAGTATATACACTGCCTGGTCAAAACAGTTGCTGCTTTTCAAAGCGTCCTATCCCTGTCCTGCATCAAGCAACGAAATGATTTGAATTTTGTTAAGAAATGTCCATTGCATTATTAAATTCAGTGCAGAAATGTGGTCAGCAAAAAATCATGATTGATTGTAATTTAAGATCACTTCAACGCTTGCAGTTGCTTGGTACAAAAATCTGTGGCAATCACAGGCATGTTTAATAGTGATAGGAAGAGCATTTCCACATGCGTTCCAATGCGTTATATAATTTCTGTTATCCGTTATCACCCAAATGAAGATGGGTCTTTTTCTTTTCATTTCTTGAAGCTGCTTTGAGACAACGACCTTTGTTAAAAGCGCTATATAAATAAAATTGAATTGAAATTGAGAACTCACAGGATTGGGCCTAAACTGCTTTATGGCCATAAGAATACTTGGTGAGATTAATCTTCTCACCTGTTTGCTGGGGCGCATCGATATTGGACTTTGGAGCAATGGAAAAAGGTCATGTGCGTCAGTGTAAGAAGGGGAAGCACATAAAGCGATGCACCCATCATGCATAGTGGCCACTGTACAAGTCTTATGATATGGGGTTGCTTTAGTTAGCCAGGTCTAGTCTCAGCAATGTTATGTGGCAATAAAATGAAGTCAGCTGATGGCCTTAATGTTTTGAACGACCAGGTTATCACATCAATTAAGTATTCCTTTCCTGATGGCATATTCCAGGGTTCAACTCGTGAAAAATGGTTCTGGGAGCATAAGGAATAATTTTCATGCATAAACTGGCCAACACATTGCACGCCATAATCAAAGCTAAAGGAGCTTGGACAAAATGTTAGTGTGTGTGACGACTGTTGTTTTTTTTGTTTGTTGGCCAGTTAGTGAAATTTGACTTGGGATGAAATAAAAGATGAGGAATTATTCACTTTAATTCTTAGACCTTTTTGGGTTGTGGAGTGCTTGGCATTAGTTCTCCTGTTCAGCTCTAGTTATACCAGTAACAGTAGACACAGCTGCATGTTTGCCCGCTGACTATTTCACTACAGTTGTGATCATCTCATGTGAAAAGTGACTGCTTTAGCTGCTGTAACTCTCCAGCCCTGAAAAGGACCAGTTCTTGTCTGTTTAGTGAAGTGTGTGTGTGTGTGAAAATCCTTTCACTGAGGGTTGATTAGGCAGAGAGAAAAAGTGGCAGGGGTGTTTACCCTCTACCCAGAATCCTCCTCACAGCTGACTGGAGCACGCTCAGATGGGCTGTCGGTTCACCGAGAGCAGCCACACTGACTGCAAAGATAAACAGTAAAGAGAAAAGAGGAACTGTGTAAAAAGGTCTGCAGTCTTGGCTCTTTTGTGCGGTATGGTAGGAGTAAGTGAAAATTTGAACCGAAATCATTGAATGTCCCGTTGGACACTTTGATGCCCTCAGGAGTCAAAAGCCTGCACCTCATTCCACTGGACACTATTACACTGACGACGGCTTCTTAGATGTCAGCTAAAGGCTGCAAATCTGTAACGGTGTTAGAGGTGTCACAGTGTGTAAACTTGTTTTTGGCTCACACACACAGCCAGCTGTGTTTTTTTTTCCCTCTCTATTGAAAAAGTCCCATGAAATCTATGACTAGGAGAAATGTGTTTTCGGAAAAGTGACTCAAACCCTTTTTGTTGTTGAACCCTATTTGGAAGCCCCTGGGATTGACTGGTGATGTCAGGAAGCTTACTGGGTGCCGGACGTCTATTGTGTCAGGTTTACACAGTGCTGTGGATCCGGGGGGAAGTGATGACACAGCAGATAAAGGAGGTGACTCTAGGGGGAGGTATGCCTGGCCGGAGGTGATGCACTGCCAAGCTGTTGGCACGACTGTGGGCATCATTTACTCAGCCTGGTGATGCCGTTGAAAATGCATCAGTGCCGTGTGACGAGACGATCTAGAAATGTCTGAATACACAGCGTGACCTCAGTCTCATAGCACAGGATTGCAGTTTGAAGTAAAAAAAAAAATGAAGACCAGAGAAGATCTTGTTACAATGATTATTTATTAAATTTAAAATATCTTTAGCACAGATTAAAAATCAGACACCTCCGACTATCATGATCATCATGAATGAAAAATAAACATTCCTAAAAAACCTTCTCCGTTCTTAGGATACATCTTGGCCTTCATAGAATATTTCATTTGAATAAGAATGTACATTTCAACACACAGGGCTGAGGCAAATCATGACGCTTTTGGGTTCGTATGAAGCCGACGATCACGTGACCACGTGGTGCAGTGCGTTGGGAAGTAAACTTTAAAAGTCTACTACGAGTTTTTGAAGTACCCTTATTCAAAATACTTAAGTGCTCCTTATAAAATAAAGGAAACATTATTCTAGCTCCCTGTTCATGATTTTGACTCTGGCACTTGTACTTGGGATGAGATCTGCCTCTAGTGATATTAATGCACATTAAAGACCCTTTCTCATAAACCTATAATACACAACAAATATCGCCATGTTAATAAGAATTCTTTACACTTATTTTGTTGTTGCATGGCACCAAGGTAAAAGTTCAGGCGTGGTCTTTCACTGCTCCCTTTTTTTTCCTGACTATTTGCCTCAACCCTACCTTTACAAATGTAAAGACAAGTTTACAAGAAACAAAACACAATGAGGATGACAGGCAAAGGAAACAACCACTTACAGTACTTAAAAATGTCACAATTGTCCACATTTTTAATGAGCTAATAACCGTTTTTTTTTGTTGTAGTTTTTATTTAGTTTTATGTTATTTTTTTTGTTTTTAGCACATGCCACATGAGACTTTGATTATAAAAGTACCTGAAATAATTGCTAGAATATCAGCATGCATAGCTGTTTGGTATCTACACTTATTTACAGAGATGGCGGACATCTTTACATTTTTCTGGAAGATGACTCGGAGTGGGGATGGGGGGTGTTATGTCACATGAGAAGACAAAACCGAACAGAAGATGACCTGTCAGGGTCATTAATCTTATTAGCAGCTCTGCTACATACAGTAGATACTCAGTCTACACTGGTTACGAAAGGCTGGAGTAGAAATTCAAGGAAAAAGGGTCTAAAGGCCTATTAAGAGGACACGTGAGGTGGGGGTACAAAGGGGGATCTACGTGTGTCTCAACTACAAATCGTCACCCAGCACAAACCTCCCAGGACCGATGGAGGTGATTATTAACTTAGATTATGTACAGTACATACAGGCTGATAGTTTAGTGTGCATTCAGTGATGTGGAGGTGACTTTACCAGATCAATCCAAGTACTTCAAGAATCGGACTTAAAGAAAAACATTTACAGTGCCAAAGTACTTAGAACTAATTCTAAATATAAAAAACAAATGAATAATATAAAAAACACGCTTAATCCTTAGCATTTATTGCAAAATTAAAGCTGCTCATTTTGGATATTTTGACTGATTAAAAAAAAAAAAAAAAAACCCTGGAAGACTTGAATGGATTCCTCGGGAAAGACTCCAGACAGCTTTATTGCTTTAAGAGCTTAAAGCTTAAATGGGATTTTTTAATTTATGTATCTGTCTTACATTTACGTTATTACCTTGTTACTTTCAATTGCTTTGGTTTGAAATCAGTATTGCTGCTAATTTACTTTAATGTACGTTGTGTCTCACCATCAGAAAGCCATTAAATCAAATACACACTATTAATGATAATAAACGCCCATCATGAACACGCGCAGATAAACAAGACATCAAAAACATGTCGACTTTTACGCGACTCTCCAGCGAGCGCTCGCTTGCTCCTCCCTCTCCCCGTCTCCCTGTCTTTTTCCTGCGCTCTCCCCTGCTCTTTGCTAAACAGGGCAGCGTGTGATAAATGGCAGCGCTGGGTGGTTTCGCATGTTAATGTGATATCTCATAAAGCTTATCGTCCCAAACGGGTCACCAAGGTCAAGTGGTGAGGGGTTGAGCGTAACAGCGGTAAGATTGCATCCGTCTCGTTCTGCCTGACAGTGTCGGTTCACCTTCTCGCTCACACGCCGGGTTTCTCGCTTCCGACGTTGAAAACGTTCGGATGCTGGATCTCTGTGGATCGGTTCTAGACGTCATTCAGTACTGAGACTTCCGGCGCGACCGTGAACCAGCGGGTGAATAACCAGGCTTGCCTGTAGAGCCTGTGGGGGCAGTGATCGAGTCATGTTAGCTGCTCTGGAGTTTCAGCTGTTTTGCTCTAAAGTGTTAAATGTTAGGACTTAACAGTCCAGCTTTTCAACATTTCTTGATTATGTTCAGCTTTGAGGATGTGCTGAAGCGCTTTGGCACAGCGTCACGTCATTCCACGTTCTTGGTTGACTCGCATTGCAACCCCATTAGCTGTGGATAATCTCAGGCATGATATTCCTGACCTTGCTTCAGTGTAGCACTGCTGTAATGGTGCACGTGCACCAGTCTGGAGACAGTTTGTGCTGTTGCATTGAAGCAGAGATGGAAACAGGGTCGCAGGAACAGCCCAGGTCCACTTGTTTACCTTAAACAGCCCCCAAATTGTCCAGTGATTGTGTACTTTCTGTATAATTGCCCTCATGAGCAGTAGGGTGTTAGTTATGAAAATTAAATAATTACAAAAAATGTTTTGTTTTTAGATATGTAGCACAACACTATCTCAGACTGGATACAGGAAGCCACTTCCTGTCCCCTTAGCGTAGAGGAGATACAGTAGTGGGGAAAGGAGGAAAGGCTTAGAGCGAGAAAGGTAATTTATTAACTTCCTCTAACCTCTCTGTGCGTGCACACTACAGGCTGACAAATGGCCTTGTGGAACAGGATGATGGTCTCTTATTACCTGCACCCTCTTTGCTTAATCCAAAAACAAGATTTCCAGGGTGGTTGCACATGCAGTAAAGAGATTGATGAAGTGGCCTTGTCTGCATGACGTGTAAATATTTGGCCGTACGGAGTATGACGGTGGTGTTGGCTACACATACAGGTGTAATAATAAAGACGGCTTGGCAGGATGACAAGAGTGTCGGGTGTTTCACACCCCCAACCCCGATCTGGATTTAGCTGCATTTGCCATTTTGTCTTTCTGTCTGCTTCTTTTTGTTTTTTTCTCCCCCACAAGGTCAGAGAGCATTTAGGCACTAATTCAAGTTTTTGTTTAAGTGAATTATGCGAGATGTTGCCAACTGTGTTGCATTTTTTCCCTTTAATTTTTTTCCCCCTCCTACGTTTAAAACTTCAGTTGAAAAAAAGTTGTCGAGCTTTCAGCATATCACCCTAGGAATGCAATTACCTGATGAGTAAATACTGTCTGGTCCGAGTCTGCCTGGTGAACAGTGCGGCTGCAAGGGCTAGCAAAGATTGAGTGACATTTTATGTCCTTTTATATTTTTGCCTTCAGATGTGTATTAACTTATCATTCCAAAAGCAGGTAAGACTCAGAAAGATGCATCCTTTTGATGTCATGTTTATTGACTCGCTAACCAAAGGAATGTGCGACATCTGCGTACTTCAAAAGGCATTCAGGTACACACACACACACACATACACACATATACACGTGTAAACACACACACGCATGGGCATTTAGCTCGAGATGGAAATAAAATTCCTCACAGAAATTCTGGCTACTGCCTTGGCTTTCTTCTCATTATGTGTGTGTGTGTGTGTGTGTGTGTGTATATATATATATATATGTGCGTGTATGTGCGTAACCAGCTTGCTGTTATAGACTTCACCAGCTTGGGCTACAGCTGTGGATTCGTCTGTTTAAACAAGGCTGAGTCTTTGTGCTCCATGCGTGTGTGTGTGTGTGTGTGTGTGTGTGTGTGTGCGCGCACATGCACACACCGGGAGTAAGTTTCTCTCAGTGCTTGCCAGCCGATTGCTCCTAAACATTGGTCTTGGCTTTTCAGAGGTGCACAACGCCGGTGCTATTGGAAGATAAAGAGCAGGCCCATCTCGAGTCTCCTGCAGAGTTTCATGTGAAGCAACAGCGACAGATTTCCTCCATGAGGAGGGGCATGAAACACAACTGTGCTCTAATTCTATCTGACATATTTTCCTTCACCTCCAAAAAAAAAACAGTCTAAACCTATGGTGCTGTCATGTGGAAAAAAAGCTGTGCCTCTCTCGGACCACTTGACGTTTTTATTTTTTGGTATAAATGGAGTAAGTCTAAAACAGGTTTCATCATGCGGATCAGAAAGTGAGCAGCAGTTATAAGAAAGCAAAGAGGAGACATACAGGTATTATTTAATGTTGGCCATATATAGAAAATAAAGAACCGAGTGCAGAACATTTCTGGCAAACTAAGTGCCGTCCCATTGGCTGAGTCGTGACCTCGTCACTGTCACTCTGGCTGTTGCAGTCTCAATGTGCATGTGTGTGTTTAACTCTGGGAGGGAAAAAAAAAAAAACACTTTGACATCGTATGTATGGACAGTCTGCGCAGTCAGTGTGTGTGTTCTGTGTACAAGGCAATAACCAAAGAGCAAAGCCTTCTATCTATACTACATACACATGTCTACTATGTTTCATGTTCCTTCTGTAAATCGCTATAAAGCCGCCAAATTCTCCCTAATTCCAGCATTTCTTCCCCGAAATACATAAAGAAAAGACGCAGCGTGCAGTGTTTCGTCAGTACATGACGGTTGCATTCCACCATCATTAGTATCCACTGTGTCTTAAAGAAACTCGTATTGGCTCAGGTTCAGGACTCAGAAGTGTCAGTCATTTACATGACAGCATGCAGTGTCTTTACGCCTTTAATCCAGTGTACAGCGGAGTTAGGAAGTCTGTATGTACACACTCACAGCCTTCGTCCTTGCGTCGCCGAGGCTGTGGCTAGCTGCCTGTCTAAAGCTCAGGATCTTTTCCGACAGGCCTCAAATCTAGAACCTTCTGCAGGGGGTGAAGATGATCCTAACCAAGTCTCTTTGTCTCTCACCCCTTTATCACAAAATCCTTGCTCATGCTCTGTTTTTATATGTTTTGACATCATGATTTTAGTTTTTTTGTGTGTTTTTAATTCTTTATGCAGCAACAGGGTGCAGCCACGACGGTGTACTGTGCGGTGGCGCCGGAGCTGGAAGGTCTGGGTGGGATGTACTTCAACAACTGTTTCCGCTGCGTGCCGTCGGCGCAGGCCCAGGACCCGTCGAGTGCCCTCAGCCTGTGGGAGCTGAGCGAGAGGCTGGTGCAGGAGCGTGCCGGCGGCCCTCAGGCGCTGTGACCTCACGACCTCCACCACGCTATAATCCCTCAGCCCCGGCATGGCTTACCTGCTCAAGCATCACCGCTACCGATTGCTTCATCACCATGCATGAGGGGATAATAACAAGCAAAAAGAAAGGGAAAGGGGATTTCGAGTGCCGGAGAGCAGGAATTCAGTCTGCTAGACTGACGGATGGAAAGCAAGGAGAGGGAGATTTGTACTGTTTCTCTTTCGTTAGTCCCAGGGTTTCTTGTCTTTTCTCCTCCAGGTGATTAGCGCTACCTCTAAAGCACTGTACACTGTTCGCTAATCGACAGCTAACACCACGGTTTCTAGCTATAAGGGCTGGTGAAAAATAAATGTAAAGTGGATCCTCTTAATGCAGCCAACACAAAAATTCATCGAAAAGATCAGGAGTTAAAATCGTCATTATTGCCCATCCATCTGTACAAATCAAGGTGAATGAGTACATGTTACACTGAAGGTGCAGAGGTGATGTAGAGGAAGCATATGCATGTTGTCTATTTACATGTACGACCACTGAAAAGAACCGGTCTGTATAGATACGCTGTACATAATATACATAGAGTGCTGTTTTAATTCGCATATGTTTCTGAATATTCTTCTAATTTCTGACCCCATCGGCCCAAAGACTCCAGATCCAGTCTACAGTGAACTTTTACAAAATTCTACCTTAATGCTAATTACAATGAAGCAGCATCTTTGAGGACAAAAAGGAGGACCAGTGCTGGCTGAAGGGAAGAGTCTTGCAGTCTTAAGAAATTTCAGGTGGAACCTTCCTCATGAACTCCTTGTCCTTGTAGTCTTGTGTAACGTTTTGAAAGCATTTTCCCTGTAAAACGTGGTCTTCATTTGCTGACAACCAGCTTTAGAAAAAAAGAGAATTCAGCAGAAGAAGAGAAGGTGGCAAAGACTGAAGAATGGCACCAGATTGTTTTGGTTTTTTTTTTTTTTTCGTCTCCATTTTCCTCTTTTTCTTTCTTCGCAGGTTGACTGTTGTGCTTTGGGGCAGTCTTGGTGCCATGGGTCAGTCTGAGCTCGAAGCATTCCAGTGTTGTGGGATCTCTAAAGAAAAAAATAGGGGGGAAACAGGGGAGAGAGAAACAAATAAAGATTAATTTTATTTAGACAAAATTTTGTGTTTTGTGATTCATGTAATCAACCCAAACTTTTTCACCAATCTTACACAACTGGGATCCATCATACAGGACCACTCGCTTCTGTGTCCAGTCTAGGCCAGGGGTCTCGGCATAGCCGCATAACATGGGGGAGCCTGAAGTGCCACAGAAATGTACCGACACATCATGACGACGCAGACACCGCGATTGTGATTGGTCCGTCAGGTAGCCATTTCAATGTCATTTCCGGCTTCTTCTACACTTCCAAAGATCTGTTACATTTACATTTAGTCTCTTATCCAGAGCGACTTATAAAAAGTGCTTTGAAGTTACATCACTGGATAGATACTTACACTGGGTTACTAGGTTACTAACTAAGCGCCATCAGTCAAACACCTGGGAAGAGTTTATTTTTTATTTTTATTTTTAAATTAGTTTTATTTGTTTTATTCGCATCCAAAAAATGCACAAGAGTGTGATGAAGAGACTCAGTGGCAAAGAAACCCCACTGCCAAATAGTGTAGTGTAAAGTATAAATGCTCACAGCGCTGTAGGCCACTTGCATAGACTTGACGCAGAAGCATAAATCAGGCTTAAGCCAATGCATACAAGGTGTACAGTATTAACAACTCCAGTGAGTGTATTCATATTCATATTTGTATTCATAAAAGGTCATCTTTGTATAACGGGTTAGCCATCAACCCAAGCACTACAAAGAATAATTATAATTAACTATGCCTTTTCCTCTATCCAAGATCTAGCACTTGTAACAGGTGTCTCTATTAGCACGCATAATCACTGGCTGTCTTAGGGGTCATGTCCTAATAACTCTGATCATTGGGAATGCAGTTAATTAAACAGAATTAAAATGAATCATCAGGCTTTTGGGGTGAAGCATACAGAAGTCCTCGATTAGAGCTGGGAACGCAAGCAGATGTGAATATGTTCTTCAAATTCAATGGACAATGTGCTTTAAATGGATACAAATGCCGAGAAAAATAAAATGAATGAAATAAAGAAAATGTCTTATTTAAGCCATTTTAAATTTAAATTCTAATGCAGTTATATTGCGGCACTGCGTTCATTAAAACACTTGGATAAAAAAAGAAAAAAGCAAGGCTTTATGGTGTTGCTAGACCGCAGCAGCACTGTGTGTGTGTGTGTGTGTGTGTGTGTGTGTGTGTGTGTGTGTGTGTGTGTGTGTGTGCAGGATTGGGCAGTTGTAGCTCAGTGAGCTGTGCTGTATGTGACTGCGAGTGCCTGTGTGTGTTTAGCAGCGCTTTGACCATGACCCGGAACAACTCCATAAACAAACCTCCTGTCACACACATTATTCGCTCCAGCAGAGTAATTGACACATGAAGAAACCAATCATACAGCCGAGCTGACGTGCGTTTTTGTGCTTGGGCACCCAGTGGAATCAATTGTACACCCAGACAGGTCCAGTCTCGGTCCCTGACAGGACAGGACAGGACAGGACGTGCGCTATAGACGCTTTTGGGTCTCAGCATTCTACAATATGCACCAACGCGCTAAAACAGTCTGTTTTTCAAAGCGGGTCGACTATATCCTGTGTGTATCATCCTGTGTAGCATCTGTCTCACACACATTTGCTCACCCACACATTCTCTCACGCACTGCCTTGGTTGTGTACTGAGCACCCTGTTTGTATGGGTCCTGAGTGCAGGTGGCCTATCTCTGCTTTCTCTCTCTCACACACACACACACACACACACACACACACACACAGTTCTCTGCAAGGAAACTGTGATGCAACACGGAGACAGTACACATACCAGCACGGTTCTGACATCAGCCTCCCACCAGATGGCCAGGATGTTCTGAGAAATGTGGCTCAGTCCCCTCCATCAGGTAGCTCGAAAAAACCAATGTTTGTAAGCCAATCTTCAAAACGAAATGCCTTGCATTAAATCTGCATCTAATTCTGAATGAATACTTTCTCTTTTTGTGCTCGCTCTCCTTTTCTATTTCTCTCCATCTCTTTCCTGAATGGTGAAGAACCCGGAGAGGCAGTTAAAATGTCACTGTGTAATAAATGTGTGCACGAGAGAGACAGAGGGAGAGATGGAGAGAGACGGAGAGATGGAGAGGGAGATGAGACATTGCTTGTTTTTGTCGGATATCGAGGGAGGTTACTAATGATGTGAAACGTGTAGTGGCACTAAAGCATGAGTGGAAGAGTGTATGTGTGAGAAGCTGTGGGCTAGACATGATGCTGGATAAGAGCAGATAAAGTGGGAACGCAGATGTGGAGTTTCTGGGCCAGCCAGGTGTCACACAGCATTGTTTGCAAATGGCCTGAACATGGAAAGGAAATCTCCCGGTCTCCCGACCTTGCTCTATGTTTCTCTCAGAAAAACACCAGAAACATTCAACACTCTGTAGCATGCTGTTTTTGACACGGTCCCACTAGACCTACTTTAAGCCAAGGCTAAAAATCACTTGACCTGCTACGGAATCTAACCTGTTAGAAACACGGTAGTATACTGTAGTATAATCTCTCATTTCAGTCACACTTTCACTAGTATGAAGTATTTTTATATTATATAGTTGGTTTTTTTTTCATCTTCTATGTTTGAGAAGAAAGCAATCAGACAGTGGGTTTGATATGAGATACCGGGCTCGAGTGTTATGTTAAATGGTGATCACTACACAAGCCTTCTTTCCTTTTCTTTCAGAATCGGCTCAATATGCACGGAGGGTCAATATATTTGCACGAGCCGAGTCTAAGTTCTGTCTACGATTGATTGGCATTGGTAACCAGACATCAATGACCATGAGCGTGGTCAATGTCAGCAGAGTCAGGGTCGGACGCTGAGAGCTCGACAGAGGCCGGAGCGGGGAGGCATAGAGTCAGGCGTACACACGGCGCGTTCAGAGCGTACGTGCTCCATCCGCGACGTACGCTGTAAGTACTCTGCCCTGTCCGCTGATTTGTGAGCTCGGGGGGGGGGGGGGG
>JAQMYJ010000012.1:20555391-20575450 GCA_030014305.1 Clarias laeviceps
TGCCCTGGCCGGTTATTTTTGAGCTACCGCCCCCCCCCCCCCCCTCAGGTCATCTCTTTAAAGCAGCTGTGATGCTCAGATCTCAGGTTAGTGCACAGGAACTGCATCCACTGATGCCTTACAGGAAGGATAAAGATTTCTTTTGTGTGTGCGGCACTGAAGGATTCATGAGGGTATGTTTTTCTCCTTTTTTCAAAGGAAACTGCTGGTCCTCTGAGGTCTTCCCCACAAAGCCTTATTGATCACCGTATCGGAATCATTTGATAGTTAATCGATACATTTTCTTTCAGTGCCGTGCAGGAGGCCATTTTTCAAAGCCCAACCTTGAACCTCGGTGCATTAAAGACACACACACACACACACACACACACACACTCACAAACGGTTCAGTATGGTCCAGGAGCAAATTCAGCGCCAAAGAGTATTATTCTGACATTAGACTTTTTTTTTTTTTTTTTATATTGCTTTCATATCTCATTTAATTGTGATCTCATCTACATTTGGAACATTAATTATCCTGGACTTTGGTATATGAGTATCAAAATCACAACTGCAAAGTGTTTATTGACTACTTACTGCATGTCGCCCTCTACAGTATCTAAAACATTTGAAATGTTGATCTGATTTCGCTAGACCGGATATAAAATAAAAAAGAGGACGGAGGGGTTGTTGCGAGGTAGCAAGCTCTACCACCGACACCTCGATAAGACTGTATCAGTTCCTGTTTGTACAGCTTTCCGCGTAACCAAAAGCCTCTCTCTGAACACACGCTCAGCACGTACTTAATTTCCCCTCGTTTAGAGTGACATTCTCAATCTGGATCACTCTTTTATTCTCTCTACTTGTTTAAATAGACAGGGGGGGAGATGAGTGAGAGAGGGGGACAGAGGGCAGGGAATTATGACAAGTCCTGTAGCAAAGCTATCATTAGTGCTTATTACGGATTGTCAGTAAATAGCAAGCTGCTCCCTGACCTGTGTGGATTCTTTCCAACCTCATCAACAGTCTGTCTCCTGGTTTCTTTGCCACACATCTGTGTCGAGGATGTGCAAGCTGTACCGCCATACTGTAGACCAGGTGCTTAATATCTACACTTCATAGAGCAATTACAGCACAGGAACGAGCTTTTAATTTCACCTTATTGCCTCAATATTGCTGCTGGTGTTTCTTTTTTTTTTTTCAAAATATCCTGATTAGTTTTGAAAAGGCTGGTCGAACTCACTCTTTTCTACAATCCCCCATGGCTTTAAAACAACACTCAGTTGTGGTAGATGTGTGGCTTTGTGAGAACACTCCTGCAGCTCGGCTGTAATCGCTCGAGTGGGAGCTTTGAGACCAGCAGCTCCAGCCACTTACTGCCATCTACACATTGACTGTAGCCAGAAACCGAACCGAGCATGTGTTACACTCAGGTGTTTTTTCGGTTTGATCGCATTTGAAGTGCTGTCCAAACATTATGCTTGTTCACCGATTCGTAACGGCGGTTCTGGCGCTACACAGAAATAAAATATGACGACTGGAATTGTGAACTTCCTTACACCGCGCTTTGTTATTATCTCCAGCTCCTTGAAGCATACAATGTAGCCAGTCAATAATCCTTACCGTGAGTACATTTAGTGTATTATAACTCTGAAATTAATATCGGCTGAAGGAAAATAATTACGGCTCATTCTCAAAGTTTCATTGGCTTACTGGCCTGTGAAATGCCAAAGTCTGTAGATATTTTTAATGATTCCAATCAATCCTATCACTCTCTGAGGATACACTCCATAGATGCATGAGAGGAGGAAAATTTATCATCCAACTGCCAACCATAAACTGCCATCTCTCCAGCTCTAAAGATTAGCATGCGATTAAAATGTAGGTCAATATTTATTAGGTTCTGTTATAAAGTCGATGTTATTTCTATGGGATCCGGTAGCTGACTGGACCCGCTCTTAGCTGATAGATATTTGGGGTCAGTGTGTATATTGACGATTTGTTAATGAGAAAAGAAAAGTCTTCATTTTGCTTGCAAAAGTAATCTGTATAAGTCATTGTTTCCTTTAAGTTTCCTCACACCCCTTCAGGACTGCTGAATGCAGAACGTGGCACCCGATTCGCCATCAGACCCTCAAGTGCACCTCATCATTCTTACTCATTCCTCCAGGGACAAAAGTAACAATCATAAAAATAAGGATTATTCTCTTTAATATTTGGATGCACAACCTTACAGTCAATGACTAACAGTAATATGGAATATGGAACTCATAGACGTCACCAAGCACTGAGTTTCCTCACTTGAGATGCTTTACCTGCAGCTGCCTTCGGTTTCTGCTTATTTGTGTAACTTTTTGCCCTCAGTTTTATCTTCAGGAGGTGAAAAGCTTGCTCAGTCGAGTCGAGGTCAGGTGACTGACTCACCCATTTAAAAACATTTCTTTTCTTTGCCTACAGAAGATCTTGGGTTCCTCTACAGTATGCCATTATCCACCTGTACTCTGAAGCACTGTCCTGTCATTTCTGCAGAATTTGACTGAATCTGAGCAGAAAGTTGAGCTCTGTACATGTCAGAATTCATCCTGCTGGTTCCATCATCAATAAACACCAGCGACCCAGTTCCACTGGGAGCCACACAGTCCTATGCCATAACACTGCCTACACCATGTTTGACAGATGATATGGTATACTTTGGATAATGAGCCCTTTCTTTACTTCTCCATTCACTTCTCTTACTACTGTATCATACCAGTGCAAGTGAAACCGCGCTTCATTTGCATCTGCACCTCTTTGTGGTGTATATTGAGAAGTTCCATGAACAGCCACCAAATATAAATTCAGCACTTGGAATAAACACCAGACATTTGTATGTGGAGGGACTTTGTTAAAGAAATGTAATTTTAGGGGGTAGCTCAGTGGTTAAGACTATGGTTTGGGAGGTCCCAGGTTCAAATCCCACGAACACCAAGTTGCCACTGTTGGGCCCTTGAGCAAGACCATTAACCCTCAACTCCTCAGATGTATAAAGAGATCAAAATGTACGTCCCTGTGGATAAGGGCATCTGCCAAATGCCTAGATGTAATTATAAGTATAGTGACTATTGCCAGGCTCGATTCCCGTCTCTGTGTGCATGGAGTTTGCATGTTCTCCCCGTGCTTGGTGGGTTTCCTCCGGGTACTCCGGTTTCCTCCCACATTCCAAAGACATGTACATGTAAGTTAAGTTAATTGGCGTTCCCAAATTGCCCGTAGTGTGTGAGTGAGTGTGTGAGCGTGTGTGTCCTGCGATGGATTGGCCGCCTGTCTAGGGTGTACCCTGCCTCGTGCCCTAAGCCTCTTGGGATAGGCTCCAGGTCCCCGTGACCCTGAATACAGGATAAAGCGGTAGAGACAGTGAGTGAGTGAGTGAGTGATTATTGTGGTGAACTTTTTTTTTCTTCTTTTTTTTTAAAGGTCTGAAACAAAAGCTGAAAGCCTACATGCCAAGCACATCTTGATATTCTTTTTATATATCTGCTATATGCTTCATTTTATATCCGTTGTGGTGGTGTGCAAAAGCAAAAAATATCCAAACGGGTCTGTCCGAATACTTATGGACCTAAGAGTGTGTGTGCATGTTGGGCTGTAAATAATGAGCATTTTTACTGAATATGGATTTCTTGACGAGAGGTAAAACTGCTTTTACAGTTTAAACAATTAAAATGGCTCTCCAAATGAGTTTAATGAGTTTTATTATACCAGTAAATGCATACATTTTAAATAATTCACGTCTCATGCTTGCATCCCTTTTTTCCTACTCCTGCACCAAAAAAACAGCCCAAACCCCTCTTCAGCCAAACTGACCTTGGGCGCTTTGAGTTATGCCACTTTTCCTTTGTCGGGAAGCTGCACAGTGACGGAGAAAACAGAGGAGAGAACTCATACCTGCCATAGCTTTCAAAACATGAGGAAAAATGAGCACTTGGGCTCAAGTACAATTATTCCCCTCTGCCTGGAGATTCATCACGACGAGAGATTGAGGGAGAGAAAGAAAGAAAGAGTAAAAATTAATGAGAGAAATAAAAGAAGAGAAAGAAAGGATGGGGTGGTGGGAAAAAAAGTGTGGATAAAAAAATGAGAGAGAAAGTGAGCGAGAGAGAGAGAGCGAGAGAGAGAGTGATGGAGAGGTAGTGGAGGTTAAAAAAAATGAGGAGAAAGAAAGAGGATTTGTCAGTGCACTTTAGAGGAAGGCTCAGAGCTAAAGGCTGAGGTGGCAGTAATGAAACATTCATAATCGGCACAGACACGCTCCAGCGACCTCGCCGACACACTGTTTAACCAGCGCCGCCACTCCAAGGTCACGCGCACACACACACAAACAGGGAGATACCTGAGAGTGTGTGTGTGAAAAGTCAGCACACTCTCTCTCACACACACAATTTCAGAAACACTGATTCGAACAACCAACTTCTCGAAAGTACTAAGTGAAAGACTATAAAATATGAAGAATTATTAAATCTATATTAGTGTACGGGATTCTGTTTCACAATGAGAGACCTCATGATGCTTCACCCTCACAGGAAGTCTCTCCGTGATGGAGTGGTGTGTTAGATGCGGTAAGTGAGCAGCTCTCCTGCACTCACAGTCCGAGTGTGTGTGTGTGTGTGTGTGTGTGTTTACCTCCCACTGTCAGAGGCTGCTCATTAGAGTGCAGGTTAACAGCCACCTCCATGCGCCATGTTAGCTTTGAAACTTCATTTTTCTCCACCTTTTAAGTTGCACCACTGCACCAATCTATAGCTATCAAAAGTATTATATAAATAGATTTGTCACGGGCACATAAACGACTAGCAATTTAATCCGGCTTGTTAAGGCTGCCAGAGAGAATAGATCTCTCTGCTGCTCTTTTCTCAGTCTCTCCTTCTCTCAGTCTTTCGGCTCTCCTTGCTCCGCTCCGCTCCACCGTCTCTCAGACAGGACGAGAGAGCCAGGACACACAGGACCGAACGTTTATTTCATTGTCTTTAAAACACCTCATGGCTGTCGTGGGTTTCAAAGTCTGATCTAACTGAATGGCATTAGTTCACACGGTTACTTTTATTTCGGAATGAAAAAGCATTTTAATAAGCACATTTCCTTAAAAGGTGGAGAAGCGGTCCAGGAAGTGCTCAGTCTATTTAGGAAGTTTAAAAGAAAGACTCCTGAGACTTCTCAAGACTTCCTGACCCTCATCTTGGCATCTTCTCTCCTATCTGCATTTTTTTTTTGTTTCTTGCATTAACACATCTAACACAGCTCACACTTGTCAGCTTAATTCACAGACACTTCTTCAGATGATGTGTGGTGTGAGAAAGTTGTTAAGATATGGTCATTACGCAATCTGGATGATTGACTAAAAAGTACAGAGTAATGAGAACACTAAAGCTGGCGTTCACACAGTCGCTACACAAGAGGTGTTGTTTGGTTAGTCACCTATGGACTTTTTGTGCACCTGGAGAATTAAATAGGTATCCACTAGGGGGCACTACCTCACCCCCTGGAGGGCGGTACACCCTGGACGAGGTGCAAGTCCATCGCAGGGCCCACACACATACACACTCACTACGAGCGATTTGGGAACGGCAGTCAGACCTAATCTGCAGGTCTTTGAACTGTGTGAGGAAACCGTAGAACCTGGAGGAAACCCACCAAGCACGGGGAGAACATACTCCGAGGCAGGAATCGAACCCTCGACCTAGGAGGCGCGAGACGACAGTGCTAACCACTAAGCCACCGGGCGACCTTGTATAGTAAAAAGCATGTATAATGCTACCACCAGTTCCAGATGTGTTAGGCAGCTGTACTCCCCATGAGCTGCATGATATTTCTCCCGCTTGTTCTCTCTCTACTGCTTAAGATCCTGAGCTCTCTTGATGATCTCCTCTGTAATTAAATGCAGGGTTTAAAGAAAAGTTCAACGGTTTATAGAACGGTGCACAGGAGTTAATATAAAATTCATTTATGGCATAATATTTAACTGTTCTGTTTTTTTTTTACAACAGAACAATCTCTCTTTCTCTCTCTCTTCCTGCTGCTTTATTATATTACTTAATGATGTGTGTGAGTATGTTTCACCCCTTAAACACTGCCGGTGTTTGTGTAGTTGAGACCTCAGGCATACACCATGTTCAGCGTAGCGTGCTTTGAAGTGTTAAACCCCCTCTGTGGCATCCCATAACCAAAGAAAACAATCCAAACCACACCAACAAGTAACAAAACTACAGACGACGAAGATTCAGAACAAAAGAGCGACTAAATAACGTGTTAGAATCACTGAGACTGCTTAGTATGTCTCTGCGTTCATCTTGATATTTGTGTTAGAAAGCAATATCTTTGAATTTCTAGATGGTGTTAAATCAAACAGGATCATATGGATTGGTTCGTATGCAGCTTGTTTAGCCTTTCATCGCTCTATGAATCATGCATATCCACCTGTGGTTCACATCTTACTGAACCGGACATTTTTCACCCCCTTCTCTCTCTCTCTTTCATTCTCTACATCTCTCTCTCTCTCTCTCTCTCTCTCCTGGCTTTGATACATAATTCATTAAATAACATATTTCATTTATGGGCTGTGTGATCAGTGGACACCACTGTAATTATCACGCATAATAATTTGGTTGCAAGTTGTGAATATCAGCATTTTTCCAAGTTAATGCATGCGCTCTAAACAGTGTTTATCCGCCCGCCGTAACTCGGTCTGTCCTCCCATCTTTTCCGGAGAACATAAGGCTCCAGGCGTGCAGCCGAGGAGACGTAGTCTTCATCATAAGGTTAACACAAACACATCATGCACTGTCATTAACAGTTGAGTTATGTGTACAGCAACAATCGTCCCCATATGTTGAACATTTTCTTGGCCATATGCAGCAAATAAAAAGTGAAAAATGAAAGGCAGTGAAACTGATAGGAGTGACAGTGTGAGTCTGGCTCACCAGAAGGCCTGTATTTTAGGAAACAGGTTTGTGACGCCCTGCAGAACCGCAGGAGGGCACGTGAGAGTGAGCGAGGCTCTGTGTGTGTGTATGTGTGTGTGTGTGTGTGTGTGAGTGAGTGAGTGTGTGTGTGTGTGTGTGTGTGTGTGTGTGTGTGTGTGTGTGTGTGTGTGTGTGTGTGTGTGTGTGTGTGAGAGAGAGAGAGAGAGAACTGGCACTGCTGGATTGTCAGGTGGTGACGGCTCTCTCACAAACGGCTACCTAATGACTCGATTTATTCAAATGCCTCCCAGTTCCTCCTAATGGTGCCTTCCAGCTGCAGCTCAACTCACTAAGGGCCTCTATCTCACCCGCGCTTACATACTCCCTCTCACATGTCTATCCTTACTCGCTCTCCTACAGCATGACTGAATGTGTCATTTAAGGGGCTGAATCCCAAGGAGGGAGCCTTACATCTTGGCTCCCATACCCAGGGGGACATGTGTGCGTGTTACTCAAGCATCTGATCAGCTCGTGGTACACCTGCCATAGAGCCAGTGAGAAAGCTCGGCTGAGATTTCCCTAACGAACACGCCGTACCTCCAGCCGGCTAACGATGGAGAGCGCAAGCCTGTGGAGCCACAGGAGCAGCGGAGACCTTGTGCAGGGCTTAAAGCGGTCGCTTGTGTCTATTTGCTTGATCTGTCTTCTTTATAATATGTGTAACGAAATAAAATCTTCAATACAATAGTGTAAAAAAAAACAAAAAACAAAAAAAACAAAGGGAACATTATTAACTCCTGTGATAAGCCAGTGCAGGAGTTCTCCCTGACATGAGATAATGTAACTCCACATAATCCCATAGCAAATATAACTCCAGCTAATCTCTTCACCAATATTTGGCATTAGTTTTTAAAGATCACGTTAAACACGCTGCGAGCTGATGGTAATCTGTAGACTGGTTTTCTGGTGCTGGCTGTTTACACTGTGATGACATTTTGGCAGAGCGCTGCGACCGAGATCATGCCGATTAAGGCTGAGGGGTCAGAGCAACGCTCAGAGGGTGACCAGATTGTAGGTAGCAGAGAACAGAGGACAGTTAGTCATTTCCTGCAGCACGAATCGCTCGTCTCATTCAAACAAAATCTGAGATTCTGAGATTTAACTCTTTTTGAGATTTGATTATCCGGTGTTTTTGTGCGTAGTCAGAGTCGGGATAATGTGGTCAGTTTTATGAGGCCGGCAGCGCAGCTGAGGCGAGTCATAGTGCTGTACACACACAGAACTCACTGAGCTCACACTTGGCTCGTCCTTGGCCATATGCTCTGCAGTGGGAACGCATGCTGTGGCCCTACGGCAGCCCGAGAGGCCCAACAAACACGGCAGCTCATTCTCACCAACCGAGCTGGTTGAAGGACAAAAAAAAAATATATATATATATATATATATATATATATATATATAGTACGCACCTTTGTTGTTTTACAATTACTATTGTGTATTTTATAACATAATGAGTTTCAACACTGCAGTTAATGGTATTACTGGCAAGAAACCAGAATCAGGTTGTAAATAAGCCTAATGGCACTTTTTAATAAATTACTTCCCATCAACACAACTATATTTTAATCTGGCTTATGAAAAACTGACAGCACGACAATACCAGAGTTATGATGTTATAGAATAGTCATCATCATTACTCAGATGTCCAGGGTTGTTGTTTTTTTTTCTTATTCTTCTTCCTCGTTTGATTTGTGAGATGAAATTGCTTATGCGCTATCCGAAATGAAAATTGGCGGGATACCATGGTCTTATGCTGAGCTGCATTAACTTTCTTTAGTAAACAAGATATATGTGCGTGCGTGTGTGTGTGTAATTCTTCGGATTGTACGCATGGATCAATGTGTCCCGAACACAAAAGATATATAAGACGGTTCTTCCTGTACAAGCAGTAAAATGTGATTGGCACCATCTTTCCTTTTCTGTCATGCACTCCCCGCAGACACGGCTCTGGAAAAGCAGTTCAGGCTGCGTACTCGTCCTTTCTACCTTTTAACCGAGGCCATCTTTTTGCTTCCCCATCTTTACTTTTTGGCGTAAACACATTTCTCTAAATCATCGTCTGCTTGAAACAAAGTCCTGTTCAAGCAAGAAAACTGTAAGAACGATACAATATTCAGAACAAATGTCTGTCTTTTTGTGAAAGTGCTCGAAAACGTAAAAAAAAAAAAAAAAAAAAAGGGAATAGTCAGTAGTGTCTATAGTTTCATCAGATGAATAACACCATGGGTTTTACACAGATAGCAGGCCCAGAAAGTATTATTTAGTAGCACTACTAATGCACGCTCCTGAGTTTTTGCCCTTGACTTGATTTGAGTAAATTCAAAGCTGTGTGACAGCAGAGACTTTTTTTTTTTTTTTTACTTTGAAATGACTTGGCATGCACTCTAACATTGATATCGACTTCTGTCTAATGGCACTTCAGCAACAAAATTCCGTGGTGTGAAAACTCTGGGTTTTTTTGCAGATGTGTTAATGTATGGCTGCACTAAAGATAGCTCATGCAAGCATTTAATAGCAGAAGTTTCAGTTTCATCTCGCTCAGAATCATAAAGGTGACCTGATGGGTTTGATTTCAGCAGATTGATTGGAGCTGAGCGAGTAAAGCAGGGAGGTCAGACTTCTCAGGACTGTCGGTGCTGTCAGCTCAGCGGGAGTCTAGTGACCTCATCTCCACGCGTCAGAATTTCACCAAGGAAAAGCCCTTGCTTTTTTAGTTTGTGTCTTTATTGTTAAAGGCTTTAATAAAACTGAGCTAGCACTGATCAAACCGAGTGTGAGATTGTGTACAACATGAAGGTAAAGTACAGTACAAACCCCAACCCCAACCCTAATCCTAACCTATACAGTATATAACTTTAGGCACTATTAACGTCATATAATTTTACTTTATTTTTTAAGAATTTGAGTGTGTGAAAGCTTGCTGTGAAATGAACAAACATTCCTGTCTTTTTTTTTATTTTTTTTTTTTATAACTTGTAAAGTACAATCCCTCAAACCCGAGCCTGATTTAAAGGGCAGGTCAGAAGAGCTCTATTCTTTAGTAAGTGACGAGTGCGGGCTCACGTTTATCAGTGCACATACACGCACGCTGCGGCTCTCAGTCACTGAAAGACCTTCTGTACACTGCAGCATATCTGCACACCTCAATGTGTGTGTGTGTGTGTGTGTGTGTGTGTGTGTGTGTGTGTAAGCACTTGTGTATATGTTTGGTTGTAAGCAATGACAAATTACAGCATGCGGTCTGAAAGAAACCAGAAGTTGATTAATAACCTGGGTGAATTTTAAAGGTGAAATATTTCTAATGGATGCACACACCTTTTTTTGTGATGTGCTGCGGAATGGATTCGGCCCGCTGCAGATGTTATGAACCTGGCCGGAGATAAGAGCGGGGAAGCAAATGAATTTGTTTGGTTCGGAATATTTGGTAGAATCATTGGTTGGATTTTGTTCGTGGGTGTGTGATTGTGCATGGACAATGTATGTTGTGTGTGTGGATATTTGCTTATGCTCTGTGAGGGATTCAGATCACTGTGTAGAAACCTAATTCCTCATAGTGCACAAAGCAGTGCACCAATTTAGCAGACATCCTTTACACTTTATCACTTCTACAAGCAACCCCACCAACCCGCCGCGCAAGATCCGCGCGTACATGTCTGTGAGTCCTTTTGCTCTGGGTCTCTTTCTGAATACAAGGCAGACCAATCAGAATGAAGGCCATTAGCAGAAAACTACAGATGTACAGTGGAGCTAGAGTTTGAAGATTTGGTTCTTGCAAACAAAAGATGTTTTTCGTAAGCCGTTGCATTCTGGGAGGGAGATTTGCACATCTTTCCCTGCTGTCATTCGTGTTCCATGATCTCCCACAAACACAAAGCCAGACTGGTACATAAACAGTGGAGACGGCTGAGAGACTGAAGCAGTGCCGCAGACAGATTTCAGCCCTGTTTCTACACTGACTGAGCAACACGATCCTGCCTTGTCTCAATTTACCGCTGATTAACTACATGAATTAAATCATTAATGTGAGCGGGAAAACAAACACGAGCAGCTCAGAGTGGCAGGGTTTCAGATTTTCAGCGCAGGGGTCACTCTGTCTCGGGGTTAACTGGGAAATTGTTAGGCGTCAATATGCTGTATGACATGCCGGCGAGAGTTAATAAACTGATTATGGCTGTCTCTAAATTATTAGCGAATAAACAATAAAATGCAGTATTTATAGGCTAGATATGATGAGCTGATTAATGTGTTTATCCTAAAATGCCCTTCCTTTAGAGAAAGGTGTAAACAAAGGAGGTGTGTTTTTTATGCTGAAAAATACATGCGTATTAAGATGCTTAATTGCAAGTGGCGCGTATCACTGCGCCATTAATTAAATCATCTTCCGTAATTAGTGTGTGCTTGACGACCCTGCATAATGCGAGTCATAGGCGGTGGTGTGCCCGTGACCCTGACCGGCCCCTGGTGCTTTTAATTGTCATGAGGCCTATTAGAATGCAGGCTGTGTGCGTGTGTGTGAGTGAGGCAGAGACAGAGGGAGCCTGTGAGTGTGTAAGTGTGTGTAGGGCCCATTAGAATGCAGTCAGTCTGGCAGGTTGGAGCATGAGGTGAGAGAGAAGCTCATCTGCATAAGGAGGCTCTATAAATGAGGACTAATGTGTGTGATGTAGCGGCGCAGTCCCAGCACTCCTGTTTACAATGCTGAGTTTACAGGCCAAAGCACACGAGCGCTGTGAGGGGACAGGACTGCAGACCAGCGCTTGGCTAACGGCCTGAATACACAGAGGAGATGCACTAAAGTAAGCAGTGTGGTGAGGCATGGAATACCACACGACAAAAGAAAAACCATGAACCTGGGTCTGGACTACAGACAGACATATTTTAAATATGATCAGAAGAAGGGAAAGAAATATGCTTAATAATAAGCAGCATCTGGGAGTTAGATTAAAACAAAAAAGTGTATTTTTTTTACGTAAACAGACTATATCCTGAATTAGCTAGATAATAAATCTAACACTGCAGAACATGGAGGGAAACAAAATGCTCAGTGTTTTTAATATGCATTATAGATGGAGATAAGCGTACCCCCCAGAAACACCCCTATCTCACATCTCACATACAGTATGTCTTAAATCCGCTAAAATTCTAGTATAATAAACAGATCTAAATATGACATTAAGGTGTCCTTCAGAATGAATTCTTTTCACCAGTTAATGCTTCATCACAGGTTCCTGTATAGCCACGGGTCTCACTAAAGAAACTGTGTCATATATATATATATAATTCTAGTTATTATAGACAGAAGCCTAGACTTACATCTTAACAAAACCTTGCCTTCTGTTAAATCCTTTATAATACTAGCATAAGAAATACATCGAAATAAATGTACAAAGTAAACAACAACCAGCACCGAGCCACACACTGCTTTGTGTTTGTTGTGATGAACTCTCTGATCAGCTCATCTCCTTCACATCATCACATTCAGCAGGACAAAAAAAAAAAAAGAATAAAAATACTGATCCCAGATATCACAGCTCAGCGCACTGACCCATACGGCTCCTCGTCTCCTTCAGAACGCAGCAGGCCAGTGGGGATTTGTGTAGGCTTTAAGAGCACTGGGTTGAAGCTCTGTGTGATCTGCAGTCACAGCGCTAATGATGATCTTGAACAGAGCAGAGCTACAACTAACACTGCCTCAGAGAGAGCAAGAGCGAGAGAGAGACATGGACACAGACAGTGGTGCATTATACAAACCACATACAAGACAAGACAAAGGAAGAAGTGCGGAGAGCAGACGTTACTTTATCACACCTTGTGGACACTTTTGTGGAGTCTTTCACCTGTCACACACTCAGCTCACTCAAGAACGTCACTCTCGAACGCTCTGTACCACTAAGTATACACACTAACACCTGTGCCGGCGGGGTAGGGGTGACGGGACAGAAAGAGAACAAGAGTATGACTGAAGATGCGTTGCTGTCTCTCTCTCGCTCTCTCTCTCTCAGAGGGATGAGCACTCTAACCTGGGATAACCGATTCCTATTTTATCATTCTGTGACATTCCATGACATTTAAAAAGCCATTAACTCCAGTCACCGTTGCTCAGGTCCATCATCATGCAAAGACACGGACACAGCCCTGCGTCTGATATAGATAACACAATAATGTGCACCGCTCTGTCAGCTGGCTTAACTGATTACAGTGAGATCATACACACACCCAACCCACCCACACACACACACCCACACACACACTCTTGAGCTCTGATGAAGGACTTCTGACTGCAGCTTGGTAAAATCTAGTACCATATATATATACACGTTTATTCATTAAACGTATGTCATTAGACATTCTCTCAGCTAATTAGGACATTGTTCATTGTTATTAAAATGATATTTCCTAATTGAAACACTGGAAAAACTGGACTCCAGATTAGACCTCTATTTTAATTAGTGTTATCAGTTGTTTTGGGACAAAATAAAAAAAATAACCTTTCTGTAATGTCTCCAATAAACAAACAAACAAAAAATATTACACATACTCATCAAACATGCTAAATATTTAAAAAATGAACAAGACATTACTGGATTGTATAAACATTACAGCCCAGTTTCTATACTAGTGCTTCAATATTAGATTATATTTATATTACACTCAGATTACAGATATTAGATAATATTCATACAATAAATCTGTGCTAAGATTATTAGATGGTCTGTTTTCACAAGTTTTAAAGCTAAGTTTTCCATACTCTATACACATCACATATGCTCTATACTTGCAGATCAGATGACGGCCCCAGTGTTAAAACGGGCTTTTCAGTATTTGTAAAGATTACAATAAAAGCCTGTGTTGGTGAGAGGCAGGAGGGGAGGTTAATCTGAGTGGTGAGTGACAGAATGCACAGATAGTATCTCAATGCTGGCTTTTAATGAACAGACATCAATCACACTCAGCCTGTGGCTTTATGACATGGCCATTAACTTCCTCTCATAGCTATTCATTAGTGCACGTGGGCAGGGCCGGGGTCAGCCATGATGCCCGAGGAGGGACGCTTCACCTCCAGGTGAGCCAGGGATGCTAATAAAGTGTAAATAGATGACTGCAGAGGATTTAGGTTTCTATTGCTGGGAAATCATTTTTCAGGTGACTGATAGGATGAATCGGTTGATAAAAGAACTAAGAAACACACACCTGCACAATCCACATGCTGTGCAGTACCGCGGGCAGCCACTGGTGTGCCCTAACACCGCGCTGGAGCTCGGGCCTGCACTCCAAGCTGTGAAATATAGCACATTCACCACGCTGACAGATGGACAGCAATAGCTATTGTATAGGATTAACAACACATAGCAATTACATACACCAGCCCCTTCATGTACATGCATCTACTATAAACAAGGACTATTTATAGCTGCTAAGCATATTAATTTATGGACCATTATTGTTTACTGTACAGTTCCTATACAGACCAGGGTAGCATAGCGCGCAGCCGTGCAGGGGAGATAATTAATGCTCTTATTGATATAATTAAGGTCTAATTTCCCAGATAAATTAGTCTCATTCCAACAGTCTGCGTTTGTGATAAACAAATTATACACGTGTGTAATTAACTTCCATTTACTCGTTTAAATGACCCACAGCATTGCTGCACGCCTAACGCAAATGTATGAAGTGATAACGACGACAAAAGCAGCGGAATGTTCTGCGAGACGAACGCCGGCGAGAAGCACACGGGAGCGGTGCACTTTATCTAAAGAACGGATGAGGCAGCGACTCCGAGACGTCAGCTCCGCTAAGATATCTAAAGCTCAAATACTGCGTAAGAGAGAGTGTGTGTGTGTGTGATTAAGATATTTGAGTTTCACACAGCCTCACTTTTAAACCCGTCAGTGCAGTGCTGTGATATCCACCCCCGAGTGCCTTGTGTTCTTATTTTCCCGGATCTGTCTGCAACTTCAACAACAACAGCAAAGTCTTTCGATCTAACAGGAAGAATCCCGACATGCTAAATGGCTTGTTATTGAAATGAACACTGAATCACTCAAAGGTATCGGCAGACACTAAGTAACGAGAAACGTTTCCTCTTCTTGAGGACTGTATAGATGCCAGTGGGGTCAGATTTTTGATTTTTTTGCACTGATGGTAGCAGGTGCTTCGAACAGAAGCCAGACATATAAATTATACTATAACAGCATGTCAAAATATGGATATATTAATATCCCACTGACATTCTAAAGACTATTACAAACTGTGGCATAAATAATAATTGTACCTCCAGGGCCAGGGTTTGATTCCCGCCTTGGGTCTGTGTACATGGAGTTTGCATGTCCTCCTCATGCTTGGTGGGTTTCCTCAGGGTACTCCGGTTTCCTCCCACAGTCAAAAGACATGCAGATTAGGCCAGAAATGATCCTCAACTGTTGTTCCCAAAATGCCCATAGTGTGTGAGTGAATGAGTGTACAGTATGTGTGTGCTATTGCATTGGTACCCCATGCCCTAAGTCTCCTGGGACAGGCACCAGGCCCCCTCCGACACTGTATACAGAATAAAGTGGTATAGACAATGAGTGAGTGGCTGAAAGTAATAGATTTCTGAAAGACGAAATCATTAATTTAGAAATGACATTCAGGACCAGTCAATTTTACACTAATGAGTTTAGTAAATATGGGCATAAAGCATTGCATAACTATTTAGACATTGTAATAGTGTGTGTGTGTGTGTGTGTGTGCTATATTTGCACTGCCATGTCCTCAGTGAACTAATGAAGTAGATGACGAACGCTGTTATTGTGGGCTGTGTATGAGCATACGTCTCATATTTACACGTCACACACATAGAATGTGACAGATATATAAAGAGAGTCCCTAAAACACACACACAAACGCAAACGCACAGCTTCACAGACTGTGTGAAGCTTTCTGGGCCGTCCCCCACCCCCGACTGAAGAAGACAGCAGCAGCAGTAGCGAAGGGCTTCTCCTCAGTGCGCTCTCAGTAGGGATCGATGGCTCGACCTGATAGCTCTGCTAATATGAGGAAACAGCCAGTAACGCTATCCAGCCAGCGGAAACACGGACCGAGTGCCGACACCCGAGAGAGAGAGTGTGTGTGTGTGTGTGTGTGTGTGAGGGTGGAAGAGAAAGTAAGTAGAGTTCGCTGGGCGCACAAGCACTGCCATCAGATCACTGAGAGAGAGATGATAAAATATTAAGAGGTACATGATCTCTCCAGTGACTTCTCTTAAATAATATACACAAACAGAGCGACACTGGCAGAGCACCTGTACGCTGCTGTCACACACTCATCACTCTCATCACACCTTCTGCTCTTGCTCTGATTTGAGTTTGGATCTTCATCTTTCCATCTTAGTCCATTTTTAAAAAAATATTTAACAATAAATCATAAGGTGCAAAACACAATATATAAACACAACATATATAACAACAATTTTTTATATATATATATAAATTTTTTTTTTTTTTTTTTTTTAGCGTATTAATTTATTTAGACACAGTGATACACATAAGTGCCCTGAACTTTCCCTGAGACTGGCTATTTTGAGACTGTGGGTGCATGTGTGTGTGTTTGTACCTTGACACGGTGACACTAGTGTAAAAGCTCCTAATGTTTGCTTTTAACCTCTTAATCTCCTTGTTCTTTCGCTGTATAATAATAATCTGAACTCATTTCAGATCCTCTTCATTTGAAAATAATGGTACTCCTGCTCCGTTCCTCTTCACACTGACCATGATCATTTCACTCCGTCCTGTGCTGTGTTAGTGAAATGTACATGTAGAGATATACAATAGACACACACAAATAAACAGAGAAAGAGGGCATGAAAGTGTAACTTGGAACATTGGACATGTTTCAGAAAGACATATTTTCCGTTTGTGCAACCTGGTTGAGTTTGAACACATACATGCATACACACAAAGAGTGACACACTCACACACAGACATTTTCATTGAGGTTTCGGAGAATTGTGTAATCACCGTGCACACATTCAGTAAATTCCAGATACAGAGAGAGAGAGAGAGAGAGAGAGAGTGAGCAGCCTTTCTGACTTAAAATCAGAGCAATTAGAGCAGGTACTTGACAGACATTAGAGAGACGGAGACACACAAAAAGGATAATAATGAACTGGAGAGAGAGCAAGAGACATTACTACATTTAAAGATCTGGCATTTACCAGCTAACAATATCACAGTACAGAAAAGTGGGACGTAAGAATACTAAAGAGAAGAATAAAGAGAAAAGAAGAAGTGCTTCAATTCATTTAGATTCAGAAGAATTATTTGAGATATTTGGTTCTTTGGGTTTGTGTCTTTGGAATAAAAATCCAAAGCACAATTATTCAATTAAAACTCACTGTGAATATTTCATAACTAAACTCATAACTAATTTAATTTCAAATTTTTAAGGCATAGCTTAATATTTGTGTGTGTGTGTGTGTGTGTGTGTGTGTGTGTAAAATTAAATTAGTAATGCTTAATGCTTTTCTGATTGGTTCTTCACTGTGTATAAGAGAAGCAGAAAGTCAGTGTGCGGTCAAAGGTGTGATGGAGAAAAATACAGCGAGTAAATGGCACAATTTAATGTTCCGTTCAAGACACGTGCCTCATATCGTCTCCACCACAAGGAAAAAGGAAGCAAACTGCCGACACAGGCTTTCTCGATCTTCACCTGACACTATATGACAGCCACCAGACGGTGCGTCTCGGCCACAGGCACAGGCTTAAAACACAAAGCCTTAACCTACATTTACGTCAAAAAGAGAAGGGTAGTCGATTTCACAAAACCACCGACCCTGCCCTTGATTTTGATTTGATCATCCTACAATGTTAAGCTCGTCACTGACAACAGAACAATGTGTTGTAACTTTGATCATCTTATTCACTCAGGCTTGCTCAGTTTGGTGAATGGCAATATCACTAAGCTTTGGTGATGTTTGTGTAAAAGGGCCAGTATATACAGTGACCCTGGTGATTTACTCTCTCCGTGAGTTCACAGGCCTGTCAGTATGGAGGAAATCTGCCATCCTAACTCAAGCTATCAGAAGTGCATGTTTTGCGAAAGTTTTTACACTTTTAATCTTTTACAATTGTAATCTTTCTTTCTGTGTAAATCTTTTCTTAATGTTGACTTTGAATGAAACGGTGCTGTTTTATGAACTGTGATATAAATCAGACACTGGAGGAAATTTGTTAACTGGTGCAAGTGTTCAAATGAACTTTCCACTGCAATTGAAAAAAATAAACGCATCAACATGTTAAACATATATAGGGCTCAGGATTGTGCAGTATAGAGTGTAATATCCTTTTGTCAGCACAAAATACCCAATATGATGAACTGATTTTAAGCTCATTTTTAACAACTATACAAACATGACTGGACAAGGAATTTAAAAGTGGGTCACATAGGCAAAGAAATAGCACAGATAGACACGATCACATGCTTTTATTGTTGTTTTTGGTTGTTTCTATGCCCAAAAAGTAATAATAATATACATTTTTGCAGCATCATTCCCATATTCCGATAGTAGTAAAATTTACACATTATAAAAGTAATGATAACTTTTGTTCTACCTGACATATCCAAAAACCCAAATGCACAATTTGATGTCTGAACACACACACATATATTTCTATTCAGGTATTGTTTTCCCATTTGGGAGATGTGACTAGGTAGACTCTTTTCTTTTAAACAGTGACTCAGAAACAGAAATTGTAGCCCTGACATGTTGTATAATCTAGCTGACACACATATAGGTTAAAAAAGCACGATATTAGCTAGCTAACAGTGAATGATCAAGTTTAAACTGCCTTCATGTTGCTTTCTGTGCACTTCGACTTCTGTCACTACACTGGAAAACTGAGAAGAAAGAGGTGGCGTGACTGTGGGTCCCTTAAATCCGCACGAAAAAAAAAAAAACTCGAAACAAAATAACATAGAGATGAATATCTGCTTAGAAAAACAAGTGCCTCTTTTGTGGTGAGGAATTGGTGTGGTTTTTGAAAAAGTCTTTCCTGCAAGTCAGCAGGAAACAGTGACCTGCACAGCATCTATATATTAATATGTGGCTTGTTCTCTTTGTTAAATTTGTTTTCTGGTTTGTTTCAGTTTACATAACAGTTTAAATAATTATCATAAAAATCTTTATGTGCAACTTCAGTAAATTCTTTTATTTAATGTACTTCCAGCCCTTTCAGGTTTAATATTCAAATTGTGACGTAATAAAAAAAAAATGATAATTTAATAATTATTACTAATTTAATCAGTTAATGCTAATCATTCTTATAATCACAATTTTTACTAATTATACAGACAGAAGCTGAGTATGATTTCTCTATTTATATATATTTTTATATATATATTTCTGTAATAATCCTAGTCATATTTTTCTCTCGAACAGGTTGTCCAAAGCACACAACAGCATAATGTGTTAAACATCGTTTAAATTCTTGGTGTGGAAAATATTTATATCTAACAAATGTTAAATAATGTTATATCTAACAAATATCTACACTTCATAAATAGTTAAATGAAACAACATGGCAAGCTGATCCTGCCCAAAATCTATATTATTATTAATTATTATGATTCTGGCTACTTTAGTTGTTTCTGCCTTTTGCTGAAATGGGCAATTTAGCATTTTGTTAAATTGACTTATCTGCAAATCAAATATCTACCCATTCCATACCTATTAACTTACTATAATATTTTCAAAGCATTATTATTATTATTATTATTATTGTTGTTGTTGTTGTAAAAAATTTATTTTCACCCAACTCTGCACGTCTGTAACAGATTAGAAGGTTTTTTAAAAATATTGTTACAATGTAACCCAAATGACTAGTCATATTAATTTTCATATTTATACTTGATTTTTGTAGTTCAGCATAAAGATTCTACATTCTTAAAAGGATTAGAGAATTTTTGCTCTGTAAATATGTAGTCTGAAAAGCATAACTATAGCTTTTCATATTTTCATATTGTGTGTGTTTTTATATATATATATATATATATATATATATATATCCCCTGGGATTACATGGTAATGCAAGAGTTTTAAATTTGTAATT
>JAQMYJ010000012.1:20575550-20594792 GCA_030014305.1 Clarias laeviceps
TTGTAATTTGTAACATTTATTAAAATTTTTAAAACCAAGAAACATGAGTCATATATATATTCTGAATGCTGATCTCAAGTCTTTTCCTTTATATCCTGCTCATTAGCTACATATAACCAACATACTGTATACAGTACTGGGCAAAAGTTTTAATCACCGTATTATGTTTAATACAAATTTTGTTATATATGTTTACGACATCTGCATTACTATGTACAAACCCATGCAATATTTTTTTTATATTTTTTAATAACAAACACAACTTAAAAATGAATAAATAAATAAATAAATAACATTACAGAAGGATGTTTGCATGCTTGTTAATGTAGGCTCCTGGGTTTTGCATGAAAACAGAAAGTGATTAATTATTTTCAAGAATTTCATTTTCAAGGTTTTCACTCCAAATATTGTCTGTGTTTATTTTATTACTCTTTATGGCATTTATAGAAGTTTCCTTTTCAAATGCATCTATGCTTATGGCATTTATTTATATGTGTCCAGGACTTTTGCACCATTCTCACCATTCTTTTAGTATCTTTATCACACTTGCTCCTTTCTATTTTCATGCAAAACCCGAGGAGTTTACATTAGGTTTTTGTTTCCATCTGAAAAAACTGGTCTGTCATGTAATATTCTGCTTTCTTGATAGGCATGCAAATACACATACATATACACACACATGCACACACACGAGGATCGTTCAAGTCAAACTGGGATTTTACCATTGTCCCATCATACAATAATGCATTTTTTGTAGTTCTTGGACACCACCAAGGCACAAAGTTCTGTCAGCCATTGTTACATGTTTGGGCCATTAAAGAAGTTCCTGGGTGTCTAGTGTTTAGACCAGAAGCAGGCGGTCTGATCATGGCTCCAGCATACTGAAAAAAACATTCAACGTTCTATCCAAGTGTCACATCCAATAAGTGTGTATATCTTCTATAGTCAGAAAAACAGCCGTACAATTGGATAATCTGTCTATCTCTCTACAGTACATTCAACCTGTACAAGTAAAAATAATGCAACAAACATCTTCCAAGGAGTAAATGATGGAAATCCTTTCAATATATCAAATCTGCAGAATTACTGTCTGTCAAGTACACACAAGAGGTACCACAAATTTGCCTTCTCGATCATTTAGAATATTAATAGGAGAATTTAGACATTAACATTCACTGAATTTAGACATTAACGTTCGTCTTATTAATTTTTCTTTATAACTCCATCCAACCACTGAAACCCAGGCTAGGAGGGACAATACACCACTGACTGACAATACACTCATCAGCTGGGAGTCCAAGGACAAGGAGTGGGGGGAAAAAAATAGATTTAAAAGCTTGTGGTTAGCCAAGGTCTAACAGGAACACCAGCCTGGCAAGTAAAGAAGTAGGACAGAGCAAGCTGAGAAAACACTCTGATAATCTCCTGTCTCCTGATAATGTGGTAGTATCATCCTTGTATCAGGAAAAGTCAGATTCAAATGTATTTAACAGCCAGCGACACATTAACAGTACCAGGAACTTATTGCATCTGAATGTGTAAATACAAAAAAACTAAATGTAGAGCAGCTCAATAAATACAAGCAGTCTACTACAGTGTACAGATTTATACACCAGGTCAGGACTTGCCTCTTCTTGCCTCAATAACAGGAATATTTCGCACAGAGAAAGCAACTGATTCAAAAGACTTACAAAGATTACACATTACAAGACAGACTTTAAGGCAAAATAGACTTCACCTAAACAGACAAGATAAAATTTCAAAAGTTACTCAACGAAACAGCATGTGTAGTTGCATATGCATATTATATACTTTTAATAGATTTTAATACTTTAAAACCTGTGAGTTAAAACTAGACAATAAGAATTAGTGCTACGGAATCAAATTTCATCAAAATTCTCAATCCCGTAAATTTTATTTGATCGAATCAGTTGTCTATCTCTCGTTTACCGCCCCAGTTGCCAGGCTAGTTTTAATTGCAGATCGTGATTAATAGCAAACAAACAGAATGAACTTTAATGCATTTCCTAAAAAAAAAAGGGAAATGGATACAGTGTGTCTATTAGTGACGGGAATCACCACAGACCACTCGATACAATATTATTGTGATTGAGCTGTTATAAGATGCTGTATTGCGGTTCTATAAATATCACAATTTCATGAATATCCCAATTCAACATTACATGTTTTTTTCAGGTTTTGTTATAACTCTAAACAAACTTTTAGCAAATAATTTGTTCCTACCAAACAGGATGCTGTTGTGCTGCCAGTGTGTGAATAATTTAAAACACACCACATGTGTTTATGCACAGGATTATAGAGGAGCTGCAACATTTTACCACCTCAAATGCAAACACATATAAATTAAAAAGGAACTTTAAAAAACTACAGTATATATAGAGAATGAATGAGTGAGAGAGCAATGTTGGAGTCATTGTGGTGATGGTATTGCCACACGAAAAAATCATGATACGTAACCGAACTGATTTTTTTATCCATCTCCAGTGTCTATGATATAATTTCTATTGTAAGATATATTGCAAGATTGGGAGAGAGGAGGGGAGATCTCACACTGAGAACAAGTGACAAGTCTGTCTTTTCCAAAGCCCAGTGTCTTTTGACTAGTTTCAGGTATTATTTGTGGTTTCGAGCTGGATGTCGAGCTGTAGTTAAATTTTGCTGAAACCTGTCAGTGTTGGTTAATGCTATAACCTTACAGATGGTAGAACAAATAATTGTCTTAAACCTCTCAAATAAAGCTGTTAGACCCTACACTGGATGAGTCCATGTTGTTGACTCTCAACTGCCTAGGATCATTCTTAAAATTCACTAGATAGTAGCCTATAGTATAAGACAAGTGTGATAGCCTATCAACCTGTTTCTTGTTCAAGGCTATACCATTAATAATGTCATCCTCTCCCACCAAAACCCATAGTTGCTGCTGGATGTATAACATCACTTTTCTGTTCTTGTTTCACTGTGGCACCTTATTATAGTAAATTACAGGAAATATCTATGTTAGGCCATCAGAACCAGGATTCCATATCACCAAATGTTAAAGAACGGGACATATTACCATGTTCTTAGTGTGTGGCGCAGAGATATTGTCTTGTCTGCAGTTGGATATGCTTGTTATAGATTTCGCTTATAACAACAAATGGATGTATAATTGTGTTGAACAGAGTGCAGTAAGTCCTCATCATACGAATGAGTTCCATTCCAAGAGCTTGTTCGTAAATCCAATTTGTTCAAAAATCCAACAAATTGTCTAGGTACTAGGATACTAATACAATTGGCTAGACACAGTATATTACAGTACAGTGTTCTTTAGAATTGTGCGGATGGTTGAACAATTCATGTTACAAAAAAATGAGCAAAATCTTTTCACCTCACTCCATTCTCTCAATTATTTTCACTTTTGTCTCCATTGCTATTGCTTGGCGTACCAACTTAATCGCATGTTTGTATCTTTGAAAGTTCGTAACTTGAATGTCTGTATGTAGGGGACTTACTGTAGTTCTATGCACTGCTATAGAAGGAAAAGAAGAGGAAAAGGACAACAAAAAGAAACAAAGAAAAAAGACGAAAAAAAGAACACTATTACACTATTACGTTTCAGAAGGAGGAAACATTCCAATCTTAATGATCACGATTAGCCCACTTGCTTTACAAAAGTAATGATGACAAATATTCTACCAAGTAATTGAAGGTGTGTAAGGAACCGGGAAAAAATGCTGAGAACTTAGGTGCTTGTGAAAAAAGGAGTCTATAGTCTATTTAAATCAATCAAATTCCGAGCCAGGAAAAACCTGTGAAACATGGCAAATATGTCCGACACTAGGTGCTTGTTTTTTTCAGCAATCTAGAGAAGAGTAGACCAGAGAATCCATAACAGAAACTGAAAGAGGTTGTAGAAATAAGAAACAGCAGATGCATTTCCTTCCTGTGCATTTTTCTGATAAGACACGCAATTGTTGCGAGAGGGAAACAGACACATCTCAAAATGGATTATTTAAAAATTCCCATTCCCCAATACTACACATCCCTGAGTAATCTTCTACAGTTAGCATTCAGACTACCTCTGCTAGTTAATGTAGGACTTGCAGACACGTGAAAGACCGGATGCTACAATGGTATCATAAAAACACACTCTTTTTATAGTGAATGTATTTGAATGCCTAAAGCAGCCCAGTCGCAGTCAATAGAGAGCCGGTGCCAGGGACAGCAGAGCGTTTGATTGTTTCCTTGAGGAAGCCTCGCATAGGTTTGTTGAGGATGCAGAACAATGGCGGCTCGGGCTGGAACTTTTCCCGCCCCTGTGGGGATTCAGTTACTGATGTTTATCACTTTGCGCTGTGCTAGCATTCACCGATGACACATTATACCCATTACAGAGCCGTCATTATGTGGCCTGCCAAACTTTTCATACATAGCACCATACGCTAGCAGTTTTGCTAAAAGGAAAGTTGTGTGACTGAAAAGGAAAATAATCCTCCTTATAAAATACGAGTATAATACAAAAATACTGTAGGATTACTACGATTTCCTTGTTTTTGTTCCTCTTTAAATAAATTTTAATTAACAAAATGGTGTTGCTAAAATTACATTGAAAGTTCTGCAGGACCTGGATAATTCAGACTTAAATGTGTATCTCTTCTACTATGTCACTGTATAGTTTTATTACTGTAGGCTAAAACTCTTTAGAAAACAAGACAAAGCCGAAGATGTCTCATCTTTACCATTCTGTGGCGTCACTCATCATAAAATATATAGATAGTGAAGCAAGATGCACACCACGCTTACAGAAAAAAAATATGCAGATGGAAGTTGATGTATGAAATTAACCTTTGCTTTTCTAACTCCTGTCTCTGCGTCTTTCCCCTCGCTGCACATGTAGAATACAAATGACCGGCCGTCCAGTCGTGCATATTGATTTCTGGGACTGTCCTTTATTTCTCCACTCACGTTTCCCACCCATCTAGAGGGAGAAGGGAATATTTTACAGAAGAGGAAAGGGTTAGATCTCATTCACACTCTCTGTTCTTTAACATCGCGAACCAGCTGCTTCTGACATCGAGTACTGAGTGACAGTGTGTGTGTGTGTGTGTGTGTGGTAGTGAAGAAGAAGAGCTACAGTCTATCACCTTAGAAAAAAACTGCAGTGAAAGTTTACAACACCACCTGCTCTGTATTCAGACATGATGGATAACCAAAGGGAGACAAAGGAAGACAAAAACAGCTGGGGACTGAGAATGAAAAAAAAAAAAGAGGGAGGCAGAAGAAATCTTATGTAAGTGGAATGTATGGAAGAGATTCTGCCTCGTTCACAAATTATATTAACTTTAAAGTTGGTTTATTGACACAAAAAACAGTTTGTCTGTCTTTATTATACTCCCATAAAGAACTGAATGCTGACAGTCGGAAACAGGGCATGACAGAGATAATGACGCTGATCGTCTGTACGATCGCAGAGCTGTTAGGACATCTGCTGAAAGAGACGTATGGCCTTCTCATATGAAGTCCCCTTGTGGCTGGATGCCCGGTCATAATGAAATAAAGACTGGGACATGGAGAGAGTGACACAAATGTATATGTGGGTGAAAAGGTGGCCAGGCCATTGCAGCCCTAATCACATCATCTGCTGAGGGAGACATCCCACCTGGGGGCGAGGACCAAAGAGGACATAACCCACTGAGAGAGAGAGAGATGGGTGGAGGGGTTATGGTGATGGTGAAGGAAGAGAAAAAGAGAGCTGAAGGACATCGGTGCTGCACTATGCACAGTAATGTGCACACGGCTCCTTTAAGCAACCTACAAGGCACCATTAAATTGATCAAACCTTTTGAACACGTGGAACCCAGACAAATTCTTACTACGAGAAAAGAGCTTTTTTTTTCGTTCATTCATGTTTTCTTTTTGTCAAACCATTCCGTGTTTCTCGGGTATTTTAGGCGTCTAAGTGACATCATCTGATTTGTGAATGACACAGCCATGCCCTGTGACCACATCTTCGCAGCTTTAGACTCATTCTCCCAGAATTCCCACTGTGCTTCTCTGCATTGCAGAACATGCGCGACAGGAGGGCCTTCTGTGGTCCCTATTTATAGCAGGCCAATGCAGCAGGCGTGACTCAGTCTCTGTAACGCCGGTCACACACTCACCAAAACAAGTGCCATAATTAGTGTTCTTCTCATCAACTTAAGGAGCCAGCGTACACTATTACACAGTGTCTTTGCAAATAAGCAAATAAAAGGAGATAACAGCAAAGCCATGAAAACAAGGGTCAGAGAGTGTTACCGATCTGATTCAGGACGAGTGGGAACACATAAGCACTGATAAAACACCCAGAGCTGGACTTTGCACATACTCTATAGACATACTGACAGAAAGGCAAACAGATGGAGGATAATGTGTGTGTGTGTGTGTGTGTGTGTAATAGAAGTGTAAAGCTCAGACTTCCACATCATATGATAGGATTTTGAGTTATAAAATGATGATTTGAATCATACTGTAGCAAATAACAAAGATTCTGAAACTTTCTGATTTAGTGGCTCCAGTGTGATATTATTGTTCATGAAGCCTGCATTAAGCCTTAGTTCGCAAATGATGATGATGTAGAAAAGTAAAAATTATATAACTGAAATAAATAAATAAATAAATTCATTAATTGAATAAGTCAAATTTGAAATACAGACAAAACACTTGGCCAGGATATTTACAAATTAGTTGCATTTTTCTTTTACACATAATAAAGAATTTATAATCAATAATAACCAGCTATATTTGATTTATAATCGATGTATCTTGGTGAGCAGCTGTATAGGACAGGAATATTTGACAATTTGGCCGTTTTCTCTGGTTCTCATGAAAAAAAAGTCTTATTAACTAAAGACTAAAACTACAACGTTTATTTACTTCAAGTTTAAAGTGCTCCAATGTTTCTTCCTGCTTCCTGAATTTAAGATTAAGCCAAGATTTAGGTGTAACACAGCATTAATTAACTGCATTAATAATTACACTGATGGAAGGTCCTCCCAAGGATAGAAAGACATGTTTGTATATATGTGTGTGTGTGTGTGTGTGTGTTTGTATAAGAGAGAGTGAGAGCGGAAGAAGACTATAGCAGCATGGCTAAGACATGCATGTTTACTGCTGTCTCCGGGATACTCGATCCCCTCCTGGCCCGTGCCTATTTACAGTAAAGCCTATTGATAGCAGCGAGCTTTACAGTTTATTTCAATTAGGAGATAGGAAATAGGAAATCACATTTAAATCAATCCCCTCTCTCTGTAGGCATGAATCAATGACAGCACCTCCGCAGGCTGCTCACAGGACTGCCCCCTTCAGATAGCTGCTCCTGTGTGTGTGTGTGTGTGTGTGTGTGTGTCCTTATATTAGGGGATTAAAGGACACACACTGAAGGACTCTTGATCAATGATGGCCAAAGCTTTAATGTACACGCATATTCTCGGAGAAGTCGCCTGTTTTTCAAACAAACTACTCGTTTTATTTGCTTAAGACGTGCATTTCAGTCAGGCTTGCGTTGCACTGAGGGAGGAAAGATGGATGTTTGTACATTGAAATAGTGGCTGAATGTGAGTGAAAGCTCATGGGCTCACAATCCACAAATAGCTCAGGTTTTCGCAGTGAGGTGCTGCTGCAGTCTGCTTCAGTGAGAGAGAAGGAGCAGAGTGGCGTACTCTGTACTCCTGATTTACACACAGAATTTACACTACACACACACACACACACACACATTTCCTTTAGAATCTTTTCCCGGCAAACTTCTTTCTCTTTTTCCCTCTTCAGCTCACTGAATACACAGAAGTCTCTTTTACACCAGTCTGTTTTATACAGGTTATGTTTTTTTTCAGTCTCTAAACTTACAAAGTGTTTAAAAAGCACGGTGTACAACATGCGCTGAAATTACTGACACACGTCAGAGTTTCATCTTTCACATACTGGCAGGATTTTTTGTACTTTTCCAGACACTTGCTCGCTCTGCATGTGCACATAGTGTATATATATATATATATATATATATATATATAGTATATTCCCAAAAGACTATTAGAGCAGTCATGATTTTTGCTCCTCTCTCCACTGCAATTAGCTCACTGATTGAATATTGAGGCTATGAAGATGAACGATCAGGCGGGGCAGATCCCTCTCTTCTGCCTAGGTCATCACTCAGACAGAGAGAGAGACAGAGAGACAGAGAGAGAGATTAACCCTGTGGTTGTGGTCTGCCTGGATAAACATATGCAGCACCTTTGCACATACATTTTAGATTATGCAAAAGAGAGAGTGTGTGTGTGTGTGTGTGTGTGTGTGTGCGCGTGTGCGCGTGTGGCAGGAGGGAACAAGACAAATCCGTGCTCTGGATGTCTAAATCTAATAGAACTTATCAGTACTACACCTTTAAACCATCCCCTTTCTTGTTGAGCTGGTGTGTACAGCAGAGTGTGGGGACTGTGGAAAAGCAGGACAATGATTGATGTTCTGTAACATCCTGAGAAAAAAAAAAGGATTATGGATTGTAATATTGATTTTGTTCGGTGAACACCCCTGGGTGGTCTTATCGGGTCGATTTAAGGCTATGGGATTTGGCTCTTCATTTTTCCTTTATTTAAATAAAAGCAGTAGATGTTGCAGACGGCTGTCCATCAAGGCTGTCTAAAAGAGAAACGGACGAGACCGGACTACCTTGCTGGATTTCTTGTCGTGGCTGAGTCGAGCTCGGAGTGTGTGATCCTCACAGGAACAACTCAGAGAGACACGGATGCAGAGCAGAACATACTGATTACACATTACACTATTACATACATTGTGTTGGTCAGAGGAGCGTGTTGTACACACTTCTAGATCCGGCCCTGATTTTGCACCGCATGTGTTTATACAGAACATGCACACACACACACTATGCACACACACACACACACACACACACACACACAATGGGAAAAGGTACAATAGTGAATGTAGACAAATATGTATGCATACACAAGCTTGTACACATTCAACCAATACACACACACACACAGCCATGTGTAATTCTCTAGAGGCTTGCAGGGCTTTATCCTAACAAAAGGATTCCTCTCTCAATAAATTATTCTTGCTCAACTCAGGCTAATTAGAGAGAGGCCTCATGAAGCCAAAGCCAGTGCCTTCATAATTACATACTACCCCTCCAAGACGCACACAAACTTCAGAACACCCAAAATATCATACACACTTATATTCCATACGCACATGTACAGTATATAAGTATGTATATAGACAGACATGCACAGACAATGTCTAATATTACCAGGCTATTTGTCTTGTGGTGGTGGTGTGCAATCCTCTTTGGAAATAACAAATGCATAAGACGAAGCAAGGCCCAGTTTTCTGTGAGCTTGAGATATGACTGCATTAGAGCCTAATACCCTTATGTAAAGCTTCCACAATCAAACTACTACAAGCCACGGTGCTCCCATACTGCACCAACAATATACATTATATCCAGCGCTGCCAGCAGATATATTAGACAATGCAGCAGGCTTTATTGGTGGTTTCCCAAGCGCTGCGTGATACACGTCCTAGACTGTGTCTCTTTGTCTTGAAAGAGAGAGAGAGAGAGAGCGAGAGAGAGGGTGAAAAAAGGGGAGTGTGATTTGGGAGAGCAGGGAGAGTAAGACAGATAACTCACTCTTCCTCCCCCATCCGTCTTTTCTATTCTTTTAGCTCCGTATCATTCCTTAAGACCTCCACTTCGTCCACAGTCTGCCATCTAAAGCTGCCTCAGTTTTACAAACCGAATAAAAAAAACACAGATAAAAAAATAAAAAAATAAATGGCAAGATGACGGGCAAATGGGGAAAAAGCTCCTCCAAACCTCTGGCTGAATATAAAGCGAGAACACAAATTTCAATAACAGTCAAAATTCCTGAGCAAAGACTAAAGAAAACAGAGGATATTTTTTAAAACCTCAATGTGCACCTGTACTTTGTTTCATATTTTATAACTACATGCAAACAACAAAACAGTGATTTTCAAATAAAAAAAAAGTCGATTTTGATTTGTTGTATGCAGAACTACAATAAAAATAAATATAAAGCAAAGATAGACAGCAAAGTAAGAGAACAGATGATTTTGGTCATTTTATCAGTAACGCTCCTACACGAAAGAAAAGTTGAGTGTAACCCGAATCAGATCGTACAGAGTGGCACGTAAATAAAACAAAGAACCAGTAAAAGTGATTAGTGTGTTTGGAAGTGGTGTTTAGCTGTACCTACAGTACAGAGCACAGCGGGACAGCGTCATCCTCCCCAAACTCGGTGATGGCTCCGGAGCACTGCTCATTCCCACAGGTTTAATTATGAAAAATGCCTTATAGAAATCGGAGCTCAGTGCTAAAGGAGCCCAGCTGTTTTGGCCAGATTGAGCGAGTGAGAAAGGCAGGACAGAAAAAGGTTCACTCTCAGCCACAGATGTTTCCAACAGCTGCATGAGCTGTGGTCTTCTGACTAGCGTCAGGAAGTCACACTGCGATGGGTTTTTTGGCCTCCGTCATCACTTATGTCCATAATGCGTACAATCACATGTGCACACACACACACACACACACACTCAAACCGTGGCCCTGCTTTTTTGTAAAACAAAACTGTCAAAAGTTATGCAAACAAAAGAAATTCACACACTACTGACTCCATTTTTTGATTATGAAGCAAACACACAATGCTGGTTGAAGTGTGTTGGTGTCAGCTGTGCGAGATGACGTGTGTGTGATGTGTGTGGAGAGACTGAAGGCTCCAGTGGAGGAGATGTGAAGCTGCTCTTCCTCACAGTGACATGGACGTGAGGCTGAGTGTCTTTAATGAACTCTTTCTGTCTCCATATTACAGCACGGCATGAATGTCAGTTCCTCTAATCCTCGCTAAACAGTGGCTTATTTCGTGCGTCTGAGTGTCTGAGAGAAGAAAGGTAGAGAAAGCAAAAGAGCTTCACTCGGTTTAATGACCCTGCCAAACGTGCACTAGCTTCACGCAGACGTTAAAGGAATATTCGAGTGTTTTCCAGCCTCAGCTCTATACAGCACATCTGCATTTGTGATCACCACAGAATACAATTTCAACATTTCGAAACACAGGCAAGAAATATGTAATATACGGTACAGTAATGCTTGTTTAAAACGACAACCTTTACACACTAACAGTAATGATCTTAGGATGAGGCAGACTCCTCTCATACGGTTGTATTCGACTCTCAAGACATACATACAGCAAAAAGTTTTTTTAATTCCTGATACTTTCCAGGGGCTTTCATCGTATTTATACATGTCCGACCCAAAATTAGACCTTCGTTCATATATTTATGGACAGTAACAAATTAACTACAGATTCTTGTCGTTTAAAAAAAAAATTTATCTCAGGATGTATGAATGACAAAACCAAGATCTTACAATATGAAATCTTTGAGTGAAGTATATTCTGAAAAAAAAATACACATTTTGTATCTTGCATCAACAACCGGCTTTAGATAAACATGTTCTGACTCTTTTTTGATTAAATGTATGCAGCAGAAATGTAATATTGTTCAATAATGGATTTAAAAAAAAAAACAATTACTTACATGAAGTCAGACCCATGTGTATGTGTGTTATTGAAAGAGGCTTCACATATAAAATTATGTGTTTGGGTGTTTGGTTATGTCAGGTAGAACCACATTACTGTTAAAACATGTACGTTTTACTGCTACTAAATTATGGGAATCATATTGTTACTATTTTTTGATCACAGAAGCAAACCATGAAAAATGTGATCTGATGTATCTATGAGATTTCTTTGCCTATTTGTCCATTTTGTTTATTCATTTCTTTATTTTTGCTCAGTCATGCTTATACGTTGTTAGTCTTTTGGCTGCTTCCGTTGAGGGATCCAACTGATCCTCGCAACAACTTGGCACAGGTTTTACACCGGATTTCCTTACTGGCGCAACCCTCCTTTATCCGGGCTTGGGACTGGCACTGCATCCAGTTGCTTAGTCATGTTCATATAGTTAGTTAAAATTAAATAAAACTAATTACATCACAATGCCTAGGTTGTCGATATAAGACAATCTATGTTGCACAATCCTGAACAGTATATATTCCACACAAAAAAAATTCAATATAAAACACACTGGGTTTTAAGGGTTAACACGTTACTTGTACTTTATCGACTTTTATTTAGCAGCTTTAAGAGCAGCAGTTCGCCTAGGTTCAGAATGAGAGGATTAGTCTAAACAGCTCTCCGAACAGTATGAGCAAATCTTTAAGAAGGCCACGGCACAATCACATCATGACTCGAGCAATGTTTCACATCTTTGCGTTAAATCACCTATAAATCCAGCTAGATCGAGCCCTCTCATCTGAGTCTGCGCAGAAATCTGAAATGTCCTATAGTAACTTTTAATTCTAGGTATTCTTAAAGATGAGTATGATCAAGTCTTAAAAGAAGGAAACAAACAGTAGTCATAATAAAGGCAACACATTTCGTTGCATTAATTTTCTCATAAAAGTGCATCTATTTAGTCTTTGCTTCTGTATGTGATATAGATTGGGTTGAAACATGCTGGAGTGCACATCATAAACTTTGTATTATACATACACATGGGTATATATCTAGAGAGAGAGAGAGAGAGAGAGAGAGACTTACTTTTGTTAGTGATAGAAAAGATGAGATGAGAAGGACAGAATGTGAGAAGAGAGGTAAAGGGGATAGAGGAAAATAAAGCCTCTCTCTCTCTCTCTCTCACACACACACACACACACAATGAATTTATGAATTTTTAATGTTGGTGGAGAGAGAAAGTGAGAGAGGGAGAGAGTGTTGGCTATCTGATGGGAAAGGTCAGTGTTGGACCGGAAGTCTGAGTGGAGCACGTGGGTAAGTAGATGACAGGGCGCTTTCATGAGAGAGTTCAGGGCTGCTGCGCTGCTCCTCTATGATGTAGATACACGCGGCATATGAGAATAACATCTAATAAGGTCTGTGGTAAATAACGCACCTCGTGTTCCCATGCGAGCTTCTACAACAACAACAAAAAAAGCTGCAGAACTTTTTTTTTTATTCTTCAGGGACGAAGTTTACAACGCAAAATAAATGTTCGAGCAGGTGATACCAAAATAGTATGTATTGTTCGGGGTTGAACAAATACAGGTGCAAATTCATCTTACAACCAAACAGTGTGTTTGTCATGCGCGCTGTATATGCGTGGGGTATATATGCGCTGAGCGCACATCTGCTGAGAGTGTGATGTAGTACAAAAGGCATTTGGATCTGGCTAAGAATATTGCACGCTGCTGAGAGTTCCAGCTAAAACCAACCAACTACAATCCACTGAACTATTCTTTATGCTGTGTACTGTATGATGGATATAAAGTTCTCTCTTTCAGGAGTTGTGCGTTTCTGTGTGTGTGTGTGTGTGTGCATATTTGACAGTCATATACAATTCCAGTGTAGGGACAGAAAGAGGAAGGATGTGAGGTGCTCTCGATATCTTTTGACTTGAATAATAGGATGCACACATACAGACATGCAACACATTCCCTTAAATAACGGCAGACACATTTATACACTCCAAGCACACACAGTCTCACACAAACAGGATATCTGCCTAGTGATACTAAGCCCCCTAGTCTCATCGCTATTCTCCAGAGGGTCTGCGCTTTGTAATGAGATGGGTTGCTGGAAATTGTTTCACTTTTATATTAGTTCCAGGGCCAGGTGATAATGCAGTGTGATTTGACTGGGGCTGAACCACAGAGACACACACTCTAATCTGCCCCCTCTGCTCACACAACTGATGAAACTTGGACCGGCTCGATCATCTACATATTACACTCATTCATATAAACACAGTCGTGCATGCCGACACACACACACGTGCCCACGCGCCGACGTACACAGACTGATAATCGCGAAGAAGAAGCCAAATTCATCTGATTTCTCATATCAGCGCGAGGATTCCTGTGAGTTAACATTATTGTCAGGAGCCCCAGAGAGAACAGGAAAAAAAAAAGAGACGGAATAGATGAGAAAAAAGATGAGTGCTAACAGATTAACAAAGCAGCCAGGGATCCTACTCAAAACGTCTCTCCGTCTCCATCGCCGGATCAGCTCCCATAGTCTAATTACTGCCTGGAATTAAATTAACATTTCATCTGCCGTTACAAGGTGTAATGAGTGGCATACGGTTTGTAAGGACTCCCTAAATCAGAGCTGGGATTTGTCTGCTGCGTGTCATTGTGTGTGTGTGTGTGTGTGTGTGACGACTCGCAGGGAAACACTGATGAACACATCGTCTCTGTAATAAGTCCATGAGGAAAGTGAAGCACCGGAGAGACGACTGCTGTTTATTATATTAATAAAGTGCTTTTGTTCATTTTGCTAATTTATTATGTTGCTTAAAGCTAGAACATTTTCACTCCGATCAGCTGTCTCTGTTGTCCATTTCAGTCTCCTTTTATTAATCCGATATCAGCAACGTGAACCAACATGACACAAGTTTAAAAGTTAAACAGTCTGCTGAAGCCGCTGAAACCTGAGCCGTGATTGGGGAGACTGAAGTGCTGACGTGGAGAGTTCTCTCTGTTCTGTGTGTGTGTGTGTGTATACAGTATATGTGTGTGTTTTCTACTGGCATTAATGGAGAGCCCAATTAGCTTTTCTGCTCAGGCAGTCTTGGGGGACACCTCTGAGGGCCAGACAAGGCTGAGTGAGGCCCCCGGGCAGCCGCCAGTATTACCGCTCAACTCAGCCTTTGTCCCAAACCCGCGATTAAAAGCTGCCAATGCCGCGGGTTTATTCGTCCTCAGACACACGCCGAATATTTCCACAATCATCGCCGGGTGCAAAACCAAGTAGATCAATTATTATTTGCATGTGTATTGATTAAATTTACATAAGCATCAGACACACCTTAGCTTGTGATACTTTCCCTGTGACTTGGACTAGCAAAGAAAACAACTTTTCACAAAGATACATGCGCAGGAGGTGCTGCGTGTTGCGAACGAATTGATTATTGGTAATCACATTGTTTACACACTCGGTGGATGATGAAAGATGATCAGAATGAACGATTGGCGAAGGACTCAATCACTTTTGCACTGCTCGTTGACGTTTTCAAGTGCCGTCATGGCTGTACACGTGGAAGTAAACCAAACACTATTCCATTTCCTTTACACAACGTGCACGTACAGCAGTACAACATATAGAGTGAAGCACTAGGATTTCAAACTTAAACGTCCTGTATTTTTCTGTTATTTTACCAAAGTTAACGCAGGTCTCAAATAGTGATGGGTCGTTCAAGAACGATTCGTTCTTTTTGAACGAGTCATCTCAGAGTGTGATTCGTTCAGTTTCTACTGGGCGCGCATGCGCAAAGCATCGCAAAACCTCCATTGGTTACGTACAGGAAACTGTAGTTACCTTTGAGTAGTTTGGTCCGAATCGTTCGTTCTTTTGTCACGTGACTCCCATAAACGCTATGCAGTGCAGTACACAGGAAACAGAACTGAACGGTTCTTCTTAATGAGTCTTCTACTCCTAGTCAGTCGTTCTTTTGTCACGTGACTCCCATAGACGCTATGCAGTGCAATAGTTTAATGGGACACGGACCAGACGGTATGAGAGGTGAGCTGCTCATTCTGTTTATCATAATATGTATTTAGTTGCATTGTAATATTTTCATTACTGGAACTATAGCCAAATTTTTGGGGGGGTTTGTTTATTGAAAATGTAATTTTTTTTTATTTCTGATCAAAAGAATGAAATGAACTAAATGACAAAAAAAGATTTGTTCATTTTGATGAACGAAATTCAAAGAACCGAGTCACTGAAAAGATTCAAACTTCCCATCACTAGTCTCAGAAATCCCTCAAAGTGTGTCTAATGCTTAAACACTTAAACATACCTTAAACACTTTGTTTCACTCCTCTTCTGAACACACTGTTTCAGTGTCTATGAAAGTGAGCTACTGCTGAGCCACTTCCAGCCAGAGAACAGACATAGCTTGTGCAACAAGCCTCGGGAAGGGCTCTTCTTATATGAGGTCACATTAGGGGAAAATCTATTCAAATACATAAATGGAAAGTGGACAAAAAGTAGTTTTGTCTTTCTATACACACACACATACATGACTAGAAATGAATTTTGCATAATAATTCTAACCTCATTTAATTTAATTTAAAATGTTTCATAGCAAGCTACAGAATATGACACTGAAAAAAATATTATATAGCAGATGTTTCTGGGACAAATATGGGTATGTTTAGTTAAATAAGGCCAGTTATTGCAGTTACAAATTGTGTTATAAACCAAATGCAGCCATGTTTAAGGTATTCACTGCCCAAGAGCAGATCAGGTCTGAGCTGTAAATTATCCAGCTGTAGGTTCTGCCCTAATAAAAAGTCTGACTGGTGGTCTGATCTGTTTTGGGTTCGGGCCATGTTCTTTGTTCATTGCTAGAATTACATACACAGTATCAGATGAAGTGATAAACGCCTCAGCGTTTAGCCATCATTCTTTTGTTATCAGACTGGAATTCCCTTTTCTGTTCAAATGGCTTCACTACTTGATGTAAATTATAAGTGATAGAGTTCTCTTTAAAAACAGCACTATACTAGTGTTAGTCCACTCATCGCTTATAATGCAGGATTGTTCTGTACTGAACAATAAAATGCCGCTTATTATACCCTGAGTCACTAACGGGGGCATTTTTATATTAGCCCTTAGCCTAAAAATGAGCCATTAGCCCTTATTATTAAATACTGTAGTTTAAGAAGGTGGAATCCCTTAGGCTGACCTTCAGCATCATCAGGGATAGCTAGCGGTTTTAGTAGTTCTGTATGAGTGATCCTTAATATATGACTACTTATAAGCTTAGCTTTGGACTTTAATTCACTTATGTCAAAGTCCCACTTCATGAACGTGGTAAAAAATCTCTTATTTTTTGTTTTGTTTAGTTGCGAGAGAACGACCGCGCAGTGTGAGAACTGCGTTTCTGAACGTTCTTTTAGGAAATATATTTGTGTGCGTGGATGTTTTTATATCTTGAAGGGGAAAAAATGGAGAGGAACATCTGACCATTTTCAGTCCTCTTGTAGGACCATTTGGCTTAGCACTATGAGAAAAACAATGTTTGGTACAAAAACTGAAGCTTTTATTTAAAACATAATAATAAGATTGCGGACATTTAGCTACTCCTGGCAAGGGGTCGCCAAAGTGGACCATCTGATCTGCACACAACTTGGCACAGGTTTTATACTGGATGCCCTTCCTGTCACAACCCTCCCATTTTATCCGGGCTTGGGACCGGCACTGCCCACCGTGGGAAGGCCTGGTTTGATTCCCAGCCAGTGCCCCAAACCCCCATCCTTCCACATGGCAAGCGAGAAACCTACCACTGAACCACTAATGCCCTAAGAAATAATAATAATATTAATAATATAATAATAATAAAAATAATAATGAGGCAAAAGTTTGGTTCCTGAGATTTCACTTAGGTTTATGTATACTGTAGGCATAACTTTAATTAACAGCATAAATAATGATGTCAGTGTAAGGTCCTCACAAGGAGAGTGAAACAAACATATGTGTCAGTACACAGAGAGTTCACAGGCACTCGGAGCACTGGGAGTGTGCTTAGAGAGGCGTGGGAAGCAGGAGAAATGGCCTCTCTTCCCTTCAAAGCTTTTACTGTAATTGTTTCAGGTGAGAACCAACGGCTCTCCCACAACATATGGCGAATATCACTTTTAATCAAGCGAGTATGGATGTCTCTGTATCATAAATCACATTCATGTAATAGCATTTTCTCCCTGAAGAATCTTGGCACTGTCTTTCCTGTGACTGGCGTCTCAGGCTGACGAACTCCGTGCTGAATATTGAATGCTATAATTGCGACTTTAAATAAACAATAAACGAGAAATAAGAAAGGAAATAGAGAAGGCTTACATGTAATATGGAAACTTTACATATCTCTCTCTCTCTCTCCCTCCCTCTCTCACTGTCTCGACTCAGACATTGTGCTTGTAAGCGAGGAGATAAGTTCTTTCACTTCTGTCACAAGCGACAGAACAATTTGGAGCTGGCAGGCAGGCTGAGAGAGTTATAGTTATGAAGCTGTCTGGGCTTCAGCCTCTGTGTTTTAAACGAGCTGATGAAACACCGGCCATGGTGGAGTCCCTGATACCGATCAGTTGATTAAACACACAAGCTTGCAACTTCCTGAATGATAACCCACAGTAAATTCGCATCAGGCACCCTAAAAACATGTCCATGTTTAATCAGGCACAAAAAGAACAGCTCTCATAACTGCACTATATCAAGCATGTGATGTGTCTCATCAGACATACACAGAATAGAACACACTATTATTTTACCAGAGAATATTCTAAAACACACTTTCTGTATGATTACTACAATTAGCTACAGCATATGCACGACTGAAGCGAATGATCTTAGTCGTATTGTGCTGTGTCGTATCGTGCTCAGGCTTGAAATTAGTTACTTAATCATACTAGTCAGACTGTGAGCAATGTACAGAGATTCGTGTTAAATGAAGTACAGCGATGTTTACGAGTGAAGACGAGCAAATAAGACTGTAGAAATGGCGAATGGATGAAAGCAGTTTGACAGGTGTGTGTTAGCATTGCAAATTCTGGAGTCTAATCTGCGAGCAAAAAAGCCAGTCTGGTCAGCAAAATTACAGAGATGATGGGGGAAATTAACCAAGAACTGTTGACATCAGATGTCTGGGTGTGATGTCATTTCAACAGCTAAACTTATAATCATGATTGTCTTTGAAAAAAAAATTAAATGTGTCCATTTTCCATGTGATACTTTTTATTTCTACTCACTACATTTTTGGATGAAAAACTTGTACTTTAACAGTGTCATTACTTTTTAGATGACGATCAATTCAATTCAGTTGTATTTATATATTGCGATCACACAAAAGTCCATAGATTTTTTTTTTTTTGTAATTTAAACATACACTACCGTTCAAAAGGTTGGGGTCACTTTCTAACTCCTTGATCGTTCCTGATTTTTATTTCTTTCTACATTGTAAAGGAATCCTGAAGGCGTCCAAAAAATGCATTAATCTCCTTTGAACAGTTAATTGTGAGATGTTTCTGCTACTGTAAAGACTTCATAATGCCTCTAATCTGAGGTGCTGTTAATTGGTCATTTTTCAGGCTGATAACTCTAAATGAAC
>JAQMYJ010000012.1:20597215-20631659 GCA_030014305.1 Clarias laeviceps
TGTGAGTGTTTGTGGGGCGAGTGTGCGTGTGTGTGTGTAGGGCGAGTGTGTGTGTGCGTGTGTGTGTGGGGGGGGGGGGGTGAGCGTGTGTGGGGTGTGTGTCTGTGTGTGTGTGTGTGTGTGAGACTGGGGAGTGTATGAGTGGTGAGTGTGTGAGTGTTTGTGGGGCAAGTGTGTGTGTGGGGTGAGCGTGTGTGGGGTGTGTGTGTGTGTAAGCTGTAAGGTGGAGAGAGGAGCAGGTTGGAGCTCCCCTGGTGTGTGATGAGGTTGAGTATCGCTCACTGGGAGCTGAGGAGGAAATGCTAAATGATTATCACAAGTAGGACACGGTGTTCTAGGAGATGATGGAAAGTGTAGGTGTGTGTTGGGAAGAAGGTTTCCAATACTGTTCCTGACACAGAAACGTCTCTTACACACACACACACACACATGGTGGGGTTGCAAGACTTCTAACTTTTCCTACTTGACTAGTGATTTAAAAGATCACTGGTCTAGTAGGCGAGTCTTGTTCGACGTTTTTAGGTGGTTTAATTTGTGCAGCTAAGAATGCGTCACGCCGCACTTCAATTACCAGCCGCACACAGGCTACAAATTACATTTCCAGCTTCGCTGCTTTCTCAGGCTACACTCTTAATGACGAAAGTAAATAAATCACTGCAATAAATGTGTAAAATAATAAATCTGTGTATCACGTAGAGTAATTCTTAAAATGCACTTGTGTGTGGACGATTTGGTGGCTCAGCAGAAATGGTTGGATTCTGAGAGCGGGAGTGCACAGCATGACGCAGAAGCTTCTCCTGCAGTAGCTTAATGTCGGACGGAGCGTGCAACGTCTACGGGTTTTCTGTACCGATCGGTGTAGCACTAAAAAAATGAACACGAGCAGAATCAAAAAGAGTAGAGAGGGGTGTGTGTGACTAGCACCTCTTCACACACTGCAAGTCACTCTGGGCTTTACAGGACAACATTTCAGAAGTGCACAGGAGTCTTGTGCAACACAACTATGCTGCATGCAAAGCAATGTCCAATGTTAATGGTCTATTGAAAAAAAAGTTTAAAAAAAGAGTAATCTCTCCACAGGGAGAGTGACTAGACCCAAACACACACACAGTATGTACAGTAAGTGGGAAGGTACAGTACAAGGCACATTCACTCACATAGTCAGCATCAGTACTCAGCACACACTCTATTTCAAGCAACAACAAAAAAAATTGCACCGTGTCGTGTGTGTGAGTGAAAAAGGGCTTGTCGAGCGGTGAGGTCGTAGGAATGTATTCCCCACAGAGACATAGCAGAGAGAGAGAGAGAGAGGGAGAGAGGTGAGCACAGAGCTGCTCCGGGAGGAGAGATCTCCACTGATCCACTGGCTGTGAAATTTATTCCAGTTTATACCCTCCTCCAAACATAATTTAATCCAACCAACACTCACACCTCACACAATGTTTTTTTTTTTTTTTTTGGTTTGTTTGTTTTCCTGAAACACACCTTCATAAGCATGCAAAGCTCCCACCTGCCTCATGTCAATATCCCTCGTTTTTTATATTTCACTGTGGTCGGAATATATCGATAGCTGGAAAACAGCATTTCGCTGAATATCCCAGAGAGACGAGATGTGCCGGAATGCCAGACCACACCACACCACATCGCACCACATCACACCTCAGCCCCCACTCAACGCTTCTCCAGTGGCTGATGAAAAGTATTTATTTTCATTTATCAAAGCCCATCCCAGCAGAGGCTGTAAATGTGCACCGTCTGCACTTAAGGCTGCTAATTCGTGGGGCCGTGTGTTCGGCTGGGGGTTATTGTAAAGGGACTGCCACAGCACGAGGCCTGGCTGAGAGACTGCCAGTGTGCCAGGGGCTTTTTTCCGCCACTCATTCTGCTGAGAGAACACCCGACTTGGCCGCTCCGCTAGAGCTGAGGTAGAGAAATGAGAAATAAATACACACGCACACAAAGCTACGGTTTTATTTTAGCCCATGGGTAAAATTAGAGGCTGATGAGCTGGAAAAAGGGAATCCATTCATTAATTCCAGCGTGTGCTTAAAAGTGGACGATATTTAAAGTATCAGTGTGTGTGTTGTGTCCTGTGGCCGAGCTGCAGACATTTAGAAAACAAAATCATAGTGGGTCAAGGTGTGAGGGAGATGATCAAGCCTGTTTTTGCTTGTGAAAGTAGCGAAAGAGCTGAGTGTGTGTGTGTGTGTGTGTGGTTCTATAGAGTAGTGTGTATTGTTATACTGGTGTTATCACATTACAACAATGGACCCAGTTCCATTCAAGTTCATATTAACTCAAGTTAATATGCAAAGTTTAGCACGTTCTCTTTGTGTGTATGTGTGTGTGTATCAGCAGGTCAACAGGCCAAACTGAATCGTCCCTGGACGTCAAGTATATGCGGGGTGTCCTGTGATGGACTTGCATCCAATTCCCTTATCCCGCTGGGAATTCCCTGGATTCACGATCTGAAACCACAGCATTCCTGACCAGGATAAAGACGAACATGTTACACTTCCACTTTATTAGGAACACTTACAGACCTGTGCAGTCATACAGTTATCCAATCAGCCAATCACATGGCAGCGCCACAATGTACATGACAAGAGAGCTTCAGTTAATGTTTAACATCAATCATTAAAAGGGAAAAAAATGTGATTTCGTAGACTCTGGCATGGCCGTTGGTACCAGAGAGACTGGTTTGAGTATTTCAGAAACTGATTATTTCCAGCATTGCAAAAGAAATGGCAGCAAGAGAAATAGTCTTGAATCTAGTCAAACCAATCTATAATTTCTTTAAATAAGTTTACATACCAAGTATAAAAATATTAAGTTCATTTCTATTCAAATTGTCCTAAAATTGCAAGCAACAATGCCTTAGTTTTGCTTGTTTTTAAGAAATTTATTTATTGAAATAAAGAAAATGATCTGCCAATAGAACATGAAATAAGCTTAATGATCTTATATTGGGTTTGTTGCAAACTGAATAGTCTTTAGTTCAAAAAGCAAGGTGTGAAAAACAAAACCCATCCAGAGAGCGTCAGTACTGTGGGTGGAAGCGTCTTGTTGATGAGAGAAACCAGAGCAGAATGAACAGACTGGTCTGAGCTGGCAAGAAGTATATACGAGGATCGTTCAAATCAAACCAGGACTTGTTGTCTCATGAGAAGGAGAGATCCGAGGACATAGCGTTAGTGATGCTGGCAAGTGACACTTTTCTCCTGTTACTGCATGGTGGCTCTAATGCGTCAGGCTGCACGAATCGGGTGTTAAGCAAAATGTCTTGCAACCATGTTAGTGGAACAGTATGTTGTGATTAAATTTCTTGTGAATGAAGGTGTAAAACCGATTGACATTTGCAGAAGGCTTCAAGCTCAGTTCCAGGGATCAGAAAAAGAATTTCACTGCTCGGGAATGTATATGTGACAATTAATAGCTTCTTCTTCTCTGCTTCTGAAAGCATCTTAGAAAGAACAACTCATTAAACGGTGAGGAAGATGTTTATCTACAACAGCAGAAGACCAGTTCAGGTTTCACTCCTGTCAGGGGAGAGCAGGGATATGAGGCTACAGTGGGCACAGGCGCACACAAACTCACGTTTTAGCAAAGTTCTTTTATACTTAATCATGAATTAAAAACGAAAAAAACTAAATAAAGATCAGGACCAATACCATGTCTGATTATAATAATAATAATAATAATAATAATGCTGTATTTAATTCTAACACCCTTCAGTTGTGACCTAAACTGGGATTTTGTTCTCAATGTTTACGTTTTATTAAACAAATCATTATAAACCTGACAAATTCACTTTTTCATTCAAATGCACTTACCCCTGGCATGGTTTTACATACAAAGGCTGCACATTTTGAAACCTGCTGTAATTTCTTGCTCATCTCCAGTAATTCATTCTATTTATTATGTGTCTAATAACAATAATGCATTTTAGCCTTTCGTTTATGCTAGAACCCATACGTCAGCGACATGTTTCTATGCCATTAATTTCTCACCATTAACCATGTGTACAGACACAACAACACAACAAAGCGTGCACACAATCATAGAGATGAACCGGCAGAGACGGCCAGATTAAAGAATGCGTTCGTGCTCCATCATGTGCACTTTTGTTTGATTATTTCATGGCTATATTTATAGGTGTAAAGAAGATGAACTGAGCCTGTGAGAAGCCAAGAGACAGGCTGAGAGAGCGGACAGAGAAACACTCTATTTACTCAGCAAGCACAGCAGGTTCATGCTGCGTGCCAAATCAGTGTGGTGAACCACTTTTCTCTGTCCCCCCCACACACACACAAGCACACACATAGACTAACTCATTCTCGATCTCATTACTCTCCTTCTCTTTCCTCTTTTTCTACAAAACTCTTTAATCACCTCTTTAATTCTTGAACTTTTTTGAGGTCAGATATATTGGGTGTCTCCGGCACTACGTGTCAGACTTGTTCGCAGCAGCAGCCAAAGAGGACAAGTGGCAAAACAGAGGACAGTGGAGGATCATGTCCGTAGTGTCCCTATGTGTAAATATGGTTGGGAATCACTATGGACCACGCAATACGATATTATCACAATACCGAGGTGCGGATTTGATTGATTCTTTTAATATTACAATTCTCAACAAAATAATTTACTCTTACCACAGAGGACACTGTGCTGCCTGCCAATGTGTGAATAGTTTAAAATGCACCACCTGTAGGATTATAGAGGAAATGCAACATTTTCGCAACTGAAATTTACATTTACAGTATTTGGCAACACTTTTTTATCTTATTAAACATACAGAAGTTGGGGTTAAGGGGCCAACAGTGACAACTTGGTGGTGCTGGGGTTTGAACCCGTGGCCTTTTGATCAGTAGTCCAACACCTTGACTTGATTTGAATACTTTATTTCGAAACAATATAACAAACTAAAAAATGTAATAAAAAAGCAATATCAAAATGTTCGAAAAGGAGTCGAAAAAAGTATAAACTTATTGAATCCCACCTCTTTTGACTAGTTAATTTATACCAAACATTATACATTTACTGTATACATACATATACACACAAACCTATTGTACATTAATCTTACCTTACAATGAACTGTATCTTAACCATAGAGTCACCCCTGCCATTTAAAATTAAAACATATAAAAATTACAAACTTTAAAAAAATATATTATTATTATTATTATTATTATTTTGGAGTCAGTGTGGCAAGACACAAAATTCTCCTCGTATCTCCATTTTGTAACACACATACATACATACATACATTGAAACACACACACACATACACAAGCCCACTACTTCTACAAATATCTGCCTAACTATGAGTAAATTACTACAATAATCACTACACTAGTGTTACACACACATATTCATTCACAAGAGCTTGCAAGTTTGGGAAAACTTTACCATGTGAGAAATACATTTTTTGCCCCCTTTACCCCAAAACAACCAGGGAGAAAAAAACTGTTACTCCTAAAAGACAGTGTCCTAATCTCATTTCATGACAACAATAGAAACAAATACTAACTATACAGTGTGTGTGTGTGTGAATTAGAGGAGCAAGCATTAGCCTCACATTATATATTAAAAATAAAACATGTTTAGATGTACATATCTGATAGAATAGCAGGAAAACATTTATTACAAGTGCTTTTTAACTTCATCTGCTTTATTTTCATACATTCTCATTCCCAAGAGTCGCACTAGGGAGAAGAGTTTTTAGTGGAACGTAATCTAATACAAGCCGATCCGAGGCTTGCAGTAGAGATGATCAAAAAGTCTAATCTAACAAACGGAGCAGTCTGCTTCAATTTAGTCTCACTGAGGAGAACGCACCTGCCTCTCTGAAGCTAAAACACACAACTATTCCTCTGTGGCCACACACACATATATATATACTCCCCTCTCTCTCTCTCTCTCTCTCTCTCTCTCTCTCTCAATCATCTAAAAGGAACATAATGAGAGAAATCCCTGTGATATGGAAAGAGGCAGGGAAACGTGGATGCATGTGGGAAGTGGAATGTTGACTCATTAAAAAGCCTCTTTTATCCTTGGAAAATTCCTGCACTAACATGAATGTGAGTGAAGACTACATCAGAGGAATCAGGATAACACACACACACACACACACACACACACACAGGCTGTTAGTGAAATGCTATTGACAGTAAGAAATCATGAAACTACTGTATATTAGACATAAATAATTATTTTGCATTATGCAGCATGTAGGGATGTGAAATGTTAATACACACACACACACACACACACTGGTTTCTTTTCTGGCATCCAAATATCTTTTGTCTTGTAATTTTTAATTTAGGGTAGGAATACTGATGTTTGAAACTCAATGTTTTTGTACTGATTCAACAATAAACAATCTACAATTAATAAAAAAAAATATCTATTGTAAAGTTTGTAATAAAAAACACAGGCTGCCTAAGACTTTTTGAATTATACTGTGTGTGTGTGTGTGTGTGTGTGTGTGTGTGTGTGTGTGTGTGTGTGTGTGAATATACAGTAAATGCATGTTTATTGAAATGAAATATGATAGATGATAATAATTAAACTAATATATAATAATTAAAACTAATTTAACTAATAAATAAATAAACAAATAAATGACACAATTGCTTTACCCCAGCTATAAACAAATACACACAATTAAGCAAAAAATATCAGAGAGGTAACACAGCTCAGCCGAGTGCAGTAACCTCTCATAATAACCGCTCCTCACTATTGTGGTGACTTGGAGAATACAGGTCACAGAGCGTGTGGTGAACTTGGCCTGGTTTACCAGCTCTTCTCTGCTGGTGTGTTCCACAGAAAGTGATGAGCTTGATGGAAAAGCTGTGTCTACATGTGTGTGTGTGTGTGTGTGTGTGTGTTAACTGAAAGTCAAAAGCAGTCCTTCTGTGTGTGTAGCTCATGAGGTTGTGAGACTTTCTCACTGAAGATTCAGCAACGACCCAAACGCAGCCTTGCGCTGGTGGCTGAATTCCACTCGTGTCTGCAGAGCTGAATAATTACGGTGGCAGTGCGCTGGAGAAAAGCGGCGTGCACTTGGCAGGCCTGATTATGAATGACTGGGTCAGGAACGCAGGCTGCTTTAAAACACTGCTTGGCTTGATGTGAAAGTGCTCCCACTCTGCTGATCAGCATACACAGGAACTCTCGTATTAATCTGAAATTAATCTAATGACTGCAGAATCATTGCTTGTGTGTCACCCCCACACACACCCTTTTCCCCTCTCCCTCTGTTTACGTCTTTTTCTCTTTCGACCTCGGACAAGTCACCTTGTCTCAACCTGTACGTCCACTCGCACTCAAATTTCATTTCTCACACCTCTGAAAAAAAAACAAGCCAAGCATGCTGTCCCCATAGACGCTTCCATCCTCTCTCTCCCTCTCCCTCTCTCTCTCTCTTTCTCTCTGTCCTGTCTGCTATCGTTCGAGACTCTCAGGCTGCTGGGGTTGCCAGGTTATGTCAACTGTCTCTTCACTATTGAATTTCCCTGCGGATAAAAGGTCAATGCATGTCACAAGGGCTTGTCTGCGTGAGGTCAAGCGTCTGTGTCCTTCCTCACTGAAGACATAGCGTGGCTATACAGAGGGGGGGGGGGCATGAGGGACTTACAGGAAGAGAGGATAGGATAAAAAGGAAACAGACTGTAGTATCACTCAGTTCTCGATGCACTGAGAGGCTGGAGCATAACAGGAGAGGGGGGGAGGGGGCCGGTTATGGGATTGTGCAGGATGAGCAGCTGAGTGGGCCCACGGGAATGCGGCTACTTCCGCTCCTCGAACATCCCACCACTCAGCGGTACTGCCGTGCACACACACTCACACACACACACACACAAGTACACGAATTCAAGCACAGGTTTTAATCCGTTTTCTAGTAAATTAGCAAAAATTTGACTTTGCATATATATACATCTGCTCCTGTATAATATAGAGGCATTAGTAATGTACATAACCGTGTCCGTGTGTATAATGGAGAAGAACTGGACTGCCAGATACACCAGCAGCAGGACAGAGACACACAATCCAATAGTGTGATAAGAGAAAAGCCTTCGCTGGCCTCTATTGATTGCTACTGACGCATCGATAGCAAGAAGCTCCCTCTTTCATTCTCTCTCTCTCTCGCTCTGTCTCTCCCCCACTGTGTACGAGTGTGTGTGCATGTGCGTGTGCTGTGGTTCAGTTCCTCACCAAACTCCTCAGCCACACTGCTGTTGTACCAGCTTTTTTATCACCACTTCAGAGCTCCTCACAAAGCAAAGAGAAATCTGTTCTTTCCCTTCCTTCTCTCCTCCCCTGTACTGTGCCTGATCAAGGACACAGATATCAGAGGCAGCTTGAAGGGAAGCGCTTTCTCTTGAAAATCGCTGCTTCTGACGACTGAGGATAGCCCTCTATTCACACACACACACACATATGCACACAGACACACACACACACACACGCACACACACACACTGTATACACACACAGCCGTGGAAGACGAGCTTCTTCAACAGCACTTGATGGCTCCTTCAGACTGGAACAGTGCACTCAGCTGTCCACTTTCTCCATTCTCTTTACTTTCTCTGATTTCCAAGTTTAAAGCAGCTCGGTCTGTTGTTCCACATGTCCAACATTGCCGGATGATAATTACCCACTTAGATAAGAAATCTAGAAGCTGCGTGCTAGAGGCAGAACGCTGCAGCTACCTTCACCTTCAGGAAATTACAGTTTAAGCACTGTGTACGATCCTGATTGCTCTCACACTCGCTTGATGCTACAAGGTCCATTTAAATAACTTTACTCGCATGCTTTATGGCAGTGTTTCCCAATTTCCAGTCGAACATTTTTCTCCCTGCCATAACGAGATCATTTTTTATCCTCCCAAGGTGCTTAGGGAATAATTTGTCTCCTTCACTCTTCACCCTACAGCTCCTTCACTCATGTGACTCTCTTGATTTTCCTTAAAGTAATTTGCTTGCTACCTAGCGATCAAAGTGACATATTTTTTTTATTTAGAGGACGACTCAAGTGCGTTTCCTATAGGCCCGGATATTATAGTGTGTTCAGCAGCAGTCTGAGAAATATATACGCTGCTCGAGAGTCACCTTTCAGATGCACTTCACGTTGGATAACACTGAGGGTGATTGCTTAATTACCTGAATCATGCTGATGTAAGAGGGCTTATGACAGCTACCAACGACGCCTTCTTTACACTAGTAAAGTTGTGTTCCTACAGTACAAGGATGCATTCTGAGTGCATCAAGCTTTTTAAAGACCTGTGAAATGCTTTAAAATGCTTTTAAAATGCTTTTAAAAATGTTCACTAGCCCCGCTGCTCCCCTTATCACTCTTTTCTCCTTTCTCTCATGAAAATTTAATCAGGCATTTAAGATGAATAGCTAGTGCTGAGTAACTGTGCTCTAATCCAATGCAAACGTTGCTTTTTTAGTGGAAAGTGATACTTGTATTGTGGAAGGGGAAACTGTTCAAAAATCAGCACTGAAAGGAACAGTAGATCGAGCGGATTCTGTTACTCTTTGGTAAATCACACATGTGCACCTAATTGTCATTTGACAAATTCACAGTCTGATTTATGTTTCAGTTGAACTAAAGGGCTTTTTCAGGCCTAAGGCTCTCTGTTAAGCCTAGAAAATACACACTTCCACTGAGAATATTGTGCATTATTACTTTCAGTCTTAAATGGGTTTTGGGCAAAATAGGCTGAACAATAACAGGTTTCCAGGAATTTGTGGGTTTTTTTTTATTTTTATTTTTTTATATTAGATAACCACTGCAAAACATTCCAAAAATCTCAAGGAAGTCATGAGAAGTAAAAATCTTCTTGAAGTCTATAAGTGTATGCTCGCTCTATTACAACATACAGGAGCGTGATGTCTCTGTCCAGTTTGACCAGTGTCTACTCTGAGAACAACACTAAGCTATAAACAAAACGTCCGGGCCCGTTCAAGTCAAAAGAGGACTTTTGAATGTGCAGAATAACAAAACACAGTTATGAGAGTAAAAACTACATTTATTTCTCTATATAATTCTCTGCTACACTAATGCACACCTGAGCCATGATCAGCCTACTGTAACTGCTTCAAGCTGGAAATGATGGCCTCCTAGGAACTCCTTTAATGCAAAATAACAGTGGAGTGCATTAGTGGAGCAGGGAATTATATATAGAAATAAAAGTATTCCGTTATTCTTCACAGTTAAAAGTAATATCAAAGCACTGTTGCTATTGTAGCTTATGTCATTGTGGTGGTGCAAATACTGTTGGTAAGCAACTGCAAGCAAAGTAGTGAGTTCATTCTCCATTGACTGGCAGAAATTCACACACATGATCAAACCATGCCCTCCATCATTGATGCACCGTGTGTAATGTTAATAAAGCAGATGACATTTACTTGTATTGGCTGGTTTAAAAAGCAACAGCAATAAACCAAATCAACACTTGCACCAACCAATGCATGAAGTATAAGTGAGTAAAATGTATTTGCAAGTTAGGCTGAATAGAAAGTTCATACTTTAACCATAGACACCAGAATTTAGTACATTATCAACATTTACAACATGCAGTACAGTAATGTTTCCTTAACTTATTTTCAGTAATTATTTATATGTTAAACATCAATCAGAAGAACTTCAATAACATTTTAACTAATATCAATTAATATAAAAATTACAATTTCATTTGTTAATATTGATTATGGCTTATTAATACTTGTTTATGGTTTGTTGATTTTAACTACAATATTGCACTAAAGAATGTTAGCTAAGATAATCTAAATGTAAAGCATTACTACTATTTTGGAAATTAATTATTTCATATAAAAATGTATTTGTAAATATTTCTTTGTGTAATTATAATGTTTATCATTTTCCTCCTACCCCTGACTTTAGTCAGTTAGTCAAGACATGCTTGGTATCTAAAGTTTGCTCCTTTAGTCCTGCACTGAAGCTACAAGGATAATGTTACTTAAAGTAAGGGAAACGTATCTATCAGTTTAACGCCTGCTGAAATGACCACACACACACACACACACACACACGCCACAAACTGCACCAATTAATCTCCTTGAGAATTGCTTATGTGGCGTCTAACACAGTATCACACTGTATCACAGTGCACCACACTGTATAACTGCATGTTCTCTATTCCAGTGGACAAATGTTCATCACATGTATAAACACAGTAGAAGCAGCCATCAACTAAAAAATATAGTGCTGTTTCACTCTGTGCAGACATCCAGCTTGTAGAGTATTGTATATTCAGATGAGAATACTGATTCAATTAGATTTTAATACAAAACGTATTCTATTAGTTTATTTTACATGCAAATAAAGTACTGTATCTAAATTAAAGCGGTAATCTTCCCATACTGTACGTTACCTGGATTAGCATTATAGCTCAGATATTAGCGATTTAGAAGCAAACTTTCCATGTCAAACAAACTGAAACTGATTTCTGACTACAGCGTAAAGAAGGAATTGTTCAAATCTCACTTTTGTCCAAAGAGTTCTTCACCCAGGTAATCAGATTGATTAATTAATTAACTAAGTAACAGCTACACATTTCTAATAATAATACTAATTTTCAATTTCCTATTTTATAAAAAAAAAATTATTGATGTGTAGTCATATCTAATGAAATGAAATAAAAAATGTGAGGTCATACTTCAGTATGCAAAAGTGCACGATTCTTTGGAAAATAAGAAATCTTCACCTTTTGAATAGACTAAACTGCACACATAATTACTTTTATAATATATATTTTATTAATCCTTCATTTAAACCTCTTTCTCATAAGGTCTTCATTAGTGTTGCTCTAATAAGTAGTGATTACTGTGAAATCCACACTTTAGTCACAGACACTGATTCATATTATTATTTGATTTAAAAACTGAATTACACATTGCCAGTGTACAGTAACATTGCACTGTTCAAAGCAGTACAGGCCATGGACATGTACATGGACCCGTGTGTGTGTGTGTGTGTGTGTATGTGTGTGTGTGATCAACTCAGAGAGAGCTCTGATTTAAAATGCATCGCATGTCACAGAATATTTCATTATTCATACCTGTAAACAATAACTCTTTAAATATGACCCATGTGTGTTATTGGTAATTATTTACTACGAAGATATTTGTCAGTATAATTTCCGTGTGTGTGTGTAAGAGAGAAAGCAGAGGAGTGTGGTGTGTATTGTATGAAATAAGTGATAAACTGCATGTTTGTTGATGACGTTGTGTGTTTTATAATGTTTTATATTTTTTTCTGTCAAGGATGTATTGCTTTGTGTAAATGTATTACATTCAGGCTTTTACAAAATTAACCTTATTATAACAAATAAAAAGCAATGGCAACACAAGCTCTCATAATCCAAATAGGTTAAAAAAAATAAGCTGCCCATCTGCCAACAAATGGGGCATGCATGAGTGTGTGTGTGCGTGTGTGTGTGTGTGCGCGCATGTGTGTACAGGAACCACATAATGGGCCGGCAGCACGCGCCTCAGTCCTCTCATTGCCTTATTTATTTATTTCTGTTAGTTAGTTCCTGCAGAGCACGCAAAATTAATGTCAGCCTGCAGAAAATAGACATAGAAACCTAAAATTCAGCACTTTCTGGCCAGAGAAGTTATTTATCAAGCTAACAAGGGGGGAAGAGGCACCCTGTTCCTACAGCCTTGCCTGGGAAATATGTGCCATTAAATTTCCAGCTTTGGGTTTTGCAAGTGCGAGAATAAAAGTGAGAGTGTCAGGGAGAGCAAAAGAGGGAGGGATGGAGGGGTGGCAGGGAGAGCAATATGGATGGTGCCCTCATCTCAGACACATTCATCCTCGGCAGGGTTAGACACAGATGAACTGACCAGAGGGCGCAAGGCTACTTATTGTGCCTGTACACAGGGACTCAGAGCAGAGTGAGGGAGAGCGCCAGGGTGCAGGTCACTAAACACAAGCAATACATCCCTGTACATCTTAGTTACCCTTCTCTAAAACGAGAAAACGCAGGTTGTGAGATTGAGACAGACTGCTTGAGAGACAGACGGCTCTCAGCAATCTAATTTAACCCATTTATTTACATGAAGGTAAAAAATATATATAGTAGATATATATGGGAAATTGTATATGAAATACATAATACTTAGGATTTTCACTTTTGTGCATTTCTTCTTTTTTTATATGGTTTTGATGCACTGTTATCTTTAACGCACTGTTTTGTCCAACATAACATGTTATAATATTCATTATTTGACCCTTATATCTGAGCTCAGGACATATTTTCTGGATGAAGGTGTTTCAGGGGTTATGTGTCTTACTAGTCAACACGCAAGCCTTTTTTTTTTGCTATAACTATATTTAGTTATATAACTATAATTGTGCATGGACAACTTGCTCATTAATTTACTATGTTTTTAAGTTTTTTTATGTTTTATTTTCTGCTTTTTTTTATGCATATACATTGTTTATTCTCAGGTTTTTGAATCACTCAGATCAGTTGATTAGATGGTTGTGGGTTCGAGTCATGCCACCACCAGGTCACCACTGTTGGGTCCTTGAGCAAGCCCCTAAACCCTGCTCCCTATACAACCCAGTCACTGCATGCATTGCCAGTCCCAAGCACGGTTAGGAAATGGGAGGGTTGCAACAGGAAGCACTTCAGGCCTGTGCCAAATCTTGTGGACCAAATGAGATGATCTGGCAACCACTAGGATAAAAGGGACAAAGCCAGGGAAAAAATGCATATACTGTACATTGCTTCTTAAAAGAGCATCTAAATCTCTATATTTGACTATTATTATATATAAATGGTGAACATCCATCCTCTGAGCACACCATTTGTTCTGAACTATATTCTATAATATAGCATATGACACAACTTTAATTAAGCCTTTTTAAATAAAGACAATATTTTAAACCCAGTATAAATCTAAAGCTCCAGATATTTCTCCCTCTTTAGTAAAACTATACAGCTTTCCAATTAGTTTCACCGTACTTATTAAATAATTCATAGTAATCATGCTTTATAATGAATAATTGAATAATAAGCTGAGACGGTGAGGGTGTTGTTAATCTGCGAAAGTACAATATGTCCCTGACATGAATCATTCGAATATGAAATATAACTTTAAGAAATAATGTCACCAATAAGATTAGGAAAGTTCCAAGAAATTCCCTTGGAATTTAGTGAGAATTAAATTTGCTTCACTTTTAAACGTGATTCCTTGTGACGCTCCTGCTCTGCTGTGCAGTTGCTGTTTTTCCTATCTTTGGTTTTAGCCATGTGGAAGGGTTCTCGAGCTTATTACAGAATGTGAGCACACTGTGACGTTAATTGAGCAAATGCTCAGAATGTGCCTGTGTGTGTGTGTGTGTGTGTGTGTGTGTGTGTGAGTGTGTGTGAATGTGCTGGGCTGAACTGGGCTTCAGGCTGTGGTGGATAAGGCCATGATGTACGTTACTGAGTTATATTTGTATCCGTACGAGAAGCGAGTGTCTTCAGGAGCTCGCCGCTAAAGATAGCCATGTTCGTGCTTGTCTTTGGTTACGGTTCACAGCTTTAACACACACATACTCACTCACACACACACTCACAAATTCAGATGCACAGCAGGTGCTACTCCACAGGAAGGGAAAAGCAAGATTGACTGTGTGTTCTCTGTTTTCAGAGAGAGAGAGAGAGAGAGAGAGAAGCAGAATCATATTCATCCTCTCCTCTGTGGGTGACCTCAGCATCGTGTCCCAGAGTTACAGTAGAGAAAAGTGCTGCACTATGCAGGAGCCTGCCCAATACCATCCTATCATATTCATCCTCTCGTCACGCGCTTAGAATATGAGCCCAGTGCGCACACACACACACACACACACACACACACACACTCACTGTTATTCATTATACACAATGGCAATCTCTCTCTCTCACCACTCACACAAAGACACATGCATTGTAATCTATGTATCTCCTTCAGGCATCACAACCACTGAAGTGATGAAGTGAGCATGGCATTAGTGTACCTTAATCCTGGCCTATAAGGTGAGCTGCATACGAACAACAACACATGAATATCCATTATAAACAAACTGCTTCAGACACGCTGTGTTGTACATGTAACCTTTAAATAAGATAACACTACAATCCTGAGAGCAAGAAGAAGGTCGGCGGCTGTTTCGGTTTCTCTGCGTGGGAGGCAGAGAGCCATACACAAACCGGCCCTGGTTCTCACTTCAATCTAGTATGCAAAACTCGAATTTGTCCCTAATGCACATTTTATCTCAGGCCCAAGGCTTCCTATGTGTGTTGAAGTGCCGGTCGAACTATCTTCATTATTCAGAATAATCTCTCTGTTATTTCAAATACAGTACAAAATCCACGCTATAAAATTGTTCGCTTCGAACAGTTACACAGTATGTAACACACAACTATAATCCAAGTTACAGTAACATCGTTGTTTAGGTGATTTTCTAGGCTATGAGTCTGCTAATCAACAGAACTAGATCAATCATTCACCAAAGTACTGTACTATAATGTTTTATTATTTATTTAAAGGCTTAAGTAAAAACTCGTACCACAAACAAAAGAAAAACATCTGTTAAAAATGAAAATGTTGTAAATCATTTAAATATTCAATCTTGGTTTAAAAAATTTGAATATGCATATTTCTGCTTGGGTATGTATCGATCATTGTGAAGGTTTCTGAAACACTTCCTGAGGACTCTTGCAGGAAAATATTTTGGCGTCAAAAATACGGATTCCCGAAGAAAATTAGCTGCATCAAATTCAGTGCAGAAAATGGCATAATCGATAACGGTGAAATGAAATGAATAACGCTTCAAAGAAATCCAATAACCCTTATGATTTTGAAATATAAAGATGGGAAATATTAGCTAGGGTTTGCAATCTTACCTCAGACTGCAGGGGTGAAGATTAGGACTCACACGTCATATCACAGGTGCAGAAATTTTCTTGAAGACCTGGAAAGACATGAAAATAAAACGTGAAGAAGAGTACTAAACTGAAGACAGTGATTAAGTAAAAACAAGTGTTTCATATATTTATTTATTTATTTGTTATTTATTTTTAATTACACAATATATAAATATTTTGATTATGGAATATTAAAATTAAGATTCAATTTTTTTAATTCTTTAGCAATTTGCTGATTAGGTATTACAATGACACTCATAATAATAATAATAATAATAAATTTTAAGTCCGTTTCTCTGCTATGAGAATTGTATAATGGTAAGTTTTTATTATTCCACTGCAGGAATTACAATGAATCGATATCAGATTCAAAGTTAGGATCAAACTGAACATGTTAGATTTCTATAAGAATACATTATGTGAATCATTGATTTAATCAAACTGAACCACTGCAGCTACAAAGTGAGATCAGGATGACCATTTTTCGCTGTTATTTCTGTGCTGTGTTGTGCTTGTTGGCCTGAATCAGCAGCTGTCGCTAAAAGTTTGTCGTCACAGTCTCATATGGATTGACGTGTCATGCCTGCTTAAGGCTACTAAAGCTGGCTTTCAAAAATAGCTGTAACTGTTGGCCAACAACCACATCTAAACCAATGAACATGTGAATACTCCAGGTCTGGTGCCTGAGTGCTGTGGACGAGGGCGTTATCGATAGGAGAAAGCTTTTTAGACATCCCAGGATTAAATATTCCTCTAACTGCTCCGCTCTGCCCCTGCCGGACGTGACATCACTCAGCGGGTCGAGACCCTTCCCTCGCTCCCAGGGAGAAGAAAGACAAGACAGACAGAGAGGAGGGAGAAGAAAGGAAAATCTTGGGGAAGTGTTGTACAGTGGGGTCACCTTGCATGGCTGGGAGATCAATGTCTCTTTGGCTGGCTGAGGAGAAGATGCAGGAGAAAGAGAAGGATGGATAGAGAGATAGAGAAGAGAGAGAGAGAGAAAGAGTATGACTGCAGCTAAGATACGTTGCCAATAAATCACCTTTGCCGGCCGCACAGAGATGCAGGTATAACACTGAATGGGCATCAGGCCAAACCTTACAGTTATAAATGTGACATGCAGACAAACACACACTCAACACACACACACACACACACACACACACCACTCTATAAAAAAAAACAAAGACTACAGTCAGTTTTAATCAGTCAATTAATTATTAATCAATTCAACTTAAATATGTAAACTAGTAATTCAGTTATTTCATGGTTTGCTATATTCTCACTACTATCTCACACACACTGCACACACCACAAACAAGAGTTCCTTAGCACACTTCACTCCTTCAAGCAGTCATAGTCCTGACTGAAACACATATTCAGGATATAAACATGACATCTTTAAAAATACTGCAGCAGACCGACCCTATGCTGGGCCAGGGAGGGAAAAAAGCTTAAATTATTAGCTTTTCAAATAAATGCCCTATAACTCAGAGCGTGAGCTGGGTCGTGGGGAGAAGCAGGCATGTCGGTGAATGATGGACACGCAGCAGCGGGGACATAAACTCTCCTCTGTTAAATCACTTTAAATGGAAATGTTTAGTGGCAGAGATGCAGATGAGCCTGGACCGCTGGCTACTGAGATTGTTTTCTAGTCTTTTTTTTTATTTTTAATCCAGTCCTCCTGTGTGCACTGGCTTCACAGCGTCAATAGAATTCGGTAGAACGGAACATACATGGGAAAAAATTCAATGAAATCATTTAGGTTTAATTGTACATGATTATGAGGAGGGGGAATTTCTATAGCTGTGATACTTGGATCATTAGTAAAATAAACTAAGCTAAAAGGTGATGAATAGAGCTATGTAAATAAATACAAAAGTGATATTTATAATATTCTTCTTGCTATTATTCTGTAAATTACCATAAACTTCTTATATTCATGACATTACTAATCTACAATAAATTTTAACTATGACTTAACTTGAGAGAGATCGAGAGAGAGAGAGAGCATTGATTCCAACACAGGCATTCACTGATATGATTACAGATAATATCCTTTACCTTAATGCATGTAGATGATTCAGATGCCAATATGCATGAGATGAAGTATGATTTCTCATCATTGTTGGCCTTTGATGTAAGAAACCGATATAGTGACAGAAGACAACTGTGTTATCAGTATTAACCTAATCACAGCTGCCCGTGGCCAATGATCAGGGCACATATGGCATCAATATTCCTTTTGTGATTGAATTAAGCAGAAAACACTCTCAAGGGTATGCAATTTTCAACTGTAGGTGTGTGTGTAAATATGTGTATACTGTATATTTACACCACTCGTTATACGAATGAAACTATTTTATGAACATAAAACAGTGAACTATTAGTCTATATTTTATTTTGATTGTGTTTATTCTAGATGTGGTTTATTCTAGATATGTGTTCCATATACACACAAGCTGTTTTTTTCTTATTTGTGCATGTTTGCTCATCTGCCTATCTGATACTGTTTACATCGTTGTTGTTCGGATAATTACAACCTACTTCAATCAAGAAGGATTCAAAAGGGCCAAACCTACTCTATCCTATCAGGAGGTCAGGAAAAACCCCTCTCATGAAAGCCATGAAATCACACCTGACTTACGTTTGTATATGCTAATATGCTAATACCCGATGCATTCCTAATCCTTATAATTAAATGCAAACTACTTGATGTCATCAGATTTGGAAATGACATCACAAGTCAGCAAGCAGATGTCCACTATTGTTGTACTGACTCTAACACAAAAGCTCCAGCAGTATTCCCCAGCAGGAGGATGTGCATGCTACAGTCCAAGGATACAACACTCCTGTAATTAAACAGCACTACATATTGGCCTAATCAGGAAGAAAAGCAATAAATAACAGCATACCAGCCTACAGTGGAAACTGGCCAATAATTCATCATTTTAAAGGGGCAAAAACAAGGTCTTTTCTTTCCTATTAATCACACAGGAAATGACTGCATGTTGCACAGGGCACAGCACTGCCCACGGCCTCCGGGCTGCTGGCACCCAACCGAGAGCTGAACTTCAGTGTGCTGAGAACTCGGACCTCACTTAATCCCGTTCTCTAAATTTACTGCGCGAAGCCTGTTCAGAGCTATTACAGAAATACAGTCCCAGAAAGACAGAGACAGTCACAGAAAGACAGTGGGTGTGTCCAGCTGCTAAAGGATACTTTTATAACCCCGTTATACTTCGATCAATACTACAATGGACAAGAACCAATATTAAATATGTAAGCTTTTTCTTCAAGATGATCAGCACTGCAATGCCTTGATCAACTCAGGATCGAGCTAATACTGCAACGCTTGCTCTTTCATCCCTAAACTTCAAGAAACAAGAAATGAATCTTGGCCTACACTATAGGTACAAAAGCAAATGTATTATACAGTTATACAAATAATATTACTAACATGATCTAATTGAGCATGCGTGGAACTATTTTAAAAAATGCAAGGCCATAATATACAGCACTGAGAAGAATTACACATAGCTAGTGAAAAAAAAAAAAAGGAAAAAAATAATAATAATAATAATCAAGTAAATATATTTGTACATTTTATTTGCAATGCTTTCTTATTGTGATAATTAAGTGTATTTTATTCTAAGCGTTATGTTCCATGTGATGAGTAAAATATTACCATTTTATCTTTGTACGTTTTATTAGCCCAAATGAACCGGAGTAACTGTTCTGAATTAATGGCGATATTCAACAAGTTTGAGCAGATCCTGAGACCATCAAGAGCAAGTCTGTAAATGAATTATTAACCGCAGGAGCGAAGGTCAGTCGCTGTAGACGGAAAAAAACAAACGTATAGGCATGAAAGCGCTCAGCTGATCCTGACTTCTGTTCTGAGATTAAATAATCTCGCGTTTCAGACCGACTGTGTGCAAAAAATATATAGTTTAGAAAAGATATTACAAACTCAAGCGCAATTTATTTCCGAGGCCTCCGGCGCAAAAAAAAATTATATAATTAGTACTAAAATCACAAAAATTGTACATCAGGAAAAATAAATCTACTTAATTATAAGACATTGATAAACATCGCACAAAAATGAAAAACATAAAAACGTTAAATGATAATTAAAAATAAATGACAAAATAAAAACTTTATAACGATATTTATTATATATAATGTTTTATAGTACGTTGTTATATTTAAAATAATAATATATTTTTAATAAAAGTAATATAATTAATAATCTACATGTCGGGCGGCAACAAGTGCATCAGTCTTTCCTGTTCACAAACTCAAGTTTTCCAGTATGTACACGGATAAAAAAATAAAATATATAAATAAATAATAATAATAGCAAGCGTATTAAAATATTGTAAACATTTAATTTTTGAATTTGACTTTGCAAAAAAATTTCAAGTAAAATATTTCTTCATGAAAAGCTGGTCCTGCTTTTTGTCTGGACTGGAAGCTTCAGTATTAATGATAAGCTATAATAAAGCCTTATAAAAATGGTCAAGAAAAGAATAAGAGAACAAAACAACCGTTTTTTCATCGTTACAAATTTATTGATAAACTGCATGTCGGTGCTGTGATGTAAAGGCTACAGTCAGTCCCTGCTATACAGGTAACAGCATTACACAGCTACAGGCTGCAGGGTGGAAAAGCGTCTTAAACATCGCCTCAAAATCTCTCCTAATGTTTGATTAGCTGACGTTATTTACTCATTTCACTTTGCACTTTTTTTAAATCTAGAATTTATCATAAATAAAAGCAGCTGGTTGCACAGGAACCTGAAATATTTCAACGAGCTTGTGGCGTTGGTTTAAGTTACAGTAGGCTACTTGTGCTAAAAAATAAACTTTTTAGAATAACATCCCTCTCTCTCTAAAGATACAATTTTTAAAAATCAAAATGAATGCACTGAACTTAATGCCAATTTAACATAAATCTGCTTGTCACAACCTGTAGCTTGGCATCATTTTCATCACACTGGGGGGAAAAAACAATATTCCATCACATTATTAAATAACATGATTTTAGTTACTGTGTAAAACAACTGCATACTCTCTGAGAAAATGTAGCAACGATCTGCTTTCATTCGTCATATATGTATGTTTTTGCCAAAAGAGAATCCAGTCTGAGCATTTTCCACAGGATCTGATCAAAAGACAACACTCAATAGAGACAGGGTAGAGGTTCATGTGCGGAGGGAGGATGGAGCTCACTTTTTGGCTGCACGTCCCAAAAAAGTGGACACACCACACGATGGAGGATGAAATGTAAAGCCGGAGCAATCCAAAAAAAATCAAAAATAAAATGCTCATTCAAAAGGCAGCAACGTGAGAAACCAACATGACCAGCATGTGGAAACGGAAACAATCTGTAACAATTATAACAATGCACGACCAAAAGTCGCATAATTAGCCTAAATAATTGTTTACAGGATATGGTCAAGAAAGGGGGTAAATCAATCAGGGAAGACAAAAATAATGCACACATCTTTCTTACCAGACAACACCAGGTTGTGTAATTAGACGCTCATAATTGCTTAATTGTAAATGTGGTTATTATGCAGTGAAAGTTTGGTGCATGCGCAAGGTCCATGTCCTAACCGCATACAGAGACAAAACCACACATACTACTGAAAAATAGCAAAGTACAGCTAGTGTGTGTGCAGAGTGTCAGAGGTCTGGACCAACACAAGAACTGTAGTGAAACGTATGAAAGCCTGAACCTGAGACTTGTGTTTAATTATTATTATTACTTTTGAGGTTGACCCTTTAAAAAAAATTTTTTTAAGTAAACAAAAAGAGAAAACTCTGGGTTGTCACGTGTCATTTGTGACTTGTTAATACACCTCATACTCCCAAAATAACAAATAAAATAAAAAAAATCATAAATTGCGTGAAAACCCGTTAACGCTGGATGAAATCGCTTCTCTATGAAGTGCCAAAAAACTCACATGAAAAACTCCGGAGAGGAAGGGTTGTTGTCGCTGCTCGAGCCGTTTTCTCGGAAGCCGTTGCCGATGAGCTTCTCGTATTTCTCCTTGTACGCGTCCCTCTCCCGCATCAGCCTGGAGATCTCCTGCTTGAGGTGCTCCACTTGCTGGATGAGCTGCGTCTTCTCGCCCTCGAGCACGTGGCGCTGCTGCACGCGCTTGAAGCGGCAGGACTGCGCGTAGCCGCGGTTCTTCAGCGTCCGCCGCTTCTGCTTCAGCCGGATCACTTCTTCCTTGCTGACGCCGCGGAGCTGTCGGTTGAGCTCGCGCACGGACATGGTGACGAGCTGCTCGTCGGAGAAGCGGTCGTCGAGGCGCGTGTGCTGGTGGCTCCCCGCTGCGTTGCCGTTGGCGGGCGCTCCGGGCGCTCCGTGGTGTGCGTTGGCGTGGTGATGGTGGTGGTGGTGATGGTGGTGATGGAGCGGGTTGCCGTTCTGCGCTGCCGCCGCCGCGATCACGGCCGAGACCACGGCGGCCGCCGAGCCCATCTCCTCTCCGGCCACGGCGCCTCCTGCGCCCGCCGTGCCGCCGAACTGCTGGCCCCGGGTGTAGCCGTCGAAGCTGGGGAGCTGGTGGCCGCTGCTGATCAGCGCCTCCACCGCATCCTCAGGGCTGAAGCCCAGCGCCTCTGGGTTCAGCTGCTGCTGGTAGCCGCTCATCCAGTAAAAGTCCTCCAGGTGCGCCTTCTGCTCGCTCCCCGAGCCCGGACTGGGCGCCGAGAAGCTTGGCGAAGGAGGAACCGAGCTGCAAGGCGTGCTCATCGGGGTGGAAGATACGGATCCGCCGGCGACTGGGCGGCTGCACTGGCTGATGCTGCGGTCGGGCTCCACCGGCTCCTTTTTCACTTCAAACTTCATCAGATCGAAGTCATTAACATATTCCATGGCCAGGGGACTGGTGGGCAGGTCGGAGTTGCTCATTGCCAGTTCTGATGCCATCCTTTTGCTGTTGACAGTCCTCCAAAGGGGGTGAAGAGCAGCTGTCAAACTAGTCGGGTTCGAGACGGCGTGAGCCAGCTTGATTTCTTTATTTAATTCTTCAGAACCGTGAAAAAGACTGTCGACTTTGCGGCGAGGATTTATTTTTATAAATTAATAGCCTGTGGGGGTTTTTCTCTCCTCTCACGGACGCGTGAGAGCAGCGCGCGCTTCTCCTGTTCCTCAGTCTCTCTGCGGGCGAGTGTCGGTGCGACTGGATTTGAAATATTTAACACTTCATGGCTTCGGTTCTTTTTTCTACAATTGCGTAAAAACTGAGGAGGTTAACGTGCATGTGACTGGTAAATTGTTGCTTTGCTGAAAAAAGAGAACTGTGGGCTCGTTGTAGTTTTTAAAGGATCGCCCAGCAGACGAGTATAAAAGCATTGCTGAGTTTTATAGCTGCTCTGACGTCACACCCGAAGAGGAAATGGAATCGGGCTCAGAGCCAATGGGCGGGCTACATCTGAGCTCTAATTTACATACTAGAGGGAAAAACTAAAGTTTTCTAAACAGTAAGTCCTGACTGATGTCCGGGGTTCCACCCTTAAATTTCTGAACATTATTTTAAATTATTTTCTATCTTTTTTTTAAAAGAAATTTGAAGAACTGTCTTTTTTCCATGAGCCAATTTTTTCCAGCACTTGTATAACCTTTAAAGTATTTCAGTTCGAAATCGAGTATGAATAGCCAGTGATTAAGTGTAGTCCAAAATGTCACCGAAAAATAATTTGGTCAAATTCATGGTGATAAAAATAGGCTTTTTTGCAGTACAATGTGAACTCTATCCAATGTGTATTGAGGTTTTTATTTTCTTTTAAAGTCTCTGTGTGTGTCGCAGTTATTTTTTTTGTGTCTGTGTGTGTGTGTGTGTGTGTTTAACGTGTTTAAAAATGAAATGTTCTCAGTTGTAACATATACGCTACAAATAACGCAATTTGCAATCTAATAACAGAAAAAATGAAGCTTGAAAATAAATTATTACAATATTTAAGATCGCTTTAACTTGTATTAAACTATTAACGCGTAGACAACATGTAGTTTATCCCCAACCCCCACCTCAAAAAAGTCACCAGCATTACAGTTTAAAAGGTAATGCTTTAGTTTTGTCTGAGAAACTGAGATTTAGGCTCCTGCACGTCTCTCAGTCCAGTACTGAAACGCAACAGTGCCACCTTTCGGAGCAAACGGGAGCTGTCTCTTAAACTGCATAAGCATTTATACAGGACAAAAGGTTCGGTCACCTTTTCAGTTCTTAGTTAGATTTTTGTAGTTGGTTAATTTTCATATAAAATAGTCTGGATGCAATTTAAACAACTTTCACTTTTTACAGTGCCTGCGTAAATAACAAAAAGAACCGTCTCCATTAAAGCATCGGTTTAAAGCATCTGTAACCATCTTTGTGATGTAGGATTTTTTTTAATAAAATTTGAGGGACAAAAATAGCTCACTGAAGTCTGTGCTGAAAATCATTCTAAATTTCATAAACTATAAGAGGAAATAAGGTTATTCTACTCAAAGGACATGCTAAAATATTTTGATAAAAAGTGACAAAATGTATTATTGTATTAAATTTATTATTGAAATTATTTAGTCTCTGATTGCATAACAGCTCAAGCGATCAGAGGAAATATTAAATACTAAAAGCCTTTTTTTTTGTGTAATGGAAAAGCAAAATGTTTTACTTTGGGTATACTGTAACTGTATTTAACCTATAGAAAGTTGTAGGAAGTTCTAACCTAAGGTCCTATCAAAATGTAAATAATATGTATTATTTATTCATTAATTTATTTAAGTTAGTTAGTTAATTTATTAACATCCATTTCATATTGTGAAGTGATACTAATCAGGGTAACAACTAGCAAAAATACACAAAACGTTGCTGGTGCATGTTTTGTTTTTTACCTGATGTACACAATGGCTCAATATATTTTTTGTCTTTCATTTTTATGTCATTGTGCTCACACATTAAAAATCAGTTGTAACCCATACCCTATCCATTAATGTCAAGTAATACACTTTGTTCATGTTTTATTGACAGAAATATGAGATTGAAAATAAACTGTCTTCAAAAGTTTGTGATCGCAATGAACATTCATAATTCTTGGTGCCTGAAAATTGTGATTGATAGAAATAGGAGGAAAAAGACCAGGGTCCTAAGTAAGTCTATTTCTATTAGAGTAAATATGTTTGTGTGTGTGTGTGTGTTTATGTGTGTATTATTTTTCTGTTCCTACATAGTATCAACCTGACACATGTAGTTCCTGTGTCGGTGGTCAGAGCAGTAGGCCATCCTTCCAGAAGCATTTCCCTATTAATTCCCTTATAAAGCCTAATTTATTGGGTTTTGGTCATCCCAGGTTAATGGGAAGAGCACTGACATAATACATCATGAATGTAATGATGTTTAAATGGTTAATAGGTCTGTGTACAGTACTGTACATTTGTTCACTTTCTTTTTCTTTGTTTGCAGAAGTTTTATTTAGGGAACAAACGTCTGAGCAACTAAAAACTAGTCTCACTCAGAAGTATAGTTTTTTCTCTTGAGGTCGTTACACAGGGGCAACAAGATAACAATACAGCATGTCGATTAGAAAAGACAGATCTTGTAGGCATCAGTAGATCTTTCTGGTTTTATCAAACAGCCATTCAGGTACTTTTTAATAATATATTAAATTAGTGTATTTTTATGTACAGTTCAGTTTGCTCTCACTGATATACAATTTTAAATCAAAACGTAAATATTAAGGTTATCAAATGATTATTTCATAGTGTCGTTTCAAAATATGGATAGAGTTCATCAGTCTGCAGTGCCACAATGAAATGTCTGATCAGTTAAGCAAGAGAGAGAGGGAGCGAGAGAGAGAGAAATTCCAACATTCTGTGTTCATGTGAGCACATTAACAAGGATTTTACTCATTCACTCACTCACTATAGCTCTTATCTTGTCCAGGGTTGCAGGGGCCTATCCCAGGGAATTTGGGGCACATGGCAGGTGCAATTGCAGGGCACACAAGCAATTCATTCACTCACACATCACGGCAATGTCTTTTGACTATGGGAGGAAACCAGAGTACCCAGAGGATTCCCAACAAGCAACGGGAGAACATGCAAACTCCATGCACACAGACCCAAGGCAGCACCCTGGAGGTCTAAGGCCACAGTGCTGCCATTAACAAGTATTTAATAATATAATAAAAGATATTATATGACATTTTTATATCAATCCCTGAGATTAATGATGAATAGGATCTATATCAGATATACAGTATATATACAATGGTTCTGTATCAAGACCACTCTGTGCTCATCAGTAAAGTCAGTCCACACAGGACTGTTCGGTGGTGCACTTTAGCCCAATAAAGAGAGAAAAAACACTATTTTTTAAGCCACAGTTGCATTTTTTGTATTATTGCTTACACACGTTACTGCTGCTTGTTGATTTGCTGAAATTAAATTACACAGTATGATCATACAAATTATACAGTATGGTATTCAAAGATGTGAACAGGAGAACACAGACTTGTAGTGGTGATGATTATGGTGTAAACCTTGTCTACTGAACTTTAATAAAGTTGTTCAATGAAAAGAAATCCACCATTACTGGGATTATGAGCATTATCATTCATTATGCACTCCCAGTGGGTAACTAGCTTAATATTCACTATGGAAGCCCTATTTAAACCTGTATATTAAATACTGAACTTACTTCAACTGAACAAGATGATTTCAGCACACTCATTTGAGCAACATTTAATTATCGGCAAAAGGAAATGAAATGTTTCTCCAAAAGTATTTTAACTAAGCGTGGTGTCTCTTTGTAAGAGAATGAAAAGAGCGTAAAGGCTATTACGAGGTTGAACATAAAAGGTGAACAGAGTTCTTTCTATGAAATGTTTTATGAATGGAATAAAAAATACATATTAAGATAATACTCTTCCACTTCATGGAAACAAAGTGTGGTAATTGAGCATCGGCTTCCCTCATTTCAAAGTTAATATTCTCCTTTCACCATCTGGATTTTAATGCACTCTCATTTCATCTGCAGACGCATTTATCTTCACATATCCACCTTTCACTCCCCCTCTCTATCATTCCTTTCCCCATCTTCCCATCCCTCTCTCCATGAAGATTTTACTACTCATCCGTTTATGGCACAAAGACTTGAGGAGGGAGGAATGACTTACTGTCACTCTCAGAATGTATATCTGTGTGTGCATGTGCATCTGTGTGTGTGTGTGTGTGTGTGTGTGAGATCTGGCTCCTTTCTAATGTTGAAAACAAGCTTTAACTCTGCAGGAGGCTCATCCTTAAATCTGATAGTTCAGATTGCATAATGTTAGAGAATTCTGAGAGTGTGTTGTTCATACAATAACTATGCAAAAAGTTGAATGCACAATGGTTGATTAGCGCATATTATCTAAACCTTGTGATGATTTTAAATCAAATAAATACAAAGTAGCTGTGGAAGCCATCTGAAAAGCCATGGAACTGAGCCTCACAGGTTATGTTTAGATATGATTAGGTTTGATTAATTATTCACTAACTAATAAAACTAATTCAATTCCAGAAAGTCCAATAGTCCAAAGTGATCTTTGTCTGATTACTTGATTTTCCACATATCTAAGTATTATAACTGATTTACCAGGCTCCAGAGTGGTATGATAGATACGTCGTCATCCTTTGATCAGGAAATCAGGTTCATATGTAGTGCATATCCACGGCTGACAACCATGGGAGAGAAATTGGCCGTACTCTCTGAACTGGTGAGATGGTATAATCTCGATCCTCTGTCAATCACAGCAACAATTACCAATTGTGGGTTCATAAATTTTGACATATACTCGAAGTGTATGCCCAAACCCGTCACTGGATGCAGTGTCAGTTCCAAGCCTGGTTAAAATGGGAGGGTTGCGTCAGAAAGGGCATCTGGCATAAAACCTAATAAAACCTTGTGTGGATCAGCCAAAAGACCAACAACAACTAGTAGTGTATGCTGTGAGGTAAATGTAAACCACACTGTCCAGTGTTAGCATGCATAGAACCTTCTAGGGGAAAGGTCATGCTTAGTTTCCATTTACAGTATATCCTAATAAATACGTTGTCAATATCATTCTCAGTCAGGATGCTTACCCTAAAAACACCAGTGCAGAGTGTGTTTATTTTCCCACTCCGTTGCCCAAACCTGTATAATAACAGACAACTCCAGTGTGTAGTACAAAGGCAAACCAGGAAGTCAATTTACTCAGCAGGATCTTCAGCTTCCTCCTTGCTTTGAGGAAAGTCATCTGATGCCCTCTAAACACATCTTAAATGTCAGTGGGGAAGCAGAATAAAGTCAGAATCAATTTCCCCGACTAGTACAAGTTCAAACTCATGTAATTAAACAGACTAAGCTGTGAAAGCACACAGCCTCGGGTTATCTGGCAGGTGCTTAGGAAGGTGATGAGGCACACACACACACACACACACACACACACACAGTTTCTCTCTCTATTCCCCTCTTTTGCTTGAAGTTCTTCTAAAGACTATGCTGAGTTCTCAAATATCACCAAGGTGGGCATGCTGAAAAGATTACTGCCAAGTGCATGCCATGTGCTCCTTAGTTTAAATTCTGAGAAACTGATGTAGAGCACTTCTCCCATCTCTAATACACCTGCCTCAACTCTGCCAAAACGAATCATCAAGGACTTGAAAGTGCAAAACGAATATTTGTAACACAATTTATTAATAAAAGAATTTATCACTCTTCAATTTATCAATAAAAGAAACTTTCTTCTCTGATCATTCCTGCTGTAGGGTCCTACACAGAACCTAACATAGCAGGAATGTACCTGAGAGACTAGTTAAACACTAATGAGCTCACTCATCGTCTATACCGCTTAGTCCTGTATACAGGGTCGTGGTGGCCTGGAGCCGATCCTAGGAGACTTAGAGGAAACCCACCAAGCACGGGGAGAACATGCAAACTCCATGCACACAGACCCGAGGCGCAAGGCCATAGTGCTAACCACTAAATCCAGTCCTGTATGTCAAAAAATGACACTGTCTACACGCACCAACAATCTGATTTCATATGGATAAGTGCTTTTCTAAATCTGTTTTTCACTCAATACCAATGTTTACATCAAACAACACTGACCTCTTGAAACATGCATGCAATGTAATGCAACTCTTCTTTCTGTTTATTTATTTCATCTTCACTCTGGTCCATTTATGCAAAACCTGAACTCAGTGTCAGTGGGAAAGGGCTTTCTCACCCAGGATGCAGGACACACAGAGGGAGAGGGAGAGTCACAGAGTGCAGATGATTCATATGGCAGAGGGAGGAAGCCATGTGCCTGACTCTGTTATTTATGTGCCACATATCGCTTTGGAGGTGCTCATTAATAAGCGTCTCCCACCTGAGCTATTAGAGAGCAGAGGGAAGCCTAACTCTTCGGCTCTGACCTCATCAGTTCAGCTTCGCCGTGGGAACAGGACACCTCACACACTGCATCATCCCACCACACCGACCCATCCACCCACTCCAGCTAATAAGCCTGAAATTAGAGGGAATGTCAGCAGCATTGAGCCGGGCCTGAGAGATCGTGGTTAATGCACTAAACGGATGACTGGTGTAGGCTGAGGTTGCACTGATTATTCTAATCTGTAAGCAAATTCTCTTCTAATATTTCCTGCGTGGCTCAAAATGTGGATCTTAACACATCTGGAGAAGAAATATAAGTTTTTTTGTGGTAAACATATTTTGGAGGTTCAGTTAGAAGACACTTGAGCCCAAAACTATGGTATGTTCACCTGGAATCTTATGTAAACAACTTAGATTGCATTAATATCTATTACTAGGTAGGTGTTGGGTATAAACCAGGCAGGACAATCAAAATCAGATCACATGATCTGATCTGATCTTGGGAAGCCTGCACAGGGGTCATGCACAGCTTATATGCCTGACTAATAGCCCCAAACACAATGAAGCATTGTGGTTTACCAGAGTCTTAAATCAGCCAGAGAGGTCTGTTGCATTCAGTCAATAGACCAAACACCTATGTTAAAGCGACACACACACTCATTCAAACCCACGTCTTTCAATACCTTTATTAAAGGTATTGTCTTTAGAAAACCAATTTGCAGGAAATATGATTCTCTAAATGCAAAGATTAAAAATATAACACATTACAACACAAATTACGAGGGGTGTTCAAGTCAAACTGGGACTTTTGATTGTGCAGAATAACAGAACACAGTTATGAGAGTAAAAACTACCTTTATTTCTCTACATAATCCCCTGCTACACTAATGCACTTATGCTAGTGTATTATTAGTGCTTGGATATCATCAAAATAGAAAGTTTTCTCAGTATACCAGAGCCATGATCTGAATGCCTGCTTCACGTGAAATGCTGAAATCCCAGGAACTCCTTTAATGGCTCAAACATGTGGGAATGGCTTGGATCAAGGTCAGGACCATACAGGAGATGAAGAGGTAATAACATCCATCTGAGTTCCTGTACTGTGCAAGTGGTGTGATGGACAGTATGAGGTCCTGCTAAAACAGAACACAATTTCTTTTTCCAAACCAAACCTGTTCCAGCATGACAGTAGCCCTGTGCACAAAGTGAGGTCCATGGAGACCTGGTTTGAGTGGTTTGAGTGAAAAAAACATGCCTCTAACTCAAACAAAAGTCTTCCCAAAGAAGTGGAGATTATTATCTCGTATATTAGATTATATTTATAGGACTAAATCTGGAACTGAATGTTCATCACGCATTGAGCAGGTGGCAACAAACGTTTGGTGATCAAATGTATATTAAGAATAATGGTATAGTTGAAATTTCACCTAGCAATATTATATTTTGTAATATTTTGTATAATGATGAGTGTTGACTCAATTACTTGTCTGTGCTTCTTTTTCAGAGTTTGGCACTGTCATAAAGTTCAACTCAGAAAATAACATTAACCCACTATTTAGTAATATCACCTAAAATGTTGAAGATGAGAAGAAAGTGGAAAAAAAAGAAAGGGGATTTTTTTTTAGTTTACTTCTAAAGAGAAAGACTTTCATGTATTCTAATGTAGTCTTGAGGAATAGATATTTTAAGACTTTTTTTTTTTTGGCTCACATGTTTGGCAAAGTTTTTAACTGGCATTTTCAATCCAGTTCCTGTACATGAGCAATTTCAAAGGTTTGTTTTTGTTTGGTGATGCTGAATACTACTGTGGTTGAAGCAGACGAGAGAGGAAATAAGGCTGCTGCTGAGGTTGTTACATAAACAACCAATTTTTAAATCTTATCTTTAGGCGCTTTGCAGTGTGTCACAGTAAAAAAAAAAAAATCCCATTTCTTTAATTTAATCTGAAATATTTAAAGTGTTAAATCCTTATACTTAGCTATGTATCAAAATGATAAACACAAAAACGCATATCTAAAAATCAAGGTGTCTATAGATACAGTCTGTAGAGTCGGTAAGCATTGCATAATTGATCATCGGTTTAATGATTGATAAATTATCCGTTTAACCACACATTGCAAGAATTATTGCACTTATGTTTCCTGAAAATCAATTCTACCACCATTCACTATTACTACACACTGAGAGTATATTACACATACATACATCAATTAGGGTTACTCTCATATGCATCTATTACCAAACATATTAATGTTTCAAATACAACAGAGCTTTCAAAGCAAAAGTACACTGACATTGTAGGCCAACTACTATAGTATTTAGAATTGTACACATACTCCTTATGACAGTTTATGCATGTCACACTCTTCTTTTGAGATTATAATTTTTTCCTAAAATCAACATACTCTCACATCTAAGAGTGGCCTTTTTTTCAGGACAATTCTATAACAAGTCACTGTGAGATGCACAGTTTGGCATTTTACACAACAGTATTGTGAGCACAGTTATTGTCTTTACATGCATGTGCATTCCTCTGACTTCATGCAAGTTTCACCTTCACAGCAGTTGCCCTGGTGCACAAACAAACATGCAACAGGGCGTATTTTTGGCATTTTAGCTATTAAAATTGATTGCCCTTTCATAATTGATCACTTGAAATGCACAAGAACTCAAATGATCATTGACTGTAATCAGTGATCATCCCGTCAACAGTAGATACAGATAGTGACGGACATGATTCACATAGATCTTTCTTTTAAAATTAAACTATCAAGACTGGCATTTAACAGAGATGCAAAATGAACATTACCACTAGATAGCCTAGCAGCTAAAGCTGTGGAGTACTGATTTAAACTGTCAAACTGCCACTGGTGGGACCTTGAGCAAGAGACTTCACCCCAAAACCTTAGTCATAAGTCACGCTGCATAAACACATCTGCCTAATAAATTCATCTAACTATAAACCCAAAAAAAGGAAAGAAATTTTAAGCCACATGTGAATGGTAGCTACCTGTGTCTGGAGAATCTCTAACCAGTGCAGCTTGGCATTGAGAGAATAAACCTCATCCTGAACTAACTACAAGGGGAAACTGTGTGTGTGTACTGGAGAAAAATATAGGAATGACAAAAAGACAGATTTAGACCAGGTGATTGGGCATGATCCTAGATTATGTTTTACCTGTCAAATGTTGGCAAGTGTATCTGTGTAGAAAGTACTGCATGTGAAACAGCAATGTGTGCAGAAATACACACAGAGTTACAGTAACTGAACAAACATACAGTGACATTCCAGCAAACATGGCTGACTAATGTTTGGCTTAGGTCCAGGACCTGTGTGTGTGTGTGTGTGTGTTGGTAAGAGCGAGCCACATATTCCCTGAAGGCACAGCCCTTCAAACGCTTGGATTACCCTGTTTCTCTATTTTTGCACCTACTCCATGGATCCTCTGTCCTTTTTTACATTGAGAATTTATTTGTTGTGGCAGCTACTTACGGTCTTTAGCTCTTCTTACTCCACTCCCAACTGGCCCGAGGAACCTGGCCTCATTCCAGATCTGATACAGAGATATGACCAACAGCTCCAGAGATGGCACCATTCCCAAGAGTCACCTCAGAAAAGGAGGAGGAGAGGAGAGAATCCGTTCACTAAGGCTCCTCCTCTACATTTGCCCTGTAAATCTTATACATTCGCATGATTATAAACTGCTACAGAGAATTAGGAATTATTTAAATAATGTTTGAGCGTATTATTCACCTCGCCCTAAAGGAGATAGTGTTGCCTTATATAAACAACGGCAGCAGGAACTCCCCCACTAGTTTATTAGACACACAGCCAACAACAGTGTGTGAGGCCAAGTGCCGGCTATCCATCACCTGCAAACAGTGCAGAGCGCGTGAGAAATTGTAGCAGGCCACATGAACAGGGGAGATATACAATCCACAAATACATTTGTGCCAGAGCCTCAAATGCTCCCATATCGGCCATCAGTGCAGACATTTAAAACGTGTCTGGGAATGTGCACAACAGTAGTAACAATGAAAGACATGAATCATGCAACGCGGCATGGTGTAAGCATACATACACCACCATTATTTATGACTTATATAATACACAGTGTCGATAGAGAGCACTGCGGCGAGGAAGGGTGACATGATTGGAGATAAATATAATGCAGATGTAATGCTGAAAACTGTAGATAGCACATGTATGAGCATCTTTGTTGCCACACATACAGTATACTGACTACATCATTGCTGCCACCTGAAGTGTTGCAAGAGGATGCTTTGGTGTGATCTGTGTCTGATTCATTTTAAAACATTTTAAATCCCATTGCGTCTCTGTCACCGAATCCTGAAAGCATCAGGTTGATAAAAATACACTACGAGGCCAACAGTGTTTGGACACCTCATCATTTAAAGCTACGTATATGTGGGCCTTCCATAAAATGTTGCAACGATGTTGAAAGCACACACGTGTATGTCTTTGTGTACTATAGTATAACTATTCCTTCACTAGAACCAAAAATCAAAACAATCATGTGTGCAGAGTGAGCTCTGTAAGGACATGATTTGTCAAGGATGGAGTGGAAGAACTACACGGAACCCTTATCTCAATCTAGGGTCTGTGGTTTGAGTTGCAGTGCTTGCGCAGATTATCTCCAGATCTCCTCAAAGCATGCCAGGAGGTAGATTGATTAATTTCATTATTTTAATGAGTGTGTAAACCTGTGTATATTCCCTGGATTCTCTGGATAGAATAAGCTCTGGATCCACCACAGTGCTGAAAAGTGTAAAGTGGCTACTGATGATTAATGAATGATCCTAGAGTAATAAAATACATCCACTAAAGACTAAGTGTTAAAAGTAGGGAAAACATAACATGTAGTCTCTAAAAAAAACACATTCACAAAATTTACTTGGAGAATGATTCATTATTGTAATTTAATAGCAATATATATTGCGCTACAGGAACAAACTGAAGAATAATGAAGAACAGAACTTTAAGATTAAGGACTGCTCTTTTAAGCTCAAATTTATTAAACAGACAAACGTTTCAGTGCTGTTGCCTCTTAAAGAAAAAAATATAAAGATAACAAGACAATCAA
>JAQMYJ010000012.1:20633010-20647847 GCA_030014305.1 Clarias laeviceps
TATATATATATATATATATATATATAATAACTGGACAGTATATATATATATATAAAATAACTGGACAGTATATATATATAAAATAACTGTCCTGTTATTAGATATGATTATATATTCATAGTGACTATATTCAATATATATTAGATATGAGACTCTCAGGTTTGGACATACACATGTTCTAAGTCCTAATTTTAATCAACAGACTTAAGGCTCCAATGATCTCTATTCCTAACACTTCCTGTGCATATCAGAGCAAAGTTTCCTCAGGAGCCGTTATCGAACCACATGGCAAAACTGATGCGGCTAAGATGAACAAGCTGGCTGAGATGGCTGACTGTTTAATGACGGCAATATTGAGCATCCAAATGAGATCCTTGTCAAATGTGGCTTTAAAGGAGAGCCAGGGAGCAGTGGGGGCTTTTGAAGCTCATTTTTCTGGGAGGTAAATGGCTGCTTTGGCAGTTGTGTCTGTTCTGCCTGAGAAACTCCAGGAAGAAATCACACATTCCGTCTCTCTAATTATCTGCTTTAGTTGCTTTTCTGCTGCTCTGAATACCTAAACCTTGCCCAATTTTACAAGCCAGTCCAGAATTGTGTTTAGGTTTTGTTTCCTCAAAGGTGAGAAAAGTTCACTGTGGAGAAAAGTCATCCAGCCCCAAATAACCATATGGCAAATGTTCTACCTCACCTAGCCAAATGAAAAGGGGCAAAAACAGAAAATTATCTTTCACTCTGTTTAACAATATATCTATTTACATGTGTGTATTTAACTAGACAGGTAAATACAAATGAAGAACAAAAGTAAAATTAAAAAATGCAAAGCACAACGGGGTTTTGAAGAGAGGCGATAATCGAAAGGAAGAGAAGTGAGCTACAAGACAGCTGAAACAAACAGAAACCAGAAATATCAGAAACAGGCAGAGATGGCATGGCACATGGCAGGACATAAAAGAAAAAAAAAACATGAGCATTAATCCCAGTATTTATAAAGGTAAAGCATGTTGTTTACATATAAATCAATCCCCTTCCTAGAACATGGAACACATTTTAAACGACGCTAATAGCTATATTTCGAACATAGTCATGTATAGGCATTTTATCAAGCCTATTCTAATGATGTGTAACTTTACATTCACAGAGAGAGGGGAAAAAGGCCTGAGCCTGACATGACAACTGTTTAGGGAAGACATTTTGTCCAACAGACTATTTACCAGCATCAGTGGGGGTATCCATTCCCCGTCACAGCCATCATACATCTCAGGGGCGCGCGAGAGAGAGCGATCGCAGCCCAATTACCGGCTGATATCTAATCAATACGCTGCTTATTCGAGGAGCAGGAAGTAAAGGAGTGGACCCCTGGGAGATGGAGTTCAAATTACTCCTCTGTCAATGCGGGATGCAGCGGATGATAGCAGAATGCACAGAGGAAAGCCAGAGAGAATGGAAGCACAAGAGGGATATCATGAGACCTTCTGAATGGTGGCTGAGTGGAGTCAGGTACCATAGCACAGAACAAAGTATATCTCAACTATGCTAGTTAGAACAGTTTTTTTTGTCTAAACTCTATCCAGTAAATGGATGTGTAGCGTTTGTGTGATTATAAAAAAACAATAATGTTAACATATTTTTCTGTTGACTTGAACCTTCATTATAAAGGAAGTAAAGGGCAGCTAGTGGTTGTAGTAGGAGTAGTGGTTGATATATTTAAATATGAAAATCAATAATAAGTTTTTCTGCTCGTTACTCAGTACAGACAGGTGTGGCAAAAGAAGGTGAAGTAATTTTCTCCAATTATGAGGTTAGGTTAGGCTTCTCATCTTTTTCTATAAATCCCGCCTTTTGTGCTATGATTGGTTACAAGAACTCATCTCCGAGTCTCATCTTTGATTGGTTTGTTGCTTTACTATGCGTGTAGTGGTGAGGAAATCAGTGCCCCTTCCTCAGCCAGAGACCAAGTGAATAAAAGTAAAAACAGATGCAAGAGAGTAGTTCACATAGAGTTTATCGATCAGGAATGGAAAAAAAATGTCCCACACAGAAACAGATCAGTTTGTTCTGACTGAAGTGTTTACATAGTACAATTTTGTTCTGATTGGGCTGTTATTCCTATATTAATGGATTTATTTATTATTAAAATAAATACCTTAATACTTTCAAAGTGTAACAACTAAGTAACACTATAAAATTTTATCACACAGAATCCATCTTTGATATTTCTAATGTTATTTTGCACAGTAAATGAATGGAAAGAAAAGATGATTCTGTAAGTTTTTCCCACAATCCCATTTGTATATCTTGTGATCTTTAACCTTGGAAGCCCTAATCTATAAATATAATAAAACTGTAAAGTTGCCATGTCTATACATTGAAGATATTAACAAAAATTTTTTTTGGAGGGATGTAAGATGAGTAATAGAACACATAAAGATGCTTTTTGGAATTTTTGTCTGTCTGTTTGTCTAATTTGAAATTCAATTGGAAAACATCCTTATTTCATTAAAATATCGACCTTGAAAAAAAAATCTTTCGTTCATCTCAAAATTTAACAGAAGTTGCTATACATTTTTAAATATGTGATGAGTGTGCAATTGAAATCTACTTAATAACACAATCTCACACCTTCATTCCGCACACTTCACAGTAACACGTAAAATTTTAGTTTATTTAGTTAGACGTTGACGTTGTGGGTACATCTAGTCTACATACAGTATACTGTATATGCTACAGATACAAAGTTTAAATATTAAGTTGAAAAACAAATTGTCTTTGGAGATTCTTTTAAAATGCATTAATAAATTTTTTATTTGCACAATTAATTGCATGAAATAGAAATCAAAATATGGATGTGTAATTATAAAATCGCAGTAATACAGTACACATAGTCAGGAATTCATCAATAACGTAAGCATTTAAAAAAAAATAACTTAAGTGTTAAATAAATATTGGAAAACAACCTTTTAATGTGCTAATCTTTGTCGTTATTTGCTGTTAGCCTAGATTAATGAGATTGAATACTAAATTATACATTTAACATTGCAATATGTGTCTAAATAATCGCAAAGTGATTATGTTTACAGTAAATCAAATCATGCAGCCCTAATTATTGAGCAGATGTAAGCACTTGCAGAAAACAGTTTGTACTAAATTTGTACTGTTGCCAGAAAGAGTTCCAATAAACACTTCTGACAATAAGATTAGACGATTATTATTAGACATGGGGGGGGGCGGAATTGTAAATTCAATTACGTATGGTAATTCTTACCTAACTGACTTTTTTTTTTTTATGTATGAATTTGTGTTGGTAAAATGCTGCTGGTCCTCTATAATCCTACAGGTGGAGTGAATTATTTGCTAAGTCCATATGGAATTGTAACAAAATCTAAACAAAAGCTAAAAATTATTTATATATAATATCAAATTGGGATATTTATAAAATCGTGATACGTAAATAATTGAATATATACAAATTGAATTGGCACCTAGATATTATGTATCATGATAATATTATATCGGCTGGTCCCTGGTGATTCCCATCCCTAATTACTAAAATATATTTTTTATTATGTGATATAAAACATCAATAGATGCTAAGACTATCAGACTGTAAAGGCTTTTTGAAAGGTGTAGCATGAGGAGTTGTCCATTGTGGAGGTGTTTGTTTAGGAGCATGCCCTAGTGTTAGGAAGCATGTTGACGGTTAAAGGATTTGTGTCCTGCACAGCACTGGAACTACTTGTTCTCATTTCCCCTGACAGGCCATTCCAGAGCTGGATTCAGCTGGAAGTGGTTGTACTCATGAAGAAATATGGCAGCATGTTCTCTTTCAGACACAATTTGTGTGCGTCCACACACACACACACACACACACACACACACACACACACAAACACATACACATTGGTCACTGAGTATTTTCGAGAGGAACTGTAACGCTGACAGCAGTGAAATAAATAAAAAAAAATCAGATCAAATAATGCTTTTAGTAGTACAGGCAAAAAAGTTCACTCATGTATCTGAGATAATGTCAGAGGATTAAGTGGGAAGTCTGATTAGAAATTATATTCATATTAGTACTCTGTAAACTGCCTGAACTTCTTTGGCTCTCTAAGGCTAAAGCTGGCTGCTTAGGGCTGGCTACCAATTTATGAGTTTCCAATCACAATGCTGAGCTTCTTCTCAGAGCTGAGAATCTGTCTGGCCTTTGATGCAGTAAAGTCAGGGAGAACAATAGCCTTACACATCTTCTCAACTGCTTAAATGACTTCTATACATCTACTATACATCTGCTAGCCCTGTTTCATATGCACAGTACATCGTCTGGAAAAAAAAAAAAAAAGCCACATCAAAACCCAGCGCACAGCAAACTGTGATTCCAAGTTCTACTTATAGGAGAACAATGAGCTGTTATGAAAATCAATTGGTAACACTTCTTAGCCGTTGATGACACCTAATCCATTTGGGGCTTTGAGAAAGTATGGGCGGGGATGGCAAGAAAAAGGAAAGGCAAGAGAATACATACAAAAAAAGCATCACATATTCTAAGGACTGTTGTGTTGTGGTGTTTTATTGCTGATGTGTGTGTGTTCTTTAAGCTGTTTAGTTCTTGTGGCTAATGAGATGGAGAGAAGAAGAGCAGGGATTATTACAGCCAATAGCCATGAGTCATAGTAAGGCTTTTGAGTACAGTTCTGAATACAGCATTGTACGTTCACAGTTTTGGCAGGGACAGTAAAGACCAGAGAGCTTATTGAAGAGAAAGGAGCTTAATTAAAAATATAATAATAATTTAATTTAATAATTAAAAACATTAAAAAAAATTACTTTGATCTGCCTTTCAGATGCTAGAAGCTGGAAGCTGGAAGATGCTGGACCTCTCTGTAGACTATTAATTTTACCGTTGATTAATCATCATGGTTAAGAAAAAAAGAATCGAGTCAAAGATAGCTCACACTTGACTTCCTCAAGTCATAAAAATAACAGAAGGTTCTTAACTATCCATAAAATCTTGAGAGGGGAGATGTGGAAATTAATTAAATTAGTGCATTCATGGCCACATGACTCTCCTTTATGCTTTCCTTGCTTTTTTGGGGTGGATGGATGGAACATTAATAAACCCTGTTAGATATACACTGCATGAGAAATGGTTTATTATCCGTCATAGCCTGAGAATGAGAAGAATTCTAAAGAGCAGTCGGTCAAACACTAAATGATGAACTTTTCTATGGCTTTAGAATTTTACTCACACTTTACTCACACACAAATACTAATCTGAGTAGTACAGTAACCTTTCATTTCTCTTCTTACAAGACCCTCAGAGTTTTGTTTACAAATCCAGTGCTGTTATTGGGTGAATATGAAGATGTCGTATATGATGATAAATTTCACACAGGTGTCACCCTCCCGCCCGCAGGTGAGGATTGATGGGATAGAAGAAGGTGATCCATCATCCTGGGCAGGTGGCGCCGTATCGGAATTTCGGAAATCTGTTCCCAATCACACCTACAGGCAGGCAGCCATGTAAGAAACCCCTCTGTACTACCCCCATCTGTATGACGGTACTGGAAATCAATGTGAAGCACTCAAGGTCAATGCACTGTCGGAGCACTCCCTCCGTACCTTGATGGATAGATTGCTCTCTGAGAGAGTGAGCATGAGGAGGAATTGACAGCTTCTTTGTGCAGACTGTTAAAGGGACCGTGAGCACTAAGATGTGTGTCACACAGCCAGTCTCCTGTCATTTAGGCAACGAGTCCCCCGCCTTTCTCGAGGCAGCCTCACCAGTGCAATCCTGAGCCAGGAGTGAAGTGTATCGGATATCTGATCAAAAGTCAGGCACGCAGCGTCTTGCTCTTTACTCTTATGGATTTACCTAGAAGTCACATTGCACTGATTGACTCCAACGTTAAATTTGAATGCAGGGAGTTTGAAAAAGGAACGACAACGCCTTTCAGTGCATCCAACTGTCCTGAGCCATGGAATTTTCTATTAATTTCAGGATTTTGAGTAAATTGTTTTTGTAGGTTGTGTTTCTTTACTCTCAAAAATGCTAATATATTTTACGTCAAGCCATGTGAAGGCCTTTTCCACCTAGAAGGCAGGCAGTGTCAGGGTCATTTTCAGTATTCCACTGACTGTTATGCTGTGGGGGGATTTGGGTGGCATTATATTCGGCCTCTTGTCCATTTAGAGTAAGGTACTGTATATCATACGATGAAACATTTTGATTCTGATTGGAGGACAAAGTCTCAATCCACAGAGGACAAGAGCAAACTGAAAGTTTTGATTAGGATGAAAATCATGTAAAACAAATGCAGCCTTCACAGTCACTGGATGCACATTAGACTTTGGAGTGATGTGTTAGACAACACTGTCTGCCACCATCAATAACACATCTACTGAGAGAATACTTTACGGAAGCTATGTCTAGGCACGCTGAAGCTGATCGGACTGCTTACAGTGGATAAAGACCTTACTAAGACACCTTATGTTGTTGTTTTTTTCTTTAATGTCACCTGTGTCTATCAGTAGAAAGTCTAAATTCAAGTAAATGCTCATACACTCACTTTCTGTGTTTTTAAGTTGACAGATTAATTTAATGTTAATGAAAAAAAAAACTTCCAACCAATCCAAGTTGAGAAAAAAAAATCTACTGAATAAAGCACCTGAAATTAACAGGCTTGTGTTCTAGCTCTACACTTTCTATTAACATGCCCACTGGAGACAGTACACCTGTCCACCCCCCTCTGACACAAACGCTCTGTGTGAAATATACAAAGATCCATCACTGTCATGTGGATTTCTGCATGCATCATATGAACAATCTAAGAAACATCTATCAAGAAAAAGGGACTATGTTACTTCTAATTATGTTCGCTATAATATCAAGGTCAACCACATAATCATACAACCTCTGCCTGTTTCTTCATTGTGAGGAAAACAGTATTCACATACACGCATACACACACACACACACACACACACACCTTCTCTTAATTCCTCCATCCTGTAACCTTTATATATTAAACTTGGTGTTTTGGTTAGATAAAAGTTCACACTTTCCGAAAGGTGACCCGAAAGGCAGAATAAAACCTTGCTATTGCTCCAGGTTGTTACTAAATGTAAAGTCTATCAATCTCCAGTTCCGTTCCTCTTCCCTCTTTTCATCAGATTTATGACTGCAGCTAAAATGCTAATGTCTCCTGTCCTGCCCTGTCCATATTTCAAAGCCATCCCTTCCTGTCCAAACACACAAACCTATAGAACCAGCACACTTATCCTACCTGATGTTTGGTTGCAATTTTAAATGATACAGAACATCTAAAAAAATATATCATGGAGCAGCTTTTAAAAAAAATAACTGAATTTGAAATATTCTAGGTTCATTACATATAAATTGAAATATTTCAAGGATTTTTTGTTTTAATTTCACTGATTACAGCATATAGCTCATAAAAATAATCAGTGAGCATTACTATTCATACAGTATACACTACCACCTAATCGTTTCTCATTTTTATTTCTTTCTACACTGATACAAAATATGCAATAATCTCCTTTGAGCAGTTGATATTGAGATGTGTCTGCTACTTATTCTGTAAAGACTTCATAACGGTTCTAATCTGAGTTGCTGTTAATTGGTCATTTCTGAGGCTGATAACTCTAAATAAAGTTCTGCTCTGCTGCAGAGGTAAGTTTTGGTCTTGTTTTCCTGGAATGGTCTTCATCAGAGCCAGTTTCATCATGGTGTTTGCTTTTGTAAATGCACTTGACAATACTGTTCTTACAAGTACTATTCCAGCTAACAGCTGACCTTCGTGTCTTAAAATAACAACTGACTGTTCATACTTTATTACCTAATCCTATATGTGTTATTTCTTAGTTTTCAAATCTCCAGTATTGGAAAATAAATCACTAAACAAAAACATTTAATTAGAAGTTGTGTCCAAACTTTTGACTGTTACTATAAATACTATATATCTCTCTATCTAGTTCATTTCACACTCCCACAATCATGGTTAAGACTGATGACATGATAGTAGTCCAGAAGACGACCAGTGGTACTCTCCACAAGGAGGGTAAGCCACAGAAGGTCATTGCTTAAAGGGCTGACTGTTTGAGAGCGCCCGACCTTGTCTGATCTCGGAAGCTGGGGCCTGGATAGTGCTGGGATGGGAGACTGCCTGGGAGTACCAGGTGCTGTAAATTTTACCTACAGTAAGTTAGGATGGGTTCCCTGTTGAGTCTAGTTCCTCTAATGGTTTCTTCTTATTGCCGTCTCAGGGAGTTTTTCTTTGCCACTGTTGCCCTTGGCTTGCTTATCATGGACAATCTGATCATTATTTTTACATATTTCCTCACACCTTTCACACTTATTTTATTTATTTTTTATCTGTAAAGCTGATAACAGCGACCATTGTTAAAAGCGTTATATAATTAAAACTGAATTTAATTTAATTTAATTTAATTGCTCACGGAATGCTGCATTAAAGCATATTCATGGAAAGTTGACTGGAAGGGAAAATGTGGTAGGGAAAGATGCACAATCAACAGGGATGACCGCAGCCTTAAAACACTGTCAAGCAAAGAGGATTCAAGAACTTGGGAGAGCTTCACAAGGACTGGAGTAAGGCTGAAGTCAGTTCATCAAGAGCCACCACACACAGACATCTTCAGGAAATGGCCAATGGGAAACTGTTGCATTCCTAAATCCTAAAAATGTTTGATTGATCTTAGGAAAAATTTAACTCTTTTTGATGTACTGATTTTCATGAGCTGTAAGCCATAATAATCAAAATGAAAACAAAAAAGGGCTTTAAATACACTTTATGTGTAATGAATCTAGAATATATGAGAGGTTCACTTTGACTTTTTTACAATCTTTTATTTTTTAAATGAACTGTATTGCTATTAATTAATAAAATTCTAATATTATTAAATTGCTAATAATTACTGGTGATTACTCCTGGAGTCCATTAGTTGCTGCAATTTCCAGGATAAAAATCATGGTATTGTTGTATTCCTAATTTTCTGTTATTCTTTATATGTCTCACATCATGTTTTTTTTTAATATGGTGGTGCAAGGTGGAGAAGCGGTGTAGTGGAAAGGGACTACAGGGTAAAATCCCTTTATAATACAAACTGAAGAATTACTGATAGAGAATCTGCTGATTCTAATATTGCTACCTCTAATTATCCAGGAATAAGGCATGTCCCATAATCGAAGTACAATGATGATTTGACATATGAATGCTTGGGAATACTTTTAATGTCAGCCGAAATATTTTTTCGTGGTTATTTTGTAAACCCCAGTGGAACTGTTGAACCCAAAAAATTTAGCTATTTGTAGGCTAAGTTTCATTTTTACGGACATGGCCAAAAGCTGGGGCTGACAACTTGTGTGGTGTATTTTAAGACTTATACAAAAACCACTGAGTGCTCAAGAATGGGCAAACACTTGGGGGATTTACTGAAGAGATGAAGAGGGAAATCATCATATTTTCTGAGGTGTTTATAGTGAGTGTGGATGAAACTGGACAATTTTCTGCTCCAGTGGCTTGTTTAGCGCAGGCTAAAATAATGTCCATTTAAATTGATGTAATTATACACCCTCTGTGCCATTCGCTTCAATTCTTGGGATGCATAAATAGAAAAATAAGTAAAGGTTGCCTTTTAAAGCTTTTGTAAAAATTATTACCCAGTATCACATTCTGTACATTGTGCTTCATATGCTCTAAATCAAAACCTAACGACTGTCTGTCTGTCTGTCGCAACCTAAGCCATGGTATTGCACTTCCAACTCTGTATGTTCAAAATGTTTATATGGTGCTCTCTTTTTCTTTTTAAAATTCCTGGAAAAGTTTTTGGTCTAGTTTAAATTGACAAAAAATAGTTATTCTAAAATATTCTAAAAGTTATTCTAAAAATATCTAACATTCATATTACTCATTATAAACCTAAGCAATGTTTATGGTTATTTTACACACAGTACCCCTTAGTGTGCTTGGTGCAAGAGTGCATGCAGAAGTGTAAAAGTCTTGTTTTATGGTTACTTACACCAATTAGGAGCTTAATGTTAAAAAAGAGTCACCATGAAACTCTTAAATAAACATGACCTAAGTCTATATAATATAATATAATATAATGTACTATAATATAATATTTGTGTGTGTGTGTGTGTGTGTGTGTATGTTTGGGTGCTTTTTAAGCCTAAAACTGAGTCACCAATGCCCCTTGTGGGATAGGTAAGGTAAGATAGGATGGAATAGGAAAAGGTAAGGTATTAAAGGGTAGGGTAGGGGAAGGTAGGGGAACACAGGGTAGAGGGTAGAGTAGAAATAAATACGATAAGGTACAGTAGGATAGTAAAAGGTGATGAAGGGTAATTTGATGAAGGGTGACGTTGGGGAAGATAAGGTATGGTAGGATACAATAGCATAGGGAAGGATGTGGTAGGATCCGATAGGGTAGGGCAGGGCAGGGCAAGGCAGGATAAGATAGTATACATGTGATTTCTAAGAATATTTTTTAATTATTATTAAATAGATTGTAAACATGGGCAAATAGAGCATAAGGGTTAAGTAGCTAAACTGCTAAAGTGCTAAACTGAACTTGTGACTACATCACATAGCATAATGACATGTCTTGTTGCACAGTGTTAATTGGAGGGGCACAAGGCCTGTAGTTGATGCGACAGCTTTATCAGCTTTAATCCTAATAGTGTCATAGGTCTAATTACATTGTGTGTCTTTGTGGTAAGAGGCAAATCTGTCTTGTGAGGTGATGCCAGTGGGAACACAGAAACACATTTACCATTCACTCAGCAGGACAGAAGTAATAAAAGATGAAGCACAACTGGCCAATCTAAATCTACTGAGATAGACCTCTCCACTGGGTGATTGCGTAGTGCCTAATGATGGCTTAAAGAGGAGCATTACACCACAGTATCCTACAAAATAATGGGGCATTAATATTTAGAATACATTTTTAACTATTCCCAGTTGGGTTATAGCACTCAAGAGCTGTAATGCTGAGGCTCTTCAAACAGGCCACTGCTATTATGGGAGACTCCAAAATTGGAATAGAGGCTGGCTGCTTTAATAATCATCTGAAAGTAATTAACTGCGTATATCAATGGTGCGGCTGTCATATTTGTGTCCAGCAGAGCATGAGTGGTGCTAATTCTGAGTTGGTCCCTGCAAAAAAAAAAAAAAAAAAAAAAAAGCCACGCAAGAGGAGGCAAAGCGTTGATTACACTCCGAGGCCTCCACACTCATCAGAGCCACTGCACTCTGATCAACTATTAAGATAAGTTGCCCAACTCAATTCAGCTTAATGCCTGATGAAAAACTGTGCTCCAAGCGGCCATGGATTTGCATTTTTGAAAAATTCATTAAATTACTTCTTTTATAGACTTTTGGTTTTAACGTTATTTGATGGAATTGAACTATGTGATTTGCATACAGTTCTGTATATGAAAAATTCCTACTCAGCTGCCATGCAGGAGGAGAAAGTATTTGCATTTCAGTGAGGGCAGAAAAATAGCGAAGGGAAAGGTTGACTATTATGAGCAAATATTTAAAGGCAACTTTTTAATAATATTTAATCCATGAATTATTAAGGAAACATTTTACTTATTTAAATATCCATATATTATCCACTATACTAAAAGCAGAATTATGACAACGTTAAACACAATGGCAGAGAATTACAATAAATGGTTACTTTTATATCCTTTTTAATCGAAGTACCCTTAAAGGTGCATCTTACAGCCCGGATTCAGTTAAATTAACACATTGAGAATGAGCAAAGGACAAGAACAATCTGTTCTCATTAGAAATGAGGAAGTCCATAGCAGAGCCATATTTCACTGTCAGCATGCTCCTATTCATAGCTTGGGCTTTATAGCGAGGCTCAGGCAGGGTCCGGTACAGACCCACCATCAACATGCACATGTTAGCTCAGGATAAAGGGCAAACCAGGAAAAAAAACTTTGGATAATATTAATAGTATCAGTTTCTGAATCAGCATTCAGGCATTATCAGGTGTGACGAAAGCTTCCAAGGTACAAGACACGAAATGCAGGAGCTTAAAGACTCAACATCTTTACAAGCTATCAAGCTATAGTTACAAGCTATCCAACCCTTACTGATATGTGTCATTTAGGAGAAGTGAAAAAAATTCCTACTTTGTCTAATTAAAAAATATAAAAGTATTTTACTGCTAATCATAAACTTTGTGACAATTAAAAAAGAAAAAAAGTAAAACATGTACAGCTAAAATACAGTTCGATTGAAACGCTTAATTGAATAGGTTGCAAACTATAACAGCGAAGCACCCTCTGACGAAGAAGCATGAGTCCCTGAATTCAACACATGCACCACAAAAGGCAATTTCCATAATAGCTCGCTACATAATGGATTATGTAGGTCAGTTGAAAGGTGGTGTATTTTTCATAATCAGTTTTAGCTGGGTGGCTTATTCTTTTTTTGTTCTGTCAAATACAAAAAAAAGACAGGAATCAAAAATAATAAGCTTAACCTTGACCTGTAGTAGCTCGTGAACTTCTCACACAGTTATTATAAAGAAAAATGTACCCTGCATTCATTTGCTTTGAAAAGATGCAAATGTGTGCAGTGAGTATGTGACGATCCTGCCAGTGTTATTCAACCAACAAGGCCAAGAATTTACATCGAAACCTTCAGAACATCTGTCTGTATGTTTTATTGTTGTTGTTGTTGTTTTGCATTAAAGTAATAAAGTGAATCTACATTTTAAATTGCTGAGAAGAATAAATCAAGAACGCAATATGAAGTGTGATTCGCGAAGTGTCAGATCTTGTTCATATCATTTAAATCTACTACTACTACGGTTTACATAACATTAAAGACAATAGACCATATGGAGCCTTTATTCCCCCCACAGCAAGGTTTATTGCACCAAATAAAAGCACAAGTATATGATTTTTATGACACCAGAGATTACCAAAGCTTTTTCATGGCACCCTGGTGGCTGAGAGCATAAATATGACAATCAGAGCTAGGACTGCGTGGCTTCGTAGTGTACGTACGGAATGAGGAGCGCAGCAGTCGTTATGACCCAAGTGTCATTAAATATTTTGATGCAGGGTGCTCTGCTATGGAGATGATCTTCAGTATAGGTAAACCATCTGCGTATAGGCATCTGCACCAAATTAAATCAGAGCCTCTAATTAAATGTCAATTTTATTAACAGACTACATGTCATCAGTGCTTTGTTTAATATTTGCATTTTTTAATCAGGACACAAGGCAGTGCAAAAAGTCAGTGTTCTCTTTTTAAGAGAAGGCAACAATGCATGATAAAAAGCACAAAGGTGGACATGCTGCAAAGCTGCTAAGATTTTTTTATTTCACGGTTGTACTGAAGTTTGCAGCCACTAATGTTTTTTCTTGCATGCTCCTAATTATTATAAAAGGATATTATGTTGAAGATCCCTTTATCCCATTGTCTTAAAGAACCCTTGGGCTCCAGATTAAACTCCTCTTAATTATTCCTACGTACCATGCATTGACTTGATAATAAAAATCTTGTTGGTCCATATGGTATGTACAGAATGTACACATCTAAAGACAGTTAAACAGACACTATTTCACCTGTGTGAGCCTGTATTTTCCCACTGTTTGAGTAAAATATTGATAAGCGCTATCAGCTGGGAGTGGAGGGATTCTGGCCGAGCTTCAGCAGGAGTAATAATCCTAAACAGTGTATCTGGCTCGACTCCAGAAATGAGGCCGACCACACACTGAGGGGACCACATGTTACATCTCACTGAGCCGTCACTCACAAAACAAGAGGCCCAATAAACACACACAGCTTTAACAGCCAGAAAACTCCTTACGCACAAACTCATGCAAACATGCACTATTTTTTTTGTTTTTTTAACACTGATGAAACTTGATGAGAACAAATGAGAAAACTTATCTTTCCTGTCAAAGTACAGTAGTGAAACGAAGACACTAATACAAAACACATAAATGCAGATACAGTTGTGCGTATGTGAAAGTGTCACTCAATGATAAAGAGGCTGATATTACTGCAGGATAAAATATAAGAGCATATGTTGAAGTATGCAAATTAAAGCCATGTAACAACAGTGTACCAAATGTTGTTGTTGGTTTGTGAAGAATTTGGGTTACTTCTAATTTGCATATTTATAGAACCTGGATGTCGTGATGAGTTAAAATGTGTTTCTGTCTAATTAAATTGAATAGTGTATGAAAATCAAAATTCTGACATTTGAGAGTCATTCTATTAATCCATTTGCATATGTGATAATGCTTCAGTATCTACATTCTATTTTAAAGAATATGCTAAATTACATAGATCATTCATTACAAAGCCTTAGCATGCAACCTCATTTAAAGAGAACATACATCTCGTTTCAACCACTGCACAAAAATAGCCACAAAACACTTGAAAGCATGACATTTACAAAATAGCATAAAACAAAGACGAGTTGATGCTAAGAGCAGCACTGATTGACTATTTTTAATTATTTCCATTTTTGTCCTCCAACAGCAAACTCACAAGCAAATCTTTGGGGACTGCACCTGCCACTGCAGCACTGTGATCGATTTCATTTCTGTTTTAACAGACACGCTAATGTTGCTAACTCAGTTGTTGACCTACTTTCTCACAACTAACCCTGAATTCACACCAGACGCATCGCGTCGTACTTTAAGAGCTGAGGATCCGGTACTTCATAACTAGTGTTGGGGGACGTTTACATTACATTACAAAATTACTGTCTTTAAAAAGTAATCAGTTACATTACAGCATTACTTTCTGATAAAAGTAACT
>JAQMYJ010000012.1:20657551-20684289 GCA_030014305.1 Clarias laeviceps
ACGAGGCTATTTTTAAAATGTAAGGAGTAGAAAGTACAGATAATTGCGTGAAAATGTAAGGAGTAGAAGTAAAAAGTTGTCTGAAAAATAATTACTCTAGTAAAGTATAGATACCCCAAATTTCTACTTAAGTAAGGTAACGAAGTATTTGTACTTCGTTACTTGACGCCTCTGTTGGGTTGGTTGTTGTATACCTAGCAAAACAACATTCTGTTCAAGTCATAGAGAGGAGTGACTTTAAAACCTCCTCAATTTGGTAATTTCCATACTATTTGAATTGTTATAAATTTGCATGTTTATGATTGTAATAAATATATTATATTCAGAAAGACTTCAGGATTTGAAACCTGTCACGTTAGGTGTTATAGGCTGTGTGCAATACTTCTCACCTTAAGTAACATGCATTACCATTGAATAATGAAGAAAATCAACACAGCATGTAAATCTATTTAAAAAAAAGTTAATGTTATGTCAAGTTAATGTCTATACAGAATTTGCCAGTTTCCTGACTACCTTCTAAACACTATGCTTTTATGACTAGGCTTTCCATTACTAACTGTTCCATAAAATTGTAACAATGTCCCTTATATTCATTATATGAAAAGATATCCATAACTCTTCCTTCTACAAAAACAATAATGCAAAGAAAAGAAAAAATAATACAATTTATAATAACACAAATTAAAGAATAAACAAACTCCTTTCTTTCACATAAGCACAGAAGCCGTGAGAAACAAGTCCACGCTCCACAGCACACAAAACTACAAGACCGACATAACTGAGTTTTGGCCAAAGCACCCTGAAGAAGTGATTGACATCAACTCACGGGTATTACACCTGTAGCACATCTGTACTATCTTCTGTAGAAAATGATAGGCACAGTTGGTGATCTCTCCCACACACACACACACACACACAGATACACATATGTGCACACACATACAACATCTGCTAAGCACCTGACAGCTCTTTGCGGACAGAAAAAGTGAGCCAGACTAGAGAGAAAAAATGCTACAGTCTGCATTAAGACAAACCCAAAGCGCAAAATGTTTGAGCTTCTACAGGCCCTTAAGTTAATGTCACCAGGCATTAGAGGTAGCGCTGTCTTAATTCAATAGCAGTCGATTAAAAATTAAGCTGTGTTGTAAATTAACGATTCAATTAATTAGCCAAAACAATTAGCGTATCAAGTGCAGCTGGATTCCCCGTTCGCTCAGAGGGCATTTCATGTTTAAGCAGCTCTGTCATTCCCGATGATGATGAGTGTGGGAGCTGTCAAATTAAATCAGCCTAATCTAGCACATCCGTAGTATCTAAACACTGTGGAAGCACTTTGCTTTCAGTGCAGTGGGATATATTAAAGCAATTGGGGAGTTTTCGTAATGCGTCTCTTTGCTGCTCATTAGACCTTTATGATATTAATTATGAAATGTATTCATAATAAATCTTTTTGAATGGTCTACACATAGGCCATAAAAAAAGATTCTGCCACACTATCTGGCACATGTGGGCTGAAAATCGTGACTTTAAATAATTAGGTTCCATAAGTTTGCTAGGAAAAGCTAAAACATTTAGACCAACGTCCACCAAATGTCCACAATGACCAGCATAAAGTAGATGGACTTCTCTGTGAGGGCATCACATGAAGCTAACTGATTAGTCCTTGTAGGAAAGTGACATAGCATTGAGTATGTCTTCAATAGGTCAGCTCTTTCTCTCTTCTCCTATTTTCATCATAGCTTCCAGACGCCGGGATCAATTCACTTCTTATACATACATTTCCATACGCTTAATGGATCGTTTCTTAATCAAGCACAGTGACGAGGAACGGCTTTGACACCGAATTCAATAAAAGACAGGAGATTCTCAAGCTGTTTCATGACACGTAGATGGATTTTGATCCTTAGGCCATGTGTGGTAGACTGAAATGAAATCAAATTGGCCTGTGATCATGATCATATGTAATCTTTATCTTATAAGAAGCTTATGGAAAACGCTGAATAATTTCCTTGTTAATGCAGGGAAACAATGTAAATGTCAGAGCAAGGTCGCGTCAAGTCTTTAGCATTCCACTACCAAGGTATGATCACAAGAACAGCAACATGAACCTGTATTAGTGGGCCAAAACTACACACACATACACACACACAGAGACACAGATGCTATAAGGGCAGAGACAAAAGACCGGAATGAGAGAATGTGACTGAGGTAGCATGAACGAATAGACAACTCCCCACCACTGCTATTTATCCTCTGCTAAATTCAATAACAGGAACCATATATATAAGAAAGAGGAAATAACACAGCATCCCCCAAGACTTATCAGGGAATGGGAACTCATTGTTGCGCTTATCTTTTCAATGATGTGCTATTTCCAGCAGGTAATGACTTATAGCTCTCCCCCGCTCTTTCACTTTCTCCCTCTCGCGCTCATGTCAGCTCGCTTGTGCTGCTAACAAGTGAGGGTTCGATGTCAGAGAGAATCAGCCAACTGAATCAGGTAAAGTAGTGAAGACAAAGCTGCTGGAGGACTCACCGTCCTTCACCTGGATAGTGCACTAATCCTATGGACCTCCTCAACTGTAGTCCTCTTCAAACCTTGTTCGTAATTAATAGTTCGCATTAGCAGCAGAATGCATATTATTTTTTGGTTTGTTCAAATTAATCCTGCTTAAAGCAATTAATTTTCGGCAGCTCACTCGCTCCTATTAGTATGTCCATTATACATTTGATAGAGTTGTTTTAAGCATTAGCAATAAATGCATGGATAATATTGATCAAGGTTATGACCTTATATATATGCAAGGTTATATATACACTATTGAAGACTATTGTATATAATTATTGTCTATTGCTTACTATACACAATCATATATAAATAATTGAATATTCACCAGCTGAAATGGTTATTATTATTATTATTATTATTATTATTACTACTAAGAAGTAAATAACTAATGTAAGCAGATGTGAGGCAATGAGTTTTACATTTAATCCTCAAAAATATATTTGACTAACTGCAAGGAAAACTGCTTTTTTCCTATTGTAATTTATTTTAACAAAAGAAGAAAAAAGAAGAAGAAAAAATATATATATAAAAAATATATAATAATAATAATCATCATCATCATAATAATCATAATAATAATAAATGGTTGGATAATGGGATTATTGTGAAGTAAAATGTAGGTATAGACATAAAATTAATTGTCTTAATTAATCATTATATCCATGCGATCTCCTCACAAGGAGAGTAGTGTGTGTGTGCGTGTGTCTGTGTGTGAACCAAGACAGAGATGACAATAGGATTTTACAAGAAACTCAGAATGTCAGACAGATGAGACACCACTTCTCTCTCAGCTAATTAACCCTGACAATGTTGCTGCTTAATTTCCTATTTATATGTATCAAAGCAAATAGGCCTGATCTACTCCAGTCTGTCACTGAGGCTTTATCAATCACATCAGCAGCTAGAAATTGGCTGTCTGTCTCGTGCTTCAGTCCCAAAGAAGGAAAAAAGGAAGTTTATCTGCTTGAGATCTTGTGATGGCTCCATGACAGCATGTGCTGACATTAAACATAGAGACTGTCCCATTCACCTAGAATTACCATTGTGTTAAGAACACAATTAAGAGATTTTTTTTACTTCGAAATAAATGGAGCTTATTTGGCTTCTTTAATTGGGTCATATTTCACTAATGGCGCAACATGATGTTTCTCTCTAACCTGTTTAATATAACACATTCTACTAAACAAATAAGACAGGACTCACACTGTTGAGCATCTGCCAGCGAGGGTTTGTGTTAGGGCATGAGGAAGAAGGAAACACCCTCATACAGTACATGAACTAACAGCATCTGCCGTTCTCTGCTCCTCAATGCCTGTGCACTTCTCTAACTGTGTCTTACATAAACACACACAGGCTGTTTTTCAGGTTATTACATAAGGTCTGACTACTACTACTCTAACCGAATGTCTTTAGTTTTGTGTAATAAATCAATACATAGTGACAACATGACAGGGCTAAATGGTAGAAAAACTTCACCAATGCATAGGTTGACACACATACTGTACAGATTACTGCACCTAACAAGCCCAAACCCACAACCTCACACATCCAAATGTCCGTACTATACATGATGTCACGCAAGTGTCACTGTCATGGGTGACATGTGCTGCCATAGTGCTGTCAGTCTCTGTCTCTGTCTCTGACTCTCTCCCCCCTTCTCTCATTCTCTCTCACTCTCACACACACTCTTGACTGACAGACAGACAGCTCGCTGTACCTCAGGATGAGTGAGAGTGTCAGGCCAATCAGGCAGGACAGCAGTCATTGTGTCACTTGTGCACAGTCTCTCACCTGACCAAGTGCCGCTCTAACCTTCCGGGAAACACAGGTTAAACAAGCATGTTGGGTTCAGATACCTGTCACATACACACACATGCACACACAGTGCTAGTCTTCTCAATACATACACACCCTGACGGAGACTAATGTAAGGTCACAGCCTCATGTTGACCCACATGAATTAGAAAGGGCAGAATTCAGGACATTTTTGGTCACATGCTTGCCACATGTGATCTCAAGCTGCACCTCCAGCAGTAGCACTGGATATTTTCAAAGGCCTTACGTGCTAGGACTTTTATTGGGATTAATCAAGTAATTACTTTCAGTACAGACAAATAAATCTAGAACTAAAACAGGAGAATTAAATCCCAAATTGTATCAGATTTTGATCATATTTAGTTTTATGATCAGTAGTTCAAAAGTAACAACACCCTACAGGAGAGTGGGCAATAACTACATGCATAAAATATATATATATATTTATTTATTTATTTAAAATTCTAAGTAAAAAATCGACCAAACTTTCCACTCATAATAATAACAATAATATAAAAATTTATGAATAATAACTAAAAAGTTTTATAAGAATATTTAACCCTTTTGGAAAAACAAAAAAATATCCAGTACATAAGAATAGTTACAACAAATTGACCTAACCATACCAGATAATACATATTAAAAACACAATTACATTTACTGTAATTAGGTGCAAACAAGAGCCTATTTAAAAAATCAGTGAAAGTGAAAAGTCGTCGCTCTTACATATACCTAGTACCTAGTTTAGTTAAATACACAGACAATCTGAATCCTTGAGTTTTGAATCATTTATATCAATTATTTTATACTATCGTGCCTACCAGAAGTATTCTACTTAATTTTCATAAAGCTTAAAATGTTGTCCCTGAAAAAGGATCTGTTCAATTATTGAGTACTAAACATTACATAATATTATAATATAATAATAGACGGTAATCCAAAGTTTAAATCTCACTTCAGGTTTCTGTACATGAAGTTTGCAAGTTTGGCAAGAGTTTGGCCACCTGTTGTAAGCCTTTTTGTGCCCTGGGACAGGGGCACGGTGGTGTAGTGGTTAGCACTGTGGCGTCGCACCTTCAGAGTTGAGGGTTTGATAACTGCCTCTGGTCTATGTGCACAGGGTTTGCATGTTCTTCTCATGCTTGGTGAGTTTCCTCCCACAAAACAAGCAGGGTAGACTAATTGGTGTTTCCAAATTGCCCGTAGTGTGTGAACGAGTCTCTGAGTGTGTGCATGCTTATGCCATGCAATGGATTGACACCCTGGCCAGGGTACACCCCGCCTTTCCCCGAATCCCCTGGAATAGGCCTCCAGTGACACTGTACGGGCAAAGTGGTATAGAGAATGAGTGAGTGACACTGCAGGTTACTGCAGGTGTGTGTCATTTATACTTTACTCCAGGTGTGTTTCATTTATACCTTTACATTCACTCATCCTTATGGCGGGTGTATCATTAACAAGAGAGCATATCCAGGAGAAGTTGTAAATTTCACTGGGAAATCAATAGAGAGTGTTCTATGAATTCATACTTTTTCCAGTAAGTTAAAATTATCATTGTCCAAAACATAGATTCTCAGTGTGTCAATGAAAAAAATTTTATGATGAAAAAGAATGTTTTTTATTATTTAAATTTTTTTATCAAATAAAAAAATCCTCTCAATATCCAACCACCAGCCTGTTCAAGTGTGACAGTGAAAAAGGAGCGACTTTTATATGATCATATATTATTCCATTGGTCTGACACTCTGAATATTTAACACTGCTATTGTAGTTTCAAATGTTACATTCTGCAGCTGAATTATGTTCTGGGGTTGAAAGTGAGGAGAGAGGGAGATTTTATTTCCTGTGATCAATCTAGGGTGAATTTGGGTGCTTATATTGAATAAGTGTTAAGTCATGTAGGGGCGAGTGGCAGCTCTTTAGACTGTACTGATAGGTGCTGATGGGTGGGAGAGGGATGATGGAGTAGAGGTCTGCGAGAGACTTTATGGCTCCACTTCATTTAAAATTAAAACGGCTGCCACACTCAGCCCATCTGTGAATCAAAAGGGCAAAACCGGCCACTTCGACCTGTCTTGCAGAAAGATGGATGAGTGGCCTGCCAGTCTGCCTCACTCTGCATGCTTGTATGTGAGGAAGAGATGTGGAGAAATAGAACTAGCTCGGCTGTCATTTCATACTTGACATTATGTAACATACTAATTGAAAATAGATTTTAAGGTGCACGCTTCATGTGAATTGTTTAACTTATAATATATTTCCTTTCTAGTAGCTAATTCCCTATCCCAGCACAAACATGCTAAAAAGCCTTGGAAGCCTTCAATGATCAAAGTTTCCCACTTGTTTGAGCAGAACGATACAAAGTCATTAGAAATGCACAAAACAGAACAGCTACTGCATATTAATGACACTCACAAGCCAATTAATCATTAGGGCATCAATATCTAATTTGCATAAAATTATTCTCTTTTAGGAGTCTATGTTAGAGGTGACAGGGTGAGCTCATCGATAATGCAAATGACCCATTAGGTAGACGGAAATCCAGACAGAGTCAACAAAAAAAAAAAAACAAGACGGAGATAAGTTTCCGAGCAAGACTTTGAAATCCGCATCATCTCCTCACACGCATGATGTGAAATCTTACCAAGGTGAACTGAAAGTCAGACAGAAAATGTAGAATGAACAACATTTAAAATTTATGCGTTATGTGCTACAGGGGTTTATCACAGGTGTGTATCTTTGCTACGTTATCATCACCTCTTATACAGACAAGAACCTTCAGGAGTTACTGTCTAGTCCCAATAAAAAAATGCTTATAGTTTATTAACAAACATGACAAGGGTTTCCCAAGTTCAAGACTTATCATTGATTAGGCCGCTACCCTGCAAGATCATCTTCCGTTCTGCCATTCGCCAATCCACTCCTTGCAGTAAGCCCTATTGATCTGTGTGACATATCAGACAGCAAACAAGCCGCACAAACCCCATCTCTGAGTAACAATGTAGAGTGGCAACCATCTAAATTCTAGCAGTTCATTAATAAATAAATGTGGATAAAATACTCTATGTAGAAACATACACTCAGTGGCTACTTTACGACTTTGAGAAAGGCCTTAGATCTTGTTGGAAATCTTTCTTTGAGATTCTGGGCAATGTCGACATGATTACATCATTTGTCAGCTGCTTATTCAGCAATTCTCAGGTTGGGTGTGGCATTGAAATGATGCTCGATTCGTATTAAGTGTGTCAAGCAATCCCCCTCACCATTATAGAACCACCACCAGCTTTAACTTTTGACACAAAGCAGGTTGAGTTCATGGATTTATTGCTGTTGATTTGGACCTCTTCGTATCACAGCAGAAATCAGTATCTTTTTTTTTTAATTATTATTATTTAGTTAGTTTTCATATCATTCTGTGTAAACTCTAGAAACTGTTGTGCATGAAATTCCCAGATGAGCAGTTTGTGAAATACTCGAACTGACCTGCCTGTTATAAACAAGCATGCCACTATCGAAGTCAATAACTGACAATTGCATGAGTAAACAAGTTTACAGGTGTTCCTAATAAAGTGATTCATTATACAAGCAGTGTGTTTTTTTTTTATTTGGAGTGAATACAAGACCTTCTTTCCCCGATCTAAGTCAGACAAACCAAAACCGAGATAACATACAGTTCCTTCACTTCGGAGACTCGACCTGGAGCACTCCCACTTATTTCCAGCTTTCTCGACTGCTGTTGCCACATCATTAGAATCAGACATCCTGCTTACAGCATCAGTCTCCTCTGAGCTGTGCTGCTCTCACACAGTGCAATTCTCTCAGTTCTCAAACCAGGCCATGACTTTCTCATACCCCCACTGGGTCTCTATCTGAACACAACTGCTACAGACAGCATTCAGCTTCTTCACTGCTAAGAACATTTCTAATGGACTGTAATAAAATAAAAAAGAAAGAAAAAAAAAACCTTACAATGTAATAAAAATGAAATTAAATAGTGAGAGCCACTTCAAAAGCACAGAAATTTTGAAAAATATATGATAAGGTATTAATTTTGTAACATTACAGATGGTTCAGCACTCCTGACTACTGCTACCCATTTGTGGTGCAATTAAAATGCATACTTATGCTAATTAAGCTGTAATTAAGTGTTAATTCTTCTTCTTTCTCTCTTTGTGTGTCATTTTTGATGGAAGAGCAGTTGGGAATTATGGTGAAATCCCAAAGGGATTTTGTAAGTTGTATATTTTTTAGATTGTGCTGTTTGTATTTATTATTCTTTATTTATTTGGTTTCTGCATGTCAGCATATTAATTTCAATTAATCTGATCTGAGATTTTACTCATTTGAACGTTATGAATCTGGAATTCATATTATACACTCACTCAGCTCTTTATAAAATCATCAAAATGGGGCAAATTACGAGGAGGTATTAAAAAGTTTTGAGATTCGAGCGCCACAGATCCGTTCGTTTTTGATGTACATCCTTAATCAGATGCCTCAAAATCTGCAGATCTGCCTTGCGTTTTCGGTTGTGGATATAATGGGCTCTTCCACTGTGAAGACTGTTGCTTCATCTCAGTTCAAGTTTTGTCACCGGTAATGATCTTTGATATGAAGGAAGTGTCATCCAAGTTACAATAACCACTTTGTACAATTGTGTTAAGCAGAAAAGCATGTAAGAATGCACAAAATGTCAAACCAACAGCAGTACATTCTGCATCACATTCTTTCAGCCAAGAACAGAAAGCTGAGGCTGTGGTGCGCACAGGACCACCTAAACTGGACAGCTAAAATCTTTAAAAAAAAATGTAGCCTGAAATGATGAATCTCTTTCTTCCCCAAATGATAAGAATTTGGTGCAAGCTTCATGAATTCACTGACCCAACCTAGCTTGTGTCAACAGTCCAGGATGGTGGAGGTTTATGTAATGGTGTGGGGAATGTCTTTTTAGCACATTGTTCCCCTGTTAATACCAATCAATCATCACTTGCAGATCATAGACTATTTGAGTATTGTTGCTGACCCTTTGTGCGAACAACTTATCATGGCTTAATGGTTATTTCAAGTCAACAGATATGAATGAAGTAGAACACGTTTGGGATGTGGTAGAAGGGGCACTTCACAGCATGAACGTACACCAGCAGGATCTGCAGGAATTGTGTGACGCAATAATGTCAATATGGATCAGAATCTGAAAGGAATGTTTCCACCAAGAAGTAGTGAGGTATTTTGAAAGCAAGGTGAAGCCCCACACAGTATCAATACACTATTCTTAAATATAATATATGGCTACACCCAGCATGAGACATGTTAAGGTACAAATCACATCGGACTGGTTCCATGAATATGGCAATGAGTTCAAGGAATTTTAACATCCTCCCTAGTTACCAGATCTGAATCCAGGAGAAGACCTTCAGGATTTGGTAGAATGGGAGATTTGCAAGCATGAATGTGTAGCTTGTGATGTAACAATGTCGACGAGAACCATTAGGAATCATTTCCAAAACCGTGTGGAATCATCCCACGACAAAACAAGGCTGTTCTCAGAGCAAAGAGGATTGTATTCAGTCTTGGTGATTAAATTTTAATTAAAAATAAGTAATTCTTTATTCATGTTTAATGCACATGTTAAAACTTATTTATTCATTGCTTAATATTTCAGAAATTAGCAGCATACAAATGTGTGCCTTCTACTGACTGCAACAGAGGTACTTTGTTAAGCAACGTGAGTTTATTTGCATGACAATACAAATTACAGACTAAATGAAGCAATTTGGTGGTAGGGAACACTAATGAACAGTATACATGTTTAATTAAAGGCAATTCATGTACGACTTTAATTAGAAACTACAAAAATTACATCTCAGATGAGCAGTGAATCGAATACCCGGACCACATGTAAATGTCTGTGTATGTGCTGATATGACTACTGATAAAAGACACGGAGGTTCAGCACCCTATGAGTTCAATAAGGCAGGAATAAAGAAGACATCTGTGCCCAATCAGGAGATGCTTGTTACACGAGTAACCAATCAGCTCTGGCCTCATTATTGTCCCTTTAACAGCCATAAAGACTATATTAGCTTCATACAATGAACCCCCTATCAGTTTGCTGTAACAGAGTTGCCTCCATGTGTTTTAAATTAAAACAGTGTTGGCCTTTTATTTTACAGCCACATTTAAAATGCAATGCTACATCCCACCCACAGTGTTGTTGAAAATTATAACAATAATATATAGGAAAAAAAAGCCATGATACCATTGATAATATAAGTTCGTCTTAATCATGGTGTCCCACTAAAAGAAAGCATGAATGCACACACATAGACACCAATTTTTATTAATGGATTTTTAAATGAAAAAAAAAAAAAAAAAATATATATATATATATATATATATCTTTTCTGGTCAGTATCCAACCAAAAATGACAACAGTGGTATATGTTAAATTACACTGCAGGGCTTTACTGCTAAACCCTGCAATATAAAAATAATTAAGTGCAGTGGTAAGTAAGTGTGGAATTCCTGCCAAAATGTAATTAGAGATTCATCCGGTCGTATATATCAAACTTAGTGCATGTCAACAGGGGGGCCATGCATCAGGACAAGAGAGAGAAGCTTCCGGACTCCTTCCCATACACTCAGGCAAGCCTGTGAATTAGAGCCTGAGGGTCAAGCACTGGAATTAAGGGATCATAATTAAAGCTGGTGATGTTTAGCACCTGGTTTTGCTCATTGATAATGGATTTCCCACATGGGAAAGCCCTCAGTGCTTTCATTAATGGGCCCTTTTAGAATAAATACTAAGGCATTATGTCCTGGTACTGACAAACCTCAAAAAATTAAAAAACAAAGATAGACTAACTTGCAAAATGCAAAACATCATTAAAAAGAATAAAAGAAAAAAAAAAGAAAAAAATATAATAATTTGTCTGTAGGTCGTTAAAATGTGATGTAAAGTCTTGCACTTGAGTTCTCTTCACATTTAGACAAATTCAAGTTACAACATATTTCTCTAAGTTAAGCATAGGTAGAACGACGGTCTAAGCCGCCGTCACGCCATTAGTTGGTTAGTTAAGAGTGCGTTCAACCTCTTGAAATCTCCTTTACATACTGCATCTGCAATCATAACTTTATCTAGAAAACATGTTAAGCTATCAACACAGAATTACTTAATACTAATAGGTCAGAAAGGACAATGATCCTGACACGTCTGGCCATTACATAAATTTTTTTTGTTGTCCAAGTAATACTTCAAAATAATGCCACATGTCCACTACAATAAAATTTTTTTATTTTTTTCTTTATTAAAAAAAAAAAAAAAAAAAAAAAAAAAGGAATTGTTATGAATGGCCGTGCAATTAGTGCAAGTGTCTCTGCAGTCCTAGAGTTTGAGTGTACCAAGGCTGATGCCATGAGGAGGCACGCTTCTCTCAGAAAGAGAAAGTGAGAGAGAAAAGACAGACAGTCAGAGAGGTCAGTCCGCCTCCTGGGGCAGAAGGACATACAGTAATACAGTAATAATGAGCCCTGGAGAGGGAGCTGGGCTGAACCATGAACCATGCCCACAGGTGCTGATCATAATAACTGCCCCAGGGAACACTGGGAGAGGGAGAGAGACACACACTCACACAGATAGACAGAAAAAGGGACAGAGAGAGCAAGAGGGAGAGAGCGAATGGAATTCATAACTCAGTCTCTTTTCTCATTCTCTGACAAACAGCATTTTTTAAACTCTTTTTTTTTTCAAAAAAAAAAAAAAAGTGCTGTGCTCAAAACACACAATCTACCGGAGCCCCTGTGTCATGATTTAAGTGAAAGCCATACACTGTAGAGGTGAGAAAGAAGTGCCAGTGAGATTTGATCATCGCACATAATAGATTTCCTGCCCGTACGGAGCAAGCTCTTGTTGGAGAGGAATGAAAGGTTGTCAGTGTTATGGAGGGGAACGATAAAGGCACAACACAATCATCTCAGAGTGCACTTAACTAAAACTAATCGATTAGTGGAGGCTCTCTACACGACCACTCACAACCCATCTGTCAAATCACATCATCCCTGGACTTATCCTGGCCACATCACCACTTGTCAGTAAGAATCCTTCTGTGTGCCTTGTGTGCATGTGTGTGTGTGTGTGTGTGTGTGTGTGTATTTTGATATGGCTCACCAGGACACTTCATTAGGCTCTGACAGCCTGGTTAATACTCTTGTCTCTGAGTGGTTCATCTTCAGCTTACCAACACAAAACTGATTTACATGCACAACTCCAGAAGTTTCCTACATCAGAGAGAGAGAGAGAGAGAGAGCGAGAGAGAGAGATCCATGAGAAATATGCTATTCTTCATTTATTACATGTTTCCAGGCTGTCATTTAATCTGGTTAATTGAACGCTTCAATGATTCTAAGAAGATTATACTCTCACAAAGTGCCATTTTAGGGTCAGGGTTAAGTAAGACCAATTATCTATTTGTCAAATACATAAAGCTCTCATCTAATTTCTTCTCATTGGAATTGATTGTGGTGTAAAAACAGATCCCATAATAAGATTTATTGGTTAATAAGATTTATTTCTGCTGAGAAGAAACAGACAAAGCAAATATTATCTTAAAGTAAGGGATAAGTCGGGATTAACTGGAATCACCTCAAAAGCTGATTTTCATGCCAGACTCCAAACTGTCTTCTTAACTCCAAATATCCCACGTCTTTGATCTGTAAAATAATAAACTTCATTTTGTTAATTATCTCACAGAGTAGAAAAAGGTCTTTAAAACCCTCGTGATACTCCAGTAAAGTTGTTTTCTAACTTAGAAAGAAATATCTGGGAGGATAAATGATTTAGGCCCTTTGGAAAAATAAGCAAAAAAACACTAATGATATTTAAGAACTTTTTGGTTTTGCAGTAAAAGAGACTAAAATTGCCTTTTTTTCATTTGTATTACTGGATTATATCACTTTGTTCGAAGTATTATGAAGCCAGTGCTGTTTTAAAATATGCACTGTGGGAAACGTTACTCCTGACAGACTTCACACCGGAGCACTGCTAGTTCTAATTAAGCCTCATACAGTTCACATTCCAACTGCAGCTGACAATTAGCACAATATGTGGCCCCATTAGGGCCGCTGCGATATGGGCCTTTCTCCCTGACAAGTGCCTGCCAATGCCAATCCCTTCAGGAAACCAATATCGCTATTCCACCCAGTAATCAGAAGCACTACTAATAAGCGTTCATTTAAACATGAGGCTGACCTTTGACCTCAGATCTCATATCCTTCCTAACCAGAGTCAGTAGACCGGAGAGTCTACTGACTGTGGCGAGCTGGATCATGTGAGACAGACCTTCCATGTCAACAGTTAAGTTTACGTTAAAAAAAAAGAATGAGTTGTAGCCTTTTTTCTTACTATATAACATGTAAAATCGGCCCCTACCCAAATCTGTTCTTTCCAATTTTCATCTTTGTTTGCTTTTTTAACTGTCTTGCAAAAATAAGTGATTTTTATATATATTTTCATGTCACAATTGCTCAGTTTTGCCATTTGTAAAGGCCATCAGGGAATGTGACTGAGAGCGCTTGATGGGCACAAGGAAGAAGGAAGGAAGGGAGGCTGCTCATTTCAGGACAATGTCTTCTGTCAGCCAGGATTCTCTCAAACTCTTGATATGACGGTGAGAGATGGAGAGAAAAATTTGCGACTGCTGTGTTTGAGCAGTGATGACAGGAGCGAAGTTGACTCACTTCAGAGGGGTTTTGCCCTGAAGGCCATGGGGGCTTGTGAGGCTCATCAGGCCGAGACCCCGGGCTGCTCCTTTCCATCATGCCTGATTCGTGTGCTGCTCCTCCTTCTGCCTGATGTTTTCTCCCTTAATCTCTTCAGCTGCCTCTGCACTGCAGTGATCAGATGAGACAGTTGGGATTCGTGGCCGTGCAAGCCTGACTGTTCTTTTTGACTTTGGTGCGGCCCGAGTGGACATTTCACAGCGGCACTCGGCCTCTGAGCTGAGCCATTCATCAGAGTGGCAGGGCTGTCACATCACGGAGGACTGGGAGTCTGATCAGCGCTGCAGCAAGTGAAGAGACAGCAGCTGAGCACTGAAAGGGAATATGTTCACAAAACTGGCAAGCTGGTGGCAGCTGAGTGACCACAAACTCAAGCAGAAGCACATACAGAAACCGCACAGTGCTCAGTTTGATAACACAGGGAAATGGCCAAGACACCAGACTGATCAGCCAGCACAATGTACTATAACTTCGTTTGTTTTATTTATTGAACTGTATAATTAATGGAGTGTCCAAAATACACGAACCAAAAGTGCACATTGAATTATATTTCATATTTCTTAACCTCTAAATGTGTAATTAGCGACCAAAACTAAAATGATTTGGTTAAACTAGCCCACAAAATGCCATTATGTAGGCTAAAAAGCATTACACTGGCATCTGATTATAATGCTCAGCTTCAGCTCTATGTCTCCTTTAAAGCCTAGCGTTTAGACCATATCTCAGTATACTTTAACAAACAGAGCAGCCACAGGGGAGAATAATGAATAATCATTAGCAAAAGGTTCGCAAATTATTGATGTAAAATAAGCAATGATATTTTTCACTCTCTACAATTTATTGCCATTAACAAGTAACTTGCAATCCAATAAATGTCAGCATTGCTTTCAGTTAATTAAAGGAATAGATATTATATAGTAATGCAGGGAGGCGCTCAGATCCCAATTGCCACAGACTGCAATTTACGGTCTGAGCTTTATTTGAAGGGAACCACAAATAATAGCCATTAAGCAGTCAGCCAATGGACAGAAGATCACATTAATGAAATTAGATAAGCTGAGCTGGTGATATACACAGCACTCCCACTGAAGAGATGGAGCGTCTAAAAAAAAAAACGTGAGATGCTTTTAATAACCCAAAATTGCATAGGATTTAAAAAGAAAATGCAAAAATATGAATGAAAACTTATAAAATATAATAAAGCATAAATTTCTCCGAGCAGAATCTGATCCATTACTGTTAAACCCCTTTCGTTGTGTAGTACAGTGTGCGTATGTACTGTATGTGTGTATGCATCACATGAAAAAACATATGTGGTTATGATCATAATATGACAAAAGCATGTGTAAACTAATTTAATGTGAATAATGTGTGATTACATTTTAAAATGACTGAATTATGTGTAAACTATTATCTGACATCATTTTGCTGTTTATTTTTTTCTATAGTATTAATAAATTATATACACTAGAAAGCAATCAATCATATAAAAATCACATGATAAAATGGATGCATAATATGAAAAATTTGACTATTTTGATCAATCGTGAATATAATTGCTTATGTTAGAAAGCATGTGAAAATAAATTAATCAAAAACAAACGTTTAATGTAATAAATCATACAACAAAATGACAAAATGACAAAAAGAAATTACATAAAAAAGTGGCCTCAATGAGTGACTTTCCTAAAACTTTATCACTTTTTATCATAGCTAGTTTAAACTGGTATTACTGGAAAATTGTAATGATATCACTGAGTAATTACATGTTTGTTTGATTGATTGGAGCATAGCTAAATTATCTGCAAACAAATAAAATGTGAAAAATCATGAAACTATATATAAAATGTAAACCTGTTATGAACCACTAAATGAACCATTTGAAGAATCGTATGTAGAAATGTATTAATATACAGTATTGTGTGTTTGAGGAAGTACATGGGGGAAAAAAGGAATCATGGGTGGAGATGCAATACCACATAAAGAATTTCGTACACATGCTGAAATAAAGAAATAATGGCGGAAATGTGGTGAATCGTGAATTAGTGCAGTACTAAATTAGTAAAGTGGAAAGGACCACATGTTGGGGGAAAAAACATGCAGTACAAATGAAAAGTGAGCGCCAACATGTAAATCACGTGATCGGTCACGTATGACGTTCATGTGCCTTTCCTATAAGGGTCCAAAAAACAATTAATTAGTTCAATTAAATGTAAGAATGATGTGGAAGAAAGAATGCTGTTTGTGTTACTAATGTGAAAGACTTTGGCCAGATATGAAGCGTATATAAGCCAGAGGCTGGACAGCAGGACAGAGAGCCTCATCCTCTGCCTGTCTGACCACATGAGTGTGTACACAAGCCTGCAGTAGTGTGTACGTGCCCGCCGGCACAATGCCATGGCTGGCACTAAATTAGTGATTAGGGACCCTCTCCTCTCCTCTTCCTCTCTCCTACCGCTCTCTCTCTCTCTTTCTCTCTCTCTTTCCTGTCCTCCTTTTCTCTCTCTCTCTGGAGACGGTCCGCAGACTGGACAGCTGCCTGCCTCGAGAGCTGTCACCTTGTTACAGAAAGTTTCTTTCTCTGTCTGCCAAAACTTTTCGTCACTCCGTCAGTTTTGTCGTGGCTGGAGCTGTGCGTGTGCGCGGAGTGAGGGAGGCACAGCGCGTGTCATTAGTGAACGGCGGCGCGCGCTCCTGCCTCCTGTCAGCGCGCGCCTCGCCCCGCGGCTACTGCTGTCAGCGCGGCGCGCGCACCGAAAGGCCACGAGCGCGCGCCAAGGCAGTGCGCGCGCGGCCAAGCGACAGACTCGAATGGAAAGTTGGTGTTTGTGATGTCCACTTCCGGTTCGTTTTTGAAAATCAGAGGGTTGTGTTTCGTGATAAACAAGCTAAGGCCACTTAAGCATTGCTTAACTGATTTACAGTTAAATTATACTCAAGTGAAATACTGTGTCATACCCTGCAAAGAGTACATACAGGTTTAGTTTCTTTCCTTTTTCTTTTTGAAATGTTTGTTGTTTATACGCTTCCTTTATTTAAAATAACTCAAACGAAAATTTGTGTAAATTAAAGTGCACTCGGTTGTAGGTTTGTTTGTTTGTGAGTTTTTTTTGTTTGTTTGTTTGTATTTAGACTCCCTTTCCTGCACTGTCTGTTGTGCTCTGGTGGATTTAATTTCTCACAATTTTTTACATTTAGAGCAATGACAAATGAATGCGAAATGCTACACCAGTTTAATTTGTTCTAGCTATAGCACAGGCCTGCGATACAGAAATATGGGGGAAGAAACAATCCACCCATAAAAACAATAATTAAGAGCATTTCTACTGCATATAACATGGTTTAACACTACTACTATTTTGTATACTACTTAGATATTGACACAAAAAAAACGTATTAAATCAGATTAAAAGAAGTCAACATGTTGATTTAACCATTTTAATCACAATGACATATTTAAGTTGTATTGTTCTAGCATTTGTTTACCAATATTGAATTGTACTGAAATATAACTACAAATCCTGTGATCTGTATAATTTTCTTCTTTTCGCACCAGAAAATTTTTAGTCACTGTCATAAAATTCAAGTAAAATTCAATAAAAAGTAAATTCCTATAGAGGAAAAAAAAATCTAGGAGCATATTTAGTAAATGATAAGCAATCATGTCCCACCCCCTAAAATGGAACAAAATCCTCTCCACACACATACACACAGAGAAAAACAAATTGTAGAGGAGTTTGATGCAACATCTCCACCAATATGGATTAATGCGTGTCTGCAAGCTTCTCCTGTGTTTGCTGGAGCAAACATGGAAGAGACACATCTTGAAATTGGACAACTTGCCAATATTATGCTCACGTGATGGTGAGTCCTGTCTGTAGCCTGAGCTTTTGTCAATATGTGCACATGTTGACATGCTTTTCTTATTCTACCACATAAACTGGATCATTGTCAAGTAATTGGTTCTTCTTTCCTGAAGAGTCTTCTCAATCCATAACTATCAGACACATTAAAATCAGACAATCTAACAACCAAAAATGCAAATAGTGAGACAGTGTGTATTCATAGAATGAGTGTCTTTACTCATATTAAAACCACACTAATCGTCTGTATTTAATGCAGAGAAATGGGATCACGGTGGCATAGTGCCACACGGTATTGCCGTCTCACAGCTCCAGGGTGCCCATTCTGATCCTGCCAGTGCAGAACTTTACATGCTTGTTTGTTTGTTTTCTGAGTTCTCCAGGCTCTTCACACCTCACAAAACATATTAGTAGGTCAACTGACTTTGTTGACTCCAAACTTCTAATGGGTGTGAACAAATGTGTCATCCTGACTATGTGTGGTGTCCTCCTCAGTGTTCTTGGGATCCACTGTGACCCTCAACAGGAAAAAAGCAGCTACTGAGTAGAGTTGTGTGAATTTTTTTACATTTACATAAGACACTCAAAGAACTTGTTTATTTTGAACTGATCATAGTACACGTCTAGAATTATCCATTAGACGTTTTTCTAGGGCAACACTGCCCTCTAATGTTTTGCTAGAATCACTGTGTAGTAAGAATCACCTCAGAAATGTCACCTTGTAGATGGCATTTGTTTAGTGCTATCCTCTCGAAAATAGAGTCCTTAAACATGCATGGTTTTGCAACTGTTTGGAGCATGATGTCTACAGGGAGAGATTAAAGTCTGGATCTATAGGCAAAAGATATCAAGATGATCAACAAATACTATGAAATCAGAGGCCTTTAATTTGAAATTTTACTTTAAATTATACTTTAAATTAGAGTAAATGATCAATTTGAGAGCTTCTGTTCTTATATTCAAAGTACATTTGTGTATACTTTGAATATGAGAACAATAAACATTTCATAATATATCGGAACTGGTGCTGTTATATGCAGACATCATTTTCTTCTTTGATGCAAAGATTGCTCTGGGCTGAATCTGATTACTGACTTCAGATGACCTCAAACAAGGGTTAGGTCTATTTGATCTTTGTTGTTAGTTTCAGACCCATCTTGGGTATGAAAAAAATGTAAAATTTCATATAAGGGAAATGGATCAAGACTTTTGAATTACTTCAGGAACGGGATCAGCACACAAATCACGCGCCATTAGACAAGCAGTTAAATGTATAAATAAAAAAGAATAAAAAAACAGTTCAGAAATAAGAAAATACTTCAAACTGGAATAAGTGTGATAATCTACCAGTAAAGGGCTGTAAGATCTAATCCAAAAAAAACACAAAAAAACCTTTAGTGTAACATTATGTTGTGTTGTGAAGTGGCCAGATAAGAAGAGTTATGAATTGATGCTTTGATGATTTTGGGAGAATCACTCGAGGCATTTTAATATAAAGGGATAACAAAGAGTTCTGCAATGAGCAATTCCTTATTCATGTGTTAAAAAAATAAATTAACAAATGAACTAAAAATATCATGAATCTTTAAGGGCCTTACAACAAACATGTCACACCTTAATCTTCTTTGGAGCTTGACAAAATCTATTAGTTGCAAGCCTCTGGGCTGGTCCGAATAACATAAAAGGTCATAATGACATGTAAACAATCTCAGTTTTATATTTTGGTGTGAGTGTAGATCCATCTTGTCTGTCTGATATCCACTAACAGACAGAGAAATGCAGCTGACACATATTGACACTTTGTTGCAGAACATTGTCTCAATATCTGGTTAACATTGCCTATTGATCTTCTCTCGCAATATATTGGCAAGACTAATTTATTTACGAACTTGCCATCCTGTGTAATTGATTGAGATGCCCTTTCGTTCGAGATTTAATTCTATGCAAAGATAAAAGATTTTCTCGTCATTGCTTGTTATCTAAATTGGGCCATTTGTTCTACACAGGGAAGTTCAGGGGTCTCCTGCCTGCTGGCCTTTTACTCACTAAGAGGTGACTGAAATGTTTAATTGGGCAGTATAATGAAATACAGAAAGGTGTGACCCAGAACAGCTAAAGCAGTCTAATAGATAATCAGGTCATCTGCCCCATCACCTTATATTGAAAGCTGTATTGCCGTTTAACACTGGAGGCCAATCTATGAGGATGAAACCGAGATTATTGCTGTTTTCAAAGTAACACACCAGGTGTTAAACGCAATCTGGATACAGAGTCCCAGAAGTAATCACACAGTCCAAACAGGTCACTAAATAATTAAGAGTCAAAATAATAATGCTAAATATTAAACATTTAGCCTCAATGATGAAAGCAAAAAAAAAGAAAAAAATCCAAGTATAAATGTTACTTAACCAATATAATTCAAAATATTTTGGCTGAATAGCAGTAAGAGATGGGGTTTGTGCATGACATATTTGTTTGATTCAGTGTGTGCCAGCCTCAGTAGAGAAATTACCGCAATTGAACACCAGCTCGGTTGTGGGGAATTATAAAGAATCTCCATCTGTCAGGAAAAATGTTACCCCAGAGCAGTCGTCACACAAATTGAGACTGTGAGCTACAAGAAAAGAAAACTGATTTCCCATATTTAACAGGTTGAAAGGAGGTCAGATTAATTACGCTCTCGGCTTTTTAGATCCTGCTGTGGAAGAGCTGACACAGGGACTTTCATCTTCCTGTTCTGGGCATCTGTGAATGCTACATTTCATTCTGATATTTGCTTAATGTGTTAATTGATGACCTCTCTTTCCCCTCTGCCCGGCTCCTCCATATTCAAATGAGTCCACAGGCGATTTGCACTTTAGAGCCATCTCAAGTAAGAGTGCTCGCCTTAACCGTGGGCAGCAGTCTCAAGGCGCAGCATATTCCAGAAAACGGCGTGTCAATCATTTAATGCACTTTTGTAAAAGTGCTCTCTTTTTTTGCCCGTTTAGACTAAGTGGTTTAATCTTCTTCTATTGGCGTGATGCATGGTTGGCTGTGAAACTGCCTTGGCGCTTAATAATGGTAATGACTACATTTCCCTACATCTCCTTCATTAAATCAGAGCGGCCATAAGATTCCCTGCCTGTTCACCATATTCATCAATCAGTGTGATAGACTAGAAGCACATTTCATACACACACCCACAGGGAACACTTGCAACTCGTCACACAGTTTTAGCAAACATTTCCGCCTTCTACTGCTAAATGTACTACTCCCATATACAAATAAAGATTGTAGCTTGAATTTTGCACAAGATTAAGTTTGATTACAGGTTAAGTGATGTAAATGTGACATATGTAACCAAACACAGTGGTTAAATAACAGTGTGGTTTAAGAGTCCAACAGCTTCCTTCACTTATTTTTCAAGCATTCTCTGTGTAAGATTTGAGCACATTAACAATTAACTGGGTGAATAACCACATTTGGTAAATTACAAGTATCAGTACCTCAAGAATTTTTTTTTTAAATGTGTAGAAAATAAGTATTTTTGCACATTTACTGTTAAATATTGTAAAATATTTTTATATATAGATATTTTTATTAGCCTATATGGTAACTTCACCTTGATTTTCAACATAAAAATGACAACTAAAAATTCAGAAGAAATAAAAAGAAATAACAATAATAAGGAGCGCATTCTCTCTGTTTTTGTTAAAAAAGAAACTATTTGTAACAGAATTGTAATTGCATATATTTAAAACAGATATGAGACATGAACTGTGTTAAGAAATAATTGGATCACATTCATACCCACTGCTAAATGGTAGAGAGAGGATTTGAGAGTTGCAAGCAAATAAATTTAAAAGAAAATCCACCACTGCCTGAACATGTTTTTTATTCATCACTCATGAATGTTGGTGTATGACGTTATCTTCGGTTATTCTGACCCTGTTTAAATAAGGCACATTCACTGCATTAGTACATGAATAACACTTATAGGGACATGTATAAAAAGTAATCACTATTGTTCTAGATTTGAGATGTAAAGATGCTACAATCCAGAAAGTTTCGTTTGATTATGAATTGCAATCTTGCAATTATTTTTCTGAGGAAAAAAAGTTCAAATTAGACCTAAATCTGGAAAAAAAGAAAAAAAAAAAACACAGTGAACCCTATTACATGTTAGGATTAGTCTTTATCAAAAGAACATGTGCATGTGTGTATGTATTTTAAGGATTAAAGTGCATGCTTAAAACAGTAATGGTCCAGAATATTCTCTTCTCAATACTTTGTTTATGCATCAAAGAAGGTTTAAATGAGTTAAAAATATGAAGAAATAGGAAAGTCCTTGGCATCTAAAAGCGAGGCATTTTTTTTTTTCATATGCACATTCCACACTTTTTAAATAACTTAAAATTACTCAATCAAATAAAGATGGAAGAAAAATCTATTCCGAAACTACCCAAGTAGTACACAAAATTTAGGTGTTTGGTGAAATTAGGTGAAATTTCATGTAAAAAATAATCTTACAAAGCATGTGCTTCCAAGAAGCATGGCTTGCTGGGAAATATCTCCTCATTCATGCAGTCTTGTGTAAAATCAGCTTAAGTGACGTCTAAGCTGATGAAACATACAAGCGGCTTGATAAGTTAATATAAAAAAGAGTCAAGTGATAAACTGGACCTTAAAAAGTAAAAATGATGATCATCCCTTTTTATGATACTAGGAAAATAAATCTATGCTGGTAAAAGTGCGGGTCAAATAAAACTGCAGGCTACACTCTTTCTTAAAAGTGTTTTTAGTTGTTTCTCCAATTTTGAAAGGCTCCTAACAGGGAAATTCTGACTACTTCATCTACATAAAGCCACACATTGTTAGATGTGGATTTCAGCAGAAAGGACATATTACCAAAACAAACTAAGATCTGGGACTTTTAAAATGTAGACAATTTATCAACATCCCATTTTGTGTCACACTGTGATCGTTTCAGTCCTAGAAATACATCATTTCATAACTCATCGTTATCTCCCTTTACTGTATATTGCAAATAATACTTGTAACATTAATCGTGCCTGTTGAGAGTACATACTTTAATTCACAAATCCTCTCAACCCAGACAGTTTCATTTAAATTGTGTCTCAAAGTCAGTTCACTGAAGCTTTAGACATTTTAAAAGCAGTTCAGATTGGAGCTAAAGCAGCTGTTCATGTCAGTGGCTCGGGTGAGTTTAGAAATGCCGACTGAAGCACAGATATTAAACCATAGTCAGAACAGCTAAATGCATAGCCTCTAGTGATTTTCTTGTTTCATCATGTTTGAAGTTAGAGCAGCCTCTGAAGTCCTCAGAGAACAATATTATTCATCTCTGCGGAAACCGTATGAAGGTTTTTGTCCGTGTTCTGATCTTCCTCATCCCCCTCATCCTCCTCCTCCAAGGTGGCGTGTGCACTCTTGTCAGCCTTCCCAATAACCTGCTCAGGTTCTGGTGAGAGGTTAGTGGCATAATCACTCTGCTCAATATCAACCATTATGACTGCATTGGAGCTACTCTGCATATGATCCAGGTCCATGGAGGAGCCATAAGTCAGGTCCTGGTGAATGGTGTGACTGCGGTTTAAGCTTCTGCCCTGGTTCAATGCAGCCCTTTTGAAAGAATATGAGTTTTCAGGCAGATGGTTCAAGAGGTCGCAGCCATCAACAGTCTCTCCCCGACGTAGTCGCCTTCTATAATTTAGATCGTCTAAATCCTGTGATCCATGCATGACCACAAAGACCACAAATAAAATAAATAATTAAATAATACAAGGTCAACAGTATGGTTACCTTATATGAACTACCTTATAAGATACTTACCTTATATGAAGAGTTGGTGGAGAGAAGTATGGTACTGCCTTGTGATTTATTCGTCTGCTGTATTCTGTATGTAAAACAGCACAAACATCATAAACGAATCAGTCTGAATTTAAAAATTCTATTCTTTTGCTGAATTTAACAAGCAATTTATCTAGATATGGGTGCTGAGCTAATGAAAATTGGTTTTGCGATTCAAGCCAGTAGACAGCTACAACAAGAACAGCATCTCCTATCTACTGTATGAAGCCCTGAAAGTTTTAACAAGAAATCCATTCATAAACGCATCTATGTACAGATAGGTCTGTCTCACACCTTTGCATATCAGGACTCTTGTGTTGGACATCAGAGGGCGCTGTAAGAGAGAAACAGAAAGAAAAAGTAACCGTAGGTGAACACATTCTCAAGCTGTTTTTTGTTTGTTGGTTTGTATATTTGTATTACATGTGGATTTTACATGAATTAACCGTAACATTACAAAGCAAAACATTATGCCCAATTTTGTGTAGGTTTCCCTTGTGCCACCGAAGTGTCTCTGGCCCATGGTGGGATGAAGCCACAAGACCTCTGGGGGTATATTGTGGTGTCTGGCAGCAGGACGCTGCCAGGGATACTTTGGGTGCTGTGTATTTACAGGTGGGCCTACATGGATTGGACTTCTTTGTCCGGCACATTCCATGGGGTTTGGAGGCTGGATCGACCTTGGGCTCTTTGACTCTGGATCACCGTGCAAGGCGGGTTGTGGTGTAATGGTATCTTTTTTTCATGGTCAGCATTGGCTTTTTTCAGTGAACTGTGCTGCACTGGCTTTTCTTTGGAATTGGACCAGACAGGCCGGCCTTTGCTCCCCTCAGGCATAAATGATCCCTGGGTGCCCATGATCCTGTCACCAGTTTACTGGTATATAATGGATAATGTGTGTGAATGTTATGGCTGACCGGTGTTATATAAACCTCTCACTTTTACCTAGATGTCTTTGGGCTATGCAGAACTGTTTGACTGATTCAGCATCAAGACCGCACACACAGGCTTTCTGAAGAATCCTCAGAATCGCTGTGTTCTGCAAAACATATATATATATATTTTTTCCCCATTTAACAAGATCAACTGTACATGTAATCAAATAGTAAATTTGCTCATGAGTCAACAAATTAGAAGACATTGTTCCTATTACTATTCATCTGCTCTGGAATGTGAGTATTGATAAGTTAATAAATGCTAGCCTTCTTACAGTCTCCTGAGCACAGTCCATTGCAGTGCGCTGTCTGTTGTTCATGAGGTTTGTGAGCGCCCCAGCCTGCAGTAGCAGTTCCACCAGAGTTTGATGTCCTCCTCTCACTGCCTCGTGTAGAGCCGTGTTCCCCTGATTATTGGACTGGTTCAATGAAGCACCACTCTAAAGGGAGACAAAATAATTAACTTTACCTAGTCTCTGTCTCAGGCTGGCCTTATTAGATAACTGGTTACATAAAGAGCAATAAATATAGGCAGTACATCATGTATGTAATGTAAATACTACATCATGTATTGTGAGAATGGAGTGTAATGCCGATGGTACCTCTAACAGAACTGCTACTATCTCCTCATATCCCTTTAAACAGGCTTGGATCAGTGGAGTGTTCCCATACTGATCCTTCTTATTTAGCTTGGCATTGCACTCCACCAGAGATCTCACGACCTACAGAAGACACAGAAGAACACTGTTATGTAATGAAATCATTGTTAAATCATAACCTTTCCTCACTGATTCATGATATGATTCAATGAGGTTTTAATAGCTATGCGTTACCAGTATGTCGGTGAGATTGTCTGCTTAAAAGTACAAAATAAAAAAAATTCTTTAGATGAAATTTTAAGGGTTATTTGTAACAAAGTGGACACTTTAAAAGGCATAAATCCAAGACAGAATTCTTTTTTTTTTTTTTTTTAAACTGAATAACAAAGTATCAGACCAGTCTGAGAACCTCTGATTCACAATTCACTACTCCACAAAATCACAATCAAAATCAACCAAATATGCCCTAACCTACCAAAAATTCTAAAATTATCACATAAAGAAAGCTTTGCTAAATAAGCTATCGTTAGTTTGGGTGCTCAGACTGCAAACTTGACTTAAGATAAGAGCAACACATTTTTTATATCTAAAGAAGACAAACAAGCAGACATTAAAGTAACCAAAAGTTACTTTAATGAATGGTGGGGTGCTCGCCACTATTATCTGGAAACAGTGAGTTTGAGTAACCAAAATGTTCTACTTTCTACACTGAAGGATCCCCTTTAACTGAGACCAAAGGACCAGAGAGAGAGAAAGAAAAAAAAAAAAAAAAAAGCAAGTGTACGATGGCTGTGCAATCCACATTGACAAAAGTAGGCAGGCATAAATCTTTGGATGCTAAAAGTGATCATCTCACCAATGTGAGTGCTACAGTATACCCTGTTTTTTACTACTGGCTTGTGGATTCCATGCCGGTAAATTTGTAGAGTTGACCTCGATGACCTTGACACAATGCAAAATTTGCATGTGGAAGTAAATTTCCTATATGTTAGTCATCCTTACAGTTTGTTTTTTCATGTTTGTCCTTTTCTGCCTTGCTGTGCAGGCTTGATTTGCTAAGCAAGCAGACAAAATGTTGCAAATAAACTATTAATTACAATTTTTAAATTACTTATTTAAATGTGAAGGGAATTGAGCAACAGGGGTTTCTTAAGGTTTGCTCCAGAAATAAAATGGGAAAAATACATTTTCTGAACACCTTTAGCTGGGATTAATTTCTTTACCATCATTCCAACTATTTAAATATAACGACAGTGAAACCTCGGTTTGCGAGTAACGCGGTTTGCGAGTGTTCCGCAAGACAAGCAAAGATTTTTAATAAATTTTG
>JAQMYJ010000012.1:20694192-20708425 GCA_030014305.1 Clarias laeviceps
GTAGAATGTAGAAAATAAATCACTAAACAAAAACAAAGAAATCTGCAAGTGACCCCAAACTTTTGAACGGTAGTGTACTTTATATATAAATATATATATACATACACACACATACACACACATACATATCCATGCATACACGCACACATATCAAAAACACCACCATGACCCAAACATTAACGTGTACACACAGACACACACTATGTGCACAAAAACATATAAATAGTACCTGAGTTGCTTCAAGAGTTCCAACATAACGAAAGAGGAGATCATGGATACAGTCATGAATGTACATCTGCCATAAAAATAAAAAAATTTAAAAAACAGCATAAATAAGGTGACCTACAGACAAATCGCAAAACGTTAACTATCTACTCTGTACTTCATGCTACTCTCATGCTTTTTACTAAAAAAGAGCTGAGGGCTGATGAGGATTATTAATTAAAAAACATTGTTTAGCTTATTATGAGGAGGAAGAGAGTAGCACTCCTAATTTTTAAAAGTACTTGCATTCATCCCCTAGGATTTAAACATGTTGGAGAGGATTGGGGTTAGTGTGGCTGTAGCCCCATGTACACTCACCTCCACTGCTTGTTTGAGAAGGGTCATCTGAAGCTCCTGCTTGGTCAGCACCTTCTAAAAAAAAATCCACAACATCCACTTCATCAGCTCACAGCACAAGACACCAGTACACAAACAGATAAACTCTAGAGCACAAGTTGATCGCTACATACCAGGCGTGAATCTCGCAGTAAGCACTGAAGACATTTCGTATATAGACCATGTACAGCATCCTGAGGGAGAAAAGCAAATGGAAATATTTTTCTATAGGCTACACGATACCTGCGTTAAGGAGGAATAAGCAGAATTGGACTCTCTCTCACTATGTGATGGCGCAGACTCTTCCTTTCCTGCTCTTTAAAGGTCTGGCGAAAGGGAGCAATGAATTTATCCAGTTTCTCTGCATGGCGGCCCAGGAAGTCCTTCACCTCCTCGACGTTCTTCAGGCAATAGTGTGCAACGACAGGACTCAGCTCGACTGACAGAGTATCACAAAGATCAGGCTTTTATGTCTTAGATATCATAGAGCTCACAAAGTTTATTTATTTAGTCTCACTTATTGGCTTTTTTTCCTTTTGCAAAACTGGCTAAAAATATGCCTCTCGCTTGAAACAAAAACAAAAGTGCAAAAAAATGATTACAATATGCAAGTGCCACACTTTTTCCTTTTTTACTTCAGAAGATTCAGAACCAGCATAAAGATCATCTGGAACCACTAAACAATATTATCAAATAATTCACATGAATGTGTACTGTATTACATGAATGGGATTAATAAAGTGCTTTAACCACCTACCTATCCATCTTGACATGCATATGAATTTCATTAAATTAAGATATTTTAAATCTGAAGTTTATTGCTAACAATAAATGTAATACAATCATTAAATAAATCAATAACTGCAATCAATGTATATTTACAGTGGATGTCAAAAAATAAGAATACTGTGCATAGGTTTTTTTTTTTTATGGTTAAATTCAAAAGGTGAAACCATATATGAACTAATATATTCTAGATTCCTTACATGTAAAGTGAAATATATATTTCAAGATTTTTTGGTTCGATTTAGGGGAACGGCTTACAACTCATGAAAATCAAGCATCTCAAAACATTAGAATATTTAATTTCAAATTAAATAAATTACTATTCATACTGTATAAATACCCTGTATCTCTCTATCTATTACAGTACACACAACCACAATCATGTGGTGCTGACTTCACAGTTGTCCAAAAGAACATCACCGACATCCTGCACAAAGAGTCACCACTGAAAGGGCAGATTGATCATAGCTCAGATTTTTATGAGCTATAAGATGCAGTCATTAAAATTAAAACAAAAAGGCTTGAAATATTTTAGACAGGCTTGAATAAGTTCAGACAGTAATTCAGAGATGTTGTCAAACATGTAAAACACTTTGGTGATTATTACTTCGACACCATGCATTATAACACTCCCACATCTCATTATATCATTAAACACTTCTTGGAAATTTCCAGCACTTCTCTGATCCAGTTCCAGCACCATTTAGGGCCCAGTGTAGAGAGGTGGAGAGCTTTACCTGTGCTCGGCTCAGACTCAATAGGCCGAGCGATACACAGGATACTGTAGGCCTGCTCCTTGTCATTGTAGAATGTCTCCTCAAACAAAATGGGGACTGAAGCAGGGCTCACAAACCCGGTTGCCAAATGCACTTGGTTATTTTCTATGGACACCTCCTAAAAGATACAAGAGAGAATAATGCATACAATCAGTGCACACTGCTAACCCTCCCAGTGACTGATCAGATATGGGTTTGTGTATGTACACACCTTTCCATCAATTGTCTGGAAGCCTTGTTCTGCAGGCAAGAGGACATAGCTCTCAAACTGTGCTGCTGTGTATGAACTAGCTGTTAAACTTCCACAACATGGAACCAAGACCTATAGACATAACAGAAGACAGCTGCTGAACTACAGTGCATTTAGAAAGAATCTAGATCCCCTTCGCCTATTTCATAGTACAGACAATATAAATGATTTCTGCTTATCAATCTGCAAAAAATACTTTGGTGTAAAAAGCAGAAGCAACCACTGAGTCATGGTAAACACTGCAGTAACACCTGAGGTATAACTTCATGCAAAGGTCTACAGATGCGACTTCCTGTCTGCTCATAAGTTTAACACTCAGAGGTTACATGGTGAGAGGTTGTGAAGTATAGCTGAGAGGTGTGCTAAATGCCACTATATAATTAGCTAATTCACCCTTTACACAATATATTGTTTTTCTCTACAGCTTTATATAGGAGATATTTTCTATGCTGTTAACGTTGCTGCCTCAGCAGCACAAAAAATTGTGTGTTAAAATTATGCAGCAGTCAATTATGCAGCATTTACTCCGGGTGCAACATCTGTGGTCATTGGTACCAACGAAGAAGGGGGCAAAAAAGTCCATGTAACCTCAGTAGCCAATGACTTTAAAATGATTCATCTCAACCATTCGCAGTGAAAAGTAACAAATCTGTCCCGCTCAGATAAATAAATATTACATATTCCTTAATGATAAAAATACAAACAACTAAATGCATAAATGCATGAATGTATAAATGGATGGACTACAGTACATGAATCAATGTATTAGCTGTTTTGCTCTGAACTTTGAATGGCACACAGATGGAGCACGCTTAGCAACATGTTTAACGACTGAATGGTTTATGAGTCACTATTGACAGAAGAATAAAATTTTTTAAAAAGGCACATTTTAACCAGGATTTAAAACTTCTTGTGCTCAGCGGCAAAGATTTCCTTTCTAACATTAAAGGGTTCCTCCTTATTTTATGAGTTTTAGATTAAATGGTTTTAATTTTAATATTGGCTTTTTAAAAATTTACTATCTTTAGTAAGAATGTCTCATTATTCATTACATTACCCTTGAATGTAATATTTTAGTACGAAAAGAAACAGTTATAGGCAGGTTTAAAAAAAATCTGTAAATGTTTCATAGACGTGCTAATAGTTTATTTTTATCAATTAACAAAATGGAAAGCATAGTCGTGGCCAATAGTTTTGAGAATTATACACATATAAATTAAGCTTATGCAAAGAGTCAGTATTTGCAGTGTTGACCCTACTTTCTCAACACCTCGCAATTCGCCCTGCCATGCTGTCAACCAACTTCTGGGCCACATCCTGACTGATGGCAGCCCATTCTTGCATAATTAATGCGTGAAGTTTGTCAGAATTTGTGGGTTTTTCTTTGTCCATGTGCCTCTTGAGTATCGACCACAAGTTCCCAGGTCACAGTTCTGGTGAGTTTTCTGGCCAAACCCAAAATTAAATTTTTTTAATTCCTAGCCACTTAGTTATCACTTTGCCTTATGGTAAGATGCTCCATCATGTTGGAAAAGGCATTGCTTGTCAAACTGTTCTTGAAATTGCTCTCAGAGGATGTTTTTGTACCTTTCTTTATTCATGGCTGTTTTCTAAGGCAAAATTGTGAGTGAGCCTACTCCCTTGGCTGAAAAGAAACCCCAGGATGCTTATCATGATTTCAGCATGCTTTACTGTGGGCATGACACAGGACTGATGGTAGACTGATGGAAACTTGGTGAATATCTATACCGCCTGATCCTGAGTACAGGGTCACCTTGGAAAGATGCTAATCCATCGCAGGGCACGCACATACTCACACTCATACACACTGCAATTTGGGAACGCGAGGGGAGAACATGCAAACTCCATGGAAATCAAGAGGTGGAAATCAAAGGCGACAGTGCTAACCACCCAGCCATCATACCATCTCTGCTACTAAGGCAAGGTTGTGAAAGACCATCAGAGTTTGGCTATTTCTCACCCAGATGATCTTGATATGAAATTGATCATGAGCAGCTACTTAGTATTATTGGTTAATCAAACACCTGATTTTAATCCTACAAAATCCCTGACTTTAAGCAAGTGTAAGAATTGATGGTGGTTTGAAGCCAAAGGGTAGTCACACCATATATAGATTGTATTTTAATTTTTACTGCTTGTAATGCTGAATTTGCATTTATGCAAGTTCTGTAAAAATTAACAATTAAAAAATATATAGACAGGTGTGAAGAAATGCTGTAAATTAAGAAATACTGTATATACAGCATTTCTTCACACCTGCCTAAAACCTTTGCACAATACTAGATAGATACTAGATGATAGGACATGACTCCTTGTAATGGGGCAGCCCTACTCTAGACTGATGAATCATAAGCACTTAAGACATTTTAATCTCACCAAGTATGAAAGTGATTTTAAGCTTCCACTCCTCTGGGAAGTCTTTTCACTAGATTTTGGAAAGTCTCTTTGGTAATTTGTGCTAATTGAGGCAAAAGAGCATCAGTAAGGGTCACACCTGGCATTTCAGTACACAACAAAGGTGTTTATTGCGCTTGGGGCAGAACTTCAGTCCAACAATGGCAAAACATGTCTTCATCTAGCTCACATTGTGCACATGGACACTATCATGTCGGAAAATGTCTGAGCGTCTTACTTCCAGTTAAGGGAAACTGCAATGCAACAGTTTACAAAGACTTAACAATTATGTGCTTCCGGTTTCCCCAGATTGGGGAAGAACCACATGTGGGTCAGATGGACAGGTGTTCACAAACTTTCGGCCATGCAGAGTATATGCTAACATTTTGAATACACTGTATAGGTGATAAAAAAAAAAAGTGAGCAAAATCTACAGACGTTACAAGATGTAGACTCCTTTAATTCACAGGATATTTCTATACACTGCAGATGCAGACTAAAGAAAATTGATGTTGTAAGAAAATTGCTTACAATGCCATGCACTTCTGCCACTCTGGCGCAGAGGTCCAGTCTTTGTTTCTCCAGTGCCAGATAAAATGGATTCTTCAGAATATTTTCATCATACACAGCCATAGGGACCCAGCACTCAGACTCCTGCAGTGGACATGAAGGGGAAAACACAAAGGATAGTGAGAAGGAGGGAGATGAAGAGAGACAAGCTGGAAAGAAGACAGTAAAAGTAAAATTTTAAATAAGCAGGAAAAGAGCACAAAATGAAATAAAGAGAGACAATATAGTGGTGTGCATTGTGGGGCAACACATTAATCCTATTAGCTTGTATGAATACAGTCTTGTTTGCTGGTTAAGGTCATAGCCGTAATAGCTGAAACTGAAATGTGGTAAAACACATCATATTACAATAAAGGAAAACAAGGCCAGTACAAAATACATAGCTAAACTCATCTCTGGTGCCACCTTGAGGTTTTATAATAAATGATAATATTATAATAAATATATGAATAAACAAGCAAGCAAGCAAATACAATCACATAAATAAAGTTCCAACTTAAAACATCAAATATCTAAAAACATACGCCAGTAAGAACAGATCGACTTTGACCACAACAGACCAAAAAAGATACACATAGTCTAACTGTGCTTTAATTCTTTTTCATAATGCAAATTATAGTAGGAACATGTTTAAAACAACAACAATGCAGACATGGTTAAACCAATCCAATAATGTATTTAGGTAATCATAATGTAACTATTGTCAGTTATCTCTGTTAATCCGGCAGTAAAAACAGTAACAAGGTCTTTAGAAGGCACTTGATTTTAAAAAGATAAGAATAAATCCTAAACATAAATGTAAGGGTTATTTCTGACAAACTAAAAGATTCATTGTATCCAACCTGGAACCTTATAGCTACTGTATAAGGATTATACACATCACTGTGCAAAGGCCCTCATTACTTCACATTAATACGATTTCATATTCATATTAAATAAAAGATACAATTTGAAAATTTATTGTTTATGTAACAACCTCAGCAGCAACCACATTTCCCCTCTCGTCTGTTTCAACCACTCAGCATTCAGCATCACCAGTGTACTGATCACCAGCCTGATCATCTGCTCGTGTTTCTCACTGGTTCATGTCTTAAGTTAAATGTTTTTTTTGTTTGAATGATTCATAGGTCACTGTGCAGCTTAACAAACAAAAACTTTCCTCTGAAACTGATCAGGTATAAACTGATCAGGTATGGACAAAAAAAAAATTATTTTTTTTTTTTTTAAAGTCTGGCTCTGGAAGTCTGGAACTAAAACCTGAAGAAATGAGCGGGACTTTCGTACACTTTTGCACAGTAACCTCCCAACAAATGTTTTGCTTACAACACGGAGTTAACAGTTTCGTCCTGATGTCACACTTTACTCTGCTCGCCTGTGGCAGTTCTATTATAAATCCAAAAATGTATACCCAGCACAGGGTGGGATTTTTTTCTGGGCCAAACAGAAACTTGCTTTTTGCCATCTTGTTGTGTCTCATTATGCTCGCCTACTTTTTAAAGAAACGATAGCTGCCCTTTTCAGCATAAGCGCATAACTGATGACGAAAGTACACTGATTAAATTACAGACTTCTTAGAAAGCTTTGACACAAAAAATATATACATTTATAAATGAATGTTTTTGAAATCTTTTTATATCTTATCTTTTATATTAAAACTAAAAGGTTTAGGAGCACAGGTGACAAATCCTGTTCAAATAGGATTCGTCGGACCTTTCTTTGACGCACAGAAAGATTAAGCACGGTCTCAAAAAGGATTAACTGTTTTAATCCTGGACAGAGTTTGATTAGCTTTTAAAATATTTGAATCAGTGAGAATAGATCAACAAAAATCTTCAATCTTCAATCTTGAAAGAGAACTTTAGCTGTACTATTCAAGCTACAAATCCTTTTCCTCAGTTGTCCAGCTAAGGTGTTAGCATACTCACTTGTTTATGACGATCAAGTAGAGCATGTGACACAGAGAATAAGCGCATCTTCAGTGCCCTAATGTGACGAATCAAGAAAGACAGAGCCATCATTAAGCTTTTCAGAGTCCGGTCCAAGCACGTAACATGTGGACTAAGTGGCGTGCACAGTCGGAGGCAAATCACACCACCCCTAAGGCAGGTCAAGACCCAATTCTGAGTGTAAGGAGGGCCTCCTCTCTAATACAACACATACACACAACGTAATACACAACCCGAACTCTGACCCTCATCACCACAGCCCTTCTGATGAATGCCAAGAAGCAGAGGAATGTAAGTCACACCATGTGATCTGAGTTTTATGGGCCAGAACTGACTGGTAGGGAACCACACACTCATGATGTTGGAGGACAAATCCTTTTATTCTAATTTAGTGATAATTCATATACACTCATTCCCTCTAAAGCAATTTCCCAACAAAACCAACGGAAGTTTTATTTCTTTGCAACAACCTTACATTTTCAAAAAGACACTAGGGACAGGAATCGATATCACGATACCTAGATGCAAATTCGATACATATTGCGATTCTATATCTCAATTTTACAAATATATTTTATAATCACGCTTTTTCTAATTTTGTTTCAATTCTAAACAAACTTAGCAAATAATTTGCTTCTACCACACAGCATGCTGTGCTGTCTGCCAGTGTGTGAATAGTTTAGAGCACACCACCTACATGATTACAGAGCAACAGCAACATTTTACACTTTCAAATCTAAACATACTGTATACAAGAGTGACTAAAAAATATTGGGTCAGTATTGGAACATTATTTTAAAAAAGGTTCAACAATCAACAGTGCTCGTTACAGTGAGATGCTTATTGAAGAGCTGAAGCCTAAACTTCGGATTTTCGGAATCCATCCTTCCATCCTCCCTAGACTCCTGATCTTGCTGCATCAGAGTTTCACCTGTTTGGTCCCCTGAAAGCAGTTCTACGAGTAGGAAGATTCACTTCTGAGGAAGTAGTGAAGACCGTGGAGGATTTGTGGATCTCAGCTCACCCTAAAACATTTTCAGTGTGTGAATACTTTTCTAAAAGTTAGTTAAAAATTCTGCAGACAGAGTACGGATAATTTTTGACTCACATAAATTAAAAATTTATTTTGGAAAACTTAATTTTGGAGACAGTGTGGCAATACACAAGTTGCCACACGAAAGAATCACGATACATCCCTGAACTGATTTTTCCCCATCTCTAAGAGAGACAATATAAATATTGACATTGAACATAAATACACAAGACAGCTAGGAAACCACTGGCATCCTGACAGCGACCCTTATAACTTTCTGCAAACAATCTCCATTAGCGATGGGAGGTTTGATGCCTGCTGGAAGACAAGATCTGTGGCATGTCGGTCAACAAAACATTAGGTTTAATCAAAATCAGTATAAGCAAGTTTACAAAAATGACCGCAAGACGCAGACTGTTTAGTGGCTCAGTGTTATTAACGATTACCTGGCCAACGGATCCCACCCACTTGGTCGTCTTCTGGCAACCTTTTCAAGCAGGCGCACTTGTTAAGGTAATATTAGAAGTGATCTACAGTAGCTGACTCACGAACATACAGTACTGAGCAAAATAATAAAAAATTCTTACTTGTTTAGTTTGTGTTTTACAATACCCAGTATATATTTTTTATGTAAAAAGCTTACAAGTTTTGGTGTAACCTTTGTGAACATAGCATTTACTTAATAAGGCTCCATAAAGCTTGTAATGTTGCCCAGGTGTCCCTCTCTTCTGCTCAGTTTATGTCATGTCATTGTATGTCATGTGGATATGTCCAAAACAATGTTATCTGTGATAAGCTGAGATGTGATTGTCTACCCCTGCTATTAATCCTGCTTTAGTTACTGTAGCAACTGAAACTGAAAACATGGCTGATACTGATAATAGCTTAACACACACTCCTTTCTTTTGTCTGCCGGTCTGCAGAACTCAGAGTTGGAACAGGATCTGAACGCACTTGAGGAGTGTGCTAATCTGTTCACAGATGTTCCACTATAGAGACTGATGGAAACCGGAACTTCTAATTATTTATATGTCATAACTGAAATTAACGCATAACTGTGTGCAACAGATTCAGCTGTAACCGAGACTGAACGTCAGCCTACCACAGTGATTAACAATAATAAAAAATAAAAAAAACTTTACGCAGCATGCAATAAACACTGCGCAACAGTTGCAATTTGTATCAGCTTTATCAGCAAATGTTATACAACAAAAACATCAGCTTTTCACCGTTCTTGCCCAAAAATTCAAAGCATCCATCAGCATAAACCTGTCCTGCCAAGCTGAACAGCTGTTTGCTGGCGACGCTATAGGCACCAAAGACAAGTACTTCCTGGCTTCATTAATTTTTTTTTTTTTAAACAGTGAGGTTAGTTGCCTGTCAGACTTCAACCACTGCTAGTTGTGGCGACTAAAACTGTACAATGACATCGGTTTCTGCTCCAAAATCGAATTGCAACCTGAATCCACTCCACGTGGTTAAGTGTTACACAATGTTAACCAACAGTAGTTCGACTTCGTAGACCAGACTGGCTAATTCTGGTTGGACCTTCATGGTCTCCACGTAAATTTCGGGCCCCAAAACAAGATACGCCCAGCAACAGAAGCAGTGTGGACGAGAGTGTGAAGAGTGCAGAACACGAGGGAGAAATTGTCAATAAAAAAAGTACAGGTTAGCCAGGTAGTATGGCAGTTTTTTGTGTACTGACTGAGATCAGAGTGTAGTAGAACAGTTCACACAACTAACAAATTTTATAATTCACTTATAACACTGTATTTAGTGAGTTTGTATTCATAATATTTTTTGGATCTTGGTAGTTCAATATACCAGTTGATTTAAAATATTGCTTTATTTATTTAATGTTCCTTTTTTTTTTTTTTTTTTAAAGGTAAGTATCGATCCCCTTGTGTGCCTTGATAAAAACCAATGTTTAATTAAATCCTTTTCTCCTGCTGTTTACTACAAAATATATAGCATTTCACTTACGCATTACAAATAAGAAATTATCAATATTGACTGATTGTAACGAAATGACTTTGGAATTAATTAATAATAATTAATTTCTTCCTACTTCTGATTACAGAAAGTTGAAAGTTGAAGACTGTCCTCACTTAACTTGCGCCATGTCTTTATTATGGCTGAGTACCACCACATGTTCAGCAGAAACTTTACTGTTGTAATTTTCCCACAGAAAAAGGGCTCGTGTTAAATATGATAAGCTAGTGTCAGAAAGCTTCAACAAGGTGAGAGCGCTGTTGTGCAGTGCTTCTGTTTGTGCTGCACCTGAACCTATGAATATATTTAAACTAGAGATGGATGTACAGTATGTGACACAAGAGACAGCATTTCACGGCTCTATTGATTCAGTAAGACACTTGCCAACAGGGAGTTGGGCAACCTGTGAGTTTTTTTTAGCATTCATTCTCAATTTCTGTTCCTGTTTTACAATGTGTTTACTGTGATTATAACACCCCGTCTGTCTGGATATAACTAACCATGAGGGAAGCTTAAAAACTATTGCTGCTAATGCGTCGTCTCATTCCTTGGCTTCCTGATTTATATTTTTTGAATTGTGATTCAAAAAATAAGAATCCTCATACTTATTTCTTTATGACTAACATACTTGTTATTTCAATGAAGTTAGGACAGAATACAGCTGCTGGACTGTTTAGAAAACAGCCTTACATCACAATTAAAAATACACTCACTGAGACCTGCAGTATATTAGGAACATTTACCAATACTGGGCAGGACCTTCCTTTGCTCTCAATACAGTCTCAGTTCTTCATGGCATAGATTCCACAAGATGTTGCAAACATTCCTTTTAGATTCTGCTCCATGGTGACACGACTGCATCCTCCACTGAATAACACTGAACTCATTGTCATGTTCATGAAACCAGTCTATAATGAATTTTGCGTTATGACACGGTGCGTTATCATGCTGTACGTAAATATTAGAAGATAATAAACTGTGTCCATGAAGAAGTATGCATGCTCAGCAACAATACTCAAATAGACTGTGGCATTAAAGTGAGGACTGATTGGCATTAAAAGGGCCAAGTGTGCCAATAAAACATTCCCCACAACATCACACCACCTCCACTAGCTTGGACAGCTAACCACTGTTCATGGCTGACTAAGGGGAACCTGACATGTTCTTCTGCTGCTGTCACCCATCTGCCTTTTCACATTCTGAGATGCTTTCCTCTCACTATGGTTGTACACAGTGATTATCTAACTCCACTTCTGTAAGTTGATTGGCAGGTTTGATAATTGCTTGAACATGTACAAGTGTTTCTAAAAAAATGCTCTCTGAGCGAATGTCTTTATTACAAGCTTTGATTTTGCCGATTGCATACGCAGACAGAATTTAACAAACTTTCAGGTTTATTTTTAAAAGATTTTTGACACAGAGAACAGGTCATTGCACTGGCTTTTTTTAAAACACGTCAGCTTGATTATGTACAAACTGCTGCAAGCGTGTACTTTGTTTTTCTTCATGCTTGTTGCAATTGTATTTACAGTACAAATATAAAATTAATTGACAAAGTCTCCTGTCTCAGTGTTCTTAGATCTTTTTGTCTGATGTTACTATGGTATAGTGAAGCATAATAACGAGCATCAGTCCTGTGTCATGCCAACACTAAAGCACTCATGTGTAGGGTTGCTTCTTAGCCAAGAGAGTAGATTCACTCACAATTTTGCCTAAGAATTCAAAGTATAGTACAAAGTCACTCTCTGAGAGAAACTTCTCCCAACCATCTATGAAGAGTTTGGCGATGAGCAATGCCTTTTCCAGCATGATGGAGCACCTTGCCATGAGGTAAAAGTGATAACTAAGTGGCTCAAGAAACAAAACATCAAATTTATGGATCCATGGCCAGGAAACTCCCAGATCTTAATCCCATTGAGAACTTGTGGTCAAGAGGCGGGTGAAATTTTTTTTCTAAACTCCAAGCGTTGATTATGCAAGAATGGGCTGCCATCAGTCAGGATGTGGCCCAGAAGCTGATTGACCACATAGCAGGGAAAATTACAAAGGTGTTGAGAAAGTAGAGTCAACACTGCAAATGCAGACTCTTTGTATAAACTTAACATAACTGTCAATAAAAGTATTTGAGACTTATAAAATGCTTGTAATTATACTTTAGTATACCATCGTAACATCTGACCAAAAGATTAAAAAAAAAAAAAAACACTGAAGCAGCAGACTTTGTGAAAATTTATATTTGTATCATTTTCAAAACTATTGCGAACATGCTTTATGAATAAACTTGCACTCTTTTTTTGGATTTGTAAGCAACATGATTCATAACACAATGATTAGAAAATCTATACTTTCATAAAACTAAAGTCAGTCATTCAGTCCTGCAGGTGAACTCACCTAAAGACCATGTTACAGGTTGTGAAGGAGTATTTACTAACACACTCATCGCAGCTACGTAAGAAAGGAAAACAAACAAACACACACACACACACACACACACACACACAGGTCTTGCCAACATGCTTACTCAGCTCATGACATTTCCTCAGCTGGTCATCTGACATGGACGTTATGGTGTCGACCATCACACCTTGCAAACTTCCGATTTAGCTCTGGTTTAGCTAGCATGCCAGGACACACACACACACACACACACACACACACACTGCACTAGTCAGACTGCGCTAAACCATAACTAAAATCAAGCAAAAAAAACAACAACATGAGACTGTCACAATAATAAACAGGCAGCAAGCTAACTTGGCTAATACACACACACGGCTATTCAGTGTGGTGTAGAAACGTGACTAATCACGTGATGTGCTTTAAACAACACTGAACACTTGTGAGAAGCTTTTACCTGTTTTATGTCAGTTTCGTCTGCATGACAGCTTTAACATGGATTACAGCAGACCGAGGATAACCCAGACTGCCCGAGTCGACATTATAACGATAGCCAGAGACACAACACTTCCCCAAGCCCTTACCACTTTAGAATGACAGCTTGACTGGCCAATCACAACGGTCTCACCCGACCCGCCCTCTACGAGCAGACACGGGCTGCGTTCTATTCCACACTGTACTTCAAAAAGGTGCTCCCTACTCCCTGTACAGGGAAAGTCTTCCCTCCACGATTTGGGGAACTTCCCTCTACAAAATTCCACCATTCGAAACACCGCGCAACGGTTTTAGATATACAGTTTATAGATACTTATTAACTTACAGAAGTGACATGTAAACAAATGCATAAAAAGTCTACAGGCTGTTTAAAGTTCATTAATAATCAGGGTGGACACACTGGAATAGTTAAGAACTGCACTGCAATGCCACAAAACGTATGACATTTTGGGTTCATTGGATTAATATAAAAAAAAAAAATTATTATTATATTTTTATTGATATTTAACAACAACAAAAAAGCAGAGCCAGATCAATATACAAACGACACCCACAGCAAACATTTAAACACAAACAATAAACTGTTAATATAAGAGTGAACATGGAAACACCCGAGGGCAAAACAGTTCAGTAAAAGAAAACATAAAAGAAAGGCAGAGTCATGATTGTTCAAGTAGATCCCACAAAGGGGCCCATATCCGCCAGAATAGTTCAGATTTGTTCTATAAGTCGTATGTAAGTTTTTGCAATGGGAGAAGATTACCCACTTGTGCCAAACAAATCTTTAAAGTTGGTACACAAGATGATGACCATAAGATAAGTATACATTTATTTGCCAAATAAGTAATGAAATTTAATAAACATTTTAAATCAGAAGGAAGATCTAGTGATACTTTACAATTTAACAGGTATATAATTGGAGACATAGTGAATTTTCTAGCCAGTATTTTCTCAACCAGATCATGCACTT
>JAQMYJ010000012.1:20708525-20722143 GCA_030014305.1 Clarias laeviceps
CGCCTCCGCACAATCTCCGCAGATAAGTCCGGGAAGAAGCGTAATGTGGCACCTTTATAACTGACTTTAGTTTTCTTAGCTGCTTGCAAAGCTGCCTCCTTTACCGGGAAACGTAGGAAACGCACAATGCCACTCCTCGGCGGTGCGCTCGGCGTAGACTGGGATGGAAGCGGGGCCCTGTGCGCTCTCTCAATCTCAATAGCAGGGAAATCCGCGGGAAGCTGTAACCACACTGGAAAACTTTTTCAGAAGAAATGCCGTCAGAGGCTCATTGCCCTCCACTTTCTGAGGAAGCCCAACAATCCTTAAGGTCGCGCGCAAATCGGCCATCTGAGTGCTGTGTGCGCTCCCCGAGTCCTCTACCGCAGAAATCCGCTGCTCAGCTCTACTAAGTCGGGTTTCAGTGTCGGTAACTCGTGCGGTGAGAGCAGCAAAGAGTTCTCAAGAACTGTTACTGAGGCAGCATTTTTCCCAGCTGTCCCTGTATACCGTCTAAACGAGTACCAACAGCCCTAATTTCAGTTAAAATTAGCGAGGTGTCCGACTGAAGACTAGCGCTGGCCTCTTCCCCTTCTCCATCACGCGCCGTGGGGTTTTTCTTTTTTTCTTTACTTTTTTGTGATCTTGTCGCTGTAAAAATAGGAAAGTCTTTATCCCCTCTACTTTCCATTTCTAAATATGTTATTAAATAATATTATATTTAATAGTATAAAATTAAAGTGGGTAAAAAATAGGGCGTAATAAGAAAAATACGGAGTTTCGATGCGGAGCAAAACTCTTAAGCTGTCATCCTGCTTCGGGTCACGTGACCTCAACATTTTTATTTTTATTTATTATATGTTTTGTCTAAAACTGTGTGTAAAACATGCATGTATAAAAACAATTAATAACGGAATCGTTAATATTTTATTTCTGTTTGAGCTGTAGCCTACATAAACAGTACTTAAAAATGAGCGTCTCACACGTCTCATGCGCTCTGAGCTCTGTCTCATGCTGTCAATACGGCATGAGAGATGAACACATTATCAGCTTCAGTAGACACGCAATACCTGAGATTGAAACACGACTGCCCCCTACAGGTAATGTACTGTATGTCATGTGTCTGAGAACTTCCCCGCGGGCCGCGTACTTCCGCGGCAGCTCGTGAGATCGTGAGATTCTTTCCCTCGAGACACGCATTCTTAATGGCCACATTGGTAGAGTCAGAGCAACTTATTGTCACTGCACCACGTGTGATGTCACACTGAAATGGTTTTGTTAATGATATTCATTGGAGGAAAAGTCTGGACATTACCTTTTAAATATGTTGTAATTAACAAGATGAGAAAAGTCTGATTTAAACTATTTTATAAATATTATCAGTCAAAGTTCAAATTCAAAATCAAATTCTGCTTTTAAAAACCATTGCCCATTAGTTTTGGACCGTTTCTTTCAGAGATGTTATTTTTGTTTTTCTGACTATACAAGAAGGAGGACTAGGATAAATATTTTATAGCTAATAAATGTAATTAATTATTCATAATAATAGTCTTCCCCTCTTTCTTGTATTTAAAAATGACATTTAAGATATTTAGAAAGTATTACGTTATCAAAAAAAATCCAAAGCAGTATTTTACATTTATGTGAGATATATGGGATAAATGTTTAGTCTCTACTTCTGGTGCTCCTTTACTTTTTGAGTCTCCTGGTGTCTTATCATTATTATTTATTTATTTATTTATTTAATATTTCTGGCTATAAATATATAATAAATATATTTATTTATTATATATAAATAAATATATTGTGCATTATTGTTTGCAGCAAAATAAAATAAAATAGAAAACTGTTGTTGCTACTGAGGAAATTTCACACTACGGACAGTAAATATTGAATATTTATTGAATCAAAAACTGCTACCATTATAAAGCGTATACTACTGAAATTAGTATAACTTGTAAATACATTGTTCAATTAATTTTCAGGATGTTCAGAGAAAATATTATTGTGCATTTTTTCAGATTACTAGCCTATATAATAGTTTTAAGGATTTATTGTTTAAAGTTCATTTAAAATTGTATAGAATCATGTATATGCTCTATATAATAATAATAATAAAAGATATAAATCTCATTGACCCGTTGTTCAGTTGTTCCCTACACCATTCATGGTTCCCTCTGAACTGAGCAGTGTCACTCCCTGAGGTGTGGAATCACACTTAACATGCCTGAACACCTTGTGCAGTGTACAGTACTTTGCAGGGAAGTTTATGCCAATCAGAGCGCACACACGCTCTGATGACATGTTTCTTTGTTCAGAGTTTGCAGAACATAAGAGGGAAACACTCTGGGATTAGAAGCATAACATTGGAAATCTGAACTTATATACAAAATTTTCAATAAAGACAGAATGAACAGAACACATTTACTGGTACTATAAATAGCTGGACATCTGACCATCACACCCATATGAGGTTCTTCCCCAAAATTTTTCAGCAATATTTGCTTCAATAGCTAGTCTTTGGGATTCGACCAGACAGGCTAGGGAGCCTATGTGCATCAGTGAACCTTGGGCACCCATTTAAAAATGTACTTGTACAGTATATCACACCCCTTGACAGGCATAATTGTAACAATATAATTAAGTAATATCACTCAAGAAGGTGTGCTGTTTCACTGAATATCAGCACGGCTGTGATGCGATTCTAGGCACAAGGGCACAGACCTAGTGTCTAAGATATCACAGCCATGCTGATATTCAATCCAACAGCATGACCTTGTGTGTGATATTGTTATTATTCAATATTTTCAACAAATTTTGTTTGTTTATTTAATCAGTTATTTTGCACCACCAACACATATACAGCAAGTAGAGGAACTAATTCCATAACTAATTTCCATTTATTTTTCATTAGCATATCAGCTAACTTCCATGGTTCCGGAGTTTAATCTCAAAGAGCGTAAAATGGAAAGCTAATGCACTACGTAGGGTAAAAATTAGAATCCCTAGTTCTAAACTCTAATTCCCTTGAACAGGGGTTAGAGAGGGATTAGGGATTTAGCCTTGTGTTACAAACTAGTTAGCTTTGTAGCTCAATTATCTTTGAACAGAACAACATGGATGGATGAATTTGAAATGACTTAGGAGCAATTACTAAGGACATAAAGTGTTGTTTAAGTTGACATAACGTTATCAGATGTGTTTTCTTGCTGAAAGTGCTTTTGTTAATGGTTTTGCATGTGGGTTTTGGCAGCTGCTCTCCCCTCTTTCTAGTACTGTCGATACTGTCAATCATACTGCCAACCAAAAGTTAGCGTTATTACCGATTATTAGAACACCTGTGACACAGAGTGATACATAGTTAAACGTTCCAGTGATCTTATGTTCTATATCACCACTCGAGGAATGCTTCTCGTCCAATCAAATTACTCAGAACTAGCGGTTTTAAAATTAATAATATTCACATCACCTTTCATATATATGAAGATCATATATATTTGTTTGTCCATGTCCATTCTTTTCATGGGGGGTGTAGAGTTTCCCAATTTTCTCCCTAATTTAGCCATGTCCAATTCCAACCCCACTCCCTTATGCACCTCTCACATCAAAGTAAGAACTACCAGCATCTCAGATGCCTTTATCCAGATCAACTTACATTTATCTTGTTACACACATGAGCTGTTGATAGCTAAGAGTCTTGCTCAAGGGCTCAACATTGGTAGCTTAGTGTTGCTGGAGATTGAACCTGTAACCTTCCAATAAATAGTCCAACTCTTAATCATTAGACTACCAATGTCCCTGAGCAGTGGCTGGGGGACAACCACTCCGAAACCAAAACTCCGGTAAGTGCTTTCATTGTCATAATACATAGACACACAGTCTAGCCTTTAGCTCAGGACAAGTTTTTGCATGTTCAGATGCTGGGAAGAATTTTGTTCTTAGGAATAATAATTCTGAACAATGATAAGACGTTACAGGAGAAGGAATTCATCTGGGTCCAATTCTGATGGGTAATGACGTCCGAGGACAATTTACATGCCGTAACAATTACATTGGTAGGAAAAAGGATTACTCTCTCTAATTTAGTAAATATCAGTGACCGCTTGAAAGTAAAAACATGCTGCAGCGTACTGTATGTAGCTTCTCTTGAATTTCAGGACCTCCTCCCAGAGAAGGAGCAGCTCCTGTTGTTCCCACACAACAAAATGTTACTTGCATCAGCCTGAATTATTTCTTTACATTTACTGTATATTCAATTCAATTCAATTCAATTCAATTTTATTTGTATAGCGCTTTTAACAACTGAAAAGTGCACCTTTATTATTTAATTATTTTTAAACTTGCAACTTTCTCTCTTTATTTCTGTTTAAATATTCATCTGTACATGGCGTTATTAACTTGTGTGACATTCTCCTTTTAAAATACAAGGGCAAATCAACAATGAGGGCAGGGACGAAGGTGAGATTTCAAGGATATTTTCCTGTTAAAATGAATACTGAGCAATGTCTACTTAATGATTGAACTAATTAATTTTGTCTTTTTAATCATAGAATGGATGGATCTAAGATAAGATGAAACAGAGGGTCATGATATTAAAAAATATCTTTGTTGTTGATTTTTTTACTTTCACTTTTTAGCATTAGTAATCCAATAAAGCTGAACATGATTCACCTTACTGGTTGATTTGTACTTTTCATTATGATGACATGTAGGCAGATGCATAAATGATTCTTATTTATGGCTTAGTGTGAATTGATCCAGCATATCATGACAGCGCTCATGTCTTTTTTCATTAGAACTTCATTTCAAAACTATTATACAGCATAAGTCATGAATTTAAGAATAAAAGAAGTGTGAAATACCTACCCTGAATTAAGGTCAATAACACAATATCCTCATAACTATGCAGAATTATTATAAATCTATTTAATGGCAGGGTAATAAATTATATGCACTGATCTCTAGTTGGGTTTATTAAGGTGGTTTAACCGTACTAGCTCACTCATGTGCATATTTTATACCACAATGCAGTTTAGTGCTCAATTTTGATTGGTTAGAAGGTTATTGGTCACGGAAATTATATGTTGTGACATCGCGTAAGGTTGTTGTGACTATGTAAACAAAACTAAAATGTGGTCTGACAATGTATTAAAGGGTATGCCATTTTTGTATAATTACCAGTAAAAATGTTTTTTCATTAAGGACTTAAGTTTAATTGTACTGTAAGTGTTATGAAATGGTACTGCAGGCACAGATGTTACGACTGTAGTATTACCAATATGGGACATAAACAAGATCTGTGCCAGGAACAGGAAAACAACAGTAAACTAAACTGAACAGAACAGATGCGAGAATAAAGACAAGCCTAAACTTAGGCATTTAAATAATAATAGTAATTATGAGAATAACTAGAACACCTGTAAACATAAACAAGAAGCACAAGACAGTGAGACATGATATCAACTTAAAAGATCCAAAACACACAAGGAGTGCCAAAAACACAAAATGGAGAGTTCATGGGCACAGAGCACCCTCCAGGCCAGGGATTATCCCTGACATAACCTCACAAAAGGCACAACTCCAGAATTCCATCGGTGGTCCGGAACATCCCCCAAAATCTTCTCTCAGGCTTTCTGAAACAGAGGCCATGGTGCAAGGCATTAGGGCTGTGTTGGGGCTTGACATGGGGGCTATGGTGAGACAGGGCATGGACATAGGGCTGGGACAGGAACTTGGCATGGGGACAAAGCTGGGTCTTGGCAGGGAACGGAACTGGGGCTTGGCACTGAGACAGAGCTGTATCTTGGAACTGGACATAAGCTCAAGGGCAGAGCATTCTATATCTTGGATGCTCCGTAAGTGTGAGGTCCTTGAATCCTAGCATGGATGCCAGTCTTACAAGGCTGGTGTGAATGAGGAAGTAATGAAGACTTCTGCAGGAATGAAGTTCTTGATCCCGGGTGGTGGAGTGAACACAATGTTCTTAAATCCGTAATGGGAAAATTATGTATTCAAATCCAAGCAGTCTAGAAAACAGGCAGCAGGTTGAGTATGATGTCCTCACAGCTGGTGGTAGAAGCACTGCACCATTTTCAAATCAAGCTAGTGGAAACAACAGCACTTTACAGAGAGAGTGCAGTATCTGGCTGAGATATGGCCAAGCATTGCTCTGGTAATGCAGGGCCAACAGGGAATGTCTCAGTGCTACCAGTGTTGTCAGAAAATGTCATGTTTAACAGGGCTTTCAAGAACCATTTCATGATTACCAGGGATTTCAGGAATTATAAGTTGACTTTCAGAAAGCATATCAGGACTTTATGGGCCTTCAAAAAGAGCAACAAGGGTTTCAGTAAGCACAAAATATCTCTCAGGGTTTTCAAAAATTAAATCAAGGTTCTCAGAAAACATCTCATGGCTAGCAGGACCTTCAGCAAATTGAGTGTGGTTTCCAGTGCCAGCCCGTCCAACAGGTAAAACAGGCGGTCGGCTAGGGGCCTGACTTACAACAAGGGTCCCGCACATTTTATTAAAAGTATTTCCTTCTCAACACAATAGAACGTGAATATATAAACATGTCATGCTTGCAACATATGAACCCATTAAACATGATACAATTCACAACAAAGGTAAATAAAATTACCCACCATATTAATTAAAAAGGATAGATCTGTATAATTAACACATGACAAATTGCTGAAAACGATAATAAATACATACTAATTTGCATAACACCGCCTATTGGGAGAACTGGAGTGCCGTAATGATCATAGTATTCGTATACAGAGATTCCTCTATACTGTATCTCTTCCATTTATTAATGTTTCATTGCTTATTAGGCTGTTGCATGACAGAAAAGGTGCTGTCAAAAATAAAGTTCACGATATTTTAATCTTTATGGTAATATGAATTTAACATATTAAAGATTGTCCTTCACAACGTCGTCTGTCTCGTTGCTGATTTTACACGGTGCAAGCATATAGGCTAAACTGTGTAGTTAATATCTGTGCAGGTTAGCAGTATGTACACTTGCTGAATTAAAGAGTGAACTTAAATGTGCATGTCTTTGTGTGCGCGTTCGTGAGAGTGAGTGCTCTCTGTCATAGGGTGTTGCTATGTTATGTGGATGCTAGCTGACAGCGGCGGGAAATTGAATTGTACAGCGAGCAGCTCATGCAGGGTGGCAACTAGTCCACCATGTAAACGAAAAAAAAAATCTACAGAAATATAAATTAGATTTGGAGACAGAGAGCTCATGGCTTAACAGAGCAGAATCTGTTACTTATCATTGTTGCAGTCAGAATTTCATTGTGGTACAGTTTGCTCATACAGATGGTTTGTGTGTATAGGTGTGTGATATTTTAATATGACAATTCTTTTTAGAATTAAATATTAAACATAAATAGGTTAAGAAAATCAAAAGTGTTTATGTCTGGAATTCCTTTTAGCATTTAATTCAGGCAAAAAATTAAAAACAGACTTTTTATACACATTCTTAATTGCAGACGCTGAAATGACATGCACTATTACACCAGTGGGCCCAGTTTTCATGATCTCGCCTAGGGCCCCACAACCTCACAGGCCAAAGTTTTTTTTTTCAGGTGCCTCCGGCCAAAATTAAAGCTGCAATATTTGTTTGCATGGCAGAGGAAAGAGATTGTGCCTGTTGCCAAACCAGCTCGCCCAGTAGCGCTGGCGCCTCATTCTGCCGGGAACAGTGTTAGCTGGCTTGTTTGGCTTGCTGACATCCCAGTTATTATTTCTCTTTCTCCGGTGTGATCCTTTGATTGGGCTGTTAAGGGTATGTTGCTTGGTCTGCTATGTATGGTTGGTTGGTAGGCCGATCCTGCGGTCCCTGGAGAGATCTGCCAAGTGGTAACTCCACTGAGGTTTTCCCCATGGTTTCCTGAGGGGCGGAGTTAGGGGCATGGCCGATCTCCGGTAGCCACTGGCTCTGTTCTGGCAGACCTCACACGATTTTAAATACTGCCAGACGTCCTTGCGAATGGTGGGTCACCAGGTGACATCTAGGAGGCTCAATAGGGTTTTTAGCCCCTGCCCGGTGGCCACCCGCCGGCTTGTGGTGAAAGTTGTGCAGGAACCTCTGTGTTAAGGATGGTGGACCACCAGTTGGAATCTTCCTCCTTTCTTCATAGGAACGCTACGATATAACTCCCCCTGGTGGTGTTCAAAGGTGACCCTCTGGCCCTGGGACCAGGGGTTCACCACAGTGGCCAGTAGAGCTACCTGCATATCTTCCTGCTTAGCTCGTAATACCTCTGGGTACTGGTTACTGGGTAGAGCGGAGGACACCTCAGAGGTAAGTTGCGGAGGGTCCGTCTTTAGTGGCAAGGCGTAGTAGAGATGAGAGGCCGCAGAGTGGGGCTGAGCGTTGGAGAGCCCAGCCAGGGGCAGTGTACAAGCATGCTCTGGGGCTCCTTCCTTAACCTTCTCCTGTCTGTGTTGGGCACCTCCCTTCTGCCGGAAATCTTTCACACCCATGCAGTCCTTTTGCAGTCCTTTTCTCCGCTCAGTCCCTGCTTAACCAGATGCTCACCCGTGTTTACTGTGCCTCTGAAACTGCCTGCCACTCTGGTGTTAAAGTTTTTATGGTTGCGACTTCTGAGCTCTGCGTCTGCAATGTTCGCAGGACACTCCAAGAGGATGGGTGGTCGTGCACACAGAGAGGAGGTAGCGGGCATATCCATGAAGGTAAGCAAGGTGGATGGGTGTGCTGGTATTGAAGGAGGAACATCACAGGTTACCTGGCTTATTTTGTGTTTGAGGTTTTGCCTGGGTGTCACGGCTGGTGTCTTGGGTGAAAGAGATCGCGAGCTCGATCCCCGGTTGATGCTGGAACCTCTCGCAGCCAGAGGCCTAGAGAGAGTTGATTGGCCGAGCTCTCTCACTGTGGAGGGATGAGAGGTACTTCGGTCTCCCACATTAATGACGGCTCTACATCCAATCAAGGGCGTCTGTGAGCTCACGCAAACAGAAGGAGCGGATAGCACTATCCTCCGAGTGTGTTATGAGCAAGCAGTTCGAAAAGATGCGGTCGGTGACGTCACGTGGGTCGGAGGAAACACGTGATAGTCTGCGGCCCTCCCGACTGAGTAGTAGTAGAAGCTTAATGTGGGAGCTCCCTAGTGACTGGGAGGAATTGGACACGACTAAATTAGGGAGAAAATCGGGGAAAATCCCCCCCCAAAAAAAGCAAGATCTAGCGAGTTAACCTTCTCAGAAAGAGTCAAGAAATCCACTTTACATTGATTTAATTCTGTCTGCAATATTTTTACACCAGCCATATTAGACACATTAGCAACCACAACACCATCATCCTCATCACCATTATGTTTGGTAGATAAATATAATGAGCTTAATAGGATGTTATTTCTGCTGCAGGACTAAGTCAAGTTACAACAGCATCACTTACAACATCAATATCCTGCCTATAACCTGAACCAACTGGGTCGGCCACATAGCTATGATTAGCATTAGCATTAACCTTGGTAGCGTCCATCTGTTCTGCACAGAAAATACGCACAAACAGATCCCCGTACGGGCCACCAGTATGTAACGATTGGCTTTGTATTAAAACCTAGTTAAGCTAAAGCGAGGTCTGAAATCTAACTTCCGTTGCAGGATAGGCCTAGCAGAACTAGATAAGACAAACAACAACAACTTAACCAAAACCCAAAGTGTATTAAGTGACAATCCAAAAGGTGCACCAAACAAAACACAATATTTACAAAATATATACAAAATACCAAAATGGATGTGAGAGTGTATGGATGGCAGAAAATGTCCAGAGTCCGGGTTATTATGGAGTGTGTGTGAGCGTGAGTGGATGGAGAGATGGCTCGGCCTCACTGGTAGGTTGAATTCAGTCCGGGAGCATGAAAACGGAACAAGAGCGTTAGCGAGTGTGTCCGGCAAGATTAAATCCATCCAAGGTAAATCTACTTGTCACGGCTATGGAGTGATATCCCGGACATTTTTCAAAAGGAATTGCAAATTGCATTTGCAAATTGCAGCTAGTGTTGTGGCCGAACAACAAAATGGTACTAGCAAATCAAATTCAAATTGAAATGCAGTGAAATGCTTATATGCCAGTGATCAAAAATAAGAAGGGGATTATCTTCTTCTACTACAGTATACTCACTCACTCATCTTCTATATCGCTTTATCCTGTATTCAGGGTCACAGAGACCTGGAGCCTATCCCAGGAGGCTTAGGGCACGAGGCAGGGTACACCCTGGACAGGGTGCCAATCCATCGCAGGGCGCACACGCACACACACTACGGGCAATTTGGGAATTAGCCCAATTAGCCTAACCTGCATATATTTGGACTGTGGGAGGAAACCGGAGTACCCAGAGGAAACCCACCAAGCACGGGGAGAACATGCAAACTCCATGCACACAGAGACGAGAATCAAACCCGGACCCGACAGTGCTAACCACTACACCACCGTGCCGACTTACTACAATACAATTAAATGAAAAAAGAACATTCATATAGAGAATAGGTGTTAAGTGTATAAACTATACAGGATAAATTACATTACAGCTGAGTGAGTTTGTGTGAATAATTAGCAAAAAGTGTGTAAAGACGAGCAAAAAAATAAGATACCAGGAAGTGTGCAACATGTAAGCAATGTGCAAATATTCAACATGATGAGTAATGTGCAACATCCTGACTTTAATGTGTTAGCAGGAATTTAGTGAGAGTATTTATTGTGTGAGTGAACAAAGAAGACAGATCAGATTGTTTAGTCCTACAGTATGTGACGTTTTAGTTGAGGGCCCAAATAGCCTGCGAGAAGAAGCTTCTCCTTAGTCTTTCTGTGTTCGCCTTCAGGGAGCAAAAACACTTTCCTGACCGCAACAGAGAGAGAAGTCCATTTTTGGGGTGGCTGAGTCTTTCACTATCTTCCTGGTCTTGGTCCAGCACCGCTTGCTGTTAATTGAGTGCAGGTCAGGTCGCTCTACAGCACCTCTTGTAGAGCTGTTCCCAAACCAGGATCAGCATCAGCTTGAATTATTTGATATGAAATATTATGTGACACTGATGTAAAACTGTACCTTTATTATTTAATAAAAAACTTTCAGTCTTTCAAACTGAAGATGGGAGGATCAACATAAGCAATAAGGGAAGCCTCTCACATCAACTTGTTGTACAAGACAACATATTTGAAGACAGTGTGGATTTGGATCAGAATATTAACAGTGAGTTACTGTATTTCTATTTAAATATTCATCTATACATTTAAATAGAGTTATGGACTTGGGGATATGTGATGCTCTCTTTTTACAGTACAAGGTCAAAACAACAACGAGGGCAGAATCCTACTGTAGGTAAGATTTCTAGGGTTTCTTTACATTTGATGAAATAAATTCTGAGCAATGTCTACTTCATTATTGAACTAATTAATTTCATCTTTTTCCTCATCATAGGTCATATGGAAGAAGATTAAGATGGAACAGGCCACCGCCTCATTCAAGACGTTTCTTTTGTTACTTTTTACTTCTTACCATCAATAATGTAATAAAGATGAACCTGTTTCACTTTGTTAGTTGATTTGTACTTCATGAATCCTAGCCAGCCTGTGCTCTTGAATCCAGATAGTAAAGCAAAAATAATGTTCTTGAAACCCGGGAGCCAAACTGGCATATGGGATGTTCTTCACTGTCCTGTCCTCTGGTCATCTGAACTCAACACAATAGAGCATGTTTGTCACTTACTGAGGACAAGATTGAAGTCATAAAGAACCACAAATAGCTGAAGACAACTGCAGACCTGACAAACCACCTTGAGGGAGGAAACTCAGATTTTGGTCAAGTCCATGGTTTTCAAACTTCCGGCAGTCAATGATTGCAAGGGGTTTTCATCCATGTATTAAAGTCAATCTTTATGTTTGTCACTCGCTCACTCACTCATCATCTATATCAGGTCGTGGGGGCTGGAGCCTATCCCAGGAGACTTAGGGCACAAGGCGGGGTACACCCTGGACAGGGTGCCAATCCATTGCAGGGCACACACATACACACACATTACGGGCAATTGGGAACGCCAATCAGCCTAATCGTCGTTGGACTGTAAGCGGAAACCAGAGTACCCGGAGGAAATCCACCAAGCACTGGGATAACATGCACACAGACCCCAAGGCGGGAATTGAACTCCATCTTGGTCCTACTGATCTTCATGCCTCTTCTCTCCAGGGCATCCCTCTAATTCTCTACATTCATCTAAACTTGCTCTCTACTCTCGTTGCTGATCACAATATCATATGCAAACATTGTAGGTGATCTTTTTTGGCATGAAGCCGCACTTCGGCTCACAGATTGTTACCTCTCTTCTCTACCCAGCTTCCACTACTCTTTCCCATAACTTCATGCTGTGGCTCTTCAGGTTTATGCCTCTGTAGTTGCTGCAGCTCTGCACATCTCATTTGTTTTTTTTATTGGAACTAAAACACTTCATCTCCACTCATCAGGCATCCTCTCACCTTCTAAGATTATGTTAAATAATCTAGCAAGCAATTCCACTGCCATCGCTCCTAAACACTTCCATGCCTCCACTGGTATGTCATCCGGACCAAATGCCTTTCCACTCATCTTCTTCATAGTTGTTCTCACTTCAACCTTACTAATTCCCTGTACTATTTGGTTCACTAACTCCACCCCATTCAACCTACCCAGCTCACATTTTCTCCATGCACCAGCTCCATGAAATACTCCTTCCACCTTCTCCAAACACTCTCTCCGCTCATCTTCTTCAAACATACCGTCAGTACATTTCCATCTGAATCACTTCTTTTCTGAATTTCACACAAAAATCTTCCTTCAAATTCTACCATCTAATGCTGGGTTCAGCCTCACTCTATTTTCCTCCTTCTGTACCTCGAAAGTCAACCTGAAGACCACCATCCGATGTTGACTAGCTACCTTTACAGTCTCTAATCTTCTTCAGATTGCATCTTCTATACAGCAGATAGTCCACCTAAGTACATCTTTCACCACTCTCAATGTCAACCTGTATTCCTTTTTCTTCTTAAAATATTTATTTACCACTGCCATGTCCATCCTTTTTGTGACATGTATAATAATCTATCCTTTCACATTCCTCTCCTGGAGCTTATACCTATCCATCACCTACCCATCACCTCCGTTTCCTTCTCCAACATGCCCATTATGGTGAGCTCCAATCACCAATCTTTAGGGTCAACTGTCTGTGGGGACACTCACTACCACTTTGTCTAACTCACTCCAGAAATCATTTTTCTCCTTCACATTCTACCTGTGGATATCAGACACTCTCTTCACTTCCACTATGTTCTTGGCATACTCTTCCCTCAGTATTGGACCTACACCATTTCTCTTACTGCATCTACACCACAGTGATGCAGTTCAATGTTCTTAGCCTTGCTTCCCTTTAACTTGTACACACAGTATGACTACTTTTCTCTGCTTAAATACAAGAATTTCCCTCAGGAGGCAGTGGCTGAAGAACCTTTAGTGGAAACTGCAATTTGTTGATAAAAAAAATAATAATAATAAAAATATATATACAGTGGGGGAAATAAGTATTTGATCCCCTACCAACCAACAATAATTCTGCCTCTCACAGACTGGTTATGTGC
>JAQMYJ010000012.1:20722243-20750018 GCA_030014305.1 Clarias laeviceps
ACCTATGATAAAAATTATAGACCCTTCATTTCTTTGTAAGTGGGCAAACTTAAAAAATCTGTAGGGGATCAAATACTCATTTCCCCCACTGTATGTGTGTGTGTGTGTGTGTGTGTGTGTATATATTACACACACACACACATACTGTATATATATATTTCTGTTTTGTTTTATAAAAGAATTGTGGAAGGTTGCAAGTAAAAGTTACATTGCTCTTGGCTTATTCAAAGTAATACTTTAATAGGTTAACCTTTCACTCTCTTTTTAATGTATTAACTAGAATAGTTGTCATTTAGAAATAATGTCCTACTGTGCGACACACACAGAAGGACCAAATATGTATTTTTATCGTAAAAAAAAAAACGATTCAGCATTGCATTAGGGGAGATAACATCACTTATCTGAATGTGATATATTTAAACAGTTTTGAAAGGTTTCTTTAAAAAGTTAACATTAACATTATTTCTAAACAGATATTTAATAAGTAACACTACATGTAAATAAGTGTCTAAAATTAAGATACCTCTCATACTATCTGTATGATAAATTAATAATTATTTTCACACCATTTAATTTTTTGTTTTTATTTCACACCAAAGGACACATTTACAGCACATTTAACTGAACGAAAAAAAAAAAAAAAAATCCCTCATTAAATTGCATAAAATGTTTTTTTTTCCCCCTCAAAAATGGTGTTTTGCAATAAACATTGTACTGTAGATATTTAACATGTATATACATAGATAGATAAACATATCAATATAAACATATATACACATGGTGAGTGAAATTTAACTAGGCAATATTTAATGACTATGGAACTTTTAGTATCACTGGAGTCATTATGAAAACATTCTCTCCCCATTTTGCCCTTACTGTGCGTGTGTGGTTGGACCAGCATTTTCCTGGACATTGGCTAGGATGACACAGACCTTATGGATGGCCTCCAAGAAGACCAGATCTCACTCCATTTGATTTTTTTTTAGCTGTGGGGCTGCGCAAAGGAGGATGTGTGAAAGTTTTCCAGTAGGATTTGTCCATGTCCACTTTCAACATCCTATAGTTTCCAATGAAAGGAAATTTTTCTTTTTTACTTTTAAATTATTACTGCTTCCGATTTAGTAAACAGCAGTGACCGCCTAAAAATAACTACTGTATGTAGCCTACTGTAACAGCTTCTCTTGAATTTCAGGACATCCTGCCAGAAGATCCTACAACAAAAATGGTACAGCAGCTTGAATTATTTATTTACACTGATGTGAAAGAGCACCTTCATCATTTAATGGAAAACTTGTACTGTAACAGTCAGCCACTCAAACTCCAGATGGGATGATTAACATAAGGAATGAGGGAGGCTTCTCACATCAACCCCTTTTAAAGGCAATGTGATTTGAACCAGTGAGATATTTCTGTTTAAAAATATTCATCTACAAATTTTGGTAATTATGGGCTATGTGACGCGCTCTTGGTTCCGTTTACAGTACAAAGACGAAATAACGAGGGAGGAATGAGTTTAAATATTTATACAAACTACACACAACATTTACAATACAAATCCAAATTATACTTCATAATTTATTATAAATACATATTAGACCATTTTATATCCGTAAAAAGAGGGTGAATAAAAACAGGACTTTATGACAAAATGTTAAAACAAATGAAGTGCTGATATTGGGGGGGAAAAAAAAAAAAAAAAAAAAAAAAAAAACAGACACAAAGTTCACAAAGCTTCACAGGTGAGTGTAGGAGTTGTGTCCTCCTTCATGAACCCTACAGAAGTGCTGACCTGCCACTGCTCTCTTCTTACATGGCTGTCCCAACCTGGTGGTGCCATTACACAGAGGACGGCCTGATAAAGAGCTGTGATAAGAAGTCATCAAATCAGTGTTACATTATTATTTTACTCCACAAACAGTTTAGAGGCATTTCAGAACAACTTTGATACATTAATGTATTATTAAGGAGATTAACTGTTGTTTACATTATCAGATGTGTGACTGATTTTGAATGTGGGTCTTGGCAGGAAGTTGCTTTGTCCCAGTACTACAGACCATACCAAACTACTTTCACCAATCCTGGTGAGTGACAGTTAGCGTAATTAACGACTGCAAGACCACCTGTGACACTTAGTGGAAGGTCCCAGTGTATTTATGCTTTATATAACCACTTGGAGAATGTCTTTCATCCAATCAGATTACTCAGTCAGAACTCAAATTGATATTTCCACAGTAATCTATACAAGGCATATACGTAGTGTTTTTCTAAATGGGCATACCTGTTGCTTGCGACTGACTCATTGGGGCTGGAGCTCCGAGACTGGTTACCTACATCAAAGACACCTCCCAGGTTCCTCTGGGTAATGCCCTCAAGAACAGCCTGCCAAGCAGCACATGCATCATTTATTCATTGACTGATTTTTATGTTAAAAATGGAATAACAAAAATAAGTATAGAGTATAATTATAAAGATTTTATAGAATATACTGCATGTTGAAGTGAGAGCACCTGTTAAGATATTAATAATTCAAAATTTGTGTCATGATTATGTCCATACTAAAAATATTACAATACAGCTGTTTAACATGGGTGTAAATATTTGACCAAACAAATTAAAAAAAATTTACATTTGTAAATCACAACATGCATGCACAGCTGCATTTGTTGACACCCACAAAAGGCAAGCTCAAAGATGAAGTAAGTAAGTTAAGGTGCTGTAAATGAAAAGGGTTTGACATGAACAGATCTATACTGCCCATGATTATGGACATTGTGATGCACAGCATCAAAAGAAATAGATCACTTAATCTGAATAGGCATTAGTATCCAGCCCTTCTGTAAACTAAATCCTGCAAATGTAAATAAACAAGACATTTTACCTCGACAGAATAATCTGCAGATGAAACAAATAAAATGCTAATTGTATGTCATGTCAATCAACCATGTTGTATATTAGTTACATTAAGCTTTTTATGCGCACATTTACACAGACTCAAGCATCAACAAAATTCTACACGAAATCACAATTTTCATGAAGATCTGAGCATGAAGTAAATTCCATTATCAATGATTTATCCACTCATTTATTGCTATTCAGCTGTCACCCAGTGCTGGCTTTAAAAAATATATATACATTTTTAAATGTACTCACTCCTCCAATGGTATGTCGACTCTTCAGTCTGGGTGTAGAATGGCTGGGGGTGCCTAGCGATAAACGACCATGTCTGGGTAGCCCGTACGTGTGTGAAGGAGATAAAGCCACCATACATGGATCACCTTCACCATGCAGAATAAGAAAATAAAGACCATTTGATAAAAAACCTATTCACTATGTGCATGCACACCAAAAAATTAAAGCATGTAGATGTGTGAGACAAGAACACACCGGTCATAAAGCTGTCTTGACCAAGACATGGCATGTCTGACGCCAAATCACTTTCCAGATTCTCTCTAAAACAGACAATTATATATAATAGGTGAGAAACAAATGAGATACAAATAAAGTCTGGTTCAGACGTAAAATAAAATGCAAGTAACTAAATATTTTTGATAAAATTGCAGAAATATGTAAAGATTATATTTGTTTGGATACTAATGAAGGTGAATATTATGTTTATTTTAGAGATATTACACAAAAACTGAAACGGACAAGTTTAAAATTGGTTGAATTACAAAACAGAACTGTTTGTCTTATTATCAGGAAATCACATCTTTAGCCCTATTCTCACAGAACTGGTATTATCGGCGGACGGTGTGATTTTGAAATCCTGGCCAAATCACAGACAAATATCCCGCATTAATGTTTCTCTTTTTAGGACATACAGGTTTATAGTACAGCCATGGCCAAAAGTTTTGAGAATGACAAAAGTCTTTTGGGTTTTTAGATCTTTTTGACAGATGTTACTATGGCATACTGAAGTATACTCACAAGCATTTCTTAAGTGTCAAAGTTTTTTTTGACAATTACACCAAGTTTATGCAAAGAGTGTGGGCCCAGTGTTCACCCCCCCAGCAAAGAACCACTTTTCATTTCTCACCAGGAAAGCATCAGGGACAAACCGATATTCTGCAAAATGTACAGGGATTGGACTGCTGAGGACTGGGGTTAAGTCTTTCTCTCTGATGAATCCGCTTTCCAATTGTTTGGGGCATCCGGAAAATTTGGTCCATTGAACAAAAGTTACTATGGTATAACGCCAACAGTAAAGCATCCTGAGACTATTCATTCGTGCGGTTGCTTATCAGTCAAAAGAGTAAGCTCACTCACAGTGTTGTTCAAGAACACAAGGTATGATACAAAAACATCCTCCAAAAGCAACTTCTCCCAACCATCTAAGAACAGCTTGATGATGAACAATGCCTTTTCAGCATGACTGAGCACAATGAGGTACATTGAAAGCCACAAGGCAAAAGTGATACCCGAGTGGCTCAGTCTGGATGTGGCACAGAAGTTGATTGACAAGAAAAAAAGAAAAGAAGGGTCAATACTGCAAATATTGACTCTTTGTATAAACTAAATATAATTGTCAATAAAAGCGTTTGTCACGTATTAAATGCTTGTAATTATTCTGTAGCAACATGTCAAAAAGATCTAAAAAAAAAAAAAAAACCCACTGAAGCAGCAGACTTTGTGAAAGTTAATATTTGGGCCATGGTTATATTCTTCCCTCACTCAAAGGACTCACTCTAGAGGTGTTGAGGAGGTTGCTGGATTGTATGCAGTGCTTGAGTTTTTTTCAGGAGTCTTCTGAACTGGAGGAGCTAGAAGAGCAATATGAACATCACTGCACTTCTGGCCCTTAAGGTTAGACAGGGCCCAGAACACTTGCAGCAAAAACCAACGTGCTGGAAAACAATCACAACAGCATGTTATTGCATAGTCACGGATACAAAGCCATACAAAGAACAAAGAATGTTAACACGCAACAACGAACCTAATGAGAGTGTAAAGAGGAGCAGAGAGAGCGTGACCAGGTCGAGAGCCGACTGCTGGTTGACCTCAGCGATGGCATTGACGGGCACTGTGATGAGCAGAGAGACACGGGTGAACGTGGGACACTGAAGGAACGACAGCAGGACCGCAGAGAACAGGAAGTATCCAGTATGCATCACACATATCCACACGGCACGCAGACTCAGACCTGTATTGAATAAATAATACCAATAATTCAGCACAAGCATCTCTTTCTCTGATACTTTTATTTATTTGTAATGAACAAGCAATACAGATTTCGGTCTACACTTGTATCACATTGCTGCCAGACCTTTGCACTTTTTCTTCCTGAGAATGTATCAACACTTTTTTTTTTTTTTGCACATTCATTGGTTCACATTTTCTATGATGAAATTTTACACGTAGCACACAAGCACCTTAGAGTCCCAATGAACAACATTGACCGACAAAGCCATTGCCACTAGAGGAGAAGCAACGCAACATGGCACAGATCAAAGCTTTGCATCAAACTCTCTGCCTCCTGCCCTCAGGACAGTTTCAAATGAACAGAAACCAGAGTCAACCAACCATTAAGTTACATCACACCGCTTTGATAAAATCTCTAAGCACCATGCATGCCTGCTACTACTACTTCATTCATTTAAAATGAGCCAATCCTGATTATCTGTAATCAGATGCTCTTGGACTTGAATACACACTTGAATGAACTTTTAGTCTTGGACTAGTAGTTTTGCAATAGTTGTGAAACCAGAGCTTTGCCAGTAGTCACATAGTGCAATCTCTAAATTCAATGCACAAAAATATGACTTACAACAATGTTTTTTCTAGTTCACTTGTAATGATATAACCCCTCTCTAGATGTTTGACATCCTAATAGAGCTAAAGCTACAATCTTTTGATGACTTTTTTTTTTGGGGGGGGGGGAATGCAGCTCCAGATGTGCAAACACTGAATATGCTTAACCTTAATATGCTTTAAATAATATGATTAAAGTACCAGCCCATCCCAGGTAGCCTTGGATCATATGTAGTCTATCCTCTAGCCTGCTCTGCATGCCATCCAGGTAAGTCAGCATGTATCCCAGAGTACCGTTCATGCGTTCCAGTTTTTTCATGAGCTCAGCGTAGAACTGGACTGTTGTGTTTTGCTGCTGCAGGACCCCATTCAAATTAAGCTCTGAAATGGAATTCAAAGGAAAAATCAGAATTGGAAAATTATAAAACAACAGCAAAACTAGATTTACGGTAAAAAGTCAACTTTGAAGCATTAATCAAACTTTAAATAAGTAAGTTACTTGGTTTGATTGGAAAGGCTTGGCGTTAACAAGCAGATAAGCCTTAAAATACAAAAGGTGCCTTCCAGAAATCACCAAGCAGACAGCAAAAAAAAATATAAAAAATAACAATATCCAATTATGTATAGACTATAATAGACGGAAGACATCAATTGAAAATAGGTATTTTAGTTAGTTTAAAGAAAGGCTAAAATAGTTTGTGTTATAAAGAAAATTTACCCATTTTAGTATAGATCTCCTGTGCACGCCCTCTGACTTCAGCCAGGTCATCCAGAATAGCCTGATGACCTTCTTGCACATCTGTCCCTTGACCCTTCAACTGTTCACTGACATTCTCTAACCATGCACAACAGAAGGGAGGTCAGACATTAACATCATAATTGTACACCCAAATCTTGATTTAAAATTACAAGAGAGATTTTTTTTTTTTTAACTGATCATTCATAGGACATGTGACACACCTATTCTCTGTGTAATTCCTTGGATAAGCTGTGCCACAAGCTGCTGCCCAGTGCTGATCAGAGCCTTCTCCTGTGCCAGTCTCTGCAAATTGGCAGAGATTGAAGCATCCAACTGCTCCTGACCTTCCTTTAGCGCCCCCTGTTGGAGATGTAGAGCACTGTGACCCTCCAGCAGCCTGTCCAGTGACGCTGCAGTCATATCCCGTAGTTCACGCTGACCTTCCTGTACATACATGACCAAGTGGATAACTCTGCTTTAAATGTTAAGTAAACAGCTTACCAATTATTGTTAAAAAATAAATAAATAAATAACAGATAAAAGATAAATGAATGCAGACCTTCAGGTCTTTCATAGCATCAAGCTGGTTAGTTGCTGTTGAGATTAGAGCATTTACTGTAAGCTCAGTTTGCTTTCGAAACTGCTGCTGACGTGTGGCGTAACACACTGAGCGTGCACGGTTGCTGACAATGTGGTATGCGTTCCATGTATCCGAGTCCATTTCAGCTGTGCACTCTTTAATGGACTGCCCAAAAATAATGATGATAATAATAAAGAGAAATAGTAGTCATATCAAAATATGAACTATTATACATAAAACATGAATAAAAACAGAACCGATAAGTACTATTCAAGTGATGATTTCAGTTATTAAAAAACATTATAATTTCCTCTATAAGCATGCCAACGAGTCTGAGAGTTTCACATAAAGTTAATGTCTTGACTAAGTTATGATCATTTTTCTGCTGTACATACATTTATAATTAACACATTAAGTTTAATTTTAAATACACCATGGAGGCATTTTCTTTTCCCAAAATTATGTATTTACAAGCAAATCTGGTAGAATTTAGGTAGACCAGACATTTATCCATTAGCTATTTCTCTGGCTTACAAAAATGGGTGCCTTAAAAGGGGTGGTTCAGACATTTCTGGCTTAAATCAAAATTATGGTGCATAAAAGTACATTAATGCAAGTCTTTTTATGTTTTATAGGTCGTTTCAAGTTTTCCTGCTCTACACCCCAAACATGAAGTCTTTTACCCGGAAGGAAGTGCAGTGTAAGTAATCAGAGCAAAATTCCCCAACACTAGTTCCATGAAAAAAATGCATTACCAAGTTCAGCTGAGACTTCTATTAACATTCTGTACTCACACAGAGCTAAATCAAGTTAGTATCAATTTACAGTGTATTTAGTACAAAACTAACTCATTTCCTTTCCCAGAAATAGCCATACAACCAAGACCGACGCAATTTGATTTAAGACAGACTTTTGAAAGAAAAAAAATTAATTTATATATAATCAGACATATCCATTCAAGTGAGTGGCACAACCTGACCCCCAAAAAAAAAAAAAAAAAAAAAAAAAAAAAAAAAAAAACCATACTAATGGCTCTATGAAAATACTGTAGCACACAAATTTAAAGACAGTAATCGTTGTGCACGGTACCATTTCCTCAGTGCACAGGAACGTCCTGCGTCCCTCTACTTCTGACTGGCAGTTGAACAAAGACACTCCCAGTTTTGCCAGCTGTTCTTCTGAAAGTCCATTGCAGGTAGCCTTGAGCTGGGAGACAACCTGTAATCAGAAGTCAAAGTCTATCAACAGTAAACATTCTCTAAAATATAAAACAAATTAACAATAACATTTAAAAAAAATCTAAATAAATCTGTTAAAAATGCTTTAAATTAAGATTGTTGTAGGTCTTTCATAGATTTATCAAATCAATCAAATCAATCATTCAAAGCCAAGGGAAAAAGAAAAAAAAAAGATACAAAAAAGGAATTTTTGATACCGCTATTCATGTATGAACCTGCTTGTATGGGATGTCTCAAGGAAATCTGTATGTACCCTAAAATGGCAGCTGTCAAGAGGACTCATATCCAAAAGTTTTGCCTCAGCCAAAATCTTCTCATCAGTAACACTCATCTCAAATGGTGAGGCATCACTACGGACAGCTGTTGGATGACTGGGGATAGATGGAGGCACCGACGGTGGAGTCGGTGCCGCTTTCTTCATCCATTCAAAAAATGCATCAGCTTCACCAGAGAGAGCCAACACACACAACAGCAGCATCCACGGATCCAAACATATTACATGTCTCGGAACCATTTGAGCCCTAAAAAGAGAAAAAAATAAATTTATATAAAAATAGGGAGTCAATGTTTTAAACTGAATAACTGATACCCTGTAGGCACATCACTGTTCATCTGGTTCAATGTCTAAAAATATATTATAGACAGTAAAATATTTTAAGCCAATCCTCATAATTGAGGATTATGGCTTATATCTCATGAAAATCAAAAATCCAGTTTCTCAAATTATTTGCATATGTCTTAATAGCATTCAAAAAAAGGAACTGGAGAAGAATAATTTCTAAAAAGTTAATTTAGGCACTCAATACTTAGTTGGGGCTTCTTCATCATGAGTTACTGCATCAATGTAGGCATTATTGAAGACCAGGTTGCTTTTATATCAGCCTTCAGCTGGTCTATATTGTTGGTTCGGGTGTTTCTCATCTTCCTCGACAATAACCAATACATTTTCTACAGGGTACAGGTCAGGTGAGTTGGCTGGCCAATCAAGCCCAGTATCAACAAATCGGTGATGGTTTTGTCACAGTGGGCTTGTCAGCAGACAGGAGCATGAAAATCTCCTGGTAGGCTAATAAAAGACAGTGGGCCAATACCATCAGATGACATGGCATCCCAAATCATCAGACTGTGGGAACTTCTCACTGGACTTCAAGCAAATTTAAATTTCTCTCTCCACTCTTCCTTTAAACTCAGGACCTTGATTTCCAAATGAAATGCAACATTTAACTTAATCTAAAAAGGGGACTTTGGACCTCTGAGCAACGGTCCAGTTCTTTTTCGTCTTAGCCCAGGTAAGACAGTTGTCTCTGGTTCAGGAGGGGCCTGGTACTAGGAATGCAACAGTTAAAGTCCATTTCCTGAAGACATCAGTGCATGGTGGCTGTTGATGCACTGACTTCAGCCTTACTCCACATGTGAAGCTCTCCCAAGGTTTTGAACCGGCTTTACTTCACAATCTTAACCCTAAGGTCATGTCTGTTGCTTGTGCAGTTTATTTTACAACATTTTTCCTTTCCAGGCTTACACTCCTTGTGGAGGCTGTCCATGATCATCTTCTGGACGACGGTCATGTCAGCTGTCTTCCCCATGAGTGTGGTTGTGTGTATTGAACTCGATTGAAAAATAAGCTGTGTTTATACTGTAAATGAATGTTAATTTACTCAAACTTTAACTTAAATATTTTAATATACTGGACTTTTTTTTTCATGAGCTGTAATCAACTAAATTAAAGACAAAAAAAAATTACAATGCAATGAATATTGGAATACTAATTTTATATACACACACTTGTTCATGATGTACATCACTGTATATTACCTGATCAAGGTTCATATCTACTATTTTTTCAATAACTAAATTTAATTCTAATGCTGAGGGTCGGTGCATGAAGGTACAGGACAAGCCCGGGCATGGATCCTCACACAGCTGACAGGAATTACTGTGTGCGTGTGTGCGCATGCGCGAGCGTTAGTTAATTTACTGCTCTTTAACGCTCTTTATATATAACCGGTTTGACAGGTAACATCACTTTTCATTAAAAATAAAAATAATAGTAATATATTTTTATTTGAGCCAGATTCATAAAAATCCGAGATCTTGAGTTAAAAATACAATTCCAAATCAGTGCACTCACCAAACGTTGCTTCACCACTTTTGTCTTGCTGTAATCACAGTTCGCCTGAAAGTGTGTACAAGGCTCCTAACAGCACTCCTGTGTTTAAAGACGCATCTTGTTTCTCTTCAACCATTTAAATGAAAAAGGATCAGCCAATGAACGGTCGCGGTGCGTGGAACGCGACAGTAGTCTCGCGAGATTTGACGGGAAGTTAACAGGCGCGAGATTTAATAGTGTGTTTGTTGTGCTAAACGCAGGTTGGCTAGCTTTTTTCTCCCTTTGCTGAATTTGCCTCTTTAAACCGCTCGTGGGAATTAATTTGGAAATAATTTCCGAAAGAATAGCTTAGCATGAAATTAGACCACTGTCGCGGGTATAAAGCCAGTTTAAGCTGTTTAGTGCCACAGATGAATAACAACTCAGTCTAAGTCATATCCGTGCTAAATAGCTGTCTCTGAATGAACATGGCGGTGTTTATTTAACTGCTATGGAGCCCAAGCACTCGGCAGCAGTGGTTAGTGCTGTACCTCCATACGGACATGTCCTCATCAACGCCAAGTGGAGGGGCTCCACACTGGTGCAGCATTTTAAAGGTGTCTACTGGTTAATTAAAAAATGCTTAGCGGTTTCCCTTTTTCACACTTAACTAACCATAATTAACAGTGTGTCTGTTACAGCAGGAGAGCTTTACCATATGAAGGACATGGGGTACTTCAGGAGCAGGGTGGCAGAGTTTTGATTTAACACTCTAGGGTCTGAGGGTATTTGTTTTGACATGCCCTGACACTTTTTCAGATACTTATAAAGATATAAATAGCTAAAGTAAAATACACTCTACTTTGGCACAAGCTGGGCTACAATAATATGTGAGCAGCATCTATGTATAAGTAAGAGAAAATTTGCCTGAAGTTATGAATGGTTATAAAAAAAATAATAATCGAAGTAAGGCCACAAAGCACATTCAAAACATTTGGATCTTGTAGCCTAGCATTTTTTCTTCATTAATATTCTTTCACAGGGCATGTAAAGACTGTCTTTGAGGAGGAGCTTGGTGTTGTGGACCTTCATCTCAGTAACAGAAGTTGTGTCCTGTATGTCTCAGAGAGTGACTTGGTGGCAGGGAATGACTACAAGAGAAAAATTGTTCGATTTAGAAATGTAAGTGTAGACTTTTTTTCTTTCTTTTTTTTAATAATGTATTTTCATTTTAAGGGACAAGATGAGCTGAAACGATGTTTTTTTTCCTGCTCTTTTGATAGTGAAAAAAGGAATGATTCTTTTCCAGCATTGTCAGTTAAGATTAGTCTCACCCTGTATACCATAATGTCAGCATGAATTAGGGTCATGGCCAACATAAAGCTGTCAAAATGCATCTTGTTTGTCTATTTAACACATTGTTGGGTGCAGGTAGTAGTGGAAGGTATAATGTCAAAAGAAGAAATTGGAGAGTTTGTTCTTTTTCTTCATTCTAGCATTAGTTTGCTTGTGAAGTCTTCTCTGTTTGGTGCAGTCAAGGGTATTGTCAGGGCAGGACTAAAGATCTTTTATCTTCCTTGAGCTAGGCCATCCACCACTTCTTTGACTGTCCTTGAGGACTCCACTGCAATCCAAATATTCGTACCACAGCTGTTTTTCCTTGTGCATTTTCTCCTTGATTGACAGTATAACCAGCCACTTTCAAAGCCCTCAGTCTTTAGGTAAGGCCACCTAATGACTGAGGGCTTTGAAAGTGGCTAGTTATACTGTCTCCCATTAATTAATACATTAATTGTGTAATTAATAACCCAAAGATACCAGCCAGTGACCATTTTAACAGTAATTTCTTATAGAGGACGTCAGTCTTCACTTCCTGAAAAGTTCATGGAGTTAATGCACATGGATATGTAGTATATAAATCATTTTGTAATATTAATCTTATATTTTGTAAAGTAATATTATTACTCCTAAATTTATTTTCTTAAATAAATTTTTATTTTATTTTTATTTGCATTTGATGTGTTAAAATTATGTAATTCCTCTATAATCCTAGAAAGAAATCCTATAAGGCTGTAACACAACACAACACATCATCCTCAGCAAGTTATTTTTTGTAACAAAATCTAAAAAAAAAATTTACACAAATAATATTGAATCAGGACATTTATAAAATCATGATACTTGCAGAATCACAATACAAATCAGCACCTAGGCATTGTGATATCTTATCGGGTGGTCCCTGGTGATTCCTATCCCTATTTGTATATTAAGGAAGTTTTTTTTTTTTTTTTACTTTTTGTTAAAGTTACCTTGTAAACAATCGACGGTAATCGATTAGGCAAAGAGCAGGCTGATCCTTGTGCAGACAGAGAAAAACGGATTTTTAACCTCTCTAATGAGACTTGCTTTTGCTTTACATGCACGCCGTACACACACGCATACAGACACAAAATAAAATATGTTTTGCACACACACACACACGTGGTCACAGTGTTATAGAAAACAGTACACGCGTACACGAATGTTGATTATACCAGTAAGAGATGCGCGCTAAGACCCAGCAGGGGAGACGATTACCCAAAATTCCGCAGTGCAAGAGAGAGAAAAAACGTTGTGATCACGTGAGGCTCGGCATCAAAACAAGAAGCTCATGCGTTCGTTTTCCAAGTCAAAATTTATTAAAAATCTTTGCTCGTCTTGCCGAACACTCGCAAACCGCGTTACTCGCAATTCGAGGTTTCACTGTAATTGTTTCTGCTCTTATAAACACAATGCTTTATTTTTCTGTTAACAGAAATTGTATGCAACAGTTATGGTAATTTTGCATATTAATTTAGGCAGTTATTTTGCAGGCCAATAGTAACTTCCATGGGATTGTTCTGGTGGAGAAGACTCGTCTCAGTGAGCAGTACTTCAGTGGACTGCAGAAGTTTGTGGTGTTGGAGCTAGGCCTGACCCTGTTGCATGTGCCAGGTCCTGCTGAAGCAGCCCAGCTCATTGCACAGATGGTGAGTCAGTGTCAGACGTAAAGCTCTACCCAATTTTTTTAATGGTGGTAATCAATACGCTACTCAGTGGTGCACAACTGTGGTCTATTATTAAACATTGGAGATTAATCTAATTAAACTGAACTCAAATATGCTGAAATGCTTCCCATGCAGAGTACATTGTAACAGGCATTAAATGTCCAGACTTGTTTGTTTTCATTTATAGAATTCCAACAAAATCAATTAAACCCCAGTAAGGGTTTTATTTATTTATTTATTAGTAGTAGTAGTAGTAGTAGTAGTAGTAGTAAGAAGCAATACCTTCAGTAAGAGTGTCATAAATATGAAGTATTTAGCCTTGTTGTTGTGTATGCTTAAAGTTCACTACAATGTGTAGCAAGAGAAAGTTGACACTGCACTGTTACATAGCTCTTGATCATTTTTGAACAGGAATTTTATTCATGGTATTTTATTCATGCCACATCTGGCATAACACAGGCAAGGCAGTCACTAAATGGAAACTTCAAACGTAAAAAAAAAATAATAATCAGCTTGGTATGCACTTCTGCAATTTGCCATGTCTTACACACAGAGCTCACTGCTACAACAAGGGGGAGATAGAAATGGATAAATACAGCCTGGGGAAACTAATATCAGCTGCGCCATTTGAGTCATTCTCATGTCAAAATCTGAATGTCATAATTGTTTTCTTCCACAGGTACATGGAGAGAGCAAGCAGAACCCATTCCGCAGGAGAAGCACAGCCAGACTGATGGACCCAGTGGTGCTGAACCTGGTACAGCAGATCCCTGGAGTTGGCAAGGTGAAGGCCATGGCCCTACTGCAGCGATTCTCTAGCATCCATAAGATCAGCAATGTCTCAGTTGGGGAGCTGGAGCCTGTTGTGGGGCAGGCCACTGCTCAGCACATCTGGGCTTTCTTCCATGATATACTTCCATGATATTCTGCCACATGTCACTATGTAGAGACCTTCACATTTCACTAAGGACTTGCAGCAGAAAAAGCATAAATATTGGCTCAAGGCTATTAAATGTAAATGATTTCTTATTTAAGGAAAACTTTTTTTTGTGGGTGTTTGTGAGAAAAATGTTTCTAAAGTTATTTTCTTCAGTATGATTAATAAAATTTGAGAGAAATGTGAATTCGTAGGCTGTGATTTTCGTTCATGTAGTTATCTTGAGTAATTTCCACACATTTGAACATTGACTCACACCACAAGCAAAATGAGTAGCCAGTCCACCTAAAAACATGTTTTTGGGGGGTGGGAATAAACAACAGAACACGGATACCCGTGCAAGACCCTGAAGCTGTGAGGCCTCAGCACCAGCCATTGTTGAACCTGCATTTTTTTTAATGCAGTGATTTAAATGTATCTCCTGATGTTATACAGAATCAACTGAGTAGACTGCTTATAATGAAGCAGACAGGCAAAGGTCTGACTCATTGTTGTGATCGACTGCACCTACACTGCTGAAGCTACACATTAAAAAAAAAAAAAAAACACTGAAATGGAGGAAGGCACAATTTGCTAGTGTGATCTTTAAAAATTTTATTTTATTTTATTTTTTTTAAATAATCCACACTACCAGTCAAAAGTTTGGACACATTCTAATTCCATGCTCTTCCCTGATTTTTATTTCTTTCGACACTATAAAACTACCCTGAATGCATACAAAATATGCATCTCCTTTGAACAGCTAATATTGAGATTAGCTCTCTCTGTAAGGCCTTCATAATGGCTCTAATCTGATGTGATGTAAATTTGTGATTTCTGAGGCTGGTAACTCTAAATCAACTTCTCTTCTGCAGCAGAGTTAGGTTTTGGTCTTGCTTTACTGGCATGGTCTTCATAAGAGCCTGTTTCATCATGGTGCTTGATGGGTTTTGCAAATGCACTTGACAATAGTGCTCTTACAGGGGTTATATCAGAACAGCTGACCTTCGTGGTGGTGTTACTTAAGTACCTAATGTCATATATTGTTTTATACAGTAGTTTTGAAATTTCCAGTAATGCTATAGAAAGTAGAAAATAAATCACAAAACACAAAAAAAATCCGAAGATGTGTCCACTTTTGCCAGGTACTGTAAATGTATCTGGTTCATCTCGTTATTTTCCCTTGCATGAGCAATCAAACATTTCCACAAGATGGAGCTGATGATAAATTGAGCAGAATGCATTTAACTCCTACCTAGTATGTATATTATACTGTATATTGTTTAACTATGATTTAAACTTTAGTCTTGTATTGGCATCTCTGTGGTGAACTCTACACATATTAGGCCTGATGGATGAGTAGAGTGAATTTTCCGGATAGATGCCACATACAGTGAGCTTCAGTGTGTCCTATTTTCAAAATGTAATGAAATTCAGGATACCTTAGAGTTCCAGTGGGCTCTCAAGGTATTTGGTGAGTACACGCTTAACGACACTCTCATTCAAGAAATCTGTCGTTCCCTCACTTTTAGTCACATTCTCCCTCTCTCTCCCTCCTGCTTTCCTTGGTGGCTCTTGTGATGTATTGGTTTTCTGCTCGACTTCTCCCTTTAAGGGCCGCACACTGCTGGCAGTGTTTGGGCCTTCCTGCCGGCTTACAAAGCAGTTCCACTTTGAACAGCCTCTCTGGCGGGGATCAACTGAATCCAGGGCTCTTCATTGTGTGACCGGTGCTGTTAGCCAGGGAAAAGCCACAGCACAAATTCACGACTTGACTTACTAAATTCCACGCCAAAGATCCTTCAAGGGTGAATAGGGGTTGTGAGGAAGCTGTTTAATTGTAAAATACGTCTTAAGTGCTCTTGGAATTCCTTTATACATATCTTCTGTGTTTTGCCTCCGCCCCCTGTATGAGGTTCTACCCTCTCAGGAAGTGCATGAGGGCAACATGGTTGGAGTTAGAGCAACAGTAGATAGATGTAGGTGTTGTACTGGAATAGAGACTGTGATGGCTTGTAGTGGAATTTGAGGCGAACACATTCCAGGGTGAACAATACACAGAAATACCACTTCAACAGGTTTCTGTACATCTCCATCTGGACATGATGGGGTGCCTGCAGATGAGAGCTAACAAAATCACTCGAAGGTTGAGACACATCTTAAACCCATTAGTCACACGCCATTTCCTTATATAGAGCAGTCAACTCGTCCTCCCTCCACTCGCTCACTCCTGAGAGGAGTCGTTAGCATTCTGTCCTGGACGGCGGCGGATGCTGCGCATGCGCCTTCTTTTCACCGTGCATCAATGCTCTGAGTGCAGCTCAAGAAGAGAGGGAGAGTCGAGCTTGCTTTTGGGGCTGCGCGCTGAAATGCATGGAGCGGAGCGGCAGAGAAACGCCAAGCACAAGGCCCAGGCTCAGCCGAGCACCATGAAACACGGAGAGGTAAAGTGCGACACGATCCCGGAGCGAGTGACCCTCAAAAAAGAAATAGGACTCCTGAGCGCCTGCACCATCATTATAGGTGAGCTCAAGCTTCTGCAAAAGTTTTACACTACTTTGGAATGTCACGTTATCTAGTTACTGACATTAGTATTGTTGTTATTATTTAAAAAAAAAACAACAAAGTATCCTTAAAAGGTACTTAACTAAGTTGTGATGTTTGGAAAACAATACATTTTGCAGTACAAAAGAATTTAATATTCATATATATATACTATATATCTGCTGTAGTATAATATGACTATACTACAGCAGTTTATTCATAACAACTTAATAATCAGCTGTGTTTTGTCAGCAACTTAAATTCATCTTTCAGAGTGTTTTTGTTATTTCTTTCTTTGTTTTTTTTCTTTTGCATTTATTTTCTTCTACTAGATTATACATTTTTCAAATTCTTGCTTCTTTTATGACTTCATAACTTTATCAGGTGAAAGAAGTTGAATTGGTGAATAATATCACACGTCTTCCCACAGAGATGTTTTGTGTCATAGAGATGAATGAGGCTCTGATACTTACTCTGCCATTGACATGAACACTTCCTGACCTTTAGTTATACAGTACATTGTGATAGAGGGTTTGGAGTAGGCAGTGGGCAGTCGTGTAGCTCAGTGGTTAAGGCATTGGACTACAGTTCAGAAGGTCCCAGGTTCAAATCAAACAACCACTAAGTTGTCCCTGTTGGGCCCTTGAGCAAGCCCCTTTTAACCCTCAACTGCTCAGATGTATAATGACACAAAAATGTATGTCGTTTTGGATAAGGGTGTCTGCAAAAATGTAAATCTATCATTAGTTAAGGATGTGAGTTACTGATGAAGAAGGCCATGGGTTCAAGCCCCAAACATGGCTTCAGCACTGCTAAGCTGCCAATGTTGGGCCCTTGAGCAAGGTCCTTAACAATCTCTACTTCAGAGCTGTCACTTTCTGAGATGCTGCTTGTCAACAGGAAAAAAACACGCAGCTGCCAGGGGCGCCAGGCCAGTAGGGGGTGCCCAAGGTCTGACAAAATTAATTATTATTTATAAGATAATGGTGATTGGTGATATTGTAACCACAGCATCCTAACAAGCCGTTCAGATAAAAAACATAAAAAAAAATACTTACTTTAAATTCTCTCTCCCTCTCTCTTTTCCTCTCAGTTTCCATATGTCCCACATAAAGAGCATGACAAATCACTACACTGTCCATTTGTAATTTTTTTCCCAACATAATATGCCATTGAGGTTTTGTAATTGTTCACAACACAAATAAGCAAATGACAGTAACATAACAACATCAACTACCACACTAATTGAAAGTCCACAGAAATTGGAAGTCCATATTAACCTACACATAACCAGGAGTATATTGCTTTTGTCAATAAGAAAATACTAAGTCCTTAAGGGACAGTTCAATCCCTGACCATGCTAATTAAGCAGCCAGCTGTAGAGAGACAAAATAATTATAGCATTAGTTCAGCCAGGTGCTTCGAAATTCAAAATAGTTGTAATCATTTAATAAATCAGGTAGTGTTAATGACACATCCCACAGTCCTACAAAATGAGTAATTAAGTACAGACAGTGACTGTGTTTCCGATAAATGCTATTAATATTTTGAACATAATATCACATAGTCAGTGTGTAGACACATAGGCAAAGTTTACCCAGAGCTGATTAAGCTATGTTATGGATTACTGCTGGTGGTAGTTTGCTTTGCTGACACACAGTGCAGTCATCTTCCACATATAATCAGTGTCCTCCTTGGCCAGGTGCCACAATTGTGTTGAAGTACAGCTATATTACAATGTTTAGCATGATCCCCCTTTGATTGACCTGCATTACACTGCACTGCAATTGTAACATCTCACAAGAGCGCCTGAGAAAATCCAATCCATGCATGTCCCACCCCCAACCCGTGGCACCCAAAGGATCCAGTGCTAACATCCTGGTGCCAGACACCAGAGCACACCCTCACAGGTCATGTGGAGTCATGCTCCAAGAAGCTACAGTCGCCGTGTTGGCACAAATGGAACATACACAATTTTATGCATAATGTTTTGTCTTTTTAATGTTATGGCTGATCCCTGTGGGTCACACACCCTATTTCTAGAAGAATGACAATATAACATTACAGCTTTTTTCCTGTGTAGGTAACATCATTGGCTCTGGGATCTTCATTTCTCCTAAAGGGGTCCTGGAGCACTCAGGGTCTGTTGGCTTGGCACTGGTTGTATGGACATTAGGTGGTGGTATTGCTGCTCTTGGCTCTCTCTGTTATGCTGAACTTGGGGTCACCATCCCTAAGTCAGGGGGAGACTACTCCTACGTTACAGAGATTTTTGGAGGTCTTTTTGGGTAGGTTATTTTTGAAGTATTCATAAAATCAAATGTCAGCTATCTGGCAGCTTCTTATATTTAAAAAACTGTTCCTTTAATCAACTTCATATGTCCAGTGATGTAAAGCAAAGTCATCTGTCATGTTGAAACACGTTCAAATAGAAATCATGCCTTGTTTCAGGATAAATTTCAGTTGTAAAAATCAAAGCATTTTTTTTAACTGAGAAAAATTATTTCTCATGACCTTCTGGTTTTGAAGTGCATTACCAATGCAATATAGTATTGACCGTATTAACGGAATAACTCGAGATTTTAAGCTAAAGGATATAACAAATAAGTGTTGTAACGATTGCTCAAGACCGTAAGCTTCCGTTTTTTTTGGTTGTTGTTGTTTTTTACACAGTCTCCAATCCCTTTTCTCTTCTTCCTTCTTCCAGGTTCCTGCTTTTATGGAGTGCTGTCCTGATCATGTACCCCACTACTCTGGCAGTAATAGCTCTCACTTTCTCTAATTACGTCTTACAGCCAGCCTTTCCTAACTGCGTTCCCCCGTATATGGCTACACGTATGCTCTCCGCTGTCTGCATATGTGAGTTAAGCAATGTCTTTTAGATTGTTTTATTTATTGACTGTTTACTTAATGACTGTTAATAATAAATGGTGGGAAAAACTGTTAATAAATTTTCTTCAGCAACAGAGGTAGATTAGTAAATTACTGCTGGGTCCAGGCTGACGTTGAAAAGCTCTAGGAATGTCACATACAGAAAAGTCACAGTAATTCAGGTTTTGATGAAAATTCATAATAAAATCATGTGGAATGATAATTTAAGATATCACATATACTTGATTCTAACATTTGTTTTAAAGAAACGTTTCAGCTCTAATTAGTTTATCCACAATAACCAAGACCAAGACCAAAACGTGTGTAAGAGTTTTAATAGTATAGTTTATGGTATGTACAATATAATAATAGAACAATAATGTAATAATGATAGGCACCTCTCAGCATCATTGTTAATTGCATACAATTGGATTGCACTGTTTGTTCAATATTGGAGCACACAAAGATGTTAAGGCACATTTCAGTGTCTTAATGGGGTTGGCTCATTAGCACAGCTTAAGAAGCCTTGAAGCACTAAGAAGTAAATCTTACTCCATTTTGCTCTCAGTTCTTTAGAAATACCAACCTGACTAATTGACCAATCAGCCAACCCACCTTCCCAGAGTTCCCGCAGCTACTCTACATGAAACAGTGCCAATGTAATGAGAGGTCAAAAAAGTGATCAGTGAATAGAAACAACACTCTGAAAGATAAAAACCAAACCAGGAAGAGTAGCCGGCTAAAATGTCGCATGCAGGACACATCCATTCTTGATTAGGCCAAGCGTTCACAGGGGCAGTGAGCAACAACAGCCGAGCACTTGACTGTGCAGTGATGGAGACGACGAGGCGTGTGATTATTGCATAACCTCTAATTGCTTACTCCTGTTTGTGGAGCCCACACACGAGAGGAGTTCTGTAAAAGAACGAGGCGCTACATCTTTTCACAGACCTGCTCACTGCCCTCTGTTTTTGTTCAGTATGCCACAGAGTAATTTGTTAATCAAGGTTAGAAGGGACCTTATGTTTCACAGAGGGAATAAAGAGAACATGTAGGAAATAGAGAGCGACCGGGACAGTGATGGATGAGCTAAAAGAATTACAATTCCACTCTTGAGGATTCTCACATTCTCATAGTGTTGTTTTTTGCTTTTGGAATTCTTTTGGCACATTTCCCACTTGTCCTGGAAAAAGGCATAGATTATAAACGTCTGTTGGTCAACTGGAATTTGGAGTAAGAAGTCAATGAACCATTAAATGTCACTCTAGTTTCCTAGCAGATGTTTGTGAATGGCTGTTTGCCTGGAACAAACCCACTGCTATTTAGTTTAAGACCTTAATCATGGTTTGAGATGCCATGAGCACAGTTTGTACACAATTAGTCATGGCAATGTTTTTTATTTTTCTGTGAACAGCAGTGTAAGTGGTTCTTGATAAATGTGCTCCCTGCACAATGTGTCACTGGCTCGTTTTGTATGAGACGTTGTTATTCATTCTTTCCACATCATTGTTGTTTAATGTTGAAAATAGTAAACTAAACTATGTATATTAAAACTTTGTGTGGCACAGATTAGTTCCTTCCCACTATGAGTGTGTGCTTGGGTTGTTTTCAAGTTGTTTTCCTCTTTTTCTTTTGTTCAGTCATTTAGATGACGTGAATGTGTAAAGTCATTGGGTGCAATGGAAACCTTTTTTTTTAAATAAGGCTTCATTGAAAAAAGATCTGAACAAAGAAGACAGCAGCAGATATTCCTGTTGTTTTTTCCTTTTAGCTTCTAACTTCCTGTTTTGTGGATGCGCACATTAATTATATATAAAACTAAAAATAAAAACTTCATCGGTCAGGAAACTGAAAGTTAAATTCAAAGAAAGTCTTGTTACTTTTAGTGATTTTTATAGTTTACTTTTCCAACAAAGAATAGATCAAGTAATTTTAACTAATTCGATCCTTTATAAGTTAAGATTTATTGTCTAGGATTTAAGCTATTCATGTACTTGCACAAGCAAATAGATGACTGAAATTTCAGTCATTTATACAGACTGGACCCCATTTTGTTCTCTCACATTTTTCTCTTTAAATTATATGGCACCTAACCATAGATGGGTTGAAGACCCTTGTATGATCACAAAAGTATATATCCAGGAACAATGCTGTTGCTAATCATTAGCTTGAAGTTGGTCATATTTCTGTTAGCAGTGTTTATTTACTGTAATAGTTGGTTCAGGAGATATAGGACACAGTGACAGTTTGTGTCTGGTTGTGGCTACGGATAGCGCTCCTTGTCATTCCAAATTCCAATTTATTTATTCAAGATGTACACGTAATGATGTGTGAAAATCTGAATCAGAATAGAATTGAAGCAAAGAAAGAAATCACGTTTGTATTTGCATTCTACAATTATTGTATCTAAAAATCAGTCAAGCCATTAATTGACATATACTCTCCTATCAAAGGAAACAAACTTTTAAAGCCCATACATAGGCATTTTAAAAGGGTAACCTTTTTAAATCATTACAAATATGACAATATATCATAACCCTCAAGGCATGATTCAGGACCCCTTTAGGAGAAATGAAGATCCCAGAGCCAATGATGTTACCTTCAGGGGGAAATAAAATCTGTAATGTTATATCGTCATGCTTCTAGATGATTTTGTTTATCACTAAAAATAGTTAACTAGCTGGCTTATTTAGGGTGCATGTATGGTGGCTGAAGTGTCCAAGTACTATGTCATCCTGTAATAATTTGCACAAGTACATTACAAAAATACATTTCAACAAGTTGCACACCCTATCTCATTCATCCCCCTTATATTTGATTATGGCTTGCAATTTGGTGTCCAAGTCATGTGTGAAAATGATTACTCATGCTCCCAGAACCTTTCTTTTCCAGTTTAAGTCCTGGAATATGACTGAGCCATCAGGAAACCAAAATGTTTCAAAATGATGTTAATCTGAACTCATAGGACCTCATGATCTTTTTCCATTCTTCCAAATCCAATCTTTATGGACTTTTAGCAAATCAAAGCCTTTTTTTCTAAAAAAGTCTCACTAACAAATGGTTTTCTTATGGCCACACAACTGTTTAGTCCCAATCCTTTGCGTTCTCATCACATAGTGCATGTGTGAAATGCTCTTACTTTGACTGTTAAGCATAGCTGTGATTTCTACTGTCGATTTTTTACAATGCAACCTAAGTTTTTAAGTGATCCTTGTCATTCTTTTATTTTCCATCCACATTTCTTCAGTGAAAGTTGAAGTTCACTACTATCCTTCTAGATTTTAATAAAACAGCTCTTAACCCAATTCCAGTAACTTTATTTATTTTATTTAAAAAAAATTTTTTTATATTAATTTATTTTTCCTTGATGCAAGTCAGTAATGTGAAATTTTGACTTTTTTTGACCAATGACATCGATTTTCCCTTCAAGATCTGGTGTGTTGGTGAATTTGTGTGTAACTGTGTTTTGCAGTATTTCTGACATGGGTGAACTGCTTCAGTGTGCGTCTGGCCACACGTATCCAGGATGTCTTTACTGTAGGGAAGCTGCTGGCTCTGGGCCTCATTATCGCTGTTGGACTGCATCAGATCTACGAAGGTGAGTTCACTATAGTGACAGGTACCATTTAACACATGTCAGCTATGAATCCTGATGGTAAACATTGCTGGCATTTGCCATTGAATGCTGTCACTGTACACAAGAAAGAGTTATATCTACTGTAGTTACACAAGAGTGGTACAATTTGACATATAACTAGTAAAACACAGAAAAATATGGAAACCGTTTAGGGTAGCTTCAAATCCTGGCCTAGTCAGGTTCACAGATTCACAGTTCACATTTCTAACTTCTCCCAATATAAGGTCTATAGAAAATATTTATTCTAAAACATTTAATTTAAATAACACAGACAAATAAATGTGAACAGTGATACAATGTCCTGTCTCCTCAGGTAATTATAAGGGTCTTACACCACAAGTAGCGTTTGAGTTTTATAAGACACCGACAGTGGGGCAGATTGCTCTGGCATTCCTTCAGGCCTCTTTTGCCTTCAGTGGCTGGAACTTTCTCAATTATGTCACAGAAGAGGTAGTGGATCCCAGAAGGTGAGCATGGACTCCTTATATATTGACGATTTTAAAAACGTTATATTGTCTGTTATCGCAAATAAATTAAAGCAGTTTGGGTGTTAGCATTAGTTGAGTGCACAAATAAATAACAGCGTATTAATAAGATGCATTTACAGATTTGTCTACTGTAATTATGATTTCATGGAGTTTTGTTTAACCTTTTTGGTGGTATTCAGTATAGGCTGGGAAATGGCTTATCCGAAAATAATAATATATAATAATAATGTGCCCTTTAGCTGTTTGAAGGAAGAATATAAGAATAAACACAATGTCCCTTTATTACCCATACTCTCAGTGGGTGATGTATGATGTGCCACGGCTGGAACCCATGAATATCTCCTGAATATCTTAATGTATTTTTGAATTATGAGACGAGACTTGATGAGATACTTAACACACATGTAAGTGCTGTAAATCAATATTCTACTGAGCAGTGCAGGGTTATCAACATGACTGTTTCATCAGGAATCTTCCACGTGCAATTTACATCTCCATTCCACTGGTGACCTTTGTGTACACGCTTACCAACATCGCCTACTTCTCCTCCATGTCCCCAGATGAACTGTTGTCCTCCAACGCTGTGGCTGTAGTAAGTACACATTATCTCTCAATCTGTTTAGATTAGCTGCTAAAATTAAATTTTCAAATTATTTGACATAATTTCCTCATTCTTGCAGCTGACATTTCATTAGCAATTGTCTTGTCTTAAATTCTGACGCTTGTGTCCAACAGACCTTTGGAGAGAAGCTGCTTGGAATGTTCTCCACAATCATACCCATCTCTGTGGCGCTCTCCACATTTGGAGGTATCAACGGCTACCTCTTCACATCTTCAAGGTCAGCTCGGTCGTCTCAGACTTCTGTCTCCTACCGTAGATGTGTGATTGAATATAGTGAAATGTTATTTCTGCGCCCTTCTGGGAAGTATTGTGACTTACATTCAGCATAAGCATAGTACAGTGATTTTTCAATATAGGGTCATGATTCATACCCGGGGTACTTTTTTAATCACCATGACTGGACATCTGAGCCCAGCATAACCATTCATTTATCTTCAGTAACTTGGTCAGGGGTCATGGAGCCTATCACAGCGACTTTGAGGGATGATGCAGTCCAGATCGAAGAGAACCATACATTTCTCTTCATTCAAACCTAGAGGCACCAAGTTTTTGGTACATGAGAGGAAAAATGGAGAACCCAGAAAACACAGACAGTGTTCATCCTAACTTTTGTCAAGCACAGGGTTTGGGTAAGGTCGGCAAGCTACAGTATCTAATAAAACAGAGACAGACCAAGAAGTTACTACCCAGCTATGTTAGCCACTGAGAGAGATACACACTGCTTGAAATCTGTTATTGCTGACATTAAACTAGAAAATACTGGTTTACCAGATTGCTGTTCCTGCAGTTCACTCTAATTTTTTTTTTTGTCTTTTTTTTGTGTCTCAGAAAATAATTATGCTACAGGTAAACAATTACATCAGTGGCTGAGACAGAATCCAATTCCAATAAACAGTCTAAAAAGTCAGATATTCATTATATATATATATATATATATATATATATATATTTTATTTTTATTTATTTTTTTTTTTTTAATGGGGAAACAGGGCAAGAGTTCAAACTTGCCAGGAATTTTACCGAAAGGAACAAGTTGCACAATTACCAACAAGAAGCAGGTGTGAATAAACAGTCTGATAAAAAGTGAACTGTGGCTATTCAATACATAGTGCAGAGAGGCAGGTTAGTTAGAGACAGGGAGAGCTGATTAGGAATAGATGCAACAATTCACTGGCAGGGGTGAACTGCAACTAAGAGAAAAACCACGAGTAGACAATAAAACCAAGAACAGATTATAACAGAATATCCATCATCATCATCCTCAAATCACACTCAAATCTATCCATTCCGCTCTCACACAGAAAAAGGAATAGAACTCATCCTGAATAAGCCTGCCTTAGGGTAGATATTGTGTGTGTGTGTGTGTGAGAGAGAGAGAGGAGGGGTGGTATTTATATATTGTCATGTAAGTGTTATGTTTTTATGCCCTTTCAGACTTTGTTTCTCTGGTGCAAGAGAAGGACATTTACCCAGCTTACTTGCTATGATTCACTTTAAGAGCTGTACCCCAATTCCAGCCCTGCTTGTCTGTGTGAGTTGTTATATGACATACAAAATACTTCATATGTTCTTTTTTTGTTATGCCTGTGAAGTTTCTCACTTTTTGTTATGGTTGAGTCTAACATAAGTCCGGCATCAGCAAATTCTATCATTCTCATTTGATTTTGTCTGTCTGTTTCTCTCCTTGTCTCCCTTCCTCTCATTTTCTCTCTCCTCATTATATAGTGCACTGCCACAATTGTAATCATGTGCATCGGTGAAACACATAACCTTATAAACTACGTGTCCTTCATCAACTACCTCTCCTATGGAGTCACTATTGCTGGCTTGCTGTATTACAGATGGAAGAAGCCAAACCTGTACAGGCCTATCAAGGTATCATTAAAACAACTCCTTATTAAGAAAATAATGCAAAGGTGCTTCTTTATATAATAAATACAGTGTCATGGTAGCAACATGACATTTATATAAAGAGCAGAAAATGAAACTGGTTTTAAAAAAATTGTTCCGTTATGTATCTCGACTCTTTTGTGACCGACTACAATGAGAACAGATGCTGACTAAGAAAACAAATTTGTTTAATTTTTTTAATTTTTTATTTACTGTATATACAGCATTTACATTTGAGGTGATGAAATGTTGCAGTTCCACTATAATCCTGCAGGTTGTGCACTTTAACCTAGTCACACATTGGCAGGCAGCACAGCATCCAGTGTCGTAGAAGCAAATTATTAGCTAAGTTTGTTTAGAATTGTAACAAAATCTGGAAAAAAAATTATGCTGAATTGACATATTAATTAAATCGTGATATTTACACAATCGCAATACAAATAGAATCGGCACCGTATTATAATAATATTGTATAGGGTGGTCCTTGCAAATTCCCATTGCTATTTTTCATCTCTGTTGATAGTATAGTAAACTGAATACTGTAAATTACGATTCAGTTGTTTGTCACATGTACCTTACAGCACAGTGAAATGAGTTTTTCGCATTTTACAATTAGAAAATTCGGGTCAGAGTCAGTGAAAGGTCAGCCAGGATACAGCACCCCTGGAGCAGATAGGGTTAAGGGCTTTGCTCAGGGGAAACTCATATCTGACTTTCTGTTAAATATATGACACTGGTTATTATTAAAAGTGCTATATAAATAGAAGTTAATTGAAAATCTACAGCAGAACATTTCCACAAACTAGCATAACTGTAACAACCTCTAAATTCCATTATTTTTCAGGATATTAATGAACAATTTAAATTTCTTCACTGCCAAATCGGGTCTCTTATTGTGTCCTGTGCACAGGTGAGTTTATTCGTTCCTGTGTGTTACCTCCTGTTCTGGGTCCTGCTGCTGGGCTTCAGTCTGCACTCAGAGCCCGTGGTCTGCGGTGTGGGACTGGTCATCATGCTCACTGGAGTACCTGTATACTTTCTGGGTGTGCACTGGAAAGATAAGCCAAAGTGTATCTATAACTTCATTGGTAGGTTTAACATAATAGATTGTTTTTAAATCAGTACCCTATTACATTTAAATGCAATAACTATATAATAACTAAGCCCAATAACTATATAATAAGGGAATATTAAGTCATAACCATTAAGAAATTAAAATTTTATGTGTTTACCTAGAAGTCTATTCAAATGTTTTAAAATTGCATTGCAAAATAATGAATATTCAATATTGTGCCTTTTCTATCTACAACGATGATCAAGTAAAGTGAATATCATTGATCACCAACTGTACACCAGTAAACTGGTGACAGGATCATGGTCACCCAAG
>JAQMYJ010000012.1:20758915-20789380 GCA_030014305.1 Clarias laeviceps
AAAAAAAAAAAAAAAAAAAAAAAAAAAAAAAAAATATATATATATATATATATATATATATATATATATATATATATGGCTTGACTTTTGTATACAGTTGCATCTTGATTAATTGTTTCAAAAGCTGGTTATTATGTGTGCATATATACAGTACAAACCTAAAAGTTTATTTAGTTTAGTTATGTGTTAATACTAATGTGTAGGGCCACTGTCTTTTTTAAAAGAATTAAACTATAAACTAAATTTCAACTATAAAGAGGACAAAAGCCTGAATCTAAGATTTCTGTCCCTACCTGACATTGCAGTGAGCAGCTGTCACCACCCAGTACTCATTGACCAGAGAACCACCACAGAAGTGGAACCGAGTACTGTCCTGAGAAGAGAAAGGAAGAAATTTTAATCTGGTTCCATTTTGCTTATCCACACCTATATCTTAAACAGGAGTTTAACATTGTGCAGATTCTGAAAGACAAGAGGGGGAGTCTCACCTGCAGAGACACTTGCCAGGGCCATGAGTGGGGCACAGCCTCCTCACCATTGACAATCCTGGAATATCCAGTAATCACAGGAGTAATGGCAGGGACACCACAACCTTAAAGTATCACACACACAACTTGTTAAAAACCTCTTCAACCAATTCGTCCACATGCCAAAATTATCTATAATAATAATACTAAATTAACTAAAGCAAGCAGTGTTGGTACAAAAACAAAAACATCCATAGGCAGGACAGTACCTGAAATTACAAAAATTACATACCATATGTTGCGCCAATAAAGGCGAGGCAAGAGAGGATCCACAGAAAAGCCATGACTTCACACTGCTGTAGCTGGATAGAGTGAGGGCTTTTATGGAGCAACTGAGACCTTGGATTCAGCATATCTTGCTACCTTATCCCAAAATAACTCCAACTTCACCTGTGCATTTAGTGTTATCAAAGTAGTTTTTCCCATGACACATACTGAAATTCTTACTTTTGCAATAAAAGCAATGACAATGATCATTTAATAATAAAACCTGTTTTAACCTTTAGAATATATGTTTGTTTCTTTTATTCAGATTGTAAGAAAAATTATTTCTAGTTTCCTAAAATATATTACTTTATTTTTCAGATACTAAATAGTCTGTTACTGCTCTGTTAATACTTTGATAAATTTGTATTTTGTTTCAGCATTGATAAGCAAGTTATTCTGTAACCTGTAGGTAGGCCGACAACAGGAGACATGTAAGAAGTTAACCTTGTAAAGTTATCCATAGCTATAGGACAAAAAGTAAGATTTCTCTGACATGAAGCTCAGAGCAAAATCAGACCTTTATTATAATATATGTGACACTGTCTGTTAAATTGCAACTAAATTAATTTTGTTGTGAATTAGTGTTTTCTACATAAAAACATTGCACATATTATTTTATGCTTGAAAACATTAAATTGCAAAAAATATATAATAATAATAATAATAATAATAAGTAATGTTTAAAAAAGATTATATAATATTTTATGTTATATATAAAATAATTACCACAAAGGCATAAATGAGGTATCCATGATCCTGTCACCAGTTTATTGGTATGTTATTGACAATATAATAATAATAATTAACATTAACATTGCTAATGTTATGGTTGTTTGGTGTGTATATGAAGATACAGTTTGGGCATTTTGCCTCTGTACGCGACCACACCAAATTTGAAATGAAACACTCAATATCTGTGTGAAGTCAAGATGTTCAGCACTAATTCAAGAGTTTGACAAGTTTGACATTAACCATTCAGGAATTATAGTCATTTTCATACACACACCACATTTTAGGTGTATAAATAATGGAACAAAAAAAATCCATTGAAGAAAATATCCCCACACCATTACACCACTACCCCCATCCTGAACTGATACAAGGCAGGATGGATCTATGCTTTCATGTTGTTATCTGACAAGAAGCATATGGTAAGGTCTTCGGTTGCTGTAGTCCATCTGCTTCAAGGATTAATACATTGTGCATTCAGAAGGCATTAACAAGGATATTTTCTCTTTTTGTGGACATTTTCTGCAAACCCTAGAAATGGTTGTGTGTAAGAATCCAGCAGATCAGAAGAGTTTCAAAAATATTCAGACCAGGCCACAATCAAGTGACATGTGTTTGGCTAATTAGATATTTACATTAACAAGCAGTTGAACAGTGAGTGCATGTATAATAACCTGAGGTATGACATATTTATTAAAACAAAATGTGTGTTAAGAATATGGATTTTACTTTTATTCCTTTTAATTTGAAGTGCATAAAAAGGAAAATAGAAGCTTACCCATTAAACAGTATACAGTATTCAGTGGGTAAGCTTCTATTTTTCTTTTCTGCATTTCAAATATAAAAATATAAAAAATAGTTTTATTTTATCATTTTACAAAGTGTGATTTAGAGCACAAAATCTATGTAGACCTTTAAACACCGTGCTGCATAGCAAAAATGGTCTCATTTGTATAAAATCACACAATATGATGTGTATATGATGGGTATACATGTGCACGTGGCAAGGTGTAAAATCAGTTTAAAAGCATGACGTCAGTAGGCCTATTAGAGCTTTATTTTTACATTGTTGAACAATTATCGTAGCGCGTTCTAATAATTTTTTCAATATCCTTTCTTGGTAGTATATAATTCTGTTAATTCAAATTCAACCTACTAACATGCTTATTTCATGCTTTCATGCTTGACATTACTGTAAACATCCCCACACTGCTGCATCCACGGACGCTTCGTTTCTATGAGAGACGCTTCCGTTATCGCGTGCGTGGTTACGCTCAGAATCACAGCCAATCACTGTGGTCGATCATATGAGTGACGTGTCTGTGGTGTGAGCTCTGCGTAGGGAGGCGGGACGTTAAAAAAGCAGCCGATAGTGCAACTAAGCTGAGTAAAATCACTTTATACAGTTATAAGTGCTGTTGATTTTCTCCTCGTACTGGTGAGTTATTCATGCTGTCCAGGTCGAGAACTAAGTTACCGCTCCTACATTTATGGGAATAAATTTCTGGCATGTCTTTTATCAAAGTTTACCTTAAACGTTAGCTAAAACCAGTGTGTTATATATAAGCTAATCGGCTAACGTTAGGTGAAGTAACAGTTATAATTTCACATCAGTTTGTTGTTGTTGTTGTTTTTAAGAACTCGTAAAATGCTGTTTGTTTGTTAAATAATGTTAATTGGAGCTAAAAAAAAAAAAAAAAGAGACCAAAATCAAAATTTCTTTTTTAATCTCTGTATCACACCAATATTTTGTAAAAATCTTTTAAAAAGTGGTTTCGATGCTCAGAAACTGACCCTGAATGGCCATCTAGTCAGTGGCGGCCCTTTTGCATGACTTGAAGATGTAGAGAAGGATGACCAGTGATCTTGCTGTTGATATTTCTCGTTCTGCCAGTTTTAAAATGTCAGCCCCGAAGTCCGCCTCATCGAAAAGTTTCACCTCAACTCCACTCAAAAGCAAATTCTCCGTCCCAAGGAGCATTCCAAGGAGAAGCAGGAGTTTGGAATCCACAGGCGACTCAACCTACTCCCTCCTGTCCCCCATTTATCACGATAGCTTTGAATTATCAGATGATGATGATAAGGATGAAGCATTGAAACAGTGTCAGCCTCCTGAAGACCCCTCTCTTACAGCACACCAAAGTGTATTATCCATCAGTCAAAGCAGGTATATTCTTAGTGAATAGGTTTTGTATTACAGTATGTTCAACATTTCGTCTACATCCGCATGCAGTGTGATGTCTTTTTTTCCCCCAGAAATGCATCCCATCATGCAGAAGATACCTCCAATTCAAGACTCAATCTGAGTGCGTGGGAGCAGTGGCTTGTAAGTAAAGCCAAGGAAGAGCGAATCAAAATCCACCAGAAATCCCTCCAGGTACATTTTGGTTATCAAGATATTTACTACATTGCTGCGATTACATTGTCTGCATTTTAGAGCGACTTGTCTTTGATGTGTTTATATATTATATTTCCTTGTCATATATTTTTGTTCTGCTTTATACCAAATTCATAAAACTGTGATTAAACTATATATTTCAGGAACAAGCTCTGAAAGAAAAGAAGGAGCAAGAAGAAATGGAACAGCAAAGAAAAAAAGCAGTCAGTGAGTGTAAAATCCAAGAGTGGCTTCAAATGAAGAGGGAACAGGTACCACTCGCTTTCTTTTAATTTTTTTTCCCCTTGAAGGGGTGGAAATAAAATAGTACAGTTATGAAACATGTGCGCATTAATGCAAGGTATAATGGGGCAATGGTGGATCAGGGGCATAAGCCACGGGTCATGGCTGGCCCTGCGCTCTGACCTCAGCCACCAAGCTAGGATATGGGACGAAAATAATTTTACTGTGCAGTAATGTTCGTGTGACAAGTACAGGCTTATCTTAATTTATTGTTGTAGGAAAATCATAGAAATGTGCAATATCAACATTCTGGTATTTATGCATCTGAAACAATTGCACCATTTGAACACTAGAGGTCCCAATCTGTGCAACCCATAGAGTTAAAATACATTCACAGAGCACTGTATTAGGAACACCTGTATACCAAGTCATTCATGCAACCATCTTAGCAGCCAATCTTACAGTAGCAGTGTGTTGCATAAAATTATGCAGGTATGGGTCAGCAGCTTTGCTTAGAGCAGTGCTCAAATCAGCTTTCACAGACAGGTTTTAGTGTTTTTAACTGTTGAATCTCCTGGTCTGTAGCTTTTATTCAGAATGGTGCAATAAAGAAACAAATATCTAATGGACGACAGCTCTGTCATAACAAGTAGGCTTTTATTGTCATTCCATCCATATACAGTTCAGTACACAGTGAAACGAAGCAACAGTCCTCCAGGACCAAGGTGCTACATACATGCAACACCATAAATTAACAACACAACTCTACCGGAACCAGCTAGCTAACTAAGAGACCTAATTAGCTGACTAACTCAGATATGACAGATTTATATATTTTTTTATTTTTGAAGTTAACCTAAAACTATTTCTATACAAAAAAGAGACAACAATAGACGCACGTGCAAATGTGCAAACAAAGAGCTACAAACAGTAGCGAGTAAGAGTGACAAACACAACAACGCAACACATTTGATAAGAGAAGTCATCTGAGTGGCCAGGCTAGTTGGTGCTGACAGAAAAGTTACAGAAACTCACTACACACAACTTCTTTGTACAATTGTGGTGAGCAGAAAAGTATTTCAGAATGTACAACACATTGTACCTTGAGAAAGACAGGCTACAACAACAGAAGACCATGTCATTTTTCCATTTCTATCAGCTGAGAACAGAAAGCTGAGACTGCTTCGTTAAAGAGTGAAAAAACATAGCCTGTTTTGATGAATCTTGATTTCTGCTTAGGCACACATGGTGGAGTCAGAATTTGGTACCAATAGCAGGAATCAATGGACCCAACCTGAATTATGTCAACAGTTCAGACTGGTAGAGAGAAACACCAAAAACCACCGAGCTCACAATGTTACAGTAGATTAGTTTTTTCCTCAGGATCAACACTCACCTAGAGAAATTTTATTCTGTCAAATCGAGGCATGGTGTTTTTTTATTTTTTTTTTATTATTATTTTTATAAATTTAAATATTTTGTAAAAAATATATTTAAGATAATAGTGAATTTTGGTCAAAATCTAATGTTAGATTTAAAAGTTTTGGACTTTAATAATGAAGTCAGTATTGTGATTCGAATTCAGTCATGACCATCATGTATTATTAATGTAATTGTTAATGTAAAAATAACACTGACTCCATTTCCTCACAAGTTTAGAGTGAATTTTTTTGATTATGTTAAACCTTTCTTATAAGCAACCAATTTTTTTTTCTTTCCCAGGAGAAACAGGAAAAGCTTTCCCAGGTGTCCCAGAAAACAAACAAAATGTTGCTTGAAGAGCGGAAACGTTTGGAGGTAGAAAAAAAAGCCCAAGAAAAATATAAAGCCTGGCTCCATAATAAACAGCATGAGGAAAAGGAAAAGAAATTAAAAGAGCAAGTATGTTTAATTTAAATAAACAAGATGAGCTTATTTTCAAATTGGCTGATATTTATCAATTTTGAAAAACAGGAAGAACTTGCAAGAAGAGAGAAAGAGGAGAGAGAACGAAAAGAGAGAGCAGATGAGAAGTTTAAAGAGTGGCTTAAAAGCATAAATGACAAAGAAAGACATGAACGTCAGTCATCAGCATGTTCAGCTAGTAAGTGGCATATTTTTTTTCCTTTAAAAACAAGCTGCACATTTTCTTTGGAAATAAAATGCTTAAATTACCTTATCTAAATCTTTAGATTCCAAAGTTTAGTTATGTGAAAATACACCTTTCCTTCATGTTGTGAAACTTTTCTTGTTTTTAGGTGGCCATGACTATCTAAACTATCCAGTTCCCAGTTTTGTGAATCCTGTTCCATGGAAGCCCATTCACGTTCCCCAGCATGACAGAACGCCCAGGAAGAGCTCCGCACTCAAGAAACAGCAAGGTCCACCGCAATACCACTCAACTCCATGTCTTACTTACAAACCAAAAGACACCATCAGCTTTGCTACCAAAAGACGTTGATATTCTCAGGTTAAGACATGGAACAAATGCAGAGCTTTTACTTTTATTAAAATGTACAGTACAAACAGAAGGTGTTTTTATGTATTTAGCCTGATATTTAGAAATGATTGTCGGTCCAGATCTTGTGTGATAACTTTTATTTTAGAGGTAAGAATTGGGGAAAAAAAAATATTAAACAATCTTTTTCCAAATAAAATTCTAACACATAAGCAAGTAAGAAGAAATTTGTGTGTTCAATGTGTCAATGTAAGAGTTTCCAAGGAACCAAAACAAGACCTGCTGGGAATGTGACTTGCTGGGATTAGTAATTAATGAGTCTTTATTCTTGTTTTTACATACAGGCTTACTCCTACACCCGTCTCACAAACTCGAACAGAAACTTCTCTGTTTCAACAAATAGCCTGTGTGTTCTAAGCAGTATGTATTCAGTGGAGTACATAATTCAGAGATGGATACAGCAAGACTGATATTAGTTATTTTCAGTATATTTTAGTCCTATGTTAAATTTTAACTTAACTAAAAGCTTAATTTTTTATTTGATTTTTTTTTTTTTTTGTGAACATAAAAAAGCTTTTGGCTTAAAGTAAATGTCAGATGTTCATTTCACACACTTGTGTACTGTCCAGTGCCCGGCAGTGCCTTGTGGCTCTGTGAACTGTGCTGATGACACAAGTCTGTGTGTGGGTGGGAGGGTGTGGGACCGAATATGAAGAGGGTTTTACATACTCGGACAGCATTAACATCATAATTTATTACATAAAGAAACTTTCTGGGACCAAAGGTAATGTATCAGTTCTCACTTGAAGTTTTTTCATATATTCAGTGCTTCCAGTGCAGGCTTTATTATTATTATTGCTATTAATAATAATAATGATAATAATAATAGTATTTTAACTGGAATGTTCTTGGTATGAGGAGATGACAATGGGAGAAACTGCATAAACATCTTTAGTTTGTCTGGATCTGCTGTAATTCTCTGTTTTTCTCTGTAATTGAAAGTATTGAAAGCTCTTGTGAAAGCTGAGCTCCTGCTTAGCATATAAGGAAAATGTGGGTTAGACCGAGACAAGGCATGCGTCACTAAGCTAGATGATTACATGCTGCTTTGCCGACCAAAGGTCACCTCCCAAGACACTTAAATTTAACATGTATGAGTATTTTTGTTTTCACTTTGCAAGGTGAGACTGTTGTTCGTGCATGTTTTAAATGCTTGTTTAAGTGAATGAAAGAAAAAAAGGTGTCTGTGTGTTCTTTTTCTGGTTACCAAGATTTGCTTAAAAACAATTCCAGGCAATGCAGTGGTGCAAATGGGCCAGCAAATGGAAATCTCAGTTACCAGGACAGGTAGGGGTGTGTTTGTTGACATTTTAGCTTGTGTTAAGCAGGAAAGAGAACAAAGGAGAAGCAGTGATCAGTTCTTACAGCCTATTCTTAGTTTATAGTAGTCGGTTAATTAGATGTTTCTAATTTTTCAAACTATTTTTCGACAGGAGAACTATCCCTTTTTTAAATAAGAATGATGATCGTGTTTACTATAAGTGTAAAAAGCCATTAAAATAGTTCAAAGTAAACCACAGGGCTCAGTCAGATGTGTAAGCTCTTGGTGTGTTACGATCTTGGTCTTGATCATGACTGCACAGTCCACAGGAGCACAACAAGAGGACGTCTGTGATTTCCTTTTTAAAATTATTTTCATTGGAGACAGCAACGTGGGAAAGACTTGTATTATTCACAGCTTCAAGTCTGGAGAGTTCAGAGAAAAACAGCATAACACTATTGGTGTAGACTTCACTGTGCATACCATGGATATAGATGGCAAGAAGGTCAAGGTGAGTACCTAATCAGCAAATCGGTTATAATTGTTTTTTAGAAAATTGATTTACATCTAGTAAGAGATTAGAAGAGAGATATATTTGGTGTAAGTAGCGCTTACCTTAATTCCAGTGCCCTTTTGATTACAGGTCATCACTGAAAGTCACCATGTAATAGCCTTTTTGTGAGCTAAACTATTCACACTATTTCCTCAAAATCTATGTCTTTGCCCTGTGTTAGTTATTTAATATGAAGCCTTTTGAATGTTAAATATTTCTTAAATAATGAGTTCTTAAACTCATTGAGTGACAAATGCCCATTTCTAAGCATGTTATCTGTTCTCATGAAGTGAATTTGCACAACCTGAAATTAGCAAGGGGTGAGTGTGGCTACAGTATAGGAACTAAACCTGAATCTTCAGTGAACAGTTTACCAAACATGACCCTAGCACATCTGTAACATGTTAATGCTCTAACACTATTCAGAAAGGTGTTAGTTAAATGTGTGTTGGGTTTTGTAAAAAAGATTTTCAGATAGAGTTTTTGTTTTTTAACTTCTTGAACCCACACCATTGTTCCTGTCAGTGTGCACAAAGCTCCAACTTCAGATCCTACAGTGATTTTTTTTTCCCATGGTTACCATGGTAGCAACTAGCAAGCACTGACCTTAATTTCAGGAATACTGTACATAGACATTCATGTGCTTAAAATGCAAATTATACTTCTATAAAACACTTACAGTTTAGTTCATAATGAGAGATGTTGATTTCCTTTTTCCATAATAAGCTCTTGTGTGCTCTCAGCTCTATTAGTATTTATGTTTAAACAAATTCAGTGTACTAATTTAAATTTTAATTCAAATTTTATTTGTCACGTACACAGTCATACACAGTACGATATGCAGTGAAATGCTTTATGCTTTAAACAAGTTCAGTGTACTAAAAAATGAGCTTATTAGTTTAATAAAATGTGCAAGACCATCTTCGTGTTCGTGATCGTGTTCTCCATGATCAGGGTTTGACAACCTGTGAGCTAGCAGTTATATAAAGTAGAATAATTCCATTTGGACAGATTTTTAAACCATTTTAGTCCAGCATTTGTATCACTAGCTTGCAAGTTGTTAGAATCCCAACAGCCCGGTGTTTTTAGTTCTAGTTATTTATAGCAGATGGTTAGAAGAATACTTATATTCTTATATAAATATTGTTAGATACATGTTTTTGTGAACTAAAATTGCAAACTTAGTTTGCTCTAATTTTGTTTTACCCAAGATTCTGGTAGCTAGGAGCTAGTTATTGTAGAAATATGAGCGTCTGATTCTGTTTTTGGATAATTCTTTTGCAAAATGTTGTTAAAACTATAATATGGACACACCTGTTTGTTCACTAATCCTATGAAATATTTATAATGTAGATGCAGATATGGGACACGGCTGGCCAGGAGCGTTTCCGCACGATCACACAGAATTACTACCGCAGTGCTCATGGGGCCATGATCGCTTATGACCTGACACGGCGATCCACCTTTGAATCGCTACCTCACTGGATACATGCAGTAGAACAGTATGGAGTTGCCAATGTAGTCTTTGTACTTATAGGTATGGATCATTTTATTACTCTGTGTTTAAGAAGTTGGAGGAATCTCAGGTGACCCTTGTGCTGGCAGCCAGTCTAAATGAGTGCTATGAGAAAGGAGTAATATGATCCCTAATGGAAAGCCAATTAATGTAATTAAATCACTTTCTTGGTCATGGTTGATTGTTTTTGAAGACATTATTTGCTGCAGCCAATTGTGAATTAATTTAGTGTATCTGATGATCCTATAACTAACTGGTTTATAGAGAACCAGGCCAGGAGTTGGTCCTGGATAGCATCAGTTGTTTTGAAGTAAGAGCTCTTGTTAACTTTAAAATAAATACCACAGGCACACAGCCAATTTTCTTGAAATTTTCTTTCTCAGAACTTATTAGGTCCTTGAGTACACTACAGTACACTATTTATAGGCATACTTTTTTGAGTTGTTTGTCAGTTCTAATTTCTAATTTTGTAATGATCTAAAACACACACACACACCAGATATGCTTCCCAGATCACACTTTGTGAACACTAAGACTACAGGATAAATTAATTTGAAGATCTAGTTTTTGTAGTCTGTATGAAATAGGTTACTGGTAATGTTGAGTAGAGGTAAATCATAGATAGAATAATTATGCGAATAAAATTATATATATAGAAAATTGCTGATTTTTATCTTGCAGTCTGTAATAACAGTATTGTAAAACCATAAAGCAACACTTATATAATAGTGGTTTACAGAACAGACAAGACTCTGTAGGTTGATGATTAGGATGAGAGAGACAAACGGGTAAAATACACAGTTTAGGGGAAAAAGTAGTTAGACCAAAGAATTTCATTTTAGAATAAAATGTTTATTTTAATCTCCTGATATGGGTGCCTTCTGACAGATTGGGGGGAAAATAAACTAGATGTGTATTCCAATATACAGTACACTATATTGCCAAACGTATTCGCTTGTCTGTCTTCACATGCATATGAACTTCAGTAACATCTAATTCTTAAGCCATAGGATTTAATATGATGTTGGCCCACCCTTTGCTACTATAACAGCTTCAACTCTTCTGGGAAGGTTTTCCATAAGGTTTAAGAGAGTTGTTGTTGGTCTTTCATCTGCTCTCGGCATGGGGGGTCGCACAGCGGACCTTCTAGTTCGCATATACAAGCTTGGCACAGGTTTTTACGCCGGATGCCCTTCCTGATGCAACCCTCACAGTTTATCCAGGCTTGGGACTAGCACTTCATTCAGTGGCTGGGGTTTGGGATCTGGCTGGGAATTGAACCTGGACCATCTGCATGGCAGATGGGACACCGCCCACTAAGCCACCAGCACCCCTGCTTGGAAGTGTGTTTATGGGAATTTTTTACCATTTTTCCAGGAGCATATTTGTGAGGTCAGACACTGATGTTGGACGAGAAGTCCTGGCTTGCAGTCTCCGCTCTAATTCATCCCAAAGGTGTTCTATCGGGTTGAGGTCAGGACTCTGAGCAAGACCGTTAAGTTCTCCCACACCAAACTCGCTCATTTATGTCTTTATGGAACTTGCTTTGTGCACTGGTGCGCAGTCATGTTGGAACGTGTGTGTTTTTTTTCAGGAGTTGGCCCCTTACTTCCAGTGAAAGGAACTCTTAATGCTTCAGCATACCAAGACATTTTGGACAATTTCATGCTCCCAATTTTGTGGGAACAGTTTGGGGATGGCTCCTTTCCTGTTCCAACATGACCGCCAATCCATCACAGGCCACACATACACAAACTCAGTTTATCTTTTATTTCCTGCCTGAACTGCCCTCTTTTGGTCATGCTTCAGAATCAGATGTTTTAGACTCTCTTGATCATTCCAAAATTAATTGTTTAAACAATTATGTTTTTGATTAACTTTTGTATAAGGATGTCTTGATGCAACATTGAACCCCATCCAAATCTCACAGATTGTTAAGTAAAAAACACACTTGATCCTATAGGATCAAGATTTATATTCACTGAAACTAAGAGGCCCAAACCTATTCTAGCATATCCTGTGCATGAGTGTCCCTGACGTCAACCTCACTGAACACTTTTGGCATGAATCGGGGCATCGACTGCACCCCGAACCTCCTCACAAAACACCAATACCTGTCAGCCTTCCTTAAAAATTTTAGTGGAACACCTTCCTAGAAGAGTGGGAATTATAACTACAGCAAAGGGGAAATAAATCTGGAGTGGCATCATGAACAAGTACAACAAAAGCTTAAAATCAGTTTATTTATATATAAGCATATTCCAGTAAAAGTATGTTTTCTCATGTTTTTGTTGTAATATCTAAGGTTCCATACAAGTATATTGGAGTAACATGACCTTACCAAAAGTGCAACAAAATTAGCTCAACTTCTTGCTTTGTTGTTCTCTCTCCAGGTAATAAATGTGACCTGCAGCCCCAGCGGCAGGTGTTGTTTGAGGATGCCTGCACTCTGGCTGAACAGAAGGGTGCTCTGGCCGCCCTGGAGACATCTGCTAAGGAGAACCATAATGTACTTGAAGCCTTTGAGCTAATGGCGCGGGAGCTGATGGTACGAAACGGTGGCTTAGTCCCACAGGAAGATTCCCCAAATCTCCTTCTATACTCTGAGACTCACGCAGTCGATGAAGTGGAGTCCCTAGAGAAGAAGTCTTGTGATTGCTGAAATACTGGGTGTTTAAACTAATGGTTTCTTTGAGACCACTTTAGGACTTCTAAAACATTCTCTAAACCCAAGTATTAACCGCATTAGTACAGTGATGTTTGTTTCAGAGGAGAAATGGCTAATTGCACTCCATTTTTCACATACATACTACATGCTGTCACGTGTATACAGCATGCAGGGGGACACTTTTGTATTGTGTGCAATATGATAGTTTAACTTAAATTTTAACTTAAAAATTAACTTAAAATTGTGTTAATTAATGAGAATAAAGAGGAGAAACGATGATTATGCTTTCAAGTTGATGACTTTCTGAACAAAACACCTTAGGAGTAAGTGCATTATTATATTTATTTGCATAAAACCCAGACAGCTTGTAAATTTTTAAACAACACATGGAAAAAAAGGCATTTTTAAAACCAAAAAATAACAGATTCCACAACCAAAAATAAAACAATGATTCATACTGGAAATGTTACAATGCTAAATGGTAAAAATGCGTTTACTTCGTATAGTAAACATGGCATTTAATTTAAAACACACTATAAGAACAACTGCTCCAACTAAAATATGGCTAAATTAATATATTATTAATTTTAAAAAAGTCCACTTTTTATGTAATTGCTACAAATCCTGAAAAATTAGCACATTATTATTTTATCTTGTAGCTACGATGTCAGTCAGTCAATGTAAGATACATTAAAGTACAGTATACGGTACATTGCTGATCTGAAGGTGCACTGCAGTTCTTTATGTGCCCTATGTATGAGGTTTTCAGCTTTGTTGTTTAATTGTCTGAATGTATATGTTGGGAGCCTGAGAAGCTTCTGGTTTATTCCAGACTTGATCCCTCTAGCTGGAAGACGAGCTCCACTGCCTCGAGCACATCCTGAACTACAAAAGAAGGCTGGGTCAGGACCGGATCGAAGCGGAAATCCCGGTGACCATGGAAGATGCGCTGCTCTGTGACCGTTTGCTCAGGTGAGAGCTCCTGCTCTCGGTTATAGACGCCTGTGCACACCAGGATGGAGCTGCAGCTTTCAGGTAGACGATGCTCGTACGAGCCCCCGACCATCACCTTGCCTGAATTTTTTGCATCATCAACTGTTTCATAGTGGAAATCGCCTGCTACGTGGCTGGCTGATCCACCTTGTGCCTGTACCTGAGTTCTGGCATGGTGCATTGACTGCAAGTAGCGATTGTAGAGGTTTGCACCATAGATGTCTGCCATGGGGTTATCCCTGTGGGAGACATGGATTTTGTTTTGTTAATCATCTCTAAAGGTTCAGAATACTATATAAGGTGATGAGCATAAGGATCAGAAAGAGAAAAACATGGACTGTATGTTTTCCTCAGTCATTAATTTTGTCATCCAAATTAACACTGCTTTGAGTAACAAAAAGCAAATTATATAATTATACAAACAAAGTATAATTTTGATCAATATCATGATTAATCATAAAGGCCTTCATACATTCTTTCAAAGAGATGAAGATGCTGAAACCACTCTTGCTTTTTTACAAACTCACATTCTCTCTCATTATGTGGTGCGTTTGTCAACACCGCTGATATCAGCACAGCACAAGGCCTAGCTTGTCATCTGTGTTTGTTTTCGATGCAATTAGATCACAAACAGGCTTTACTCACCCAATGGCATAGAGTCTTTGGACAGGTTCTGTCCAGCCCAGGTTTTCTGCATGCTGTCTGATCAGTAACTCTGCATAGTTGTAGGTCACCACACTGGGCTTCCCAATCAGGGCCTCATACTGCAGGTCACAACCTGTGATCTTCTTATAGATGCTCTCCAAACACACCAGGAACATTCCATGACCAAATCTAAACAGGAATGACAAAACTGCATTAAGTTGGCATTTGAACCAAATGTTACTTGATTTTAACCATCATGCTTTAAATAAGAATGATATCCATAATGTGATATTTGACGTAATAACTACAAACACAGATTTGTATTTGCATTTAACAAAAATATCCATAAACATTTTGCACGAGATTCTACTTCTAAGGAATTGAGAAGGCTAATGTGATTTCTCTAAGAAATGTGCAGCCAGCTGGCCAAATCTTTTCAAACTGCTGCTCATGCTGCATCACAGGGTGGCATACAACACTGAGAAGCAAGTGCTACCTGTCTTTTTACCCACGAGCTCATAGTCAAACACTGGCTAATATAACTGTGATTGACAGTGGATGGAGATTTTGTCATCCCTCCCACACAGAGAGCACACTGAAATTTCCACCCTTTGTTCCCCACCAGCGATGGAATTACTGTGCCATTGCATTTAATTTTCTCTATTTAATTTCTATTTTTAAAAAATCATTACTAAAAACTGATCTGACCGTGGATTCTTTGCCTCTGCCATCCACAACAGGTCCATGTTGCACGCCATAACTGGAATATGTGGGTAATGCAGTGATGTCACCGGATTTCCTGGCTTCCCATTGGTCAAGAGAACATCCATAATCAGCTGAAGATTAGTCTCCCACCTGATTGGCTCCCCAAACAGAACGACAGCTGAAAATAAAAGTTTAGGGAAATCTAATTGGAACTCAAGGTAAAGGCAATAAATGAACATGAAAATAGAAATGTGAACTTGTGCAGTAATACTTGCCTTCAATTGGTTGAAGGTCCTTAGATGGAGGAACCTAAAAAATATTTAATGTGCAATTTACATTCAGAGCTCAAAAAACTGCAAACAAGGACGTTTCCCTGGTTTCCTATTCTAATGCTTCTAAAAATGTGTTGTTCTTCTCAAGTGTACATGCAGACTAAATGAATACATAATGTGTGGAATTCCATAAAAATGGGAAAAGTAGTTTAAAGGAGCCATTTAATATGTGCACAGTGTATATATTTACTATATATGTTTGTGTGTGTATATATAAAATGTGTGTGTGTGAGTGTGTGAAAACTATCATGTAAATTATCAGATGAATTTATGAAAATATTGTTACTTACCACATCTTTGGGTCTGCGATTGTGATCCACCACATCCAGTAGAGGGTATGCCTCTCGTAGCATATCAATAGTGACAACATTCTGAAAGCCCAAACTGAAGTTGATTTTGTTAAAGTCAGCAACCAAACAAAACACAAAAGAAATGCCTGGATTGTTTTAAACAGCAACAGTAATTATGACAGTGTACTGTAGCTGCAGCACAACATAAGAGTTGTCTGCCACTGAGTACAAAGTTGTGCATTAAGTAACAAACATTAATGCAATTACATAAATGTAATTGCAGGTACATAATACAAAGGGAAAAAAATGCAAAGAATCTTCAGTCTTATTTCAGATAACTGCTCTGCGAACTACCAGTATATTTTTTTCACTGAGGTTAGATAAATGTTAACAACAACTTAAGAAATTGTGAAGTAGGGGCACAATAGTGTGCCGCTTTTCCTTAGCAAAACAATTAAAACGGCATCTTTACAATCCACACAGTTCCTTGTAATAGCGAGCTATTGCCAGTTAACCTGCATTAACTGCTGATTCCCTGAAGAAATTCTGAAGTAGTGGTGCATGGATGCACCGGTTCTCCTTGACAAAGTAGTGAACATGGTGCATTTGTAAGCTTTGAGGGTGCTGCTACTAATAAACAGATATTTAAGGATACTTGTGAGCAACTTCCACAACCGGCCCCTGTCCGGACACAAGCACTCGCTTCTCATGGAACTGACTAAAGACTCGTAAGGGACTGTGGGACAACATGACCTGATCTGGTGAAACCTAAAATAGCAACCAAACAAACAAAAAACATTAAGAAGTGTATTTTCATTTCTAAGACAAGATAGACTTTGTTTAATATTAAGACTGACCTCTACTTCTAGAAGATGAGATAGCTGCTCTGCTTTGGTCTGCCGGACTGAGTTCCCTGCATTGGTAACAAACACCACCGGGACTTTATAGTTTCCATTTCCATCCACCAGACTTCTAAAGCATTTCTTGGCTTCTGGAATAGGGGTTCTTCCACGGACCAGGACCCCATCAATGTCAAAAAGCAGACCAAAGGATTTGTGGGAAGGCTTAAACAGCATTTTAAAAATGTCAGTCAGTCTCAATGAATTACGTTGCTGGAAAGTGTTAAAATATTCAAATATTCTTAATAAACACATGAATTTAATGTGGTTTGATGTGCAAAAACATCCCACATATTTTTTTAACAGTAGAAGGAATCTTGTGTTAAGTTCACTTTACTTTCTTTTTCTATGTGTGTACTTTGAAGAAACAGGTAGCTATACAAATCATGTAAACCATCATGTATGCGGACTTGTTCAGACTGTAGGCAAATGCAATTTGTTTCATAAATCCGTTCTTGACTGTGCACACTGTTATTTGAAAGTGATCAGAACGGACATGGCTCTGTTCAGCCCAACAGCTCAAACTGTCAGGGTAATGTATCTACATCGGTTGCTGTGGTGATGACACTTGAGGCATAGGTATGCTGTAGCAGATGTGTTGTGTGACAGCAAATACTGGCGACTTGTACAAAAGACAGATAACAACAAGACATTTAAGAATGGAAAATATATCACATTCCCTCCAAACCGCGATCAAAACATTTCATTCTCTTCCCAGGGAATTTTCTTACTATTCCCCATTTACATCTCTAATTCTTCCATGCTTCAACCATGTATCCAGGTCCATACCACATGACCATGTGGAATTAAACTTCCACAACACATTGCGAGCGACTTAATGGAAATTTGGAAAAGTGGGGACAGCATTCAGCCTGAGACACTTAGGAATACGATCAGAATCTGATTTCAAACCACCTCTCCATGTGGTTTAAATCGGATCTGCAAAAAATTTACTGTTTAGACTACATGAACACAATCTGATTCCAAGCTAATGCCAAACTGGATCTCCCAATTTGGGCTGACAGTGTGAACGAGGCCTAAATGCCGCGACCTGGTCCACAGCCGGCTCTTTCTAGTTCTAACCGCCGTGGTATATCAGTAGTGGTGAAATGCGCATGCGTACGAGCAAACAAATAAACAAACCGAAACATTAGTTCCCCTGACTACTGTCAATCCTTTAATTGATCGACATTATACATAATTACTGGTTCTCACACACACACCACTGTTCTTTTTACACAAAATAGCACCATGCTGGAAAATAATCATTTAACTTCCAGACCAAGACGAGAAGTCGATGTGAACGGCTCAACTTACACTGCTGTAGCGGCGTGTGTGAGCTGCTGCTCTGCTGGATCTCAGAGCCTGCCACCCGAATTTAAGCATCTTCAGTCTCCAGATAGAGCCCGCCATTGCTTTGTTGTGCAGTAACTAAACAGGTACCTGATTCAGTATCTGACACATAGGTATTATTTTCAGTTACTAAACAGCTGGCTAAACTAGTTGAACACTTTATCCGGCTAACTACCTACTGCAACCTGACTATCGTTTCAGGATGCAGAAAACGCATCGCTACCTAACAGCATTAACTGTTTATTTACAGAAAACATGTGACCGTCTTGTTCCGCAAACAGTATTCCAAGTAACGGTTATTTAAAACAAGACAAATGAATGGCGAGGATGTCACCGACAAACGTCAGCTAATAGGAACCTCTGTCTGCGTGTTTGCGCATAAAAGGCGCAGTATTGATGCTACTGAACAACTTCCGGATTAACGGGCAAAAAAAAGCACGACTTTGTGTCCCGTACAAGGTAACGATTAACAATAAAGCAAATATATTAAAAATAGTGATATAAACATATATAACAATCAAAATTACATTGCAGCAAGTTGGTTTGCAGCGCTAATAACGGTCGCTATTGTTTGTACTACTGTAGCTCGGTAACTTTAAAGTTAGCTAACGTTAACTCAGTCATTTGGCCAGATAATTTGTTTTCTTTTTGATTGGATCAAATGAATAATCAGCATATAGTCACGCAAGTAGGTCGTCAGCATAGTAAATACATAAGTTTAATATATAATTCACTGAAACAGTTTATCTCGCTGGTTGGCCTGTTTAGCTCAGACGGTTTGTCAGTTTAAATTTCGCGTCACTGCGCTGCGTCATTGCCGCCCGACAACCGCGCGGGATTTAACAACACTCACTCCGGCTGTTTCACTCTAAAGCTTAATGTAGTGAACAATTAAAATATTGTTTATATATATGCGCACTCTGGTGTTCCTGTGTACTTTTCTAATATCCAGCTCCCGGAACAGTTTCGCAATTAACTGGTATGTGAAGTACGTTAAGTTAATGCAAATCAAACATCTTGATCTGTTTTACGTGACTGTGTTGTTTCCTGTTATTGCAGGTAATAATAAGGAGTGTGATGGAGTCACCAACACGACAGCGTTTAACACAAGGGTAGGTATTTAGTCCAAATAGTGCCACGAATAAAGGGATATCTTATCTTGTACTGTATATACAGAGAGTCCCAAAAATGTATACATGAACATCAACATGAAATATTTATTTATAAATGACTCTTTTCTGACTGTCACATGAATGGCATCAACGATGGTGCGACTACTGACATCTTTAAATGAAACGTAATACTATACATTGCTGGTATAGTTCAATTCGAGTTTTAAAAGGGGCATTGATAACCTGAGCCTTCAGTGACCTGCATGTTAAATTCTACTGAATTTCCAGTATGACTGCAAATCAATGCCAGCTATCCGTCATCACTCAAATGAGGATGGGTTCCCTGTTGAGTCTGTTTTTTTCTCAAGATTTTTTCCTATTGCCATCTCGGGGAGTTCATTTCTTGCCAACATCGCTCTCAGCTTGCTCATCAAGGACAATTTGACAGTTATAATTTATCCACATTTTCTCACACATTCCATACTGATTTCCCTAATTTTCTTTTGATTTAGTAAAGCTGCTTTGCAACAATGAACATCGTTAAAAGCGCTATATAAATAAAATTTAATTGATAACTGTTGAAGTGTGTATACATTTCTTTGGGACCCAATGTATTACCAAAAGTATGTGGTCATCTGACCATGACATCCGTATGTGCTTGTTGAACTTGTCATCCTGCTTTAGTCCTGTCTTTACTGTTTATAAGAACCTCCACTCTTCGAGGAAAGCTTTCCACTAACTAAATTTTGGCTGCACAGATTTGTGTTTACTCCACCACAAAAGTTGTAGTGACAAGACAATGATTTTTGAGGTTCAAATCTTGGAACTAAGCTGCAACTGTTGAGCATGAGCAAAGACCTTAACTCTCTACTGCTCAGATGTTTAATTAAATTAAAATGCAAGTTGCTCTGGATAAGGACATCTGCTAAATGCCATAAATGTGATGTAAATGCTTGATGAGGAAGACTGAGCTCCACTTGGTCTTCTAGTTTATCCTAAAAGTGTTGAGCTATGTTAAGGTCAGGGGGTGGGACGGGACTCATGAGTGTGAAGGTTAAGCGTCTACAGAATTTTGGGCCATGCAGTGTAGATTACGACCAAAACATTCACTCAGTTTTCTTTCTGAGATCAAGGACTGAAACTATAACCAGTGAGTTAGTGGGATTTGCAAAATCGTCTAAAAGTTGAGGTTGCAAGTAGACTAAATGCACCATCAAATCTCCAATTTTAGTTAGGTGTGTTTTGAACTAAAACTGTGTAATCACATTTGTTTAGGAACATTTTAATTATTTATTTAAAACAGGTGCTGCACAATTTGAAAAAAACAAACACATTGTGATAATTTTTGACACATTGCAGTTTAAATTGCAAGGCAGGTTTATTTGTATTTGTAGCACATTTCATACACAAGGGTAATTCTCCATACAAAATGGTAGGTGCTTTTATATAAAAGAAAATAATCATAAAAAAAGGAAATAATAGCAATTTAAACAAGTTATTTAAAATAACAGTTTGTTGTGCTTTTAAAAATACTTAAAATTTGATTTAGAATCACAATAAAACAGTTAAAAATATAAGAAACATAAAATACAGTGCATTCGGTTCGGACGTAGCAGTCCGAAGTGATTTATAAATGAGTAAAAGTACTTTAAAATCTATCCTAAATGATACAGGAAGCCAGTGTAAGGACCTGAGGACTGGTGTGATGTGATGAGATTTAGTCAGATTCTAGTCAGAATTCTGGCAGCAGCGTTCTGGATGAGCTGCAGCTGTCTAATGGTCTTCTTGGGAAGGCCGGTGAGGAGAACATTACAATAATCCACCCTACTGGTGATAAAGGCATGGACAAGTTTCTCCAAGTCTTAGTTGGAAACAAAATCTCTAATTCTTGCAGTGTTTTTGCAGATGATAGTATGCTGATTTAGTTACTGCTTTGACACGACTACTGAAACTCCAAGCCTGTCTCCAGAATCACCCCAAGATTCTTGACTTGATTTTTAGTAGTTTGACCCCTAGAGTGAAGCTCTGAAGGTGAATGCATACCTTCATCTTTGTTTCCAAATGCAATGACCTCAGTTTTCTTCTTGTTTAACTGAAGAAAATTGTAAACGCAATGTTTAGCAATTAAATGTACCATTTTGTATTGCTAACAGAAAATAATGGCACCATGAGTTTGTGACCTCATAAGTATAAAAAAAAAAAATCTATGTAAATTCTCAAACTGTCTATTACCTGTAATAAATTGCAGCATTGTGTAGCACTAATGTAAAACACAACTCTGAGTCTCAAGCTTAACTGGATTTTGTTAATTTGTTATACAAATTTGGTTTTACAAAGTTCTTATCTGGACTATGATAATTTAGAACGTAATGTAGATTAGCAGTCTAGAATGTTTAAACCTGGGTTTTAAAAGCTCACTCTTTTTTGTTTCATTTTCTGTCAGGGTTAACTGCGAGAACAATCAGGAGATGGACTCCCCGCTGCCTCCCATCTCTGAACGCTTGGCTTATCTGAGACCGTCTCGGGAGCTGCTGGAGTTTTACAGACAGAAACTGGCTCAGTTTGACGCAGAACACGATGACCTCCTTCAGCTGCTTGAGAAGTACAAGAGCACTACAGAGGACCAGGTAAGTGTTGACCGTGAGAACAGTCACTAAAAGTGTGTATGCATTCCCGTGTTGTCCTTGAATTTGTATTTGTACTGATGTATGAATATGAAGTTCTCTCAACATAAACCATGTGTGTGTTTAAACCCATAGCACAGGCTGCAGTGGGAAGTGCGCCAGCGGGAAGAGGAGATCGCGGAACTGCAGAAGGCTCTGAGTGACATGCAGGTTTACCTCTTCCAAGAGCGAGAACAGGTTTTTCGGCTGTATGCTGAGAACGACCGCCTTAAGATCAAGTAAGTTAAACCCAATGTACTAAAATGTATGAGTTATCGACTTGCCCTGATGAGTTGAGTAAAAAGCTTAATGTGACAAGAAACATCAGAGTCCATGTTACTGTATGTAATGTTGCCAAATTAAAAAGATTTAATAATCAGGTATTTTAATTTTCTACTGCTAAAATGTAATGTTTTTTGCTGCTGTTATATAGAGAGCTTGAAGACCGGAAGAAGATTCAGCACCTTCTGGCTCTGGTTGGCCCAGATGCAGGAGAGATCACTTATTTTCACAAAGAGCCACCACACAAGGTTAGAAATTTCTGAATTTTAGTTATTTGTTGCAGATTGGTAACAGTAAATGTCATCTGCTTCCTGCCAAACGTTTCATTAGGTCACTATTCCACAAAAGAAAATCCAATCCAGAAACCTGGAGTATGGAAATGTGGCAAAACCAAGGCCTGGATCATCTCAAGGTATTGTTGTACTTTTTATGATTTTATGACTTGTATATGAGCTAAATTTGGTTAAAGATCACCACTTCAATCTTTCTCCTGTAGAGGGGGGTAAGAGACTGTCCAAAAGTGGAGGACAGGACACAAACTCGGAGCAGTACAAGGCAGATAACCAGACACTTTTACTACAGGTGTGTTAAACATTAAGAATGTGTTTGTTTGTTTTTTTTTGTGAGAAAATGTAGCAGCTTGCACATATTTGTGCTTCATGAGTCACAACTTGAGATCTAAATTGAGATCACCGTTTTTCACAGTCAAGGAAACTGAATAAGTTAGTTCAAACAAGCATCAGTGTTTTTGATGATAGGAAGTGTGTTATGATTGGTCTTGCTAGGTGGAGGCACTGCAGGCACAGCTGGAAGATCAGACACGACTGGCTAAAGAGCAGGTGGCGTCTCTGCTGGAAGACCGGCAAATTCACTTGGAGGAGAAGCAGGTGCAGCAGCAGAGAGACCAGGAAAAAGTATCTGCATTAACTGAGAAGTAACTACATCCTTCTGACACATCTTCCTATTCATTTTCTAATGACCTAGCATTTTAATAAAAATTCAGCTGTCTACATTCAGTATTGTATGTACAGTACTCAGGCCGCTCTTGCTAATTGTCCTCCTCAGACTCCAGCGCACACAGAACTTGCTCTACGACAGCACCCGAGACTTCCTGCAGTTGAAATTTGAAAGTAGAGCTCATGAGAAGAGCTGGATGGTGGAGAAGGACCGGCTTCTGAGAGAAAAGGACTCGTATCAGGCGAGATTGAGGGATACATGCAGCTTCCAAGAGCAGCGAAGAGCTGTCACAACCCCATCGCTCCTGACACAACCTACACCAGAGAGCAGGCAGATGCATCGTGACGAGATCAGGGTAAGAGCAGGGAAACTGTGACCCGAAATTCAACTGTGACCCAGAACTGTGAGGAACCGTTGTTACATTTTTGGGGAAGTTTGGTAGATGATGCTTTTGAAGGAGCACAAGCTGTCTGGAAGACTTTACATTGTAATCTTATTTTCATTTACCTAAAAAAAAAACAAAGGCTACCAAGGCTAATAGACAGCAAGCATGTGTAAGCGTGTATAGAAAAGTATGGTCTGAAAATTACTTAAAAAAATTGTGCAATGCTTTTTCTTTCTTTCTGAACTTTCCTTGTTCATTCACTTAATCATGGAACTGTCTGTCCACAAAATAATCAAAGTAGAAACAACTAATAACATAAACTAATAAATGTTATTGTTGTCATTACAAGTTGCTCTGTTTTTTCTTAGGCGTTACAAGAGGAGTTGAAACAAGCTCATAAGCTAGCAGACATGTACAGAGAGCAGTGTGTAGGTCTGGAGTCTGAGCTGGCGCAGATGCGAGAGGAGGGAGACGTAGGCCGAGAGATCTTCAAGGCAAGTCGACAAATGTGACAGCACCCGATGAAATTCTAAATGGTATACATATGATGTGATGTGTACTGTATATTTGGGCGTGCAGGATCGCTCAGACAAGATGGCCAAGCGTCTCCAGTTAATGACTCAGCGTTATGAAGCTCTGGAGAAGAGGAGATCCATGGAGGTGGAGGGCTTCAAGACTGACCTCAAGCATCTGCGACAGAAGCTCAAAGATGTGGAGAAGCAGCTCTTTAAGGTGATTAGCCAGTTTAAAGTGGGTTGGGGAAATTACTAAGAAATGTAGACACCCTATCAGGTGAGAAAACATTGCGTAGCTACTGGAAAAATGGAAAGAACGTTAACATAAAACTAACTTACAAAGCACTGACACCTGACTCCTTCTATTAATGTAATTTAGACCTCGGACAAAATCTTACCGTATCAATGATTTGATATTTTTCTTTAAGTGTTTAGATCTGTTTATTAGCCTTATATTGTGTAAATCAAGTCCCTGTGCATAAGTTACTAGAGATAAACACCATATACCAATAAACAGATTAATAGAAATTTAAATTGTGACTTAAATTACTGTTAGTCATGCTAATGAAGGAGAATTCAGCAGCACTGTGGTATAAACTGTGGACAAAAGGAATGAAAGGTAGTTGGAAATTTAGTATTTCTATTTACTCTCTGCTTAGATATTCTAGCCAGTGACATGTCTGACCATAAAACTCTTAACATTTTAACAAAACCTGTGTAATTTGAGGGACATTGTGCTTTTGAGCTGAACTGTAGACAATGGAGGATTATCTTGCTCTTATGTAAATCGTGATTCAATCCCTTCCGTTTTTCAGGTGACTCTTAATGTGGGCCCTGATCAGGACTTGGCCATCCTGCATGAAGTTCGACAGTCTAACGCCCGCACTAAGAAAATCCAGGATGAATTGAAAAGGCTTAAAGCAAAGATATACGAACAGGAGAATGAACTGAGATTCTGCTGAATTTGAAAATATGGAAATTCTTGTCCCTTGTACCATTTCAACTCAGTGGTGACTTCATCAGTTGTATTAATTTAAGATTATGACGAACCAGTTAATTACTTAACATCTTTATTTCATAACACTGACATGTAGACAATAGCCATGCACATCAGAGGACTTGTGATATTGTGTACTTTGCCATGTAGAAATTTTACCAGCATTTTTTTTTTTAATGTGATGCATTTTAACAAATATGCGATTTAATAAAATCTTTTGTACTGTACTTTTTTTGACTGAAGAACAGTTTTGTATAATAAAGTATTCTCTCCATTTGCAGATCAGTCACATCATTAATGAAACAAAAAACGTGTGCCAGTTTTTTTCCATTTAATTTTCAGTTTTTAAAACATTGCAATACTGAAATGCTTAACATGGACATAAAAAGCACACCAAACTGTACCACTGTAACACCAGATGACCCAATGCCATGATGAAGAGGTCATATTCTAGTTTTTTTCTCAAAAAAATAAGAACCATTATCAAAATTAAGAGGTCAGAAGTTTTATCGTTAAAAATAAAAAATGTTGACCAACGTATTGCACAACAGCATGGACCGTACCATAATGACTAATTGGCAATAATATTCAAGGTACTACCATCCAATGCTTCCAAAATAAAAAAATTACAAATATAAACTCGTATCATGTACTTTCAAAATACAATTAAGCTGTAACGGGTATAAAAGTCTAGCAGCACTCTGCATGTACCCATTTATTTCATAACCAATATAGCTTTTGCTGCAACATGAACTGTTTTTAGTTTTATTCCTGCTCCTGAGTATCTGAGGTACAAAGTGCATTGTCAATGCATCATAAATAAAAAAAAATACCAATATCATATTGGAGAGATAGTGTTTGGGCTTTGGCCTTTTTTGGTGCTAGTAATAGTGTAATGTAATTTTTTTTTTTTCCTGAAGCTGTCCACACTGTCCTTTCCTCATGTCCCTCTTTTTCCTGTCTAGCCTACATCATCTTGAGTGAGGTGAGTACTCACTGTATAGAAAAGCTTATTTGCAAGGCTTTGTTTGCGCAGAAGCAGATCTTTCAGTGATTAAATATACACAACAGGCAGGACAAGTACAGAGCCATCAGGAGAAATAAAAATATTACAGGCTATAAAGGGCATGTTACAACAACTGACCAATAACATATGTAGAAATTAAAGAGCAACAGTGTTTGGTTTTTTTTTTTTCCCTCTAAAAAAAATACACCATTATTAAAAAAACAAATTCCCTAATTTCTAGTGTGAAATGTTTTCAGATCATGTAGTTCTTCTTGAGAACCTCCAGGTACTGTTGAGTGGCTCTGCTCAGTGTGTCTTGCTGCTCTGCATTCAGGTTTAAGTTCTTCTGGGATCCGCAAGCAGAACCTACTGGAGACATCCTGGTAGAAGCACCCTCTAGCTCGCTTGTGCCTAATAAAAAAGCCAAAAAAAAAAATTCAGATTTCTTTTGTAGCGCATCAACTAAGGAAGCCATAACTAAATTATGATGAAGTGCAATCATGGTGAAAGTGGACACTGTTCTCGGCTGTACATAGACAGAAGTGCTCACCGTGATCCAGCTCCTTTGATATGTTTTTCTCCAATTTAGACTGCATCTACATAGGGGAGGAGGATGGATGAAATAGATTATTAAAGTTTGTGCATCACTTCTCTGCTGCATTTATTTTGCAGACTTCATAATACAGGGCAAAAGCACGGGCTGAAAATTTGGTTGCGGGTAATAAGCTTTGATAATGTAAGAACAACTTTTCAGCGTATTTCCAAAGCTTATTATAATCTATAAATAAAGGTTTCGAAGATTTTCCATGCTCAGCATTAAACTAAATTTAAACAAGATTCAACTCGGAAATAAAAATTAAAATTTATTACTATGAAATTAAAACATGTAATGGACACAACACAGTACATGCAGTATGACAAGATCCATTAGTGCTCAATATGAAAGATAATTTTTTTTTTTGTCAATCTTAACAGCTCAAGTTCAGATTAGTAAATAAACTTAGTTGAAAGCAAGGCCATGCTTTTTGCACCAGCGAGTTACACCCAGGTGGTGTAATGATTAGCTACATTTTAGCTACACTTGCACTTCCAGGGTCCAGGTTCGATTCCTTGCCAGGCTCGATTCCCGTCTCTGTGTTCATGGAGTTTGCATGTTCTCCCTGTGCTTGGTGGGTTTCCTGCAGGTTAGGGTAATTGGCGTTCCCAAATTGCCCGTAGTGTGTGTGTGCGCGTGTATGTGTGTGCCCTGTGATGGATTGGCACGCTGTCCAGGGTGTACCCTGCCTTGTGCCCTATGCCTCCTGGGATAGGCTCCACGACCCTGAATACAGGATAAAGCGGTATAGACGATGAGTGAGTGAGAGTGAGTCAGTTACACCCAACTACACACCTGCTTATGAATCAGGCTGGAGAGAGGTGAGAGACAGACTTTTGAGCTAGGAGCTGAAGGAGTAAGAAACAGAAGAGGTTATGTGTGCACACTCTATAGGAAACTCAAAAATAAAAGAAGGAGTGACAAATATAAAAGGGATGAAAAGTGGAAGAGCAGTGTTTAGTTGCTGATGTAGAAAGGAGTGGAAAGCTTTACTTGCTGAACAGTGGAGATAACTGATATTTGATAACTGCCTAATTGATAAAACCCATACCTCCCGAACACTGACTCGAGTTGAATTTCAGCTTACCTTGGCCAGGTAGGCCTCTACACTGTTGGGGTGCTGTTCTCCCACAGGGCTGAGCAGAGACCCTCCCAAGCCCAGGCGGCCCAGAGAGGAATGTGCGTCCAGAGCCGGTACTCCCAAACCTCCGTTAATTATACTGCTGCTGAGGAGAGACTTGCTGCGATGCCGTTCACTTAGTAGTTTTGCATTGGCCTCCGCTAGCCTCTCATTAGATCTGAAAAGAAAAACAATATCAGTAATGAAGCATCACAATGACGACAACTGATTTCAATACCTAATGACAATCCATCCAAGGAATTTAAAAACATGAACTGCTCAGCATTTCAGAGTTGTGACTGGTAAGAACAAAAACAGCTCCTGCTAACAGTACAGGTGTGTGTGTGTGTGTGTGTGTGTGTGTGTGTGTGTGTGTGTGTGAGAATTACCTCTCAAGCTTACTAGCGAGGCTCTTCCGGAGTCTCAGCTCATCAGTGTAGAGTTGTCTGTATCGCTCGAGCTCCGTGCGGCTGGAATCTCTCTGCAGAAGACTGTCCTGCTGAGTGGTGTGTGCGCGGCTCAGGTCGGCCTCCAGCTCCCTAACGCGCTGCTCCAGCTCAGCTCTCTGCCTCACCTCGTTTGCAGCCTTCATCTGTTCCAGAGCTTCCTGAGATGCTGCCTGTGTCTGCAAACAATAACATGTTACCACATTGCTACCACACATGACTATAGGCATGGCCTGAAAATCAGTTTATATAAAGCTGTTGTGATGACATTTTAAAACATTGCTTTATTTCATTGTGGACGTGTTTAAACAGGCAACATGAGACAGTATCCTACTCGCTTTTCATAAATACGTTCTCGTGTTATAAAGGTACTGGAAGAACAGCTGTTTAAGGTTTTATTTGGTCAGACTGTTATCTAGACGGAATATGATTACACATACATAGACTAGACTACTATCTACTGAGACATGAAGAAAGTTTTTTATACAAAATTGTGGAATCATAAAGCATCCTTACTGCATTATGAAAGTATTATACCAGGGTGAGCCAAAAAAGATTCACACACTGGTTATATAAAAAATTCTGTTAACTTATCAGCACTTTCTGTTCAAGGCTACTGTCTCCCCAGTCACTGCTGTGCAGGTGTGAACATGTGACAACAGTTCATTTTTAACTACGGTGTGAGCAAAACTGGATGCCCCACTTGTTCCTTGCATGAAAAGTGATTTGTGTTTTGTGGTCTGAGGGTGTAGCTGGTGCTGTTATTTATTGAAGACTGTGCAGTATGAAGAAAGTGTTTGGATGTCTGCAAACTAAATTTGGACCTATACTCTAGGAAAGCTGAAAGACAATCATTACTGGTGACGAGACATGGATTCATTACTACAAGCCTGAGAGTAAACGGCAGAGTGTGGAACAGAAACATCCTCAATTGCCGACCAAAACAGATCCCAAAAGGCAACCATCAGCTGGAAAATTGTCAGAATTTTGACATTATTAGGAAAAAGGTTCAACAATCAACAGTGCTCATTACAGGGAGATGCTTATTGAAGAGCTGAACACACAACAAATAAATAATAGCCGTGTGTCAGTATGATTGATCTTTAAATTAAATAATGATTTAATATCTAAGGATGACTAAATACAACCTCAAGAGTTTGGGATTACAAAACAAACATGCTTCTGTCATATTTATTAGCCCACATATGAGCTTTTATGCCAGAGAATAGAAAAAGTGTGGTGACTGCAACAATTAATCATCATGCAAGAGATGCTAAGAACTGATAAACAAATCTCATCAAACACATTGCTCATTATGACCGTATTCCCTTTTCGCCCGTACCTGCAGGAAGAGGTTGATCTCATCTAGTTTGTGCCGGACCTCCTGCTTGGCGCTCTCCTCTGTCTCTCTACGGAATTGCTCAGCCTGGCTCTGGTCCATGACCCCTGCCTCCACTCTCCTGCGCAGGGCCATCAGCTCCTCCTCCAACTGCAGCTTACTGCGCTCCAGACGTTCGTGACTACGACCCAGGCTCTTCAGAGAGCTGAGCTGCTCCTTCAGCTCCCGGTTCGTGTCCTCTAGCTTAGAGCAGCGTGACACCTCCCGCTCCAACTGCACCTGTAGCTCATCCACCTGCAGAGATACACAAAGGGGGTAGAGGGGTTAAGATGACTGGTATGAGTGATAAAGAAAGACCCATAACTTGGAAGGAAAAAAAAAATCTAAAAGATTAAAATAATAAAAGTTGTTGGCCACCTACACCTCAGGAATTGCCCCATACAGTATCATTAAGATGTCAAGTGCATATAGGATCCTTGCCATTTTTGAGCATAAACAGTTTTGTACATGGAGACATACTTTTATCTTTATCCTGCTGACAGCTCCCTCGTTTTCATTCTGTCGATAGGATGTCTCTCCTCTCAGACTCCCCAGAGGAGAACCCAGCTCTCCTCCATCCTGCTCCCGGAGCCTCTTCTTAGCAGTTTTCACCAGAGTCCGCAATCTACAAACACACATGGTTTAACTTAATTCAACATATACAAGAACATAAAAAACAAATGTTTCTGTGTATATAAAACAGCATCAGATTCCCAGATTCAATTATGTTCTTGGTTTCACATGTTCTCCCAGTCTAATCTGGTTTCCCCTGCGTTCTTCAGGTTCCTCTGTGCTGGTGGCAGGTTTGAAATGATTGCAATTTGCCAAAACCTTTAATCAGAAGATTGCGGACTCTGGTGGCCAATCTTATTAATGTTAGCGAATTAATATTAAACACTTCTGATATGCACTGTAAAACTCGTATGCCATGTTCTTATCACATTTTAGTGCTACTGTCATTTGCCATCAATATGCCCTGCTACAAACCAAAGTTCAAAGCATTTCACAAGTGTCATCTACGTACAGGGGTTGGATAATGAAACTGAAACACTGGCCAATTTAGTGTTGGAGGTTTCTTGGCTAAATTTGACCAGCCTGGTGGCCAATCTTCATTGATTGCACATTCCACCAGTAAGAGCAGAGTGTGAAGGTTT